>CM068720.1:2212500-3412500 GCA_035079005.1 Fraxinus americana | reverse complement strand
CAAGCTGTACCACAAGATATATACTTTGAAAATCAGGTGGTAATAAGAAATTCTTCTTGCGGAGAATATGCTACACTCTGTGAAGAGCCAAGGGCACGGCATATGCATACCTTTGTTTGACAAAGAAAAACAAGAAGGTTAGATCAGCTTTTTACCTATAGATGCAAGTTTTAACTCATAAGGAACCGACCTTTTGTAGTCCACAACCTGTCACAAATTATCCCGTACACCAATTAGCTTTTGTGAAACTTCAGTGTCGTCCATAGTCAAGTGAATAAATGACAGTTTCATTGGACTGCATACGTTCCAACATTTTTTCAGCCAAGTACGAAAAATTAGACGCAAAATCTGTACAACTAAATGCAAAAAGAAAAAAATAACAAATCTAGAGAAAACGTACTTAACTAACCAGATCAGAGCAAAATACACTTGAACTCAAAACAATATGAGGGAAAGGAATGTATGCAGCCACCAAATTAAATACCAAGAAATTGCCATAAAAGAAAAGCTCAAAACTTTACGGCTTCAGGAAAAACTAATAGATAACATAAAAATCTAATTGAATGAACAATAAGAACTGACTCTATCAAAACCAGGATTGCAGTCTTGATAACAGAATGGAAGAAAAATAAACCAAAACCTATTTAAAATTGAAGATAGAGATCATCATATCAAAATTGATTGATATCAACATCAACATCAAGACAACCAATCAACCCCTGATTTTTTAAAAGAATAATAAAATATCTGAAAATGATCATGTTCTTAATTTCTTTCCTTGCATTTTGTATCATCAACAAGGAGAGCACAGAACTAAAGAAGAAACAAGAAAAGCCAAATTCATAGAAGACCACAAAACCCATATGAGATCCAAAATTAAAGACCCTTAATTAACAATTACAAGAAATTAAACAGATAAAACCAAATTATTAGCTCAATACTGAGAACACAAAATGAAATTGTTCTGTTGAATATGAGTTAAAGAAATATATGCAGCTATCAAATTAAAAGCGAAGAAATTGCCAGAAAATAAACGCTCGCGACTTTACGGCTTCAGTAAAAACAAATAGATAAAAAAAAAGACTAATTGAATGAATAATAAAAAATTGCTCTATAAAAACCAGGAATTGCCCTATAGGTTGTATGATGTCAATTTCAACGTCATTATTTAATAGAGAGTATGATGTCAATTTCAACACACCGATCTAAAAGCAAGAAAAAAAAGTTCATAGAATGTATCGTTTTACAAAAAGGGGGTCACAACCAATTGCCCTATAGGTTTTAGATTACAAACACATAAGCCAAGAGGTTAAAAATTCAAAAAATTACAGTAAGCAGAAAATAAAATGAGGGAATATGTTTTAAGAAAGTTCTAAATACTTGATATCAGAATTTGTGTAAGCAGCTTTTGTTAGTTTAGGTATTTTCCATCCATTTAGCCTCCATGGAAACTGCTAGGACGGTAGTTTTGATTAATTCAAGTGAAATAAGTCATTGAGTAGCTTAGTTTTAGTTTAAGTTCTCCTTCTACATTTAAGATGGCAGGTGATTGTTTGATTACAATGGGAGCAAAGAAATGCATCAGTAGATACCTCTGTACAAAGAAGCAACTACTTTGAGAAACAAACATAATTTTGATCAAACAATCACCTGGATGACATTGCTTCCTGCGTTCATCAACTTCTCAAAGTAGTTATTTACATGAAGAACAGAATACAGGAAGCAAAACCATCATAAAGAAATAGCACATACAGCTAAAATAATATTCATATACATGTTTTTATAATTTCAAAACTATATAGTAGTCATTAGGTTAAATGAATTCACATTTTGCAGCTTAATTGCCTTCCTATCCAGCTCCACAATCCCAATTTCTGCAATAACTATGGATAATTATATTAGATCCCAATAAAAACAGAGCCAAAGACGTGAAATAAGTAAACTCTTTTGCATTCTAATCAACATAAATAAAGGGATTATGAAAATAAAACTCACAAAATCCACTCCAATGGTGCTAATATAGTTGTCAACATATGAATCACCTGGAAAGCATCAAAGAATACCATCATGTCCACTATATAATTTACCAAAAAGAAAATTTTAAAAATCCAGAACGAAATATACTAACCCAATCGTATTTCCAGAAGCAAGTCACTGAAAAATATTGAAAAGAAACCCATTATAAAGCAACAATAACAGAAAGATAATCAGGAAAGGGGATAAATAAATAGCTGAACTTCATTCACTCAAGTAAACCCAAACATAATACTTCAAATTTATAGTCTAAAGGCACAATGACAGAAATAGCGCATAGATATCCCAAAAAACTACCTTCACAGATTTCGAACTCATCATCATCTTCAAATAGATCGATCTTTGGGTCCTCAAGATCGACACAAATGAATGGAACAAAGAATACACAGTGTAAACGGATAAATTATTGGGTCTCAATCTACAGTGAAATTAGAGAGGAAATCATTAGCATACCTCAAAGAAGTCGGGATTTTCCCAGCAATCTCAGGCGGTGTCAGTGGGATGAACGGGAGAGGGTTTCCTTTCTCAGTTTTGTGCTTTTTTTTTTTTTTGGTTCTTCTAAAGAATCTCGAAAAGGAACGAAAATGGGAAGAAGGAAGACTGTGGAAAGATAGAGAAATGTTGCGTGATAGAAAAATGTTGCGTGTGTCAGATGGAAAACTGAAAATGGAGAGCAGAGACCAAGAAGTTGGTTGTCGTGTGTGAGAAGAGAAAGGAAAGGGCACAAAAGTAAATAAAAAATCTCCTTACATGGCTTGGCTTAAGCTCGGTTTATATGGCTCGAAAATGGCTGGCTTACTTGGCCATTCGGCTTAGGAACAGTGGACACTATCCTTCTCTTTTATATATTGTAAGGATGTTTGAAAAACAGTAATAATAATTTTTAAATATTTTTCTTAATACACTCTCTAAAAAAATATCATTTTTATATGCCGGGACAAGGAAATGTCCAAATTAATGAGAAAAACTGAAAATTCTCTTTTTAAGCTGTCTTCTTTTCCAAAACATGTGTAACCTGTATTTTAATTAGATAAAAATCAAATTTTTAGTAGAATTTAATAAAAATTAATGAAATGTGGGGTTGGAAAATATTCTGCGTCCAATAAAATATATGATTAAAATTTAATTATTGACATTGATTTAAATCTTAATCAACTTTTTAAATGAACCAAACAGGGGCTAAAGAAATAATACCGTTAATTTTTTTGTTTTTTTGGTTCTAGCCATACAAATCAACATGCATATGGGCACGGATTCTTTTTAAGGCCATGTCTACCCCAGCTTTTAAGCTGACTTTTAATCCATTATTTGACCGTGTTGAGTAGTCATTATGGACCATTCCTCTCACAGGCGGGGCCCAGGTACAGGAAAGAAACGGTCAAATTTTGGCTGAAAAGTTGGGACAAACAGGGCCTAAGTTCAGCGCATATCTCATATTAGTGTTCTAGTCAAGTCGAAAGCTAGAGAGAATAGACGGTGCATTCAAGGGGAAGCTCTAAAGATTAAAATGATTTTATAAGAGGTTAAACCATTTTTTGGTCCCCATTATTTTCCTCTTTATTTTCAATCATACATTTTTCAATAAAATAATATTACAAATAAACCCAAATTTTTTCATTATTTTTTAACTACTAGTCAGACGCACGTGCTATTAGCATAGTTGGCTACTTAATAGCGTGGTTGTAAAGGAAAAAATCAAAATAATTCACTTCATAGAAGATGTTTGCCTACCAATACTGTATGATGTATGACGATTCTTCTGAAAAATATTGAGTTCCTTCAATATCCATTCTGACGCTATTAATTTACCATTTTTAATCGACAATAAAGTTAGCCAAATCGGTAAATTAAGAAAGCCTACGACCATAAAAATCACAGCATAAATTCCAAGAGATTTACCATAATCTCGTGGATCAAAGCAGTAAACTGGAAGCACAAATAATAAAACATGTACTTACTTTTGAAACTATTACCATAACATCCCTTAATTACTGAAATATAGTCGCATTAATAATATCAAATCCAAAAAGCATATATCCAGAATATTTATCAATATCACATATCCCCGTTTTCTAAATTCTAATAAATTTAGTAACATGCTTCCAAATAACAAGTACAAGAGATTATTAACCATCACTAGATGACAGAAAGAAGATCATTTCAGAGTAGCAAATGTTTTTTCCTTTAATAAAAAAAGAAAAAATAAATTTCTGATTAGAAAATCTTTAATTTGTTTTCGACATAATAATTGAAAGAAAAATATAATTCCAATTTACTTCAACTAAAAATTTCTATACAATTTGCAAGCGAGTAAATTATAAACAAAGATAGCAATAATTCTCATAAAAAGATAGCAATAATTCTCATATATTTATCATAGCCGCATTTTAATATTTCAAAGAAAAGTTGAAAAACATGATTTTATGTTTAATAATTCATGCAAGATAATTTTTGTTATTTAAACTTTATCAATCATATATTTATCATGGTCGCCCTTTAAACTCTTGAATAAATTTTAAATAGCTGAAAATGAACGTTTACAGTGTAAAATATCGAACCAAACATAAAAACTGAAGAAAAATGAAATTAAGAGAAATTTGTGTGAGTATGGGGGTTGGGGATGGAGTAGAAAAGAAAAATTAACGATTATGATTTTACGTTTAATAATTTAAGATAATTTTTATATTTAAACTTAATCTACAATATATTTATTATTATCACATTTTAAGTTTTTTTAAAAAAAATTTAAATCGATCCAAAATGGATATTCATATCGTGAAATATTGAATCAAGCAAAAAATTGTAGGAAAATAAAGTTCGAAAAAATGACATTAAAATGAGATCGAGATTGAAAAGAAATATAGGCAATCACGACTTTACGTTTCACAGTTAATGTAAAATTATTTTTGATATTTAAAATTTATCGATCATATATTTATCATAGCCACACTTCAACATTTCCAACAAATTTTAAATCGCTTAAAACGAATATTTGTAACTTAAAATACTGAATCAAACGTAAATAAAAAAAGAGAGGGCCAGGACCATAGCAGTCAAGCTATTATACTAAATCGAACGTTAAAAAAAAAGACTTAGCTGAGCTTTTATATTTAAACTTAATCGATAATATAATTATTATTATCACATTTTAAGTTTTTGTAAAATGATTTAAATCGATCCAAATTGATATTCATATCGCGAAATATCGAATCAAACGAAAAATTGTAAGAAAATAAAGTTCGAAAAAAGACATTTGAATGAGGTTGAGATTGAAAAGAAATATAAATAATCACGATTTCACATTTCACGATCAACGTAAAATTATTTTTGATATTTAAAATTTATCGATCATATATTTATCATGTCCGCACTTCAACATTTCCAACAAATTTTAAATCGCTTAAAATGAATATTTGTAACTTAAAATATTGAATCAAATGTTATAAAAAAAAAAAGTAAACGGCTTAGAGGAGCCGTGTCGTGCCGTCAAGCCATTTGGCTCGACTCGACTTATGAACAGTAAAAAAGGAAGTGACTCTTTTATTTAAGGCTAGTCAGAAGCACGTGCAAGGCACATGCCATGATATAGTTGAGTATGTAATAGCGTAGGTATTAAAAAAAATATTTATGTCAACATTAGTTACATAAAATTTTCTTATAAGTTACTAAATGTTTCAGTGCAACATTAAATGTGGAGATGAAAAAAATCACACCCAGAGTTATCGAAGAAATTGAGTCTCACCTTCCACCACAGTCTCCAGTTATCGAAAAATATCTTCTCACCAATCCTCAATAGAACAGTCATTGTCGTTTATTTCATAAACCCCTAATCAATTTTTGAACAAAAGAACAAGGAAATTTTTTTGAGATTGGAAAGAAATATAAACAATCACGACTTTACGTTTCACAATTAATATAAAATTATTTTGATATTTAAAATTTATCGATCATATATCTATCATGGACTCACTTCAACATTTCCAACAAATTTTAAATGGAGTAAAACGAATATCTGTAACTTAAAATACTGAATAAAAAAAAATTAGCCAAGGCAAGCCATTTGGCCCAGTTTTAAAGAAAAAATTGAAGCTAGCCGAGTCGAGCCATTTGGCTCGGTTGTTACAAAAAAATAAAAAAAAAATAGCTGAGCCGAGCCACGACTTGGCTTCGCGACTTATGAATAGTGCTCCCAAACTCATTTTTTTAATTATGTAGGATACATTCTCCATTAAAATTCTATTTCAAAATATATTTTGGGCAAAAAAAGGGCTCAAAGAGAATCTAGCGTCAATCTATTATTTTTACAATCATGCCTTGTGTACACTTTGGAGTATATTATGAGTTACACTTTGCCACGTAACAAATTATGATTTGACAGTTTAAAGAAAAAAATCAATTACCGTTTTTACAATAAAGCCAATTTCAAGAAAAATGTAAACATTGGAGTGTACGGCTTTGCTACCGGTACATCAAGGTGTACATCGGCGTGTACATCACACTCACATGGGGGTGGGACCCGCTTGAATAAAAAAATATTTTATACAAGTGGGTCCCACCCCTATGTGAGTGTGATGTACACCTTGATGTATAATTCTTGATGTACAAATAGCATTTTTGTTGGAGTGTATAGACGACATTATCCTTGCTTTTATGACACGTGACCATGAATGCTATTTTATTTTATTTTTTTACTCTGATTTTTGGCAACTCGAGAAAGGACATTGGAGGGTGGTGGGGATAAGAAAATAAATTTATTATTTTGAAATAAAAATAAATAAATTTATTATTTTGAATTATTTAATAATTAACGATAAATTATTATTATTATTAGAGTTTTGCTTGGGGTACATAGGAGATAACATAGGGGTTGACATACCCACCCCATGTGAGTATTACGTGTACCATTATGTAGAAAAATTATGTACAAGTAGCATTTTTGTTATTATTATTATTATTATCATCAGTTTCTTCGCTCTCTGAAGCACTGATGTTAAAGCTACTGTCTTCTCCCCGTTGCTTCACTTCCCAATTATTGAACCCCTCCAGAGGCCGCCTTCATTCAATTGCCAGAGCCTCCTCTTCTTTCACTCATACATCTCCCAAGGCAAGTCTTTTTATCAGGAAAAAAAAAACCTAATACTGTATCTTGATTATGTATAATTATTTAAATTCTGTTGTTGTTATACAGTAACTGTGGATGTTGTTGACGTTTTAATTGGAAATTTTTGATGCCCAGATGGATTCTGAGAGCTACATGTTTGGACCCTATAAGATTGATTCGAAGGAAGTGTTTTACTCTACCCAACTTTCTTATGCCCTAGTCAATCTCCGCCCTCTTGTTCCTGGTGTGTAATCCCCATTTATAGTTTCTGTTTCTCTTGTGATCGAGCTAAATTTATATTAGCATCTCGTTCAATGGGTTTCATTTTGTGTTTTTGCTATTGCTGGAATTGTTTTCTTGCTATAACCTGTGCAATGCACGGGGTCTTGATTTGAAGAATAATGTAATTTGACTAAATGACCTGAATGCAGAAATTCAATGTCTGTTACATGAATACGATTCTCAATCCTGTTTGCCCCCCAAAAACAAGGGAAAACCTTAATCGCCTGTGTCTTTTACACTAGGTTGTGAGGATTTAAATAGATTTCTGGTTAATTAAATAAGAAATGAGAATCTACTCAGACAATTTGAGGTGAAACCAATGGACCATGAATTAAGGGAAGTGACACTCCTATTTAAGATAGTTACGCAATCTTGATAGAATATGTTAAGAGAGAATGATAGAGCAAAACATATTAGCACTCGGTGTCAATTTGTTGTTTTGTGCTGTTTGTCACGGGACTAGATTTCTTACACTAGAAAACCTAGACACCGTGCGGCCTTAACGCAACACAATTCCCGTCCCTACGAGAAAGCGCTAAGTCAGCCTTTCGACGCCCCAAAATGATTCAACCTTGTAGGCTAAATCAAGACAAACTTTGAGTATGAAATTTGAAGTAAAGACAATATCGAGAACAAGTAAGTTTGGGGAGAAAATCTCTCTTTCAATAAAAACTCCACACCAATGTAATATACAATGTGATCTAAGAATTATATGAATAGCATGAATCCCATAAATTGCATGCCTTCCAAAAATTCTCTCAACTCACATATACTACTTGAAATTCTAAGTGATTCCAATCTAATTCCATCTAATAAATTACAAAGGGACCTCATCCCTATTTATAGGCAAATCCCATGTAAACCTCCTTAGATTTAATGGCTAGGATCAATCCTCATCAATCCCCCATCCAAGGGTCCCCATTGGCCACAACTTGCCTTTAAACCTCCTTAGACCAAGTGGAAGCAAACTTGGACTTTGCTTCTTTGCAAGTGGATTCTTCCTTCAAAAATCCCATGGGAATTATGTCCCTTTCATAGTCATCAAGTTGAGTTTCTCTTCCTTGGCCATTTCCTTGCAAGTGGGTTAAGTAACCAACTTGAACAAGTCTTCCCAAAATATTCCAGCAATACGCCGCATAGTATTTTCCTACGTAAAACCACCGGTATGCTTTGGGATTTTCGCCCATGTCGCGCCCATGTCATCGTTTAGTCAGCACTTCGCAATCTGCTGTTCTTCTGCGCCGTCGTCGTCCGCGACGCGATCGCAATTCGTGTCACAGGCCATGCCTCGCGTCTGGAGGCCGCACGCAATCCGCCCTGCGATGTCCCGGGTACGCCTGTCCACTGCGATCGCTCGTGGGCGCGTAGATGCGATCACACCGAATTTTCTAGGCATGACCTGGACATGAACCAGCCACCATGGATGTTAGTCATTTCCCCACCATTTTAGATGACATCCCTGTGCCATGTTAGATTCTAGGATATCACCTTGCGATCCGTTACAATCTCCCCCACCTAATCCGCTAACGCCCTCGTAGCGGACCGTGCTCGGCATTTCTCCAAGTACATCATGCCGTGCGTTGTCCTCATCATCCTCAGGGATTTTAACCACTCTCATCCCCGAAAGACGTTGAGTTCCTAGGGGAACATCTTTGGTAGCATCAAGCAATTGGAGTGAATTCATCCGAGCTTCAACCCCACCTTGGCTATGTGCTACTTCCGGTTGGCTCACTGAGATGGATGCCAATGATCCTCGCTTGGGACAATCCCTCATGAGGTGTGGTCCTTTACAAAGAAAGCAACCACGAGGGGTGAAATTGTTCCCTTTCTTTTCGGCATACTCCTTCCTCCATGAAGGTTGCGTGTTGCCACCGGGTCTAGAATCAACTTGGGAATTTTGCCTCCCTTCCGGCTTGCCCCATTGCACGGACTTCCCAAAGTTTCCATCATGTCCCCCAAAATTCCCTTTAGCGGGCTTGATGGTTCTAGCTTCCGACTCGGCACTTTCTTCAAACTCCGTCAAAGACTCGGCTACCGTAATAGCTTCATCTACGGTCTTGACATCGCGCCGTTGCAACTCACGTTGCATCCAACTAGCACATCCATCTAGGAAATAGAATAGGGAGTCCTCCTCCGGCATGCTTGGGATTTGAAGCACAAGGGTCGTGAACTCTTTGACATAGTCACGAATTATCCCCGTATGTTTCAACATCCTCAACCTCTTGCGAGCTTCGTAGACGACATTCTCCGGGTAAAATTGCCTTTTGAGCTCCCTTTTGAACACATCCCATGTGTCAATGTTGCAAGCTCCCCGCGCAATTTCACCATGCTTACGACGCCACCATAACGCCGCAACATCCGAGAGGTACATTGAAGCGGTCCGCACCTTTATGGACTCCTCCATAAGATTAACGCCTTCAAAGTAGACCTCCATTTGCCATAGGAAATTTTCCACTTCCGAGGCATAACGTCGTCCGTCATAATTCTTTGGTTTTGGATACTCGATCCTTGGCCCAACAATGCTAGTAGCGGCACCTCCGCTTGAACTAGCGGTAGAATTTTTGTATTGCTCAAGCTCCTTTCTCATACGCTCCATCATCAAGGATGATTGGTTTCCTTGACCTTGTACGGTGGACACGGCATCTAAGAGTTTGGTTTGGAGTCTACCAAAATCTTCCGTCATCGCGGCTTGTCGAGCTACCACAGCTTGGACATCGCCTTTCACCGTTTGGACATCATTCTTCAATGATGCTTGTACGTCCAATACCTCTTGGACATTAGATTGGAGAGTTTCTAACTTTCCAAAGGAGTGTTCCTCCAACGCCTCCAAGGAATTTTCAAGAGATTCGATCCTATCACCCATATTTGCGATGATTGGATCAAGCTTGCCCTCCATGGCAATCGCCTCCCGCGCCTTACTCTTGCTCCGAGTCTTCTTTGCTTCACTTGGGGCAACACCACGTCCCCTTTCCTCAACCTCCAAAGTTTGTTGTGGATCCGTCATGATAACAACTTATCACTTGACGAACTCGCTCTGATACCACTTGTCACGGGACTAGATTTCTTACACTAGAAAAACTAGACACCGTGCGGCCTTAACGCAACACAATTCCCGTCCCTACGAGAAAGCGCTAAGTCAGCCTTTCGACGCCCCAAAATGATTCAACCTTGTAGGCTAAATCAAGACAAACTTTGAGTATGAAATTTGAAGTAAAGACAATATCGAGAACAAGTAAGTTTGGGGAGAAAATCTCTCTTTCAATAAAAACTCCACACCAATGTAATATACAATGTGATCTAAGAATTATATGAATAGCATGAATCCCATAAATTGCATGCCTTCCAACAATTCTCTCAACTCACATATACTACTTGAAATTCTAAGTGATTCCAATCTAATTCCATCTAATAAATTACAAAGGGACCCCATCCCTATTTATAGGCAAATCCCATGTAAACCTCCTTAGATTTAATGGCTAGGATCAATCCTCATCAATCCCCCATCCAAGGGTCCCCATTGGCCACAACTTGCCTTTAAACCTCCTTAGACCAAGTGGAAGCAAACTTGGACTTTGCTTCTTTGCAAGTGGATTCTTCCTTCAAAAATCCCATGGGAATTATGTCACTTTCATAGTCATCAAGTTGAGTTTCTCTTCCTTCCTTGGCCATTTCCTTGCAAGTGGGTTAAGTAACCAACTTGAACAAGTCTTTCCCAAAATATCCCAAAATCGCCCATAGTATTTTCCTACAAAACCACCCGGTATGCTTTGGGATTTACCGCCCATGTCGCGCCCATGTCATCCTTTGCTTTTAGTCGGGCAAACCTGCCATCTGTGTTGCCGCCGTCACTGTCGTCGCTAACCGGCAGCCTCGTGTCTGCCATGTCACCGCCGCGTCACAGGAGCCGCCTGCAACCGCCCGCGATGTCCCAGGAGCGCCGCACCGCTGCGATATTTCGCTGGCGCGTGCGATCGTACCACACCCGAATTTTCTAGGCATGACCTGGACATGAACCAGCCACCATGGATGTTATTCATTTCCCCACCATTTTAGATGACATCCCTGTGCCATGTTAGATTCTAGGATATCACCTTGCGATCCGTTACATGTTGCTGGAATAGGTTTTTTACTTTCTATGCGAATGTATAATATTCATGCTAAACTTGAGGGGTTACTCGATTGGTCAGACTTTGGATTTACTCTCCAATGGTTACCAGTTCGAGTTCCCTCAGGCTACCGAGGTGAGTACCAAATCGTAAGCCTTAGGACCTCGTGGAATTAGTCGAGATGCGCGCAAGTTTGCCCGGACATTCACGATTATAAAAAAAAAAAGTATAATATTCATGCTTGCAGTGTTTAATTGCATCATGATGGCACGAGCTTGTAAATTGATATTCACGCGCAATATTTTTATTAGGTATTTGATAAAAAGAAAAATAATATAAAAATCTTACTTCTAGAAAATGTGATTTCTTTTATTGTCTCCCATGTAGATGTTTCCTTTTAGCATCATTGTCTGTCCTTTTTTATACTTTTGAGTAAAAGAGAGAATATACATGATGCTTAACACATGAAGCCTCACCCATGTAGGTTTTTTTTTTTGGTTTTAACAAACTTTAACATCTTTAAGTTTTCCATTCTGTAACTTAGTTTAATTGTTTTCCCTTGCAGGTCATATCCTTTTGACTACCCATTTTAATTGCATATGATGATTGACTCAAGCGTATATACTATTTTATGAAGTTATGAAGGAAATAGAGAGGTAGAAGGAACTGCTTGTGTGGTTAAGTATAAGGAGTCAAATTGATGCTAAATTGTGTTCCCATTAATAATGATAAGTTGGATGCTTTTAGAATTGTTGATATGGACATTGCTTAAGCCTTGAATTCTTTGCAAGGGATTGATTCTGCCATTCTAATATTGTTATTGGGGGTTTGTACTGATTTTGCCTATTAATGGTAACAGGCTCGAGTTAAGATTTTAATATTTTGCAACCCTTTATTTACATAAAGATCCATATTCTCCTTTGATTTATAAAATTTTTCCTGATTATCTATAAAAAAAAAAATAAAGATCCATATCATGTCATATTATATAAGTATATGTATTCCTCTAGAAATTCTGTGGAGATGCTACCCTAGCCCCTTTAAAGAAGACAGGTTAAACCATGTCATCCAATTGGCTGAATATCTTAATTTTCTAGGCTTTATTCAGCTTCCATAAAAGGAAAAAGAAAAAAGAAAAATTTGAAGTAAAAAGAAAGCCTTTTAGTTAATATAATCTCAGACTTTTGAATTTTGGCTTATTTGATTTGACTTGACACAACTTACATGTGCTTGTGTGCCCGAGACGTGAAGTGAAGCGCTTTGTGGATCTCACTGCTGATGAGACCAGTGATATATGGCTTACGGCACAGAAGGTTGGCCAGCAGCTTGAGTCCTACCATAAGGCATCATCACTAACATTTGCAATCCAAGTAAGAGCAATACTATATGGAAGAGCAAATTATTATTTATTTCTTTGATATATTGTGAAGTTAGGCCAATTTTTATTTGTACTGTACTATTCTCTTATAAAAGTTAGTAAATCTGAAAGTTGACTTTTATATTGTTCCTTGCTCTCACCCTTTTCCCTTTGCAGTCATGTAAATTGTTTGAATGTAACCATTGTATTATCTGGTTTGTGAATTTTGAACCTCTGATAGTAAACAGTTGGAAATTTTAAGTTATGGGCAAAACTAGTAAGAAACCTTGTTATTGAAATAAAAAAATTGAGAGAAAAATATATAATATTATTCTTGCTTTCTTTCTGTCTTTCCTTCACCCTTTTTTCCCCCGAGCTATTCTTTTTCAAAGATAAGAACATTCTTTACCCTATTTAATTTTTGAGACAGAATGCAATGGGATTTTCTTCTCTTCTCTTGTATTTCTCGGCTCAAGAACTGCAAAGGTGGATGCAGTCTTTGTACCGACCTATCAAAACAAGAACACTGCATGACTATTGGACAGTTATAGGTTCCTGCTTACCTGAATTTTCTGCATGCTCTTCAGTACAAATATCGTGTGCGTACGATTCTCCATTTTCCTATGCACGATTAAGGAAGTTATATTTTTGTAAACTTATGGTTCATTTTCTATGTAGATCTTGTGACTTGAAAGTGAATTGAATATATTGAAATAGAAGGATCTATGGATGGGTAATATTTGGGACTCAAATATGTACAGAAAGTGATCAAGAAAGGTCTGTTTTGGGGCTGATGAATGTTACCTGAGAGCATTAATTTTTTCGAAGTTGGTGCTGTTCTGGTTTATTGTGTTCTTGGAATGGATGGGCTTTACGAAGATTCTAGAATTGCAGGAAGAATTAGAGTTGAATTGTAGAATAGAGGAGGAAAAGAGGGAAGAATCAAAACCATAGGAGGGTTAAAATGCGTCTAACACTCATACCCAATTGATATAATAGTTGACTTAATTGCAATGACATTATGCCTATTGTATATCGGAAAATCTCTCTCCTGCCAGTAGTTTTGGAACCCCATTCCCTCTTTAAATTTTTGGATTTAAAATAAGTCAGTAGAGTAAAAATGAACTCTAACAAGTCAATACTGGCCAATTATTGTTTCTCAGATTGTGTAAAATCAGTACCTATAAGTTAAAAAAAGATCTAAGAATCCCACTAGAGGCCAAAATAAATACTTTAAGATACCCAAAAAACATTTAATGAAATAAACAACCATACTATCTCCTAATTCATTCTTGATCTCTCATGAAAATATTTCCTGCCACGTCTCACGTTTCTCTTTGAGGAAAAAAAGAAAGTTTTTAGGTTTTACCTCTTCCTTCCTCCATTCTTGCATTGTGACCTTCATTTTCTAGCTACTGAAGCTGTTCAATAAGAATTATTGAATATATTTTTGTCTCGACTCTGATGCTTAATTATGCATGGTAGTAAGTGAAGCCTTATAGAGCAATTTCATCTGCTCAATATAAACTTATATTTCTGACTAAACGAACACTATTTGTAAAGTAAAAGTCTGAAGAAAATAAAGTAATGATGCATGAAATCAAGTTGTTACTATAACCATTTTTTTTCTTGAAACTTGAATTAATTGCACCATAGTGTTTGGTCTATCTATGTTCTTAAAACAAAATTTCACAATTCACAATTGTATCATCTCTTTCTCATTACATTGAAACTCTAACTATTTGGCAAAAACCTATTCCATAGAGAGCCCTGTACTTTCACTAATTAGTATTTGTTTATTGATACTAGACAAGGACTCTTCCTTAGAAACCTAAAATTATAGAAATCGTCGACTAACTATTTTCTTCATAAAAAGCAACAAAAAGAAAATAGAAAGTGCATTCTGAAAATAGAATGTTATGATTTATTATTACATCTTTAAATTTATTAAGAAAGGGAATTGCGTATGCTGCAAATTTTATCATGAAAAAGAAACAATCTTTTGCATTTTCCGTTCTTGGAGAAGTCCTGAAATTTTGTGCTACCAAAAATTTCTACATTTGTTTGCTGGCATTGTTGTTTGATTGATTAAACTTCATCTGATCCCTGAAGTTCTAACTTGTGGACATCTGTTGATACCGTAGGATGGGCCTCAGGCTGGACAGACTGTTCCTCATGTTCACATTCACATACTCCCGCGCAAAAGTGGTGATTTTGAGAAAAACGATGAGATTTATGATGCTGTAAGACTCTTTAATCCCCGAGTAAAGTTGGCTTAACTTTGAACTGAAGTAATAGATTCTTTCTGCTGTCGATCCATTTCACAGATTGATGAGAAGGAGAAGGAACTTAAGCAGAAGCTTGATTTGGATAAAGAAAGGAACGACAGAACCATGGGAGAGATGGCTGAAGAGGCAGCTAACTACAGAAAGCTTTTCACATAGGCCTGGTATCAGGAGGTGGTTTCACATCTCGATTTTGAATTCATTAGGAAGTCGACATGTGTGCTTTCTTAGGTTATATACATGGTCAGAATCTGTATTTATGATTTACTGGATGTATAATTTCCAGTTTTCACCAGAATATGGAATTACTCTTGATGAATAAGATCAGAAAAATTACACAGGATTTGGGTGCTGTTCTTTTGGATGTGGGAGACAATTATGTAATGTAGTTTGTTTGTTACTTTCGTACAACTTGTATAAAACAAGTTCTATGAAATCTCAAAAATGTAATGTGCCAACCATAGCATGTTTGCTATGTTGTACCAAATGGACTTTACATTTGATCTTTGACTAAGCCATTGTTTGAACCCTATTTTCCAATAATACATTTTTCTCCAAACTCATTTTCAATCATATATTCTCTTAATAAAATAATTTTAGGTGCAAATCTATAACTTTTTTTATACTTTTCAATCACACATTTTTAAAAAATTCACTATTCTAAAATCTCTTTTTATCAAATAATGGGGCTCAAACAATGGCTTACCAAACAAGCCATCAAAGTTGTATCCAAGTTGTTCGGACCAAAGTACAAATAAGTAGTTGTCTGAAAGAAAGCTAAGACGTGTGAAAGGAAAGACAGAGGCTGTAAAAACTAGGGTGAATTATAGCGAAGGTCTCCAATCTTTTGTTTTATTTGTAAATTTCGTTCCCAACCTTTTTCGGCCTACTTTGCCGCCGAAATGGAATTCCATTCATGTTTTTGTTGGTAGTTTGATCAGTAAATTCAAAAAATATTTGGGCAAAATTATCTTTCTATTACTTATATAATTAAAATAATTCAAAAAATAAAAAGGAAATATTAATAAAACAATGCAAAAGAAAGAATTTAAAACCAAAGCAAATAAATAGAGTAAGGCCCTGTTTGGGAGGGATTAAATTTTTCTACAGTAAATCAATTCTCATTTTCAACCACACATTTTTCAATAAAATAATATTTTCCATCACATCAATAATTTTTTTTTCTTTTTCAACCACACATTTCTCATCATATCACTATTCAAAATCAATTCTTTCCCCAAAAATATCTCCCAAACAAGCTCTAAAAATGAAAAATGTCATCTTCCACTGCCAACCCCACCCCGCAGGCCACAACCGCTGCCACCCCTACACCTTCACCACGCCACTGAAATATTAAAAAATTAAAAATTCGTAAAACAAAAAACGAAAAACGAAAGAAAATAATTCAGACAAAAACAACAAAAATGTCATTTTCTTCGACCAACCACCTCCACCCCAGTCGAGCCACGACCGGCTCTTGCCCAAGGCTAACTAGTCAAAGGCCTAGTACCTCAGGGTCTCAACAAGAAACTCAGCCCACTTATTTGGTGCACTTTTTGGTATATTAGAGACTTTATTTGGTGCACTTTTTGGTATATTAGAGACTTTATTTGGTGCACTTTTTGGAATTTTCATTTTTCTTAGTGATTATTCCTTCATTTTTTTTTTCGTATAAAGCAAGATGGAGTATAGTTCATCAGCTAAAACAACAGCTAAAAGTGAAGAAATTGATTAACTATAAATATGTTATTAATTAAAAATATTAGTATTACTAAGCATGTAAAAAAAATTGTTTAAGGGCCTGTCTATCAAAGATTTTCATCCAATTTTGATCAACAATGTGACCGTTAAAGTCAATAAGTGGGGGCCACCTTAGAGAGGAAGAGTCAAAAATGGTAGGCTGCTATGCCAAATAACGGGAGAAAAACAATGGAAATTGAGATGAAAATCTCTGGACACGCTCTAAGAATCTCATAATAGTTAATCATCTAAAGCCTCAAAATTCTCGTTGCCAAACCTGAGCCGAGCCACTGCCACCACCCCACTTACGATGCCTATACTCCACTACGACCATTAATAGGGGGAAGAAATCTTCCTTGATTCTAACACCAGGGAGATTGAGTAAAATCAATGCTGACTCAAAATATTACTACTGTACTTGTTGAACTTTACAAAGTAATGTTCGCTCATCTATTAAAATATTTTTCATTCACCGTTAATTAACAATTTGGTTAGAACTCTTAGGCAGAAAATCCCACGAGACTAACAGAAATTCTTGTTCGCATGCTGATGGCATAAAAAGCCTCGACCTCTCAAACGCTACAATTTTTGTCAGCAAACCCCTTGTGGCAGACCTCTCAAACGCTGCCTTAAAAACTTCAGCAGCAAGGAAACTTCTGTTCTTCTAATGCTGGCAGCAGAGTAGGGGGAGAAATTTCCCCTGATTTTGGCTGTGGTGGTGGCTATGTGGTGGCAGGGGATGGTGAATGGCCAATGGGAGAAGAGATTACATTTTTATTTTTTGTTTGTTCTGAATTTTCCATTTCTTTTTAATAATTTAATCAAGAATAACGAAATGATAATTTTGCCATTTATAATTTTTGTACATAGGTTAACTAACGGAAATATGGATGAATACTGCTTATTTTCCAAAAGTTTGGGACAATGAAGACCAGAAAAAAAGGGATAAAGATGAAAGTGCAAATGAATCTAAAGGTTGGACCCAGGGGCGGAGCCAGGAATGTGCCGTACGGGGGGCAAAAATTTTTAAAATTGAATGTACGAATAAAATTTATATATAACTAGAAAAATTGTAATATAACGTTACATATTACAATTGTACCCGACGATATTTTATAGCATAAAATTCATCTATAATAGAATCTAGATCTAAATTAATACTAAATTTTCGTTCAATGTTTAGTGTTAAACAATCAGCAAGAAAATCATCATCCATTCTGTTACGAATTTCCGTCTTCACATGTTTCATTGCCGAAAATGCTCACTCCATTGTCGCTGTTGAAACCTGTGAGTGTCGCACTAAATGAATCAATTTAGTCAAAATAACGTAACTCTCCGACCTTCGCTGCAACCAATTCCCGACATAAATCAGAAAGTGTAGGCTCTTGAAATCGAGGTTCGATAATCAAATCATTCTTATATTGTTGCAACTCAATTTTCAAACAATAAATATCTTGTTGCAAAAAATCTTCGTGGTAAAACCGCGCAAGCTTACGGATATTATCCATGTTAAATGATTCAAAAGAATTTGCTGGATCCAAAGCCGAACTGAGAGAAAGGAGTTCTAATGATGTCTCATTAAATCTTATATCTAACTCCATCATCTGACAATCTATGGCTGCATTGAAAATATCAAAGTGATAATGATGTTCAACTGTAGGATACTCACGACCACGAGAACGACCAACCATGTAAGAACCATCAAAGTCCGGTATATGCACATCATTTTTTGAGCAAAATAGTTTCACTTCTTCAAGAAATTATTCCCAACCATCTTCTCTCAATGCTTGAAGGATAGTTTTTGTAGTATGGACAAATCTCATAGCAGTTAAGATGTCTTGAGTTTTCTTCTGAAGAGCCTGACAAAGTACATCAGTAATTGCCAAAATTCTACGCATTAAATGCAAGATAAATACAAATGCAAATGTTGTCATGGTTTTGTATACACCATCAACTTCGGGCCGAGATCTTGTATTTGGAGAATAATCACTAAGATATTCAAACACTTTGCAAGTTGCAACATACATATCAATCAAGCTCTTTATAGAGTTGTAATGAGAAGACCAACGAGTAGCTCCGGCTCGTTGCAAATTACCAATCTGATTAGCCCCACTTCCCGACCGTCGTTCTCCAATTTCCAACAAATGCTCAATTTCTTTTCTTTGGGCACTTTTCAACTCATTGATACGCTTAGGAGATGATGTAATCATATTAATAACATTGTTCAAATGAGAAAAAAATGAATTAATATCCGAGACATCCCTAGCTACAGAAACCAATGTGAGTTGTAAACGGTGGGCAAAACAATGGACATAGTATGCATATGGACAATCTCTAAGGAATAATGCTTGTAGTCCATTCCAAGAACCACGCATATTACTAGCACCGTCATACCCTTGACCTCTCGTGTTTTGCACTTGAAGGTTGAAACTACAAGAACATCGTAAATCTGATTCTTAAGAGTTAATGAGGTAGTGTCACTAACGCTTTTGATTGCAAAGAAACGTTCGTCAAAATTCCACTACTACTCACAAACCTCAAGACAACGGCCATTTGTTCTGTCGAAGATTCATCACGGCTTCACAACAAGAATATCGAACTTTGCATCCCCAATTTCGTCACGAATTCTTTCGTCGTACTTTATCGGCCATAATGTTTAAAACCTCTTTTTGAATGTCCTGGAGACGTGTATGTAGCATTTTTAGGAGCATTACCCAAAACAACATTTCCTACTTCCACATTCATTTTTCCAAATGCATCCACCAAGCTTCAATGAAATTTCCACGATTCAAAGAAGATTCAGATTCATCATGGCCTCTAAAGGAACAACCTTGAAGTGCTAACCACAAAACACTCGAATAGTGGTCTTCGTGACGCAAACGATTTTTCTGTTTTCCTCGGTCAATACGTCTGCATTACACTTGTCAATATGTTGAGTTGGTTTCATTAGATCTTCAAATCTTCTCTTACAACCATTATGATACGATGACGATATTGTACCAACATGAATAAGGAATGCACATTTACCGCCTTGGTTGACCCTCTTCCAACTCGAAACCCAACTCGTGACCAACGATGAAATAATAGATGGAGCACTATCATTGAGGAAAAGGAAGCAATAAAAACAATATGCTTTGTGTGTTGAAGGTGAATATTCCAACCAAGGAAATCGATTGTACCAACGCTCCGAAATCGGACGTTTCTGCTTTCCACATTCTTTACTCTGATAGTCCAAAAGTTTCGGTTGATAAGGTCCAACATTTAAATAGGCTCGCCTAATCTGATCGCGTTCATTTAGTGGATGTTCACATATTTGCTTTCTTTTTCCCCGGGTCACGTTCAATAGAATCAAGTGGTTCCACATTAAGATTAGAAGATGATGCTCGCTCAACATCGGGATGAAATTGGTTTCGAGTGGATGCCTTAGGAATTGGATTACCCTCACGTTTGTTACTCTTTGAAAAGAAAGATAACAAAGTTCTTCATTTTTTGGAAGAAGGTCGATCTTCCTCCATATTAAACCTAAGAGCATAAATGTCAAAAAAAAACTTTAATATCCTATAAATTCCTACATAAATTGCGGTTGGCTAAATTTCCAAATTCCAAACTAACATTTCCTAAGCAAATGCCTAATTGAGAATCAGACACTTCCAAATTCAATTCAAAAACTAGAACTAGAATCATATGTGCTATCAATTTCCAATTTTCCAATGCAGACTAATCGAGACACTTCCAAATTCAATTAAGGCAAAAAGAAGGCTAAAGCACATTCAATTATTCAAACACACAAAATCACAAATTCAACTTCGGTTTGGTACAAATTCAATTCCACATTCGAGACACACTCACACACAAATTCAAACACACAATCGACAACACACAAACTCACAAAGACGGAATAATTCAAGAATAAAACTCCAACTCCAAATTTCCGGTGACACAAATTCAAACACACAATTGACACAATTACACAAAAGACAAGAATTCAAGAACAATTCCACGTACTCCAACATCCACCCACAAACACAACACACCACCCTATTCCGAAATCGGTGGTCCACACTATTCCCAGCTCCAATCAAAAAAATTCAGTAACAAACTACAACTCCATCCTCCAGACACTCAGGCAATACGTATCAAGTATCAACAATTCAAAAATTCAACATTCGCAAAAATCGAAAAAAATTACCTTTTCACACTCAACACTGACGCAGAGAACGAGAGAGAGAAGCGGTTTGAGGAAGGGTTTCGCCGTCGCAAGTTCTAGCAACAGGTTGAGGGACGAACTAAGCCGAGGGCCGAGTGGTCGAGGGCCGAGTGGAGAGTGAGAGGCGAGAGCAGAGAGCGAGAAGAAGCGAGAGAGGAGAAGAGAGAGAGAGGGTTCGCGTTGGGTATGGGATGGATTGGGAATTTGGGTTTAATCTGGGTTGGGCTTTCAATTTTGTAGAAGGCTAATTTTTTTTTTAAAGGGTGGGCTTGGGCTTGGGCAAGGGTGGGCTGGAAAATAATTGGGCTTCAACAAATTTTTTTTTTCCAGCTTCTGGGCTTGGGCAAGGGTTTATTTCGTTATGGAAGTAAAAACATAGGTCACAAGAAAACATAAGGGCATGTTTGATAGCCCTTTATTTTCCATGGAAGTTGGAATTGAAATTTCGTTTCCTATTTTTGTCGTGTTTGATTGCACTTTTTTTCCCTGAAATTGGTTTTCCACCTTTTTCTAGGTACAATCCTTTGATGCAGAAAAACTTGATTTTGTTTTCTCACCTATTTGGTGGGAAAACATTTTCCACCATTTTTTTTTTTACTTTTTTTTTTGTTGCAATGTGAACAAATTCTAAATACAATGGTAAAAAAAATTTTCACTTTTATTGACAACTTCCATGCAAAACAAAGTCAAACGAATGATATTCGGTATGGTAAATTTTTTTTTTTTCAAATTTTTTTTTACAATTAGAACAAATTTTAGACCCAATGGTAGAAAAAATTATCACTTTAATGGACAAATTCCATAAAAAATGAAGTCAAATGGACACAAAACTTTCTACATTTTCCATAGAAAATTTTACCAATCAAACACAAATAATTACAATTCCCAATAAAACATATTCTAGGAAAATCAATTTCCTGTAAAACATTTTCTTTCCACCTATTTTCCAACTTTGCAATCAAACGGATCCTAAATTATCATCTGTGATATATATATATTTGTACTAGAGTTTTATTGTATTTTGTCTTCCAATTTTTTCTAATTATGTTTAATTATTTTATAAATCAAGGACAATAAATAATTTTAACAACACATTTTATATGACGCACAACTTTTTAATCATATATTCTATCAACTTTTATCTAAATTTACTAAAAATCTGATTTTGGTATTTATTAAACAAAGGCTTAAAATTCAAATGAGCCCCACATTTAAAGTTTGCATAAAAACCCCATAATATAAGGCAGGCCGTCGATACGATTTTCTTCGATGACGGAGTTAGTGACGAGAAAGGACAAAAAACAATTTTATAGAGGAAATATTTAATCAATAGTTGGCGAAACCAGTTTGTTAACATTAGGGTGCGTTTAATTGTAAGGGTGGAAAATTGGTGGAAATAAAATGTTTTACAGGGAAAAGATTTACCTAGAAAATGTTTTGCAGGGAAAATGATTTCAAGTGTGTTTGATTGGTATAATTTTCCACCCGAAAAATTTTTAAATTTTCTATTCGTTTGGCTTTGTTTTACATGAAAATTGTCCATTAAAGTGATATTTTTTTACCACAATTGGTTATAAAATTTGTTTCCATTGCCAAAAAGTAACAAAAAAAGGGGAAAAAAAATTGTTTCCTAAAAAATTATTTTTTTCATCAAAGTTTAGTATTCGTTTGACTTTGTTTTACATGAAAATTGTCAATTAAAGTGAATTTTTTTTTTTACCATTAATTATGACATTTGTTTCCATTGCCAAAAAAAAAAAAAATTCCAGCCAGTCAGGAAAACATTTTCCCACCAAAAAGGCGGGAAAACATTTTTATCAAAAATTCGAAAATTGCACACGTGTGGGGAAAATCCGGAAAATATTTTTCGTGGAAAATTTCGCCTATCAAACAGTCAAAAAAGTGAAAAGTAGAAAATATTTTCCTACTTTCCCGAAAAATGTGGCATATCAAACACGGCCTTAGTGAAAACAAAGTGAGAGAAAGTAGAGATAAATGAGATGAACGATTGGAAAATCATTTCGAGAATAGCGTGCGAAAATGAGTGTGACAAAAACGAACACTGATCCTCTGAAGCCTCTCGTTTAAGAGAAAGTAGATATGTAGGGACTTATAACTCCAATTAAATTAAATTTAAATTGTTAGATTTTCTTTTATTTTTTCTTCTATTTATATTTCGGGTTTGACACTTCTATTTTCTTTCCGTCTTGAAAGTAATTTCGCCCAGAAATCATTTTGCATATTATGGCGGGAAAATAATCCGTGCATCCCACCAAATTGACAGCATTTCCAATTGAAATTCACAATTTCTAGCTTTTCGACTGTTCTTCATCTTAACGGACTCATCGCCCGACCGAAAATCAAACATAGAAATGGAGTCGACCCTCAAGGTTCCTTTCCTCTCTCAAATTTCTACTTTTTCTGCTCTTGTTTTTCTTGAAGGTTTTTAACGATGTTATTATTTTTTAGTACAGGAATGTTTTGGGTTTTCGAAATTTCGCCCCTACCAGAAAGAAATTGTGGAGAAAATTTTAGATGGTAAAGATTGCTTGGTGGTTATGGCCACCGGCAGTGGCAAGTCCTTGTGGTAAGCTTCAATTTATTACTGTGTTTTGCATTATAGTCTAAATACACTTGCTTGTTTGAAGAAAATATACTTCTGATTTAACCATTTTTCTGAATAATGAACTAAGCTATCAGGTGCCACCATTGATTGCGAAAAAGACTACTGTTGTCATAAGCCCTCTTATTTCTTTGATGCAAGATCAGGTTTGTGCTTTATCTTCTTGATAAGTGGGTGAATCTTAGTTATATCTATTAGTACTTCTACAAAAACATATCTACTTGTTATAATGTTTAGGTAATGGCATTGAAGCAAAGAGGTATAAGAGCTGAGTATCTGTCAAGTGCTCAGACTAACCGTAGTGCACATGGTAATGCTGAAAGTGGCCAGTATGATATATTGTACATGACTCCAGAGAAGGCCTGCGTGCTTACAACCAGGTAAGCTGAAAATGCAATATAATTTTTTATTTAGTGAAGAGGCCTAAACTTGGTTCATTTGTTTTACTATCTCTGCAATAGTTGAATTGGGGCTATCCTACTTATCAGATGCACATGTATATAAGTCTATTAGGTTTCACTTATATTTCTCGTCTCCTTTGTATGTCTTGTTTTCTAAGTTAGGAATATATTAAGTTTTCTTTTGGACACTGGTTCATTAGGCTGTAGATCACCATGTGACTGTTTTCGCGTGTTATTTTAGTTGCAAACGATGATCTTGACAGTGGAATTCCAAAACTTCATCTCTTCCTTTTTTTTCCTTATTTACTGCTAGTTTTTAGATTTTCTATTGCTTCCATTTAATTGTGATTATATTATTCTCCCGAGTAATATAGAGTGTTAATGCAGTTTCTGGTCGAGATTGCTAATTTCAGGAATATGTCTCTTGGCAGTTGATGAAGCACATTGCATTTCAGAGTGGGGTCATGATTTCAGGTCAGTTCTTCACTGGTATAATGTTCCATGATTAGTTTCTTAATATTGAAATGCACTGGGCATGATTTCCGTGAGACACTCCAAATATACATTACTTGAAGAAAACATAAAGGTTGAAGTTCGAAGTTTTAATGGATCTGAAAGTTCATCTTGTTGGAAAATATATTGATTGACCAATAGATTTTCACTCGTGTATGTGAAATTAATCTCACACGATTGAAAGTTGGGATTTGAAGATGAGCCTTAAAAGGGATTACAATTTCACATTGGTTAGAAATGGAAAAATGGGAATATATGGGGACTATAAATAGTGTAATCCCACATTGGAAAAGGAAAAGAAATGTGGCAATATGGGAAAACTTAAATAGTTATCCCACATACGATAGAAATGAGTTTGTGGACCAATTTATATATGGTTAATAATTTGTAAGGTGTAACCATTTGTTGTATAGAGACTCCTTCATGGCCTACGCGCCCGCAGGGGGGTGCAAATCTTGGACCGACTTGGCCTTCGAGCCTTGAACTTGTGTGGGCGCGACCTGCGTGTACGAATGTCGGATCGAATGAGTCAAAAATTGGCCACAAAGTGCAAGCCACATTTTGGAATTTTTCTTTTATGTTTTTTCATTTAAAACATGAACTGAAAACGATTTTCATTTATTTTGTAACTCCAAAACTTCACAATTAAAATGACACTGTAATGGCATGAGTTATGGCTGCATTAAGAGGCAAAGGCTCTTCCTTGCCTATATATACTGAACAATCTCTTTAGTTCAGACACACCACAACAACTGCACGAAATCTCTCTGCTTCTTGTTCGAATTCCTGTCTTCTTCCAGTCACTTGGTCATTCCGTTCCGACACACTCTTTCAGTTCGACTGCGTAGCTGCAGTTCGTACCGCTGTATCCTGAGAAGCAAGTGCTCAAATAACTTCGGTGATGGGGCGAATATTGCTTTAAGGACACTGTGTTGAACACAGAGCCCGGCTCCAAGACGTCTATTTTATTTTCTGTCCACTGCAATTTGGTTTTTTACTTCTTCTAATTCAGTTAACTGTTTAACAAGTTTTCTTACAATCTTAAAGCAATATCTACTTGGTATTGATATTCTGATTGTGTTTCAAAAATGGAAAATACACCTACCAATAACGTTGTGGGATCTTCAAATGAAACTGTGCCTCCTGTGGCTCAGGTTGTGGCTATGCCAAGTTCTGATGTGGCTCAAGTGGTGGCTCCAGTAACACAGACTGTGGCTAATATGCCAAGTCTAGTTACTGGCCCAATTGTGACAGTCCGGTTAATCACGGGGAAAAGTTGGAGAAGTTCAATGGTTTGAATTTCAAATGGTGGCAACAAAAAATACTGTTTTACCTCAAGACCTTGGATCTTGCGAGATTCTTGACTGAAAACGCTCCAGTGCTCCAAGAGGGTCAAGGAGACATTCAAGCAATCAGTTCAGTGGATGCTTGGAAGCATTCTGATTTCTTGTGCCAGAAATATTCATTGTACAATGTGTACTGCACAGTAAAAACGGCCAAGGAATTATGGGAGTCTTTGGACAAAAAGTACAAAACTGAGAATGTCGGAACCAAGAAGTTTCTTGTTGGCCGCTTTTTGGAATACAAAATGGTGGACTCCAAATCTGTAATCAGTCAAGTACAAGAATTACAAGTGATCTTGTATGAAATTCATTCCGAGGGAATGGTTGTGAGTGAATCATTCCAAGTGACTTGCATAATTTAAAAGCTACATCCTGCATGGAAGGATTTCAAAAACTACTTAAATCACAAGCGAAAGGAAATGAACGTTGATGAAGTAATTGTTAGACTTCGAATTGAAGAAGACAACAAAAGTTCTGAAAGAGGGTTCAATCCGGTTGTGGCTAAAGCCAATGTTGTGGAGGATGGCCAAAGCTCCAAGACCAATAAGAATAAGTCTGGGCCATCTGGTGGCAAAAGGCCCAAGTTGGGGCAAAAATGTGGAATTTCCATGAAGAAGTTTCAAGGGAAATGCTTCAATTGTGACAAGATTGGTCACAAATCTACGGAGTGCCGTTTACCGAAGAAGAAAAAAGAAGCAAATGTGGTTAAGATGTATTGACATCAACCTTGTAGCTGTCAATGTCATTTCTGAAGTCAACCTGGTGGGTTCAAATCTGAGAGAATGGTAGATAGACATCTGCGTCGCTCGACACGTTTCGTCCGATAAGGAGATGTTTAGTGGGTTTGAAGCAGCAGATGGAGAGTCATGAAAAGATGGTTCTAAAGATGACTTCTAGGAAAGAGCTGACTCTAAACAACGTGCTTTATGTGCCGGAGATTCGCAAAAATTTGGTTTCCGGCTTGCTGTTGAGCAAGTATGGTTTCCGTATGGTGTTTGAATTAGACAAAGTTATTTTATCAAGTCTGGAATGTTTGTAGGAAAAAGTTATGTTAGTGATGGGCTTTTTAAGCTCAATGTAATGGCTATTAAGCCAAAAATTAATAAAATGAATAATTATTCTGTTTATTTGCTTGAGTCTTCCAATTTGTGGCATGGTCGACTAGGACATGATAATTACGACACTTTGCGTAGACTAATTAACTTAAATTGCATACCTACATTCCAAATTGATAATAAACATAAGTGTGAAACATGTGTTGAGGCAAAATTGACAATGTCATCATTTCAATCCGTTGACAGAAGAACTGAACCTCTTGATTTAATTTACACCGATTTATTTGATTTAAAATCAGTACAAATAAGGGGAGGCAACAAATATTTTATTAATTTTATTGACGACAACACAAAATACTGTTTTATGTATTTGCTTAAAAGTAAAGACGAAACTATAGAGAAATTTGTTCTCTATAAAAATAAAATTGAAAATCAACTCAATAAAAAGATCAAAGTGATGAGAAGTGATAGAAGTGGTGAATATGAATCACCATTTGCTGAATTCTATGCACAACACGGAATTAAACATGAAACAACAGCACCTTATACACCACAACAACGGCACGAAATCTCTCTGCTTCCTAGTCGAATTCCTGTCTTATTCCAGTCACTTGGTGATTCCGTTCCGGCACACTCTTTCAGTTCGACTGCGTAGCTGCAGTTCGTGCCGCTGTATCATGGGAAGCAAGCGCTCGAATTACTTCGGTGAGGGGGCGAATGTTACTTTAAGGACACTGTGTTGAACACAGGCTCCGGTTCCAAGATGCCCATTTTATTTTTTGTCCACTGCAATTTGGTTTTTTACTTCTTCTAATCCAGTTAACCGTTTAACAAGTTTTCTTACACATCTAAACACAAGTTTTCTTACACATCTAAACCAGAGTAATTATGCTTCATACAGGCCATGTGTTGAAGATTGCACTGGGACCTTGATAAGCCAGTTTTGGTTCAAAGACAAGTGACTGCATGATGCTACTTTTGTTTTTATTTTGTTTAATGAATGATATTTCTCATCCATCCAAGGTGTTCATCACATGAGGTTTTATTTTATAATGGTAATAATGAAAAATATGAATGGGATTTGACGTGATGATAACTTAGAATCGTGGGTCATGAGCAATGATTCAATTTATGATGAATAAAGATTGACTATGTAGATCTAGAATGTAACAACTTTATCTGTCACTTGTCAATTCTTTCAGAGTAAACATCTTTTCGAGTGTTAATAATTGCACATTTTTCACATTTATCAGTCACACTGTTTCCATAATTGACTTACAACTAAAGGAAATATGGGGATTTGAACTGAATTACTATGGAAATCAAGTTGGTTGCTTGAGATGCCATGAGAGTGAGTTCAAATATCTTATAGTTAAGAAGAGTTAGGTTTTAACTTTTATATCACAATCTTCAAGTGATTGCATCAATTTCAATTGAAACCTGGTGCTCATAATTAGTTATTTATCTCGCTATCAAAAAGTTAGTTTCTAATACCCTAATGAAGGCTCGGCAAAGATCTGGCTGTCCTTTTTTAGCTCAGGAGTTGGATTCAAATGATGCTTCAATTCTAAAGAAATGAAATTTTCATATCTGTGCTACTTTCTGCTCCAACCCTTCACTTGTTGGTTGTTCTTTTTAGACTTATTTCTCTTGTTTTTACTATCATTGTTCTTTACATTTGTATTGCAGGGTGGAGTATAAACAATTAGGTAGGCTGCGGGATGTTCTACCAAATGTTCCATTTGTTGGCTTAACGGCAACTGCTACTGAAAAGTAGGTTTTTGCATTTTTGAGATTGTGTGTCCATACTGCATCTCTTTGTTCTAATCATTCTGGTTGCCCATAGCATTCTACTTGGTAAATAAATTGGTCATTAGTCGAAGGAGGCAGGGAACTATGCATTTTAAGTTATTACATTCTGGCCCTTTGGTTCTGCAAATTATGTTTTTGTTGAAAAATCCACAACCTTTTCAATATTCTACTACATGTAAAACTTTTCACGAGGTCTTAATCTTATGTTATGGGATCAGTTTAACATATTAATGACAGTAGTTTCTTGTTCAGGTAGTTCTCAGATATTGCAACTATTTTTGGCCCTTTCGTCCATCTCTTGTTCCCAGTGTTACTCTTCTATCCTAATTTTAAGCGATTTCAGTTCAGAATCTGTGTAAATTCATAAATCATTAATCATCTTTCCCGTCCTAGTTTTAATTTGTCCTACAATCCATTGGCTCAGATTTTCTTTTTCACTATGGTTTTGCTTTCATATAAAATTCAGTCTTATAGAACCTTTGAAGAGACTTTGTTTTTTCCAGGGTTCGCACTGACATTATAAATTCACTGAAGATGAAAAATCCTCATGTAACTATTGGCTCATTTGATCGTCAAAATCTCTTCTATGGTGTTAAATATTCCGACCGCAGTTCAGCTTTTGTTGATGAGCTTGTGAAGGAGATTTCTAAATATACAAGCAGCAGAAATTCAACTATAGTATACTGTACAACTGTCAAAGATGCTGAACAGGTTATTATTACTTCTAGATTTGTACATCTTATATCCTTGTTTCTCAAATGTAAGCATGCACGTGGATTTTACCCAAATGCCAATCATTTCATCTATGACATGGTCTTCTAGCAATATGTAGAAAAACATATATTCATGATGAGATGTTCTGACTTTAGTAATTGAAATTGTGATTCTTTAGATTTTCAAGTTCCTTCACAAGGATGGAATTGATGCTGGAATCTACCATGGCCAAATGTCTAATAAAGCACGTGAGGAGTCACACAGGTTTTACTATTCACTAGATTTTATGTTTTTCATTTATTCCCTGAATATTTGTACTTGGATTGATTTTTTTTTTTGTTTAGTTTATTTTGTCAAAGGATGTATAATGGTATGTGCCCTTCACTATTCTTGGTGAAATTACTGTTTACGTGGTCAGACTGGCAAATGAAATTTTGATGCATTTTCAGGGCATTCATCAGAGATGAAGTTTATGTCATGGTTGCAACTATAGCATTTGGCATGGGTATTGACAAGCCTAACGTTAGACATGTGATAAACTATGGCTGCCCAAAGAGTTTGGAATCATATTACCAGGAAAGTGGACGATGTGGTAGAGATGGCATTCCTTCAACCTGCTTGCTGTATTATGCAAGAAGCGACTTTGGGAAAGCCGATTTTTACTGTTCAGAAGCACGCACAGTATTTTTTTTCTTTTCTTGATCTCCTTAGAGTTTCATATATTAAAGATTTTGTTTAGTAATTCCCAGTATTTATTAATCTCTTGAGGTTGCTTTCATATTGCTTAAATGTCTGGTACATGTATGATACTACCAGGCAGAGCAAAGACAAGCAATTATGGAGTCATTCATGGCAGCACAACGCTATTGTTCGCTGACAACTTGTCGAAGAAAGTATCTTCTGGAGTACTTCGGAGAGAAATACGGCTCTGTCAATTGTGGTATGGGCAACATTTGACCTTTAAAGTATCAAGTGTAGTAAGGCAATATCTGAACTATAATTGATTGAGAAAGCATGACAATGTTGCATTTAAAATGTAAATCATTGATGATAAGATAAGAGTGGTACAAAGCAGATTACATTTATTAAATCAACGCAAGGCTCAGTACAACATATTAGTATCTGAGAAAGAGATGAATAAACAAGAGAAAGGGTGTAGAATGTAGATAACAATGGTACAGGAAGTCATGTAGAGTATAGCTCATTTTTTGATGTCTACATGCATTCCATTTAATGGTCAAAGTTTTGCTTCCTTTTGGACAAAATATTTTCTGGTCATTGTCACATCTTGCCATTAACATTTAACCAAGTGGAAATATTATTATTGTATGCTTGTGATGGCATTTATTATGAAGACTGGAAATTTCTCTTCTTCAAGCTTTCATATTTTTTATGGTTCCCACGTTTCCAATTAGAAGCGATAGAAGCAGAAATACCCATGTGTTTTGGCTTATTTCCTGGTTGATTTCTTTGCATTTGGTCACATGAGTCAAGCTTTGGCCATTGGTTTCATCAGGTTGCCTTCATTTCATTTTAAATTGGTCTAAGAAAATCTATTTTCAGGCACTAACAGATTGAGATGATGGTCTTTTCTCCTATCGGAAGTTATCATGGGGAAATATGTTGTTTAAAGCTTTTATTTTTGGTCAACGATAATACTTTATGCGCTTCATGCCCAAAACAGATGTGAGAAGGGAGAATGAAAATTTTGGCTAGAAAATTTTGGTCTTTGGACCTTGGTTTTTTAAGGTTCTATATTGTTAATTTTGTATATAATTTAAGTCACAGTATTCCAGAAATTGTCCTTTGAATTACCTTGATACCAGAAGTAGCCAAATGTGTGATGTGTGCAGGAACTTGTGATAATTGCACTAGCTCAAAGAATAAGAGCGATATGTCTCGAGAGGCATTTCTTTTAATCGCTTGCATTAAAGCATGTGGAGGTCACTGGGGTCTCAACCTGCCAGTAGATGTTCTTCGTGGATCTCGAGTAAGCTTTCTTATGAAAATTAATGATACTGTGTAGATATTCTTCCATGGCATGTATAGGAACCAAGGTTGTTATACAAGTAATTAGATAATAGTAATAAGGTTAGATGGATGACTACACAAATTTACGTTAGAAATGATGAATTGACTTTCTTTGTTCTGAACAAGTGGCTTTGGTATTGTATTATAAATTTCGGAGGCTTTGGAAAATGAAGTTAATACCACAGTTACGTCTACTACTTAATCTATTTACTGATCTTGTGGTTTAGTCATTGCAAATTTACACTTCCCTTTTATTTGGTCACAGTCCAAGAAAATTCTTGATGCTCAGTTTGATAAGCTTCCGTTCCATGGCCTTGGAAAAGAGATGCCAGCAAATTGGTGGAAGGCTCTAGCTGATCAGTTGATTTCATGTGGTATGTGAGAGTACTTTCTTTGTATCAAGGATCTGTGTTTATGGATGTTTTTCACTCTACTAAGAAGGAAGAAGTGAAGTAAATACCACATTGCATCCATTAAGGGAGCAATCAAAAGAACCATATTGTACTGTTGATCTGTGCTTATTATCATTATATTCCAGTCAATGAGGTTAAGCAAATATGAATGCCAATAGAGAGACCCAGAGTATTTTAATAGCTTGAATATTCAGCCAGCGATCTCGATACAGTCTAAGAGTATATTCAGTGGTTAGCCCTATGAGTTTTGGAGTGTAGACAAAAAATCTATGTAGACAAATATTTTATTGGGTCATTGATCTTTTACAGACGTTGCTGAAAAAATGAATTTTGTTTATATAAATATTTTGTGCACTTAAAAATGATTTTATTTGATTACATAACATTGAATTGAAACTTTACCTTTTCTAATTCTGGTCTAACATCTTATGAAAAATATCAGCTGCTTGCTCTATTCTATTGGATTCACAGCTGAAACTGCACAACAACTGAAATATTGTGTGTATATTTTATGAAGCCAAACCAAAACTAAGGGCCTGTTGCTTCTAAAAGAAAGTAAAATTCAGAACCTCTGAATTATAGTGCCTACTTTAAGGAAGGAAATTTGCACATGTCATGCGTCCTACCCTTCTATTATGCTCTGTACTAGGATGCTGTCTGGAAGCAGTGACATTGGAATACCTTTCCTTTTTGTTTTCTTTGATTGTATGGATAGAAATTACTTCCATTTCTTTCCATTCAAATTATAGTTTTGGACATTTAATGACTATTTTGCGCTGTGTGCAGATTATTTGGTGGAGACCTTCAGAGATGTGTTCAAAACTGTAAGGTAGAGTTCTTTATCCGACTAGTATATGAGTTTTGAGCTGTAAAAATATACTGTTCTCTGTCTCACACACTCCCATTCTGACACACATCAGCCGTGAGCCCGTTTGACTTGGTAGTAGCCTCCAAGCCCACCACTTGCTACGTGCAGTATGGCCTAAATCCACTTCCAAAAAGCTGTACTAATGGCCTGATGTGGGCTCTTAACATAAGCTTATAATTTGCTCATAATTTCCGTAATCCATCTGTGTTATGTTCAAGTTGAAATCACACCTCCTAAGGATGCACGTCATTGTTGCATATAGCATAGCAATTTGTCCCGCATAATACTCAGTTTCCAACTTCTGATTTGCATCCAGTTGTTTATTATATGTCACTCCCTGGACCCATGATCTGTTGTACTTGGTAGCACGGCATCCCATCAAATGCCTAAAATCCATTGCCCATAAGTGGTATAATGGTTGTCATGAGATATAAAGCCAACTTATAAGTTGTTCGTGTTTTATATAATTCACTAATGTGGGATACAAGTTCAGATGTCAGACCTCTCTCTTATAACCTCTTCAGTTTTCCTTTATCAGCCTGTCATCTGCCTCATTTTATTGCCTGCAATAAACTGAGCCAAGGAAGACTTTCACAGGGCAAGTCTAATTCATTGGTGCTTGTGATGAGATCAAAATGTTCTTTCACATTCATTAGTTGTCTCTACATGAACAAATTAACACCAAAAGCTCATATTTGTCCAAAATATCAGTAGGTGAATATTATTTGTAAGAGATAAATCGTGTCATTTCATATTAGGATGAAAGGTTAAAAGAATGTGAATTTTCAAGATTTATTTGCTGCAAGATACAAAGTATGAATTTGCGCAAATCAGAAATGTAGAATTCTCAAAATACTAGCTCATTTGGTAAATAAACTGACATGGGCAAGCCAAAACCTGTGCTTTTCATGAACGATAATAAAACATCAATACTGGACATTCTCTTTTGCAGCCAATTTAATAAGATTCTAATGTAAATAAATTTGAATTGTGATTTTCCTTTCATGCTTCAGTGTTGGACCCAAAGGAGTGGCCTTCTTGAATTCTTGCAGTCCTGATCATCAGCCTCCGTTATATCTGCCATCACCTTCAGAAATAATTGGTGATGTGAAAGTCACAGATGTAGTTGGTGAGGCTGGGGTTGATGGTTTGACTCCTCTAAAATTCGAGCGGTTGTCCCAGGTGGGATATGCTACCATCCTAAGCATCTTCTGCATGTGAATTAAAGGATGCCATGCACTTCTATTTAAATTTTTACCTTCTGACGTGTCTTTTGTCGTCTTCAACAATTTAACTTTGGCCAAAACCCGTAATGTTTTGACTTTATGCTTACATGTTCAGGAAGAGGCACAGTTCTATAAAATGCTTGTAGAAGAGAGAATGAAGATAGCAAAAAAAACTGGAACTGCTCCGTGAGTCTCTTTATTTTGTCATTGTTCTTAGAGCTGCTACTCCCTGTATCACATAACGCAATCATATTGGTTTTTTTGGGTCAATTCCACCCCCTTTTTGAAGTGCAATTAATCTTAATATGATATTTATCAGAGATGAACACTTGAAAATTTGTTAACACAGGAACCTGCATGCTAATTGCCAAGTTTTATTTCTTAGATTTGAGTGTAGCAAGATTATTTCACCTCAAAATGTAGTCAAGTTGGTATGAGAAGTCAACCTGGGACAATAGTGTGACAGGATTATATTCTAATGGCGAGCCACCTGTATGATTGCACCATACAATTGTATTTTTGAGGAAATGCAAGGCTGTCTATTGATCTATTTTAGCTTGCAGCTATGCAATATGTGGTGATCAAACATTAAGAAGGATAGCATTGACAAGGCCGTCAAGTCGAGCAAGGCTAGCAAATATAGATGGTGTGAACCAGGTATAACTTATGTACCTAATAGTCATGTTTCTTGGTCCACTCTAGTTTAGCTTGACAGGAACTTTTATATGCTTGGAATATGCTCACTTTGTACATTTCAATGGTCCAGTTGGGTTTATACCTTAATTAATAAATGCTGATTTTATTCTCTTTGATTGCATCTACTAAATTTTTCATTTCCTGTATAGAGAATGATCACATTTTTGATAGTACAAATGTTTGGGTTGTTCTAGCTCTCTTATACATAGAATCTTAGACAAAAAAGAGTTAGTGCCTGTTTTTGTACGTAGTGTTTTCCATTATTGGATGTTATTAATAAGCCCTAATATCCAAGCTCGTGACGGAGAGGGACATAATGTCTTACCTCTAGAGTCTAGATGAAGGAAAATTATAATTATATTGAAATTGAAGTTGACTGCATCTCTGCTATGAGTTACCTTATCTCACTCAGATTAGTTGGAACAGGTTCCTCTTTCTCCTTTGATAGTCTGTGAAGTAATAATAAGATGACTTCATATTGTTCTTGCAGTGCATCATCTTCAAACTTTTAAGGAAAAAAATACATTGTTTGCTATCAGTACCAGAGCATTCATTCTAAACAGAAAAATCTTGAAGATCTTTCAATTTTTACAAATGAGGGTTGGGTTTCAGGAATCAGATTGGTAAGATGGCTGATACTAAGCTTCATGAAACTTCTAAGTTAGCCCTAGGGACTCGTAACATGTTAGCATCTTCTTCATCCTCTTGTTGGATCCATAGGGTTTATCCACAAAAATATTTGTGTTGGGTATATTTGCTGCAGTATTTACTCACTGACTGCTTTAAAATTGACTGGTAAAACCAATTGTTTTGAAGACATGACTGCAACTTGAGATAAAAATAATAGGAAACATGATCAACAGTACTGTGGGTGAGGATGTGAGGTATATTTTAGAACCATCATATTAAGACTCTCGATCATACATTATCTTTTTTATCTGGTTGCATGTTTGTACACGTATTATCTCAATTGGAATCTTTTATAATGTGTTGTAGCACTTTCTAAATACACGTGGAAATTGTTTGCTACGAAGCATTCGGCATCTATCAAAAGAGTTGAATCTTGCTTTGGACGTGGAGCCAAATGCACAAACTCCTACGCCAAGAAAGGTTTTCACTGTACCAAACAATAAGAGGTTATTGCCAGCAAGGTTTGAAGCTTGGAGAATGTGGCAAGAAGATGGTCATACATTCCATAAAATTGCTGTATGTCTTAATATAGTTGCTTGTCATTTAAGTTATGCCTAGTTTTTAGCATGGACTTTTGTTTTACTTTCTTCTTTGTAGAATTTCCCTGGTCGAGCAGCTCCAATTAAAGAACAAACTGTAATTGGGTATGTTCTTGAAGCTGCAAGAGAGGGACGTACAATCGCTTGGACAAGATACTGTGAGGAGATTGGATTAACACAGCAGATATTTTCGGATATTCAGGATGTTGTGTCAAAAGTTGGCAAAGAGAAGCTAAAGCCTATCAAAGCTGAATTACCGGAAGAAGTAAGCTTTGTGGATTGAGTATTTTGGCGGGATGCATTCAGAACTAAACCTTTTATTAAGCATTGACATAAACATATCATGTTTAGTAAGGTGGATTAACTTTACTATTGAAGAAGAAGAATAAGTTAAAATACAGTCCCGTGTACCAAAATTCGCTGAATATTAATGTTGTGGACAGTGCATCCTATCATATAACAAATGAAATGAACTTTCCATGTGTTTCTTGTGATGATATTATGATAATTCTGTTTATAAAACTAGGTAACTTATAGCCAGATCAAGTCCTGCTTGGTGATGCAAGAGATGGGAATGTCGACTGAAGTTATATCATCTGGACATCATCACGAATGCGGAGTAGAGGGTCAAGCCAGTGGTGAATCACTTGTGGACAATGTAAATGGTGGTAGTTCACGGGGGAAATCTGAAGACACAGTTTCTGATATCCTCGTAGGGATTGCAAACACAGCAGTCAGTATGTGGTACTGATGGTTCATTTAATTATAGGAAACGTCAAAAAATTGATGGGCCACAAGCTGGATAATCTGCTGCAGTCGAGGCAACAGAGAGTTCCATATTACGCTGGGTCGATAATTTTGATGATGGGTAAGTGTTGAACCTCTACAATCAGTATATCGTAACCACATTTCTATATTCTTCATCGAGAGGGTAACAGCGAAAATGTGCAGGTTTCATTATCTGGACTCTTGGAACACTTCAGTGGATCAAAGGAAGAGGCAATAGTAGATCTGCTAAACGTTTTCAATTTTTAGAAAGAAAAATCAGTATAGACTTGTGTAACATGCTGGATGGACGGGCTTCTTCTGCAAACCACTCTATTTATGGAAACTCTGTTCTATTCCAAGTCTGCAGGTACAATAATTAAATTTATTGTGTTTCGTTGCAAAATCCAAATTTTATTTTAACAATGAAACACACAATAATTTTGAATTGTTCAAATGATGAAAATAGTTTAAAATATTTCAAAAATATGTTAAAATTAAATTAAACTATTATGTAATGGGATAACTATTAAAATAGTTTGTTCACTTATCATTTTTACGCGATTCTTGCACTTGTGGTAAACATTTTTTAACGAACAATAGTTCACATAATTTTTATAAGTTTAGTGGTCAAAATTCGTTCACTTTAAAGTTCAATGAGTAATCGAAAATATTTTTTACAAGTTTAGTGAACAATTGAAGATGTTTCCAAAGTTTATGAGCAATGAGAGACATTTTAAACTTTTAGTGCCCAAAATTTTGCCATCTCAAAATTCAGTGAACAATCGAAGACTTTTTTCATTGTTTAGTGTGTAGTGAAAAGATTTTCATTTTTGAACCGTTGGGGATGGAGTTACTTCAATAGTTTGTACAAGTCTTTTTATTTCACTAATTACTACTATTCCAGATACGTCATGGTACGGGATTATTTGGACTACAAAATCAAACCAGATTATAAAGCAAGATTTGATAAGTAATAGCCAACAAATTGGAATTCATTTATCAACATATTTTTTTCTTCCATTTGAACTCATTTCAATAATTTTTTTAGTCGCTTTAATAGGTGCAATTGCTATAGCTCGTCGATAATAAATCTTATATGGTAGTTTGTTAATGGCGTGACGGGTACATTTCGTTAGTCATGTCACTAATTTCGTTGAAGGTTTGAAACGGATGTCATGCAAGTAACACCCAACGTTTTGATAAATTTAGTAATCAAAACTTAATACTTAAAATTTAGTGAGCAATCGAAAACATAAATATAAATTCAATAATCATTGGGACAATTAATATCACTCAATTCAAATTAATTTCAAACTTTTATGAGCTTAAACAAGTTCTAATGCAGTCTAGATACAAAAAAAGGTAAAATATAGCTAGACGATAATGTCAAACTTTAAGCCTAACTAAGCAAGATTTTTTTTAGAAAAAATGGTCACAACTCACACGTGCTACAATTCTCTATTTTGGCTGTTCGACTATTATGAAGTCAAAATTTCTAATTTGATGACTCCATAGAGAGTTAACTGTTTCAATAATCACCAAATTTATATTGAAAGTTCGATGCATAATTTGTTGGCCGAAAATTGATTTATGAAAATACTTTATCTATATTTCACTCATTTAACTTCTAATTTCATCCAATTGATAATATATGATATTCAATCATTATTTTGTATTTTGATTCAATCATGGATATTTCTACTCCAGTCCCCCAACTTCGAATTTCTTGCAATTTCGCCCTTTTCTCGCCCATTTTCTCCAATTCCATCAATTGTATGGATTTTTATCTAACAAACACAATATACATATATCTAACAAATACTCTAATTTAAATATCTAAATAAGTATATAAAATGAACTTATCACTATAATTTTTTAGGACTAAAATTGGGGAAGCTTTATTGGTTTTTAAAGAAGTTTATGGAGCGTGGTCCGCGTGGAAGTCACGTTTCATGTATGGTGATTTTGGTAAGTTGTGATTTTTTTTACAATTGTAACTTGTCACGTGGAGTTTTCGTATGATATATGAACAAAATGAACGAAATATGATGAATGATGGATGAAGTGCAACATCTCATTGGGAAGCATTTTAAAATTTGATGGGCAAATTGTGATTAAGTGTAAGTTGGATGAGTAATCAAATAATGATTTGATCGAGCTATAATTTTTTTAACGATCGCATTTTACCGTTGATTTTCGTTAGCCACATCGGTAATAAATTTTTAAGTGGTAGATGTAAGTGCAAACGGGCAAAAACCATTGTATAAGTCGAGCATGGAAACAATTGACTCCTCCGTGGGCCACCCGATTAAAACCTACCGTCCAAAGAGTCGAAACATATCCATCGTCTACAACTCTTTTCAACACTGGAAGCAGACCGGAGCCTAGAAAACCGTGCTCTCTACCGCGCCATAGAAATTTGAGGTATAGTCAATTATGCCCAACTTACTGAGATATGCTGCTTAAATTTCGAGGCAACTGGATTGCAAATACTGCGTTCAATTTGTATTAGCTGGTTTCAGAAGGATATGTATTTCAAGATTTTTCTTGTGAGATTGACTTGAAATCTTTATTTCTTGTTATATGTTCTTTTGAGTAGTAGAGAGAATCTGTATGATGCTGATGCAAATTGTGCGTTTTGTAACCTAATTTATCGTCATTTCTTTAATAGTGCAGCAGTTGGATTAAAAATATGTCTTGGTGCACCATTGAGTCGGATCCTGGTATGTTTTGTTTTGGCATTTATTATTTAAATTTTGTTTGAGCCTGTTTCTCGATATTGGATATTAATGGGTAATTTTTGTTATTCGGAAAAATCGTTCTAGCACACAGTTTAGATAAGGGGTTGTTTAGTGAGGCTGCTGGAGGCATGAGGTTAATTTTTTTAGCCTCCAACAGCCAGTTTGAGTGTCTAGTTATGAAAAGTTAGTTGACACTGATAATAAATTTGATGTCAACAGTCAATTTTTGGAATACCTTACTGCTTCTTCTGTTTCTATTTTGGCCAGAATGAACGTATCTATTACACTACATACGCAAATGCTTGTAACCATTTGAACTCATTTTTCTCTGTCTGTTTTTGCATTATTGCAGTTGCATTATTCCAGAAACTCCGTTCCTTGCTTTCTCTCTCATGAGTCTCAACCATGTTCCTCATTTTAATAAACTCACATAACACAATTAACAAAAAAGATATCCACAAGGTTCCCATTAAAGCATATATTAGTTTTTGGCTTGTGAAGTTATGTGTATGGTAGAGTAATTGATTTTGGATACTCAACGCGATAGCTACAACACTACACAGGTATAATGAATTATGAGCTGAAAGCCTGAAATACATTTCCTTGATATCAAATGTTTTTGTATTTGCGATAAATTGTCAATAGATGAACACACGTATTTTTAGAGATTTTATTTTAACCTAATGAATTGTATGCATAGTGCATACCCTCTTTTAAATTTGTGTGTTTTTTTTAATCTCAATTTGATTTTTCTAGATTACTTATCCTTTTAAGGGACGAGAATTGGACACTGGGGAAGGGGGAGAGAGAGGGTTGAGGCTGAACGTGGGAGATGGGCGTCACCAGTGGTTTTGTGAAAATTCAATTTTTCATTTTTTCTACATTTTAAAATTTTCTTTTCTTTTTTTGCTTACTATAAAGTGATATTATAGTTTCAATTTTTTGAATATTCATGGTCATGTGAGAGATGCATGATACTATGAAAATTTTGGACGCAATTGGTCTCTGGGGACCAACTGGCTTCAAATTTTAAGTTGGGATCTGTTTGTCATGAGAAATTTAATGGAACATAAATGCAAATTTATTTTGTAGGTTGAGAAAAAAATCAGTTTGTTGGATAAAATAAGGTTATTTACTTATTACTGATAATTTCAGAGTACAACTACCAACATTTTACCCTGACACTATTTTAAACCTTTAAGCAACCGCTAGCAAAAAATTGCGACCGTCATAACCAACAGCAATATCAAGTATCCAGTCACTAAGCCAAACGAGGATTCTGATATTTGTTTTTCTCTTTTCACCTCAAGCCAAGTTGGCAGGTCCGAGTTTCTATGAGACTCGTTGAGACCAGTGAGCTGACATTATAACTCAGGAACAAGACTAATTTTTTGCAGTTCCTTGTAGCTTAGTGACTTCCAGTTGCTGGATCTTCTTTAGCCACCTTGAGAAACGGAAAGGGGTTCTGAAATTTTTGTTGGTTAGTTGGTAGCCTCTAAGAGTAGATTAAAATCAAGCTTTACTATACTCACAAATGGCACATGTGAGATGCAACTTGAGGCGGAAACCTAAAAAGTTTTTCTAAACCTTGTCGGAAGTAAATCAATAATATCGCGCTCAAGTTAATCATGAAAAGTATATTTTTTACCCTTCTCTGTACTTAGAAGTCCCTCTTCTTGTTGGTAATGGAGTTCTCAAACCTGCAGTTAGTTTTCGAGTTCCACTCCTGGATCTATCTGTAGCAGTTATTGGCGTTGTACCGCTGACTCATCAGTGCCCTTAAGATGTAAATCATCATGATGCCACCACCTTTTTAAGTTGTTCTGCACTTTTTACATTTCTTTAGCTTCTTTTTCAAGATTTTAGAATTTTGGTTTCTCCATATAGTATGTTCTTGCATTTCTCTGTAATGGCTTAGATACAATGGGATTTCTTTGCGATGGGGTCTAAACTTTTCGTATTATTCTGCTTGTGCTGCAGGTGTTTTCACTGAACTCATACAGCAGATGCAAGTTAAAGGCGTGCAGGTATATAGAGATTCCTAGTGTGTTATGGTTTCTTGCGTGGGTTATCTTTTTTGTTTTTTTCCCTTGGTGGTGGGGGGTCAGGTGATTTATAAGTTTATGAATTGTGGTTTCCTCATTTCCACTTTCCCCAATTTTAGTTATATAACCATTGATATAAAATAGAACCGGGTGAAACTTGTACACATTGTATGCTTGCAGTAAAATTGGTATCTAACAAACTGGTAATTGTATGATTTTCCAAATTTGATAAACCGGCAATTTGGAGAAATTATAAATATTCTAATCCATACCTTTCCTCTCCTTGATCATTATGAAGCAAGAATATTGAGAGAAAAATAAGTAGTACAAAAATGAACTATTCTACAGTAAGAGTGGTACGCTCCCTTTTCCTTAGCCGCAGTTTAAATTGCAAAAATGCTTCATTAAAAAGTAATTTCAGTAGCATCAATGAAGAATGGTGAAATTTATTGATGAAGTAATCTAAGAAGAGTTGCCTTAGCATACCACATTGTTTGCTGGTAACAAATCACAGTCACATTGTTAATTCAAAATTTCAAATCATAGCAATTTGCTAAGATAACATTTGGTCATAATTATCATTTATATTGATTAGCTTGATTTAGTTAGTGTTGACTTCATGATTTGAAATTTGTATGACCAATCATCAATCAACTTCGAAAGAAAAATGAAGGTTTCCATTATAAAGTAGTTCTAAATGTCTCGAACCCAATATATATGAATTATTCGAATTTTCTATTTAATTACGTCAGTTCCTGTTTTAGAGTAATTAAATGAATAACCAAGAAAAATAACTACCTTAATTTTTAATATATATTATTTAAATGATCAAGATAATTTGTTGCAATTTTATTAGATTTTCATTAAGTATCCTTATATATATATATATATATATATATATATATATATATATATATATATATATATATATAATTTCATGAGATTTCTTTATTTTCACACGTAAATACGAAAAGAGATGAAAGAATTCTACATAGAGATGGCTAGAGGAATTTGGTGCCTTATGTTACACCAGGGAATAATCTTGGAACCAGTCTGAGCATGGTATGGCATGTTGATAGTTGAGTTATTCTGAAGCAAGATGCAGATAAGAAGTTCCTCAGTTTGAGTCAATAATGTTATCTAAAGAAGATATAAAGCTCTATTATCCTCTCCCTTTTATTCTGCTATTTTTTATTTTTATTTTTTGCCCTTTTTGTTGTGTGTGCGGCCACATTGGGGTTTCAGCAGTAGGGTGATTGGGAATGGTATGGAGTATTTTTGTTGGCTGCCTTTTCCTCTATAGTTCTCCTTTGGTATTGTTTCCAGTGAAAGATCACGCTTCTCATTCCGTTTTGTGGTGCGCAAGCAGGTTGAGGAGTTGTATTCACTGGATGTTGATTCTTTAAACAATCTAAGGTAAATCTATTAGTACACCTCCTGTTGTCTAATTTATTGGCACTTGCTTACGTGTCTCTGGAATTTCTTCTTCTTTCTATTTTCCAATTTACAGACCTATATATGGCCTAATATTTCTTTTCAAATGGCGTCCCGGTGAAAAGGATGACCGACTCGTGATTAAGGATCCAAACCCGAACTTGTTTTTTGCCAGCCAGGTCAGTTTCCGTGCAACAGTTCAATATATCTGCGGGGGGAAATAGATACAACTCTGAATGGCTGAACTACCGTAATCTTACAATTAATTATAATTACAGGTTATCAATAATGCATGTGCAACGCAAGCAATCTTGTCTATTCTGATGAACTGTCCAGATGTCGACATTGGCCCGGAGCTGTCGGCACTGAAAGAATTTACCAAAAACTTTCCACCTGAGCTTAAAGGTTTGGCTATCAATAACAGTGAAGCAATTCGCACGGCACATAATAGCTTTGCAAGACCCGAGCCATTTGTACCTGAAGAGCAGAAATCTGCAGGGAAAGACGATGATATCTATCATTTTATAAGCTATATACCAGTTGATGGTGTACTATATGAGCTTGACGGATTGAAGGAGGGACCAATCAGTCTTGGGCAGTGTCCGGATGGGCAAGATGATATGGGATGGTTACAAATGGTACAGCCCGTGATTCAAGAACGCATCGAGAGGTATTCCCAAAATGAAATACGGTTCAACCTAATGGCAATTATAAAGAACAGGAAAGAGATGTATACAGCCGAGCTCAAGGATCTCCAGAGGAAGAGGGAAAGAATCCTCCAGCAACTGGCGGCCTTCCAGTCAGAGAGGCTGGTCGATAGCAGTAATGTGGAAGCGCTGAACCAAACTCTTTCAGAAATCAATGCTGGGATCGAGGCTGCTACTGAGAAAATCTTGATCGAGGAAGAAAAATTCAAGAAATGGAGAACAGATAATATCCGTCGGAAACACAATTACATTCCGTTTTTGTTCAATTTTCTGAAGATCCTTGCTGAGAAAAAACAGTTGAGACCCCTCATAGAAAAGGCCAAACAAAAAACAACCAAACCCTAGGTGAATCTGTCCACTTCTTAAATGAAATGTTGTTTTGCGAATTTAGAAAATGCTTGCATTTGTTTATCTTTATTATTGTATCACACCCATATGTTCTTGGTATTTCTCTTTGGTTGATGATTACAATCATGCAATTTTTGTGTAAACCGTTTATTCCTTTGGGGCGAAGTATTTTGGTATTTTGTCTTGTATGGAGCCATCTTTTTTAATGAAAGGAAAAAGTCTTGTGTATAGGGTTTTCTTGCCATATTCTTTACCGGTGATGTCAACACCTGTGTGATAGATTTTTTTTTGCCATTACCCAATAACAAAGACATCACGTCCGCCGTGTGGATTCTGGCAAGAAAACCCTGTACACCAAACATAGTTCTCAATGAAAATATATATTTGCCAATTGTGATAATGAACCAGAACAATGCTACATGTACAAAGTCAACGGGCCATGTAACCTTATGGGGGGACAGGTGTCTCCCTACCATAGGTGGAGAGCAAAAAAAAAAGGATCCCCTATAGGAGTACGGCCAGAATTACACAATGACAATGAAGTCATTGTCACAACGTTCAATAAATAAAAAATATTTAATAAAGTCGATATGTATATTAATTTATTGTACAACATATAGTTATTCGGGGTGGACATGGGTGCGACAAAAAATTCTTTTGTACTGACATAAAAATAATTTTCTTAACTAAAGGTCACCACGTTACTCAATTTTTAAAGCATCGGGATTTGGGAACATCGGTTTATAGGGATTTTCCCGATCAATATTTTTACTTCATTTTTCGTTTTCTATGGATGTAGGAATATGAACAAAATATTTTTCTGTCAAAAATTATCATCATAACATAATCAATTTTGCAGTATTGCTGTTAAAATCAAACTTACAACAAGTGATCTCATTAGTGCTTTGAAATGTTACTTTATGCGTTAAAATTTTTGAATGAAATTTCCCATTTTTTACTTTAGATTAGGAAAAAACAAGTACGATGAAAATATGTTGTCAGTCGGTAATCTCTTTCTTGGGAGCTAAAAGGCGAGTAGTAAAAATGTCTTCTTATCATTGAACCTGTACTCTTTTTCTTTAGTCATTTCGATTTTGCTTTCGATTCAAGCTTTAAGGAGGAAACCCAAGAAATTATCTTTCACGCCCTCGACAACTTGAGGTGATTTGGTATCGGATTTTCCTTTTTCTTTTCCAGTTTTGTTCCTTTTTCATATATTTTTCTTTTCCAGTTTCTTGGCTGTATGCTTTAAGCTTTCAATTGTTCCTGTAATTAACTTTTGGTCGATTATTCTTTGTCTAGCCAGTTGCTTTCTGAAATTTTCTCTCGTTTTTATTGAATTGTGTTGGATTTCATGTTGTTTGGTCATGTTTGTGTAACGGGTAAACTAACGTAAAGGGCTTCAGCTACTCTTCTTCACTAGATTGACCTTTTAAATGGAACTTGATGCTCAATAATTGGTGAATATATAAAACAAATTCGTATTGGGAAAAGATGACTTGAATTTATTCGGTGAAATGTGTGGTAGGCAGAGAATATAAGTAATCTGATGACATCGATTGTAACATTATACGAGATTTATGTCCACAAAGTTTTCAGTTTGTTGATGGTCGACAAGGTAATGGTTATTGTCATGCCAACTTATTGATCAAATATTAATTTTCTGTTTCTTGAGTCAGTCTTTGATGCTCTTTTTTTTGGCTTTTCTTTTAGAATGCTAACTACTATGCGAGTCAAGTTCAAATTTTAGGTTCTTGTTTTAATTTGATTCATTCCTACAAATCCACAAAATGGTGAACCATGCATATTTGTTAATTTTCCATTTGCAGATTGATTTTTTCCTGCCTCTTCCACTCATGATAGATGGCTCATTCTATTTTAAGATCGTTCCTGAGATTCCCGAGTAGCAGTGGTTGCAGTTTTACAAAGTCTGCTGCTATCTCATGGTGTTATTACTACAGTTTTTATTGAAATTATTCAGTCTACCTTTTTGTAAGAAATGCAAAACTAAGAGAGTGATCGTATGAGTAATGCTAAGTTTACATTCTTAACTAATTCCAGTTCCAGTTCTTTAAGTAGTAATACCAGTACTTGTGAGACTGATTGTGTCAGAGAGTATCTGATGAGCAACCAATAAATCAGTGTGAGATGGATACTTTCAAGGCATCATGGCCGGGAGGACAACACCGTAACAAGCGTGAGTCTACAGTGCATCTGAAGCACCTCCCTACCGGTATTATTGCTCAGGTTCATACAAATATCCTAGAATCTTGATTCCGTGTTTTGTCATGGTGTATACGTGTTTATAAATTACAATCAGACAGGCTGTGGAGGATAGGTCACAACACAAAAATCATGCTTCAGCCATTACTCGTTTGCGTACGCATTTAGCTCTTAAAGGTATGCAGTTAGTACATTTTCAGCTCTCAATCTGCTACCTTCTGTCAATTTTCAACTTTATTTTACATGCAAGGAGAATCAATGCAACTTTCACTTGAAGTAGTTTCAAATTTTCTTCAAGCTAAAGCCTAAAATGGGATTTTTCTTTTAAGCTAGTGAGGAATACCATGGATCTTGATCCATATATACCTCCTCTCGAACTTGTGCAAATTCTTCCTGCAAAATCAACTATAAGAGGATCATACCATGGCCCTCAGATTGAAACAAATAACCTGAAATTTGTTATGGTCTGCCTTCTTATCCTTTCTAGCACTTCTTTTATTCGATTGAAGAATACTAATTTTATGCTGTTCTACACAATCCTGTTGGTTATGCAGGAATGGAGGCTTTACTCGACCTAATTTTTGCAGTCGAGGCCTCTCTGGCAGATGCTTCAAAGAAGTTAGGGTACATTGAGTTCCTAATCAGATGTTATTCTCACTTGCTAATGGTAAAGCCAAGCTCTTCTAGCACAATATACACCTTTTGACTACCATTTTACAGGTTGAGTACTGGGGCTTTATCACGGTTGATTTTATCTGATGATTCTCTTCGAATGGCGGTGAATGAATTAAGGGCTACTAAGGTAAAACTAAGCACTCAACATCTAGTCATTTACTTTTGACGATTCATTGGCACTGGAGTGTGAATAGTTTTGGGTCTCCTTTATATAATTATTTCTTTCATCTTAATTTCTCGTTCTGATGTTCTCTTTAATACTCGGGGATTCCCTGTCCCTGGAACTTTTATTGTCTATGGAAAAAAAACTGGTCATAGTTTCTGGCAATTTTGTGTATAGAGTGATGATTTAATGCATGGATTCATTCGTATTTAAGTAATTGTCGTTCTGTAAGACCATAGTGACAACGCAATTTTTGTTTTTCTTCTAGACTAATACGATATTGAGATTTTTTTCCGGTCAGCCATACGGTGGTGAATTTGTTCCCAGGCCTTGTACACACCGCCCGTCACACTATGGGAGCTGGCCATGCTCGAAGTCGTTACCTTAACCGCAAGGAGGGGGATGCCGAAGGTAGGGCTAGTCATGAATATTCTGCCATAGCGGGTATTCAAGAATCGTACAGTGTGGAAAAATATGTTTGGCATAACACTAACTAAAGCATCAAATATGATAAAATACCAAATGTCATTCCACTGAAATCAATAAAGAAAAATGAGCATAGAAGGAACTGCTTGAAAAAGATTTTTTCTAAGACAAACATGTGAATCCAAAAGAAGAATAGAATCATATCATAGAAACAATGACTTTAACAATGACCCCAAGCATGGATTGATGAAGTTCAGTATTTTGGGACTGATTCGAAAAATATTTTTGAGCACGTTTGACTGTGTTCAATGAATGTACCTTTGTTAACGACGAAAAACTTGCTCTTTAAAGAAGTGATCCAAGATTTCAACTAAATGAGGATGTGATGACTGATGGTGGCTCAGCTTGGTATGTTCCATGTTCATATTTTTGTTTTGATCGAGTGATGTATCGATTTGTAACTTTAGTGTATGGTAATTAAAGAAAGCAGATAACTAGGCTTATGGAAATTGCAACTTTCTGAAAAAATTCTGCAGGGTATGAAGCCTCTTAAATAGGAATTGCTGGTAGCAATCAAATGTTTCAGGTACTATTTGCTTTAAAAATGTTATTTCCTATTCTTAATGATCATTCATTTGCGTTCTGTTACTATTTCATGTATTCTTAAAATGTCAAATAGCGGCTGCTTTTTATATCAGGGCTACTGACCATTCCGTTTAAATTTAGGGTTTCAGCAATTGAATCTGCAACATTTGAAATTTAAAATACTGCACAAAGACACTTGTTTAAGATGTTTTACTTTATCTTCAAATTCGGGTTGGTTGATGAAGTATAATACAAATTATCTACTTATGGTTGTACTGAGATAGATTTCAAATGTCTGGTTGTTGAGAAAATGTTGATGACATGTATTTTATGGAATTGATGCTTTACTCAAATCGAAATATCATAATTATAAGTGATCTATTTCCTAGAATTCGTTGGTGCTTCTATCCTTACATTGAGGCTAAGTTTCGTGAAGATACGTGTTCTTCAAATGCTTACAAGACTTGAGTTGTGTATCTATAAGAACGTGTTTTTTTATATGTATGCATGCATTGAAGTTATTGTTGGTCACACTAAAAACACTTGTTTGATACCTGCCGGAAGTTGAAACGAATTTCCTCGCACGCAGGGAAGTTGGAAGAAGCACATTAGATATTTACGAGGAGGGTTTTAGGAATGCAACTAAGATGGAAATAGGTTAAAACATTTTCTAGTTGGGTTCCATCTCTTGTTGACTAGCAACTACCTTTTTCTATTTGATAAGTACTGTACAGCATAATGAATTTGACATACCATTGAGCATGGTGGCATTGATTTAAATGAAACAGGGATTATTCATTTTGTTAAGTATTGTATTCTTCATAATCCCTGTTTGAACCCAAACCAAATTGAACAATTGATGTACAACATGGTTAAACTCTTGCAACCCTAAAAGCACGCAAATGCGTCCCATGGCTTTTCCTCATTTACATAATACCCTGGACAAAGCAGCAATAGATATGCTACATAGTTAAGGCAACTTTTTATTAATGCAACCATAATAAAATTATAGTTTTCTGTAATATAATAAAAGCTACAGTTTTGCAGGAGAATCTAGTAAATCTTTCCAAATTGCAAAATCAACTACAAGTGATTCTAAACATGTAGCAGAGCTGGTACTGCCCACAAATAATGTCGCTCGGGAAAAAAAAAAGCACAAAAAACCGATTCTTTCTTACTCTCATCACAAGTGGAGACAAATCCCCTCGTAACGATGCTCTTCCAACAATAAGCTTTATCTCGAAAATATGGAATGATTAGGTGTCCTATTTTATTCTCCCACTGTCAGCCCAAACCCAAACTTGTAATCATTCTTCCGATGATCTATCTGCAGGACATAATTGTTGTACGCAAAACAAAAGATTATGAGAACTTGATATCAGAAAAATAAACACACTCTTCAGGCTCATGACACTATCATCTACAGTGTAAGGGGGATCAAGCAACTCCCTCTCAGATAAATAACCTACAAATGTGAGGTAGCATGTACTTTCTGCACATAGCCTAATTATCTAAAGGAACCAGTATTACTTCTGGACTATTGGAATGGCAGGAATTGACCTATTCATAAAAGGATGCAGAAGTGCAGAGAGAGCAAAGGAAAGGATTGGTTGTACAAAGACACCCCTTTTCTTCTTAAGGTAAGATAAAGGGACAGGTATGCAAACGCTGGCTACCATGTTCCCCGCCTCCAATTGATGACTGCCTATTATACAAGTGTTCACTTCCCCTTTTTGGAAAAGAAAAAGGGATAAAAAGGGATACAGTTTTCTTCAGTGCTATGATTAAAAAAAAACAGTATCTTTTAATGAGTTGATCCTTACCTCAGCAGAAAGAATAAAATTAAGACCCATGTTTAATCGCTCTTCCAGAAGAGCAGCCACACAGCCATTAGAATCAATCTTTCCTCTTAGACGACACTGTCAGATAAATGAGAAAAGTCGATCATATATGAGGACTCAAGACTAAGTTTATATCAAAGAACTGTTCTAGACAATTAGGATTGATAAATTTCAAATGCATCTGATGAAACGACGTCAAGTAGTATGGAAGCAATTGAATCTCCTTACGGAAAATCATGTCCACGTACATAACAAGGTAATAATATTTTCCGACCACAATGAAATGCATGGATGAAGATGATCTTACTTGTACAAAAGGATAGGGTATTAATAAATACGCTTACAGATAAAAATAATCCATCAGAATGGAAGATTCCAAGAGTTCTAACAACAATAAACACAGTGGAGATTAACTTTCACATTTTTACATTTGACTATGTCATATGCAATTGGACGAGAATTCTTATCAAATTACATCAACACTCTATTTTACATTATCTGTTGGACGAGAATTCTTATCAAATTACATCAATGCTCTATTTTACATTATCTGACCATATTACTGGCTCATTGACAACATGTCAGATCACAATAACTAAAGATGAGTGATGATAAACTGAATAAAAGGTATGAAACTCTATAAAACATGCGGATTGGAAGTTACCTGCCGAAGGATGTAATCATAACCAAAGCTAGCTGTAACATCTCTAGACATGTAGTTGTACATGAAGTCTGAAGCTAGAGAAACCTACATGAAGAGACCAACCCAAGAACCTATAAGAGACAAAAATGGAAATTACAAGTACCAAACTACATAATATCTTACAAACTGCTAATGTTTCACCTTTTCAGATACTTTCTGAACATAGCTTAGAGCAACCATCCCAGTGCTAGCAACTTGTCCAGTTGCCACCTGCAAGTCAAACAACAAATACAATTACACGTCAAAAACTGTTCAACTAGGGAGAAACAAAAACATGCGCATCAAAATTGAAATTTTTCAATGGTAAGAAAAAAATCCAGGCAGACACTTTTTCCCCTTTGAATGTGCAACTAAAAGGAAAATGAAAACTATATTTGCAACAAAAGAGAATACCAACTAATTGAGATTAGGTATAAACATCAAGTGAATTCATTAAATATATAAGATAAAGGTGAATCAAATTTAGGGCAAAATTGTACCATCTTGTCTGTGTTATAGCGGGCAGCATATCCAATGCCAGACTTTCGATGTTGACCAGCCCAGAAGACCTCACCACCCAATGACAAGTGAGGGCTCACACTCTGCAAGTGTACAACAATTACATTAAGATGACCGAACAACCTTCTATTTATCAAATACAAAAGCTCCACCATTATTCAAAACTACTGGAATAAAACAAATGAGTGACATGCAGAGATGGTTTGTCACAAGTGGCAAATCTCATAAAAAGTTGCTTAGCTAACAAAATAAGACAGAAAGCAAACCTACAAAATAATTGTGATTAAAAATAAAATCTGAAGATAACAATACAAATGCTTACATATTGATAAACAACATTACCCAGGGTACAAATATAGCATTTGATCATAAGTGTCAACAGATATTTAGCATGATAATGAAGTTACTACCAATAACAAACTTTCTTCTCTACATTCAATTAGTAATGTATGAAACAGCAGCGTTTCATGACAAGCTCACAACACTATTTGCGTTTGAAAAATCAGGTTCCGGTCCCTTGATCGAGGAGACAAGCCAGTGCATATAACACTGTAGAATTCCTGCAGCACTTCACAATTTTCAACCAAGTTGCTCTAATACTATGCATTACAACCCCGAGATCGTTGGAATTCACTTATTTCTCTCAAAGCATGGTGAGTTTCATAAAACAGGCTTCCATAGTCCTGGAATATGGCATCAATCCTAGTGGACTAGAGGGAAAGGAACCCAGTATGCTTATGCAAACATGTCTGCTTCAACTGAATGCTCAGTGCCATTCAATCTCTCAAAAAAACTTCATTCACACGGTAGGTCATAGAGGTCTCTAAATTGTATTTATAAACACTGAAAAGCTAATAAACTACATATTTCCATAAATAGAATCTCCAGATTTCTAGTGCAATTACAAGTAATCGAAAATGAAACTTTGAAAATAAGTTTGAGATCATTACCTGGATGTAACTTGCACCAAATAAGGCTCCATTTCCTAATTGAAGTTGAGTCCTATAATCTGATCCCTGTACATAAGTTAAAAAGGGAACACAATTAGCTCCTAACTTGTCACTCAAAATATTACACTGGCATCAGTTGTTGGCCACTATATGTGGTGTATGATGTTGCATGCCATCTGGACATACCCATATAGAAGTGCATTACTTTATATGTAGATACAAGGTTGCACAATAAATACATAAATTTCTGAAATGCATCCAAACAACCACTTGCTATAACTTTTGAAGAAGTTAAAAAACTAACCTTATAATCAAAATTGACCATGCCATGCGACATATGTGGCTCGTGCGTAAGCTACAGAAAAAAAGAACACTTATCACCAGCTTTTAAACAATTGTAATGGGAAAAGGATCATTGAGTAATTGACAAATAGATTGTACTTGAGCATTGCCCTTCATGGTAAGATTCTCGGACAAATCACACTTCAATCTTGCATTCACTCTTCCATCTGTCAATACCCTCCCAAAAAGCATCAACTGCCAAAGAAAAAGCCCCATGTATTAATAAAGCCACATGTTTCAGTAAATGCAAATGAATAGTTTAAGGGAAAACATAAAAACCTTTGGGTCTATGAAGTTAGCGCCAAACTCATAGTGAGCAGTGGGAATTTTAATTGTTTCAGATGACTGAGAAGGAATTTCTGTAGGGCCCATCATCACACTGATGAACAGTCAAAAGGCATGTCCGATAATCATTAAAATAAGGATAAGGAGACCCCACCCAAAAAGAATTAGAATAAAGAACTCGAGTACAGGTAAAAAGGATAATATAGTAGCAGGAAAAATACCTGTGACTCAATGAAAATTTCTGATTGAGCCCTTTAGTAAAATCAAAGCGCATCCCTTCAAAGAGTTCTGGCTTGAGAGACACTGCCAATTACATCCAAGACAATTAGCATTTCACCAGTGGAATCTAAATGAATCAAAATTCAAACTATTCATTTAAATTGTTAGCAGTCTGATAACTTTTGAAACACAAGAAATAGTTCATTATAAATTAAGGGTTTCCAGATTAGCGAGTTCTGAAAGGTAGAAGGTTAATATATGATGAGACCTAAGTTATAAAGCTATCGCTGTACTTTTAATTCCTCTGACAGGATGACAATTTGATTAGCATTTCTTCATTTGTGTATCAAAAACTAAAGTATATCCATATTCAGTTCTTCCTGGCATTTTCAGTATCCTCTATAATAGGAATTTCACCAGCATAAGCATAGTTTAAGGAAAATTGAGTAAACATCACATTCACGTTCGCAAGGAACATACAGAACCATTCACTGATGCTTCTATAAAATCAATGCAGTGGCATTAATAACCTTTATATACCTATCAAGTATCAACCTCTCTTGGTTATGAAAGGAAAGTTCATATTTAAAATATTATATTGAGATCCAGAAGATGGTACTGGTAAATTCCCAAGCCCATCCTATCATATTCACAGGGCCCATGTGCCAAGAGCAACAACTTATGTTGTGTTTAGAAGACGTATGCATTAAATGTCAGCTCACTTACAAGTGGAGCCCAACTCATTACAGGTCCTTGAGGCAAATAATCTCTCTAGAACAACAATCTTTTATGTAATTGAGAGTTAGACTTCTCTTTGGTTATTTAAGCAATTCATTCCTCCCTACAGCTTTACTCAGTATATTTTCAAGTTACCATTTATTCTTAGCTGCATGGAAAATACTTGGTTCATTAGCAGAAGAAAAAGAAGCAACTCCATTATACCATATTTATTTCTACGAGGAAGTGTTTTACATACATATTTATGAATACACCTTTACCCAGGGTTCTCCTTTCGAGCCCAACCGATAAAAATGTTTTCCCTAGTATTTTCTCACAGTAATACATGATTCCAACTAAGCCCATGGACCAGAATGAAATGAATCATTACACAGGCTTGACATTCCAATTAGTTATGATTTAATGCAAAGGGAGAATTAATCCAAACTAGCTATTATTCCTCGGCATCACTTAGAAACAATAAATCCAGAACGGGTGGGAAAGTCGCGAAAATAAAATCTAAAGCTGAGATAAAAAAAGACAGCATTTAAAATTAAGATTAAAAGAAAATGCACGAACTAAGAGCTTCGCGGTGAATCTCCTCATAGGGAATAGGACAAGGGAGGTTCATGTAATCGACTTTCTGCGGTTCAGCCGCCGCCGGACTAGAACCGGCCGCCGGTGAAGCTGTTGCAGTAGTAGGCGGATTGATAAGTGTAGCCATTTCCGGTTGGAAATTTGACGGTGACGTAGTAGAGGAGTAAAAGAAGAAGAAGAGTGATCACTCTTCTTCTTGAGCGGCTGTGTAGCAGTAGAGAGAGAGGGAGGGCGAGTGCGAAAGAGAAAAACCCTTTGCCCCAATTACCAAAACCCCCCAAAACCCACCCGTCAGTGATTTGACCCGGCCCGTTTTCTGAGACACTGTCACGTGCCGCTTCTCGTGGTTGTTTGAATACGAGGATACAATAAACCGACGTGGAATAGATTGGAATCGTTGAAATATTATTTTTTCCTTCTCATTAAAAATTTAAAAATATTATTATTTGTATAAGCAACGACATATTATTTGTTCAATCATGTTACACGTACATCATTTTTTACGTCATTATTTCTATTATGTCACATGACATCACAGTTTAAGAAAAAAATAATTTTCCCGCCTACAAGTTTTTGAAAACACGAGGATGTCAAAAACAAGATATCAAGTTTGGTCAATTTTTATTTATCATGTCACTTGTAAGAAGAGTTTAATTTTCTTAGTGTCGTAACTTTTAGTCGAAATGTAATTTTCAAAGCTTTCACACTATCCACCTTAACGGGAGAAGTGGTTTCACGAAAACAACACAAAACCTTTAGAAAAATTATACTTTTAACGCGTCAAACGTTGACCACGACAGTATTTTGGGTCAATGAGTATTCTATTGATTGATTTTGATTAAATAATTTATGGACCTTGTTTGACGTACATAATTTTTGTACATAAGGGTGTCATTTCTCTCACATGTGGAGGGACTCACATTTTCACCCTTCGTCCCATTCCATGTGAGGGAAAGTACACTTTTATGTACACTAAACATAATTCATAATTTATGAAGGATTATACTAACTATACATTAAAAGATGTATCTAAAGGATTACACACTGACACCCTTCACATGGGGTGAAATCCACTTAAATGAAAAAAAAATAAAAATTATGTAAGTGGATCCCACCCCGTGTGAGGGGGAGGGGGGCTTACGGTAGAACTAGCATGATTCTTTTTTTATTGGTTACACATTTTTTTTATTGTTTTTTACACAAAATAAATTTCACTTTAAAAAAGATTAAAGTGAAAGGGAAGTAGTGTTACCAAATTTGAAAATCGATAACTTTTAGGTCGCGTCGGAATTTTCGATTCTCAGTCTCGCAATCAAAGTTTCCTCTTCGGTTGAAAACCTCAACGGCACTGGTCAGTCACACTCCCTCTCTCTGTACTGGTTCATTTGTACTGTTGATGATTCTATGAATTTATTAATTTCTATTCAGTATTCTAGTTTATAATGATTTCCAATCATTTAGCTGGTGAGTTCTGAATATTGGGGTGAATCGGACATCAATATGAACTGTTCGGCGTAGCTAAACTGTGCAGAGATATGTGGTAGTTCACTCTCGAGCTCGAGTTGGAATTGGGTCCAAATTATTGATTTATTACACAAAGCAGTTAAGTAGATGTTTAAGAGTTCAAATAATTGGAGTTTATCCAAGTCTAAAATTTGAACCTTATTAACGGTTGCTATCTTTGCACATTCTTCTTCTTTCTTAACAGTGCCCTTTTAGCACCATGTTCAACTCGCATTTCCACTTGCAAGTGGGGATTGCATGTGTGAAAAAACGGGAGCTTGTGTCGGATAGAAAAAGTATGAGTCCAAAATAGTCCGTTTGGTGGCCGTTCCACTCAATTTCCCCAATATCAATTGTTTTTTCAATTGTCGCGTTAACGAGAAGCCCAATGTCTGGAAATTTACTGATATAACTTACGCATATCTATTTTTCATAGGCCTGAATATTTAAGTATGTTTGAAAAATAAAAATAAAAAGCATTATTGTAAGGTTATAAACAAACTATTACTCGAGCTAGAATTCGTGTAAATCTTAATAGACGAACCAACCAAATCCTGCTCGCTAACAACTCAGTCCTCTGCTATATTTTATTTGTTACTGGGAATCCAGCTCCCAGTCGTCTACCCCCTGTGTGGTCCACAATTTAGCACCGGTGTAGGGAATGATTTGCAGTACTTGTTCAATGCAAGCTATTGGAGAAAGCAATGAGAGCCACATTCTAAAACTAGACTAATTTTTTAATTTATACTTGCAGTTGGAGCATGTAGGGCTGGGCAAAATGTCCGAACCGAACCGGAACCGAACTGAACCGAGCGGGTTTTCTTAACTTAAAAATCCGAAGAACCGAGAACCGAAGAATTTTGGTTCGGTTCTCGGTTCTAGACCTAGAACCGAAGAACCGAATAAGAACCGAATTTTTTTTGATAAATCAATTTATTTTATTTTTTCTAAACAAATTAACAATTTTTTGTTTTAACTATTTGATATATATATATATATTCCTTAACCTAACACGGGTTTAATTTTGGGCTAGTTTGTAGTTTTGTTTTTATTTCCTATTGGACTTAGTTTAGATTGGGTTTGATTTCAGTCTTGGGTTAGGCTTTAGTTGATATTTTAGCCATTCATGGTTGGGTTTAGAGTTTAATTGCTAAGATCGAACTTCGTATTTGTATCTACTTCTTGTTATTAAGCCTCTGTTTGGCCAGCATTCTTGTGAAGAAAAAATGAAGAATTGGACCATTTTTTTCAAATTAGTAGGCCCCTCCCTCTCACAAGTTGGTCAAATATTTCGGCTGGCCCCCCATGTCTAACGGTAAGAAAATTTCTAAAAATGGGAAAAAAATGCCCTCCAAACAGGGGCTAATATTAGTATCTACTTTCAGGTGTATTTATGTAGTATTATTTTAAATATTAAAAAATTTAATTATAGTACAGAACCGAATAGAACCGAACCGAACCGAACCGAACCCAAACGGTTCCAAAATTATATTTGGAATCGACAGTTCCATTTACTAAAGAACCGAAAATTTCTGGAACCGAACCGAACCGACCCGCGCCCACCCCTAGGAGCATGAGATGGAATGTCTTGATTTGCATTTACACTTAATTTTGTTTGTTGGCATCATTCTTGTTGTTTATTGTTGATGACTACATACAACACCAACAACAAACTAATCTTGGTTCCCAATAAATGCTGATGAACTATATGCTTCACACAATATTATTAACTAATATAATAAAACATAATTATATGCTATTGTGAGAACTGAGTTTTGCCAACTGCTGAGTGTTTCTGACGCCGTGTAAATCTAAAATATGTATCAAAGCCAATTAACGACCGAGATTTTGAACAAAACCTATACAATGGAAACAGAAATATTAAAGAAGAAAGAAAAGAAGAATCAAAGCATGTAACATGTAATCCCCTTTCGCTTCCTCAAGCCTTGAAGGCGCCCTTACTTTGACTTTTTGAGAAAGAATTTGCTCCTTTTTGATAAATGTTCACTTTGAATCATTTATTTATTTAATCTATACTCCACTTTTAAACTGTGTTTATTTTCACTTTGCTTACCAAGACTAACCAAATTGAGGAAATGAAATTTTCTTAATTTTGATAAAAACAAATTATAATAAATAAAAATTGGAGGAACTATACAAGCAACACATGCAAGCACGCTACAGTGGATTATCAAGTATATAAAGAGATTAAGCTATTACATAGTGTATGGAGAGACTGGGGAAGGAGGTGGGTGAGTATTTATATATGATACATCTTCATCCGCTTGGTCTTTTTCTGATGTAAAGTAAATGGTATTTGCAATATTTAAGCTTAGTAATTGGTCTTGAATTCTTAAGTTTCAGCATTGTTATCATTCCACTAAGTTAAACAGGAGTAATGCTTTTATTTCTTTATATTTACCCCCAACAGACTACCACACATGCTGAGGCTTTTGTTAGTAAGTCCTCCAGGAGCTTAATCAACAAAGAGTAGCATCTTTCTAGAAGAAATGGATGAGCTGTCCAATGCCTTCTCATTGCTTGAGCTGGATGTGGAAGATGCTAAGGAAAATACTATGATTGCCACCGCTGCTGATGGTGATGGCGATGGTGAAAAAGTAAAGGAACAAGGTCTGCAGTGATTTTATTTTAAAGATACTGGAGTCTTCTCTATTGTTCCCTTCTTTTTAGAATGTGAGGTGAAAGATCCGTTGCATACTACATGAAGAATAAATCTAATTGTTTTTCTCTCAAGTTTTTAGGCTAATCAAAATCTAAATAGTATCGTGATGATGAAACTATAACATTCAATCGTTTCTGCATACCTATGGGCAAATATAGTATTTTATCTTTTTGCATGGTTTGTCAGAAAAATTATTCCCATGATGCAGATAATGGTAAGATAAAAGAGAACAACTCAGGAGATGGAACCTCATCAAAAAATGAGAACAAGGGTGAACAGAGCTCAGAACTGATTCGAGAAGAGTACAGGTTGCCACTTGTGTGGATTGACCTTGAAATGACTGGCAAGTATTTTATTTTCGGGCTGTTGAAATGAATATTGGTATTCTGAATATCATGGATCACCAACTATGTAATGGTAGTTTGATAGAGTATGCTCAAAGATTGGGGCAAGCTGTTCCTACTAGAATATAAAATGTGTTCTTATTAGTTTTGAAGAGGAGTCCTACTTTGCTGTTTGTTGGAATGTTTCATATGCTGATTTGAATTTGGGCTGTTACGAGGAGTTCTCATCCATTAATGTAGCTTGGTTGTCTAGGTGCTCCTGCAATTCTGTCACATTTGCTGGCTGATTCACATTTCTTATCCCATAACAAAAACTAAGTTCTCTTCATTATGGAGCGTGAATGGTGCTGAAACTCCTTTCTTAAAACAAAGACCAAGAGTTCGTTTTCGTCCTAGCAGCTGTTTGATTCCCGATTGTTGATAAACGTAAAAGTGGTTCAAATATATACTCATTTTTCGTTCCTTACTCCAGGTTTGGTTTTCAATGACCTTCCTGCTTCACTTGTTCCTTCCACTGTTATTTTCCTGCACACCGCACTTTGACATTCATGTAAATATGCCATGTCCTTGTGTTAGTGGGAGAACCTTTCACTTTCAACCTACCTTGTCTATTCTGTAAGTAGGTTCCATGGCCGTGATGTGACATCCCCCTGAAAAAGAAGAAACTGAATGATGCTCAGTTTCTTTAGTTTGTATGCAGTATTGTGCTTCATCTTTTCTTCTAAGAGCCTTCTCTTGCCGACGTTAGTCTTCTCCAACATTCTTTTCTTAAGTTATTGCCCATGTGATACATTTTTCCCTGACAGCTACGGGAGTGGGTGATTGTTATTAAAAGCTTGTAGTAGATCTGCTAGAGGATGATTGGCTCTATAATTTCTTCTCTCTTTAAGCCAAAGTAAAATGACTTCTGTATAATCAATTAAAGCTTTGCATTACTTCACAATTAATCTCCCTTAGGTTCAATTTAAAATAAAGAAAAAGAAACGGAGTGGAATATTGTGATGTCATCTGCTGGTTATATCTGCTAAGCATATAGTTTTCCTTTTCTATCAATAGTCCATTTTCACGGTAACGTAATGCTTTGTTACATCTTTCTTTTTGAATTTGAGATTGAATTGAAGATGCCGTATTCAATTGGCTAGTATATATTTCTCTATCAAAAAAAAAAAAAAATTGGCTAGTATATATTTCATTTTCTCTTTTCGATTAACAAATTATATAATGCATGACTTAAAAGTTCAATTCTTGTAGCCTCATTGTTCTCAATTAGAGAGCCTTGTGAATGTTAATATAATTTGATTTCTTGTATCCTTTACCTTAATACAGACGAATTAATCTTGTGATTCAGGGGTGCTGAAAACTTTCTTGCTTTAAGATTTGTGGTTTCATCTTTTTTTTTCTTGCTCTGGGTAAAAGAAAACCAAGATAGACAACACAGAAAATAATCCTTGCTTAGTTTACTTTAATTCTCTGCGGGCCAATGCGTTCTTCATGACAAATGGCAGAAAAACAATTGCTTAAATCATGACTTATTAGAAGAAACGTTATAATTGTGTAAGATCCTTTCTCTTTGTTTCTTTTTTGCAGGTTTGAATATCGAAGTTGATAGAATATTAGAAATTGCTTGTATAATTACAGATGGCAATTTAACCAAGTTAATTGAGGTAACTTCATCCTTTCTTGCTGGAATTTTTTTGTAGTCATAATTTCTTCTCATTATATTGTGCTATCTTTTGTTTGCTTTTTCTGAATTTTGCATTCTTGTTATGTGTTTTCCCATCTTCTGTGGCTGGAAGTTTTGCTGTTTTTCAATGGTTTAAATCAAATTAAATTCATCTGAATCTTGACTACCTTTTTTACTCCCTTTTTATTCGATATATTGGATCTTTCCATTACCAATGGCCATTGATTCCCTCCCTTTCTTAATTGAGAAAATTTCCTTGTTTCTTTTATAGGGTCCCGACTTGGTTATTCATCAATCAAAGGAATGCCTTGATAAAATGGGAGAATGGTGTCAACAACATCATGGAGAAAGTGGTAAGCAGTTTTCCAAGTATAGTCACCTTCTATTGTCATTTTTTATTGCCAGAACGTTGTCCTTGTCTCCTGGTTCTGAAAGATACATTTTGTTGCATTTCCTGTATACTCACCTGTCACAAACTACTATTGGACTTAGGTTTGACAGAGAAAGTGCTTCAGAGTACAATCAGTGAACAAGAAGCTGAAAAGCAGGTAATTGCAGCCTTTTTATCCCAATGAACTGCTTAACACCCATGTCATGAGGAAAAGTATTTATTTGAAGAATTAATGCTGAATTAAGGCACTATTCACTTTTTGATACTTTTTTTGTGTGGTTTTGTGCATGTTAATCTTCTAAAGGAATTTTTGTTTCTTGCCGTCCCATCAACTGAGCAGGGGTGATAGGACTCCTTGTTTTTCTTGGATAACGTATCATTTTCCCACGCATGCGTATGACAACATGAACTTCAAAACTTTCCATCTTCTGTGACCTGAAGGTAGCTTTAGCAATCTGTGAAAACTAAAATTTGTTCATGCAGTAATATCTGTGTGCACAAGTTTTCTTCATTAATTATCACTATTTTGTGTAGATACAGATTTGATTTGACGGTTTGAATAGGGAGAAAAACACAAGAATATAAATCTTCATGATTCAATTACACAATAGTCTAAATCCTCCTTAAAAGGAATGCCACCAAATAATTATATAAATTGCTTTCAGAATGAAAATAAGTTGTTCATATCTTCCCAAATGAATCTCTATATGACAGTAAACCACCAACTGCTGGGTACCCTCCTTGTGAGATTATATTTGTAATATCATGTAAAAGGTCAACTCCTGGAAAAATCTCAAGAGCAGACAAAAACTAGATAAACTAAGAGATTTGACCTGAAATCTATCCTATAAATTTATAGTAACATACATTTACTGATGAGGCTTATGCTTTGGTTTTACAAAGGTGAAAGTGTGTCCTTCCAAGAAATGATATTTCATACTTCTAGCAACAGTATTTTTCTTGGATTATGCTAAATATACACCCAGTGGTTTATACACGGGATTACACCCCCCCTCACATTGAGGGGGCCCACGAATATTTAATTGTGTGTGGGCCCCCCTCCATGCAGGGGCGGACCCACAGTGGGTCCTGGTGGGTCACATTCCCCACCAACTTTTCTGAATTTTTTTTTTAAACCTTCCCAGTTTCCCTATCCCCTTAACTCTGCAGAAGCCAAAAGGCCCAGAACCCAGAAGAAAAAGCCCACATCCAAATTGGAAAATCAAAGCACTTCCCTTCCCTTGGAAATCAAAACTCATTCTATTCAATTTCAGCCTCCTGTGATTCCGTTTTAGCCACTATTGCTGCCTATTGTGACTGCTCCCGTTGTTGCTGGTCCACCATCGCCAGTCCTTCAAGGCTTCACCACCAGTCTGCTACCCCTTCACTCTTCAAAGTTCAAACCCTAGCCCAAAGGTCAGTAAAAGTTTTGCTTTGTTGCTTCTCGTCCGGACCTCCGATCAATCAGTTTTGCTTTGGCCTTTGCTTCCATTGGTTGTTACTCTATCGCATTATTTGGAATTTGGAAATATATTTGTTATTTGTGATTTTGTGATTTGTGAGTTATAGTTTGGAAGTTTCATCAAAAATTCAAAATAGGCTAATGGTGGTTGATAAATAGGGTAATTGGTTGGATCAGTTTTTGCATTGATTTCTTTTATGAAATTCAAATAATGTAAAAAATATGCGTAATAGTGGTTGATAAACTGAGTGATTTAGGAACTATAAGTGACAATTTAGACTTGCACCGTGGTCTGTGAAATCCATTATTAGAGTGTGTTTGGTAGGAATTTTTGGGGGAAGAATTGATTTTTGAATAGTGATATGATGGGAAATGTGTGGATGAAAAAGAAGAAAAAAGTATTGATGTGATAGAAAATATTATTTTATTGAAGAATGTGTGGTTGAAAATGAGAATTGATTTACTGTAGAAAATGAAAATTTGTACCAAACAGGCCCTTAGTGTGATTATGGAGAAAGTGATTTGGGAGGATTGATGACAGATTTGTAGAAGAGTATTTCAGTGAGGATTGCTGATTAATTTTGAAGATATAAAAGATCACCTTTTAGTCAATCTGGAGTATCTTCCTTGTAAGGAAAAGTGATTCTTGAAGAAGAATTGGACAACCTTATTTTTACCAAATCTGTTGGAATAAAAATCAGTTAAATAGGAGCCTCATTTCAGTTTTTTGGTTGGAATCTATTAACCAACTGGAGCCTTGAGTTAGGTAGTAGTTTGTAACTGATTAGGAGCTCATTTAGGTCTATAAATAGGAGCCTTAGGTAGTGTAAACATGTGAGCTCGAATTAGAGAGAAATAGGGTGAATCTCTGTAAGAAAGAGGAGCTGGAGAGTGAGAAAGAACTCTGTAATTCTATAGTAGGAAGTGAGATTGTGTAAGAGTGTGAAGTCTCTGAAAATTCAATCTGTAAAAGCTTTCTACTGGTAGAATTGTGCTGTACAATAATCACCTGAGATGGTGATTGATTCATGTAATTGAATGTAATCTTTTGTCAATAAAGATTGAGGAAGAACTCTTCCTGTTCCAATATCTGTGCTTCACTATTCTTGCTGGTTTATTTCCCTGAATCTGATCTGCTGTTCTTCAAAATCTGTTCTGTGCAACTTCTGTTCTGCCGTTTTTGTATCTGTTGATTGCTTCCTCTGCTGGTGCATTGCTGATTACTGAGCATCTTAAGTAAATCCAAAGTAAAGATAGCCTCCAAAAATCCCAACATTCCTCCAAGGCTCCAATACCTGGAGTATCTTATGATCTCGACAGGGAACTATATTTTTTTCTTTATCAACTTGTTTGACTTGGAAGTTTGATCGTGCCCTACTAAGTCAAAATGTCTGCGTCCGCCACTGCCTCCATGTGAGGGGAGTGTAATCTAATGTGTAAATGATTGTGTACATCTAGCATAATCCATTTTTCTTTATCATAATGTTATTGCATAAACTGATACATGCACACGTTTATATTTGAATGCATGTTTTTACTTACAACATAACTTTTACGGTCTTGAAATTTTAACGTAACTTATCTGATGAAAAATACATTGTATTTATGACATGATCAAAAACCCACTTTCAGCATTCAATAATTCAAAAAGTATTTTCCTTTTTTCAAAATACTGATTGATTGATACCAAGTGATACTTTCAGTGGAACAAGGCTATGTGACCCACCTTGTTAGTGCTAACTATACCTTGTTTTCTTTTCCTTCTGTTAAATGTTTATAATTTTTACGAGTTGTACCGTGACCACTGCCCAATGGTGGCACAAGTGTTCCACAGTGGACAGATAAAAGTTTGACATTAGTGGTATCAAGGTGTGGTCCACAATCAAATCTTTCACTGCACTTGTCGGTGTCAAAGTTCAAATGCTTAAATCTTTGTAGGTTGTAGAGTTTGTGAAGAGACATGTCGGCACGTATACACCTCTTCTTGCAGGAAATTCAGTCTATGTTGATCTTCTATATCTGAAGGCAAGGAAAACTTTTATCGTTTCATTATAATATTTGAAAAGATTTTGTTTCTTTGCAGATGAAATGTTCTGAATTTCTGTTTCTATGTAAAATTTGGAATTTTTTAAGTTCAGTAATATGAAAAAAAAGGAGAAGAATAAGAAGAAGAAAAGGTGATTTTTATCAATAAATGTTATAATTTGTTTTTCGACTAATAAAAAATATAATTAACACGCAAATATGAGGTGTGCCCCAATTGCTTAAACTTACAGACGAGGCAAAATATGGAGTAAAACTGTGGGGTACCAAGAATGTAACCACAATGTCAGCGCTGTAAATGTATGATTTACAACCATATCTAAACTTTTAGTTGTTTCTTGGACCTTCTATAAAATTCACATTATTTCCCTACATTGAATTTTCATTTTGGCTAAAGATTTTCCTTTTGTGCCCCATGGGTAAGACTAGAAACAAGTTTAGATATAGGTTTCACTGGAGAAATATCAAATAGTTGTGTTTCTATCCTTTCTTTTGAACTTCGGATTTTGCTTGCTGTAAAGCATGATACTTGTCATATTATTAACATGAACTTTTTGGTTGGCAGAAGTACATGCCGAATTTGGCTGGACTATTCTCTCATATACTTGTTGATGTCAGCAGTGTCAAGGCATTATGTCTCCGCTGGTACCCAAGAGGTAATGACTCTGCTCCAATTCCATTCAGGCTGATGAATTAGTGAATTTTGTTCGTTATCCGCATTATGTCACTCTTTAGGCTTTTACGCATCATGTAGCTGGCTAAATATTTGACCAACTGGCTTTGTTTTTAAGGATATATTATGATAAAAAAAATTGGAATATAACACTTCATTTTGCTCACACACATCATTCATCTTAACAACATTGAGGAGGCGTTTAGCTTAGCTTAAAAGGTTAGATGTAAATAAGCAAGTTTAAAAATAGATAAGTTGCTTGTCTTGAAATGAAGATAAGATGTACTTTCAAAATTATTCCATTGTTTTTTTTTACTTTTAACTTGAAAAAGTGACATCCGAATTGATTTGAAAACAAAGAGATACCTAAACGCTAGTTTTACTTACTTTTAACCGTAATGAAACATGCTGTAGCTCTAGCGAATTTCTGAAGCTCCTTCATTTTCGAATATGACTAGATAACAAAAAGGCTCCTCAGAAGGAAAACAAACACAGGGCTCTGGATGACATCAAGGAAAGCATATCAGAACTCAAGTACTACAAGGAGAGCATTTTCAAACCCAAGTTGAAGTAGTGATAATGGTAGAGATTCGCAGATTGAGATTATCAAGCTCGTTCAGTTCTAACTCTCAGTACACATGCTGGAGTCGAATGTGGAAAGATACAGTTTCTCCTACTTACGTAGAGTGACTGTGTAATTCTGTTCATACAATATGAGAATTTAATATGGAGTGTTTTGTAAGTTTGCAACACTTCTCATGTGATTTGCTGCTAACCACGAGAATCAACCTCAGAGCGTTGAAGTGAAATGCAAACGTGCAGTTGTTTGCCATAAACGTTATATAGCTGATACTTAAATTCTAAATAGGGTTCTTTACAGTTCATTTTTCTTGAGTGATTTCTTCTCACATTTTCTGGAACAGGGACTCTAGGGAATCAAATGCAAGTCATCACGGCCTGAATGAGTCGACACATTTTTGACACTTAAATCAGTGTGGAAAAGTTTCGCGAGCTAAAATATTTTCTAGTAGACAGGTTGCCCGTATTGGCTCAGCATGAGTGCACTTAGGCCTGGTTCATGCCGGATAATATCACAATATTCTGTACTGTTTTTGCTATTTTGAAATATTTTGGTTCTGTATACCATAATATTCTCAAAAGTTTCCACCATCTCAAAATCAAAGGGAAATAGGGAATTCAAGAAAAAACTTCCACGCTTAACAATGAAATTACTGATATACCAATTACGCCTTTTTTTGCTTTCAAATATGACCACAATGCTATATATATTCCACGATCATGGAGAAATTTCAGCAGCAAAAATGCTCCAGGTCCCAATTCAGATAAGCAGTATTAGACTGAACTTTTGGAACCTTTTACAGTCTCATGCACAGCTGAAAAGTCCAGATCCCCCAATCCCATGCTTCTGGCTTTCTTGAATGCCTACACACAAAGGAACAATTGAAATTTATATAATAAATAAAAACGAATATGTTTTGTGTACTGTGATTTCCCGTGCTCTCAGTCCGTGTGCAAATTGCCGTAATGAGAATAGCTACAAAGTTCGAATGCTCGTTTGAGCACGAATTAACTAATGTGGCACCTCGTTAGCAGCAGCTGCAACAGGCATTGGCACTGCATTTTCATCCCCAAGGGCAAGAGCCAACCTCATGTCCTTCTGCTGATGCTTCAAAGGAAAGGCAGGGGAATAACTACTCTGGATCATAGATGGCCCCTTCAATTTGAACATTGGATTTGCAATTGCGCCAAGGTCCTGCCAGGGAGAACCAACCAGAAAATCAGTTGAATGCCAATAGAAGGTGGAAAGGATAGTGTGGACCTAGGTCTGTTTTCTTACCAAGACGTCAAGAAGTGTCTGGGAGTGCAATCCACTTTTGTCGGCCAGCACAAGACCCTCTGAGAATGCATTCATCATACTGCAAAGTAGGAAATAGTAAATGAAGTATCAAGCCTGCCCATTAGACACCTACAACGTGTTTGGAAACGAGGATTGCATAGAAGTCACCAATATTAAGAATAAGCTAAATCTCGTGCACTATATTGTCCAAACAGCACTTAAACATCTTAGCTATGTATTACTTCTTTGCAAAATAGAAAGACAACTACAGAGTAATATCTTCCAAGAAGCTGAAAAATGTAAAACAAATAGCCAAAGTACTTGAATGCATAATTATTCGTTATGAATGCAAAAAGGATGTGATACAAGATCAGTCAGTTCAATACATCGAAACAATTTCATCAAAATACCGCTTTCGAGATGAAAATTGGATTTTTTTATGTAATTCAATTAAGTTCGATCAGTTAGTTATATGGATGTATATGCAAACCAAAATACAATGAAAACTGCACTAATCATATGTAGAATTAGCAGGAACCCTCTGGTTGCCAACCTTGGCTCACTATGTTAAATCAAACTATATATAGGGCGTGTTCGGTAGAAATTAAAATTGGATTAAAATTGAAAATCAAGCCGTTATTATTGACTTTTATTGGAAGAGTGAGACTTAATAAAGGTTATATTTTCAATTTTAATTAGATTTTAAGCTTAGCCAAACATGCTCATATATAGGAGTGATGGCTAGAGTGGTGAGCCGTGAGGGTGGTAACAGTGGCCGGGAAACATTATTCTAAAATGTAAAGTAGGTGAAGGAATAGTTACTTCCTCCATATATAATATCACCAGCTTTAAGACGGCCAAAGTTTTCAAGGAAAGGGTTGAAAATTTTCAAAATGATATTTTTATTTAAGTGAAGTTAATATGTGAAAGCATAATTTGATTATTAGTTGATTTAAGGAAAAAAGTAAATTATGTTGACACAGGATATGAAATTTGTGGCAGAGTAAGGTGTTATAATAACGAAGGCATCATTACCTGCCCATTACCATGTTGACTACAAGTTTCATTTTCGCTCCATTTCCAACAGGTCCCAAGAAAAAGGATTTTTTCCCCAAGACATCAAAAGCAGGCAGTACTTCTTCATACAGTGCCTGCAATTTCAAACACACAGAACATTAAACAGACATTCATTTCCAGACAAAACGGAGGAGCAATTCAAATGTTATCGGTTGCTGCATTCATGTACAGTTTAAGAAACATTCATATTTTAAATATGTCAATGCATCTAAATTTAATGACTTATTGGTAAGATATTAACTGCCATCAAATGTGCAAATTCCAAATAAAGAGGGCTTCTGCAGGTTCCTTTGGAAGCCTAAATGATGTCTCGTTCATTTCTAATCAAATCAGTTATAAAGTTATGGAGGAATTTCAGTTAATTAGACCTCAAATTCTCCAATTTATGCCGCAGCAGTTCTGCAGCTGTGTTCATGGAGAAAAATAATTGGCCAAATTTATACGGCTTCATTGGATGCTCGCTTTATTTTTCTGATACGGCACTGCGTTTAATTGAAGGAAGGAAAGGGCAGTTAAGCAAAGGATGATTCATGAGAAACAAGTATTTTCTTTCCATTGTTTAGTTAAACTATTGAGTATAAAAGCAAAGGCTCTGTAACTGGTAAAGCAGACATATAAAAGAGGCGTCCACCCAATTGTTCTTTTCAATTCCTTTTGCTTCTCAACCCAAAAATAAATTTGAAATCCCTTTCAGTTCTCATTTATATCTTCCGACCAATAGAATATGATTTTCATTGTAACAAGGCTTGGGACATCAACCATGGAAATGAAAAATGAAACAAGATAATTCACCTTTTCTCCAGCAGCAAGAATCACCAATTGACCATCTTCAGCAGGCTTTTTGCTACCAGACACTGGAGCTTCAAGGAAATAACCACCCTTTGACGTGATTGCCTGAAAGCATCAGAAGATAATAGTATTTAGTGACCAACATGAACGTATGTTTCTTGGTCGTGTTTCATTTCCCGTTTCCATCTGATTAAACTCAAGAATTATATATGTAAGATAAAATCAAAATAATAAATACGCATTTTCTATAAGTAAAATGCATCCATAGAAGCTTGGAGATCGACGACGTCAATTGATTTAAAGATCTTAAAAGACTCAGTTGCCATATTATGTTTCTTGTGGAGATCACAACTCTAGTGCATCATCACTGATGTAAAGGTTTCAAAGGATAAAGAGAACACATATAGTTCTACATAGCCACGATCTGATCTATCTGAAAGTTGGAAAGTTAATCTTCAGAGCCAAATTGTTTCATCAAAAAGTATATGCATGTAAATATGAATGTTATGCTTCATTTTCATGTGTTATGGGAGATAGATACCTTCACATAAATTCTGTTAGCGTCCAAAAAGAGAAAGTAATGTTGAGAAAGCACATTGAAGAATTCAAGTTCACCCAATAGAAGACTTGGTAGAAGCAGCCAAAACTAACCTCACTAATTTTTGAGGAAGTCTCGGCATCAACAGTTGACATGTCAATGTATCCTTTTCCAGGACCCATTTGCTCTAGAACACCATCTTTATCGAAAACCACCTAAATGTGACCAAAACACGCATTATGACTGAGATACTCCAAATCACAAGGTTATTCACATAAATTATTGATGAGAAATTATCAACTAACTGAAAGGGCTGCAGCAGGATCAGACAACATTCCAATGGTATACTTGCATTTCTTAATTATTGCAGCAGGACTTTCTCCTACAGTAGCTCCATGCTCCACCAATTCATCGCACTACATATAGGTAAATAAAATCATTTCTCAAAATGGGGCTAAATTATTTAGACACAAAGGTGATTGCTTAAACTTGCATTTAAAGCAAATTTAAACGAATTAACATTTAACTATAGAGTTAAAGAAAACCTTTTAGTTGCTGTTTCTCTGAAATGTTATAACACAATAGAACAGGATCGAGCAAGAAATTTTTGGATCAGACAAATAATTCTTTAGCTAATCCATCATTGGAGGTAGAGAATTTATTTTGTAGAGGGTGCACAAAAATATTATCAGTAACAATGAAAATTGAATTTAAGAATTAGTCGATAAATCAAAATAGAGAAAATATTCCAATCAGGCATTACATAGAGTCTTCTAGACCTCATTAGGGAATCTTCCCCTCCTTGATAATCTATCACTGTTCTCAAGTTCTTATAACATAAACCCAAAGGCAAATACTTCTAATAAATAATTGCGTGAGCAATAAAGATAGTTCCGAATAATCAAAACAAAATATTAATCAGTTTATTCTGATACTCACTCGAATATATCTGTAAAATCAAACAGAAACAAAAAGGACAAAAGAAAAAAAAAACCCAATTTTCATACAAGAATATCACGAATCTGATATAGTATACTTTTGAGAACACACGAATATTATCAGGGAAAATAGATCGAGAATCACTTGTATACACGAGTAGTGTAAAACAATTTACCCGAGACAGAGTGCGATTCCAAACAGTGAGCTTAAATCCATGGCGAAGCAAGTTCATTGACATAGCCTTTCCCATTATTCCCATCCCCAAAAACCCAATTTCCTCCATTTCTATTAGATGCAAAGCGAAGCCCACAAATGCAAACTCCTCTCTCCTCTTTCTCTATATATACGTACGAACAAGACAGACTACCACCACTGCAGTGAGCTTCCTAGGATTCGTGTAATACTAAGAGATAATAGTAGAATGTGTTATGATATGGTTTTCTTTTTCAATCACAATACATTTCCAACGCAGCAGCTGATATTTTATTCTTGAAAATCGTTGTCATAAATTAATTTAGAAAAATTTTATGAGTATTATCTGCTTGTTGTTTGCTAATTTGTGACGGAGTTTCATTGTAATGTATGGGTTCGTGCCCGCTTTCTCTGTTTTTTGATTGGTCCGTTTGGCATCTGCATTTCCACTGTTGTGGGAGAGGGAGGGAGAAATTCAGTGCGACGCCCTATAAATCATGGTATACATTCATACATTGTTGGACTTGGACCAATGAATTCTTACACTGTTGTAAGTTGTAACTTACATTTTGCACTGAAAATGTTATATTTTTGGCATATATGAATTTTCCTTTTTAAATAAATCTCTTTATCGTATATGAAGTTCTGAACTATACGATTAAAAATTATAAGTGTAAGATACCGTCAAATCAGTAGTGAGTGGACCTAAAGAGTCCGTTAATCATCTTCACAAACAGCTTATTATTGTAGACCTAGAAAGTCTGCATAATCGTTCTCACGCAAAGCTTATTATTGATCTAACCTAGCCCAATAATTTACTTGAACAAATACGAAAAAGTAATAAGTTTTTATTTATTGTATTTTCTGTGTATTATAATTGATTGGCTAGTTGACATATTGACTTTTAAGATTAAACTATTCTACTTTCTACTCTAAGTGCTCGTTTAGTAAAGATTAAAATCCAATTAAAATTGAAAATATAGTCGTTATTGGGTCTCACCAGTCTAATAAAAGTTAACAATAATGGCTAATTTTTTTAATTTTAATCCGATTTTAATCTCTACCGAACACGCCCTAAGAGTACTTGATTGGCATGGAAAGTATATTCTAGAAAAGAAAATGTTTTGAGGAAAACAACAATCTACTCTTTCAATCATGTAGCAATGGAGAGTGTGCACATATCATTATCCATAATCTACAATCAAATCAAGTCACGAGCCAGCTTAAACTATTAACCCTTTTCATTTCATTTATTCGTGAAAATAATTATTGAAATTTGAAAATTTTGCCAATGCCAAAGATATGATGGATTAAATGAGCCTACTCTGTTTAAAGTCAACACAACTTTTTGGGCACAAAAGTCCTCTCACTTTTTCAATTTTTAACCCACCGTCTCAACTCAAGGAGATTTTAGGAAGTGAAAGCTTGATTTTGCCCTGTTCGAGCCACATTTCCATTCTCATTCTTCTAACTTATTTTTAATCATATATTTTTTAATAAAATAATATTTTTCATCATATCAATAACTTTTCCTTCTTTTTCAACCACGTACTCACCATCACATTACAAAAAAATGCATTATTTCCATTTTAATGTGCGTCAAACGCACTCTTAGAGGGTGTTTGGTATGGATTTTTGGGGGAAGAATTGATTTTTGAATAGTGATATGATGGGAAATGTGTGGTTGAAAAAGAAGAAAAAAGTATTGATGTGATGTAAAATATTATTTTATTGAATAATGTGTGATTGAAAATGAGAATTGATTTACTGTAGAAAATGAGAATCTGTATCAAACAGGCTCTTAATGTTTTACTTTTTAAAGTTAGTTTCAACTTTTATATAATGAAATAAATATGAATTATGCCTCCGTACACTCGTGGTTGACACCATCTTTGATATTCTACCCATGTGTCGAAAATCTAGCCATTGATTGGAAAAAGTATCGTTAAAATCAACGTATAAAAATTCGTGAATTCAAATGATATCAAACCTGATGTAAAATATGATGGACATGTAACATGATTGAATTGAATAAGTATAGCCCTAGTTTGGTAGAAATTTAAATTTAAATTTTAATATAAATCAAAGTCAACTATTAATTTTAATCATATATATTTAATAGAACTCGCAACTTTTCAATCACACATTTTTATCATTTTTTATCAAAATTTACTTCAAATTTGATTTAATCACAATCAAGCAAGGGCGTAGTTCTTACCGGGGTTCCGTTTGGCAACCAATTTATAAATGATTTATAAACTCAATTAAAGTAAAATATTAATTTCAATCACACGAAAATAATTACTATTTATTTATTATCCATACATTTCGTTGGACCCACTAAATGGATTGTATTACATGTACATAACAATTTATATAATTGTTTATTGTTTACCAACAGATGATGTGACAAAATTTAATTAGTTCAAAATTTCATCAAATAATTAATTTTTCTACTTACATTTTGACACTTAAATCATTATGTAAAATAGTATATAAATAGTTATGTACAAGAAATATATTTTTTTTACGTAAATTACTTTATAAAATTGCCCAATGGAAGATAGTAAAATTTCACGTGCCGTTGAACTTTCAATAAATACAATTGCGGCAATGCTATGATGACACATATTTAACGTACGTTTGAAATATTTTTGAGTGGCTTCAAACTTTTTAACGTTCAATCAAAAATATCAAGAAAGCAAGGCTTATAGTATCTATCATCAATAGGGCCACCCCCGTGATATACGGCACCGTTTTGTATAATTATTGGTGTGGTTCACTTCGTGAAGATCACAAGTAGACTCAATTGAGTCATTGGGCAGCGTTTGGCGTAACCATAAAGTGAGTGGAAAATAAAAACGGAAATATATTTTCCCAAATTAAAATTAAAACTCGTTAAAGAGTCTCAAAACTAAAGTTGGTTTAATCGAATATTTTTAAATATATATTTATTTTTAATTACCAATATAACATTCGGTTCGATATTTGGCTATTAACCATTTATCTTTTTACGATCAACTCCTGATCCATTTTTAAACATTGATGAACGATAGAATTCTACAGCATAATTGAGTCAATTGAAGAATCTGCTTTCAAGGATTCGAATTAAGACACAATATTTCCCGTTCTTTAAAACATTAATCGTCAAGTAATCACTAATTCAAACATATTTCATTAAAAAAAAAACAAAAATCCATGCTATAAATAATATAGGTGAAAAGGAAATCCTTAATGAATTGTATAATACTATGAAATGACATGTAAAATAGAATTAATGCTCATATTTCTCGACAAAACCAATTCAAATCATACTCATACCAGACCAAAACTGGTGCATGATTATAAATACTTAACTCGAATCATATACAACATAGTCTATTATCGATTTCGAGATATAACCATCGTGAATTCGATCAACCATCGGTGTTTTTTGAATAAATTTGCAGGTACAGGATATGTGCAAAAACCTGTGAAATTATCCTGTACTTATAGCCGTGTCCGTAGTTTTTCTAACATTATTACAAATATCTAAACAAACTAACAAATTTAAAAAATATTACAATTTAATTTGCATCCATCATACCAAACACACCTTAATAAATGTGATTTAAACGGTTATATTAATGATACCTCAAATGAAAATCACACATCTTGTAATATTGAAGGATAAAGTTGTTGTCAAAGAGCAACTGACGCTTCAAACTTGTTCTCCCACACCTACCTTGGATTGCAAATCCAAGCAAATCTCGTTAATGCTGTCATTTTCCGCGTTAAATTGTCTTTTCTTGTTTCTGTGCGCCATTTTTTCTGTCAGACTGTCACCAGACCACTGGACAGTACTGCTCTGGGTTCATGAATAAAGGAAGATAAATTGCATATGCTTTTGGTTGAATCTCATCTTTTTTCTCGTTTTTGATTGTTTAGGGAAGACTTCTTCACATTTGTAAGGTGGGTTTGTGATTTTTTAAGGATTTGAAAGAATGAGTGGGGGTGGAGAAGAGGAAGGGACGACGTTAGAGTTCACCCCAACTTGGGTGGTGGCCGCCGTATGTACCGTCATCGTCGGCATCTCCCTCGCCGCCGAGCGCGTCCTCCATTATGCCGGCAAGGTGGTTTAGCATTTCTTTCTCTTTCACACACGGGCACACCACACACGTGCTTGCTGCAAATGCTGCGCGATTTGATTTTTTTTTTTTAATGTTTTGATTTTTGTTTTACTTTTCAGTTCTATTTTGGCTAAAAGTATTCACAGTTTACTGAGTTTTTTTGTAGTATTTGAAAAAGAAGAACCAGAAGCCCCTCTACGAAGCTTTACTGAAAGTTAAAGAAGGTACTCTTCGTCTTTCACTTTATCTTAGAAAGTGTATGAGAAGGCGGAAATCTGTGCTCTTAAATGTAAATTTTGATATGGGTGTATATAAAACTTTATTTGCGCTTTCTTTTTTCCAATATGACGATTGATCGATTAATTGCATGAATGATTTTTGGGTGAACGTAGAATTGATGCTGTTGGGGTTTATATCACTGGTGATGACCGCGTTTCAAAGCAGTATAGTCAAGATCTGCGTGCCCGAAGACATAATGAAACATCTTCTCCCGTGCTCACTGCCGTCTGAATCATCTTCTAATGGAGAAGAATCCTCTCCAACGAGTCCAGAGGCAAGTGCGCATCATCGGCGATTGCTGGCCGAAGCATCCGCTGGCCTAGGTTACTGCCCTGCTAAGGTAATGTGAACATTTATTTCGTTTTTCCGGTGGAAGAATTCAGTTTTGTGTTTCATGATAATGTATGGAGAGATTCTTTACTTTTCAGGTTAAATTAAAATTATGTAAACTGATCTATCTATTACTGTTGTAACCATATGTGTATGTATTATAGTATATGTCCATATCAAGTTCTTTGATTGGAAAGAACTATTCGAGCTAGAAGTATCCTATGAACATTTTTTTTTCTGGGGGCGCTGTGGAAGAATTCAAGTCCCTGTTTCATGATATCTGTGGATAGGGATACTTTTCCTTTTCAAGTTGCATAAATATTATGCACACTCATATCTATTTGTTACTGTTGAGAGCATCTATCTATAGTTATGGGTCCATATCGAGTTCTTTGATAGGAAAAATATCCAAACTACTTGAAGGTTAAATTCCTTATTTTGATCAGTTACTTTTTGGATGTTGTATTTTCACTTTTTTCTTAATTGAAAAATGAGCCACTCCGAGCCAGTCATATGCAACGTCTATCCTTTTGAAACTAGAAAGCTTATTCTGTTACTGTGGTTGCTTGGGAATCTTGGATTGGCACGAGAAGTCAATAAGTTGTCGCGTGGATCTGGTTTATGTCTGTGCATAGCTTACGCATCTTAGACATTCTAGGTTGGTTAGAAGCAATTTGGCTACAGGGATGTAATATAACTGTATTCGAAGGAAAAAAATTGACTAGCACAGGGAAATTATTTCCCAAAGGCTTGAATTACAGTCAAGTGAAGTAATAAAACAAGTTTGGCTGGAATTACAGCCCATTATATTACAGTCAAATTATTTCCCAAGAGCATTTTTGACTGTTCAATGAATCTTAGACAGTCCATTATATTATGTTTCTTGTGGAGTAATAAAACAGTCCATTATATTACAGTAGAGTAATAAAACAGTCAAGTGACCAGAAAGTCCATTATATTATTTTAATACGATAAAGAAATGACTGGATAAGAAACTGTAAAGTAATTTTGATGAATTATCAAGGATAAAAGAGTGATCAAGTTGCTCGAATTTGTAAGAACATAAGTTACTTATTACTCAAAATTAATGGAAAAAAAAAGTAACTCGAAAGTATACCTAAACAAGTTTGGCTATTAAAGTTACTTGGAAGCCATGGTGAATTTGGGGGGACTAGGCTGGGCTTTATCCCAGTCCCTTCCCAGCCCATTAAGTTGCTCAATTTGTAAAAACATAAGTTTTTTTTATGTGTAATTTCAATTTCTTTTTTACATACTAGCCCGATTTAAAATCTTTATAAGTCCGGTCCTAGATTCGTCCTTGCTTAGAAGTCTGACTTGCATGTAAGCTTCGCAGTCACATGCAACCAGGCTTTCAACTCGCCCAACTCTCCCTTCTGCACTACCTGACCCTGTCTACACCTGGAGCCACTCCTCCTAGAGGTTGAAACGGCTCACCACCCCCCCCCCCCCCCCCCTCTCTCCCGCGTTCATTTTGGAGCCAAACATATTCTAAATGGTGATACTGGCAACAAAATATGAAGTCATTGTATGGGCAAGTGTAGGAACTTAGCAGAAATCAACACACTCCCACAATATATAGCCCGTCGAACATTCTCAACCTAGCGTCACGTGGGGTAATTTTTCCTTTTCTATTCACTTGATTATCATTTTTGGCACACTCCATTAATTTGTAATACCACGGTCACAGGATGTGTATGTTCTTTACATGCTAGTCCTTGGGAATTAACATAAATGTTGAATAGTTTTTATTTTCTTTTTCTACAGCACAAGGTCCCACTGTTATCTCTTGAAGCATTACATCATCTGCACATCTTTATCTTTGTCCTTGCAATTGTGCATGTGACATTTTCTGTTCTCACTGTTGTATTTGGAGGGGCAAAGGTGAGTCCTAAGTTGTTTGTCCTTAGCACATGACATTTCAATTTTTCCATCTTCTTCTCCATGTAATTTTCAATCTTAACGTAGATTCGCCAATTGAAGCATTGGGAGGACTGTATTGCTAAAGTTAATTATGATACTCAACAAGGTACGAATTCACCACTCTTGAGAATTTAGACTATAAGATATTTTGTCAATTTTTTTTTGCCTAAAGTATGTTGCCTTTTATATTTCGCTTCTCATAAGAGCAATGTTATACATTAGGAGGAGGTTATGTAATCCCGTAGTTAAATTAATGCAAGATCTAGCTTCTATCAATACAATCTTTTGTGATTGTTTTATTTTATGATTTGATGACTTTATAAAGAGGATCTGCTGGTAGCATTATAAATTATTTTTCTTCTTGCGCATGTCATAATTACATATATGATGGATGTGCAGTTCTTAAGCCAAGGGTCACCAACGTTCAGCAACATGATTTCATCAAGAAGAGATTTTTGGGCATGGGTAGACTTTCAGCCCTGTTGAGTTGGGTGGTACGTTTAAATCTGTCCGTTATTGGAACATACATTGCATTTTCCTCTCATACCCAATTTCAGCAAATAGAACAAAATGCAAATGGACGGAGTATGTATATGTAGTATCATCAATTCATCACTTGGCCATTTTCCTTTTCCCGAGTGCTGTGGCTGATCACTTTTCAATAATTTTTTCAGCATTCTTTTTTAAAGCAATTTTATGGATCTGTCACCAAGTCAGACTATGTAGCACTCCGTCTGGGTTTCATTATGGTAAGTGCTTAACATATATATATATATATATATATATATATATATATATATATATATATATATATATATATATATATATATATTTCCAAGCTTAAAACTTCACTCACAAGTAAGTTTACTATAAGTAAATTTTAAAATAAACAATTTTTTATTGGTATAAATTGGAAATAAGCAACTTTTTTTTTATTTTTACTTAAAAGGTAATAAAAAGGTAACTTCTCCAATCTTGTTTGGAAACTGAAATTTACTTGAAGTAACTTGTACTTACTTTTAAGAGCAAAACATGTTATTTATCCGTGATCTTGAATTCACTTTATTATTCTTCTACATTTTTCTACGTAAGTGATATACGACAAATGTCAAACTTGTCCCTTGCCACAGACACATTGCAAAGGAAACCCAAAGTTTAATTTTCACAAGTACATGATACGCGCTCTGGAAGACGACTTTAAGAAAGTCGTTGGGATAAGGTAAGTGATAATTTAGGAGATTCAATAGTTTAATTTTACTCTCGAAATCCTCAAGTACATATCGTTCTTGTTCGTAGAACAATACTTTTAGCTACTGCTTCTACTTAAAATATGGGTTAATATCTGCTTTTATTAATTGCAGTTGGTACTTGTGGGTATTTGTCGTCCTCTTCTTGTTGGCGAATATCAATGGTACGACCTATCCATTCAACAATTCCGGCAATGTTTCCCTTTAATTTTATTTCTGCTCTGGCAGTGCAACGTGCTATTGGACTTGATTACCTAGTAGCGAATTATGCCCGAATGAGTGGTGCAATTTATATTTTTGGTGCAGGTTGGCATACATATTTTTGGATCGCATTCTTTCCTTTTATTGTGAGTATCACCCAAACTGTTGCCTGATTAATCAGTCTGCCCTTCTTACCGTGCTTTTTTTTAGAAGTCACCATGAAAATGATTCCTCACTTACTTTAATCTTCTGTTATTTGGTGGATTAAGAAAATTAAAAAACTTGCTTCATTGTTTTATATAATCGCAAGAGGTTCAATTTTTCGGTACTTGGATTGTGTACTGTTAGTTCATGTTCTAGACCCATATAACTTTTATATAGTAGCTTGAGAATTGATTACTTGGCTTAAAATAGTTGTTCTTTTCATTAATGAAATGTATACAATGTTGGATATAGCAGTTGTAACGACTTGAGCCTGTACCGAAGCCGTACTCTTACGTATGGTCTGCTTTGCATGATATTGCATTCTTACACCAAACTGATAATTTGTACATGTTCAATAACTTATTTTTCAGCTTCTACTTGCTGTCGGCACCAAGTTGGAGCATGTGATTATCCAGTTGGCTCATGAGGTTGCTGAGAAACACGCGTTCATTGAGGGCGATTTGGTTGTGCAGCCTTCGGACAATCATTTTTGGTTCCATCGACCCCACATCATTCTTTTCTTGATTCACTTCATTCTCTTCCAAAATGCTTTTGAAATAGCATTCTTCTTCTGGATATGGGTAACTGGATTCATTAAATTATCTTTGTAAATGAAATAACCTTTTTCCCATCAATTAAAACCTATTTTTATGTCACCTACAGGTTCAATATGGTTTCGACTCTTGCATTATGGGACAAGTTCGATATATTGTTCCTCGGCTTATCATTGGGTAAATCTACTGTTACCTCTCTCTTTTAACAGCTTTCCAGAAGAATGTCTTTGCTCTTGATTTCATAAAGACTGTTTTGAGCATACAAGGTTAAGCTTTAAAAAAAAAAAAAAGTCGAAGACACTTTTAAGAAACTTATGTTACAAACACGTAAAAATATAATCCTACTCTTACTTTTAAGTATATCACTAATGTGACTCTTTCGTGTCATTCAGTGTATTTATTCAGGTAGTTTGCAGCTATAGTACGTTACCACTCTATGCTCTCGTCACACAGGTAATCGTTCTTCGTTTCCTTGGATATTTCGTTATACTCAATAAATTTTACAAGGAAGCGTCTCATTCTTGGTCCGGTAAATGTAGATGGGAACGCATTTCAAGAAGTCTATATTTGATGAGCACGTGCAAGTTGGCCTTGTTGATTGGGCGCAGAAGGTGAAAAAGAAGAGAGGGTTGAAGGCTGCACTTGGTGGCTCTGCTGCTCAAGGTGGTTCGACTCAAGGAGGTTCGTCTGAAGGTACTTCTACTTCGGTAATACAGATGGGACAATTCGGGCACAAGGAGACTACGACCCTCGAGGCTCCACCTGCTAATAATTCTTGAGGAAGCAACTAAATTTTGCACATAAGTTTTGGTTTGTAAAACGACATTAGTAAGGAGGTTCTGGATATAGCCTTATTTTGGACGAGACAAGACAACTGAGAAAATTTGCTTCATGTAATCATGTCTAGTTCAGCAAATCAAACATGTTTTTTTATCATATAAAAAGATGTGGAAATTAGTGTTCAAAGTTTAGTGTTAATAACTTGATATTATCAAATTTGTATTCAGTAAAATCCAATTATTTAAAATCGAGTCGATCGTCGACCCAAAAAAGGAAGGACTATGCTACTTGTACATAATTTCTTGTACATAAGGGTGTCCATCCTCTCACATGGGGTGGACCCCGCATGATTAAAAAAAGAATTTTATTCATGTGGGGTCCACCCCATGTGAGAGGGTGGACACCCTTATGTACAAGAAATTATGTACAAGTAGTTTTATCCAAAAAGGAAAAGAGTTGAAGGGTTGAATTGGAATCCATCTGGTTATTTTTAAAAGTAAAAAATAATTGAATAAATAAATTTATGAAAAAATAAATAAATCGAAAGATGGATTCTTGGTTGAGTTATACTCAGTTTTTTATAAATTTAAACTGGTGAAATCGACGTTGAGAGGACGACTTTCACAAAATCAACACGTGTCAGCGGATTTTTGGATATTATTTTAAAATATGAGTTTTTTTTTTTTGTCTAACTCGCCAAACTTTGAGCTATGTTTCAACTTTCACCGAACAATCATGCACTTTGGTCGACAAATATGTTGATATAATGTCACATATCAGTCTATCATTTGACTGTTTTAAACACTGTCATCATTTTCATTTACCTAAGAATCAGTCAACCTCTATGTTACAATTCATCTGGCATTGTGATTTAATTCATAACCGAATAAATTGATAGATGGGAATGATCCTAATAAAATTGAAATTGACATTGAGTCAACTGGGGGTTTTTGGGTGATTTTTTAAAAGCCCCGACTTTGCGCAAGTATTTTAATATAGAGCATGTTTAAATTCCATTAAAATGTTAAGAATACATTTTCAAATGGTAGAATGACGAGAATGTGTGATTTTTTTTGAATTTGCATGTAATATTATTTTATTATAGAATAAATGATTAAAAAGAAGAAGGAAAAATGTATTTTAAAAAATTGGAAATCAAATAAGCTCAGTTTTTTTTTTTTTTTAATTATTATTATTTAAATTTCCAGTAATCATTTGAAAAAGCTTGTCTAAATTATTTTTACAAGCATGCTTGCTCATTCGAACTTCAAAACTTCTTACTTAGCGGGGAAAGGACACTCTCCTGCCAATCTCCCCTCAACGCGCCGTTGTTCGCAGCCGCCGACTACCGTATCTAAGAAAGAAGACGCCACCGAGAGCCCTACAATGAAGAGGTGCAAACAAGCGAAATCGAAGGCAGAACCCAACACATTAGGCGATATGGAGGACATTAATTTCAGCAGAGAGGAAATTCCAGATATTAGGGCTTCTTTACTGAAATGGTACGATGAAAATCAAAGAGATCTTCCTTGGAGAAGAATAAGCAAAAATGGAGATAATGGTGGTATTAGCGTTGAAGAGAGAGAGAGAAAGGCTTACGCGGTTTGGGTGTCTGAAGTAATGCTTCAGCAAACGAGGGTTCAGACTGTCATTGATTATTACAATCGGTGGATGGAGAAATGGCCTTCTATTCATCACCTCGCTAAGGCTGATATTGAGGTCTGAATTTTATTTTATTTTTTGTAGATATTGAATTTTTAAAATTATCTTATTTGATTGTTTGGGAGTTTCTGATGGCTATGTGATACGAGCAGGAGGTCAATGAGTTGTGGGCAGGCTTGGGTTATTATAGGCGGGCTCGATTTTTGCTTGAGGTATGCTTTCTTTCTGTTGCTCGCCCTCACGGTTGTTGTACTCGTTATGTCTTTTGGTGTGCTGTTCTTGGATTTATACTACCTGAATTGTGGTCGATATGTTGATTTATTCACACAGGAGCTAAATAATTTGAGATGATGTTCGAAATAATAATCTTTTTCTAAAATTTGGTTCATAATTCCAACAATTTGATTTTGTGAGAAACAATGAGCGTGCTGTAATTGGATAATATTAAATCTTTTAAATGGTATATACGATTAAAAAAATGATCTTAATTTTCATTCGTAGGAGTTACTGAGGACTTCCAGTAACTAATGCCCTGTGGATTACATATTGCATTTCTGTAATACCAGTAATTGCAACTGTTTTTCATTAAGAATCTGACCGCTGCTACCATGAGTAACAGTGTTTTCCACTCTTAATTCTATTATTTTGGGTGGGATACAATAGAAATTTGCTTCTTCGATAAAAGGGGCTTCAGATAATTTGTTATTGAAGATGGTTTTACTGTTATAGATTTGTTTCTCTTACATATTGGCACATTGTAGCCTTAATGATTTCTATTGTGCTATTAGGGAGCCAAAATGATTGTTGAAGACAAAACTGAGTTCCCAAAAACAGTCTCTTCTCTTCGGAAGGTCAAAGGAATTGGAGATTACACTGCTGGAGCAGTCGCATCTATTGCGTTTAATGAGGTTGGTAGTTTAGGCCTTGTTTTGTCTAAATCACAATCTTCTTATGTTACTACAAAAATATAATGCTTGCTATTTAGACAGTGCCGGTGGTTGACGGAAACGTAATCAGAGTGATTGCCAGGCTAAAGGCTTTATCTTCAAATCCGAAGGACTCAAAAACAGTCAAGAATTTTTGGTAAAACTTTCAATTATTATAACAACTTATTGTTTTACATCAATTGATTAGTGGAGAAATAGGATGCCACAAGGATTTCTCATGCATGCAGCAACCATCTCCATTAAAACTAACGCTCATAAGCACCAATGTTTTTGAATGTAAAGGATGTTTTATACTCCTTTCTTCAAAATTTGTCAAATTAACAATACTTAATGAACTATAATACTATTGCTCCACAAGATATTGTAACTTAGACAATTTCCTTAAAAGTAAATCAATAGATTTCATAAATAGTTTCCACCTTTAGTTTTCAGTGGAAAAGAAAAACTACCATTACAAAGCCTTTATTTTTGGTTTTTAGAAGTCCATTTTCTGCCATTGTTTTGCTCTTATCATTTTTTTTACTTTTGTATAAACAGTATAGCATATTTAGCCTGGGTCTGTGCAATGAGAATCTTATAGCATTACTATCATTTTTGGCATGGATATTTCTTCCCCCGAAAGAATTGTGTTTAAATTTGCCATTTTATCTTTCCTCATCATGATTTACATTTCTTTTTCATAGGAAACTAGCTGGCCGATTAGTTGATCCTTCTAGGCCTGGTGATTTCAATCAGGCTCTCATGGAGCTTGGTGCAACAATATGCACCCCTTTGGGCCCCAACTGCTCCACATGCCCGATATCACATCAATGTCATGCACTATTGCTCTCTGCTAAGGACAAATCAGTTCAAGTCACAGACTACCCAATGAAGGTTGTCAAGGCCAAACAACGACATGATTTTTCTGCTGTCAGTGTGGTTGAGATAGTAGAGGGGGATGAATCTCAATCTGACAGTAGGTTTCTTCTCGTAAAAAGGCCAGATAAGGGGTTGCTTGCTGGACTCTGGGAATTCCCATCTGTTCTATTGGAGGGAGAAATTGACTTGGCCTCACGGAGAAAGGCAATTGATAATTTTTTGAAACAATCATTCGGTTTAGACATTAGAAAGTCCTGTAAAATAGTTTCAAGGGAAGAAGTGGGAGAATATGTCCACGTCTTCAGTCACATTCGTCTCAAGATGTGCATAGAATTATTGATTTTGAATCTGAAAGGTCTGTTTACTGGTTGCTCTTCCTCCTTCCCCGATTTTTCTCCCTAATCTAAACTCGAACATGTAAAAGTAACACAAAAACTGACACAAACATTTCTTGTGGACGAATTTTTTTCTAAATTGACATGCATTTGTTTTCTGTTTGGCTTTAAGGAGGGAAAACATTTATGCAAAGAATGCAAGAGAGTGCAACATTGACTTGGAAGTATGTTGATGGTGACGCCCTTTCAAGTTTGGGATTGACATCTGGTGTAAGGAAGGTAAAGTTGCTACTTTGTAGAAACGCTTATTCTTCTTACTCATAGATGTTCCTTCAAAGAGTGTTTACATTTAAAAATTATGCTGCATTGTTATGGAAAAAATCATCTTGGGCTTTTGATCAAAGCAGAGAATGTCCATTTTGCAGCCAAACATCTTTCTACTTTCTACTTTGCAAAAGATATTGCATGCTCGACCATACAAAATTTTGAGAAGTTTTTAGCTTTTCACGTCTTTGCTGTGCCATTGTTTTGCCTCTACCCTTTGTGATGCAGGTTTCCACAATGGTTGAGAAATTCAAGCAGAATAGATCCAATTTTGTCCCTGCAAAAAGAAGAAAGAGACAAAAAGAAAAAACTGCTAATGAAATGGAATGCTAGGTCGTGATATTTGTCAATAGATTAAATTTGCAGATCAATGCTTCATATTCAGGATTGCATCATTTGTAGGCTAAAAACAAGACCATATGCATCGGCATGCAGTTCACTTTGTTCTTTTCAGCACTTCCATTTACATTTTTGTCATGAAGACAAGTGTTACTGTTACTGTACAGTTCATATGCAAGATTGTGAGTTTTCTGCTAATTTAATAACAATTATAACAATTAGCAGTTTCCATTTGTTTGATGGATAGGCGTGCTTTCTTGCTTTGCCGGATATCTTAAGTTCGCTTGTCATTGTGGGCAGCAATTTAACCGCTACTCTAATTTAGCTTCCTACAGTACCGTTTTCAACTTCCATTTTTAGGTGAACTAAGTTAGAACCCATTTCATTCAGTGAAAAGTTTGTGGGAAAACAGCAAGGAGTACATAGAAATGCCAATATCACTTCCTGTTTTTATGTAAATGCTGCATTTTGTTGTATTCTGAGGACGCATAACTTTAATATGATTTGCATTCAAGATCTTATACTTTCAAGAATTTTTGTTGTTTCCTTTCTAATTTGTATTGATGATACACATCATGTGTATCAACTTTGATTAATATAATATTCGATTACCTTTCAAAAAAAAAAAAAAAAAAAGATTTCTTGTTTTTGTCTAAACAGTTTAGGATGTTTGATTACACAGGTTACTTAGTTGAAAATATCAGAAACAGTCATCCACTGCTCTATACTTTTCTGGAACAGAAAAGACAGCCAAATCTGTGGCCAAACACCAATCTTGGTATTTTTCCCTTTGTTGTAAATTCACTGTCGATTATCTCTATTGTCTAACTTTAGCCCCTGTTTGGAAGGTGTTTAAATTATAATAATTTTGGTCAAATCTACTTTTTCGTTACTTATCAATCATTTATTTATATCTATTTAAACCGATTATTAACACTTACCAAATATGGTTGGGTAACACAAATTGAACACATTCTTGACATATGGCAGTGTATGTTCACGACAAGCAAGCTTCACATTGCACTGCTCGAATTGGAGAGCCAATACTAACATTTCATTAAGTTCAGAAATAGTACAATAATCACCAAATGAGACTGCTGTCAAATACAAACGAAACCTTTTCATTATGTAATAAACACGATCGGCACCTTCACATAATCAGTTCAAGGACAATACTCGACACTAGATATTTAATGAAGACGTTGGTAAATATCTAACATGAATGAATGAAGCTTAACAAAAAAGGGAAACGGAAAAGGAATCAGCTAGAACAAACTACCACCTCATGCATATGAGAAGGGTGATTACCCGTTGTATAGCAGCACGGGATATCAAAACATGTTGATCTACACCAAACAATCATTTAGCGTTTGCTTCATTATCAAATCTCTGGCATATGCACGGATATACAGCCGGCATAGATGATTCAAGCTTATCTACGAAGAACAGAAGCCTCTTTAAAATCGACATCGTTCAATACTGAAGACATGCAGAAAAACTGACTCGTCAAAAGCGCATGAATATGTTTGAGATCAACTGTGCATCACTTCTGCAAAAATGGTGCAGGTCCCAGAGGTAGCAGCTCAAAGGTACAGAATTCATGGCAGCATTTAGAATAGCTCCTCCGAGTTAAATTTGTTCCAGGCTTCCTATTTGACACGTCAAACTCAAAATTATAAAAATCCCATGTGTAAAATGACTCGTGCTATCACAGTTTTATTGAAGTTAAAACTGAAATTGGAAATTTTTTAATATAATTCAGTTAATGCCAACCATTGACATTTATGGTCTTTCATATTTCTCAAAACGTGATCTCATGTTATGAGTAGACAATAAGGCACTTTTTATTTCATTAAGAGAGCGGGACACGTCATTCGTGTCATGTGAACCATTCTAAACCTTATAGGCTTGACTGCAACTCTCCTACGCACCTCCACTGCAAGTTCACTATATAAATTATCTAAAAAATTTCCACATACCACATCAAAGTTTACACATATGTTTTCTTTAGCCACAAAGACGAAATCTGCATAAAATGGATCCCGTAGTTCTTCGAGATGTGGTCTCATTATACAACCAAAGTTCTGTTTCCTACTACGTAATGTTGGAGCTCAATACAATATAACAAGGAAAATGATAACCAGCATACCAAACAGTACAGGGATATATACGAGTTCAAAGAAAAAAAACTATAAGAAAAACTCCATAAAAAAAAAAACCTTCAAGTAATACCTTAAGCAGGTCAAACACCTTCTCAGCAATATACTTTTGTTGGAGAGTGGCACCTTTTTGTTGCACCTTATCAGGATGGATGCAAAGAGTAGCTTTCCTGTATACTTTTTTGACAGAGGCACCAGTAATCAAATCTGTCAATGAAACAGGCTGCCATCCACATTCAGGCCAAAGCACCTAATCATCATGACACAGTAAGAAACCAGTTGACACCTTTAGAACAAATAAAGAATTACAATGCAAACATATCATTCTCAAAACACCAAATTCGATGTTCGAAAGTAAAGAAAACATGTTCAGAACTTCAAAACTAACATAGCAAAAATGGAAGCTGCGCTGCCACTGTCCTATATCATCTAATTAAAAACTGAACCTATGGATCCTTCTATTTTAGGGGATTATCGTCCAAGTGATCACAGGAACAAAAAAACGCAGTGCAGGAACAAAAAAATGAGACAGCTTCAATCTACTGCCAACTTCTATTCTTCTACTATTCTGTTATCTGATGTCAGACCCTCTACCTTAAATTAGCAGGGAAATGACGAACAAGACTGATCATCCATTTCAACTGGGTGGAAATGGACACATTCAGTTCACATGTAAATATTATACAAATCCGGAAGCTAAATTCATTATTGAACTCTTTAAGCAAGCAGGAAATTCTAGGATACTTCTAACAGCATGCACCAAAAGCTAGCAGGAAGCTTCCTGAATCACTAATAAAGATATAGAACTAACCTAATAAACAATTACACATTGCAATCACGACTCAAAGATGTAAGTTTCTTACCATCCAGAGTTATGCCAAAAAATGACACATTGGTATAGTAAAACTTCCAAAGAAACATGAGTAGCAGGTAGGAAATCCCATTTACTATAGTTAAGGCATAAAATAGATAGAGATTAGTGCCTCAATTTTACGCTAAATCAGAAGCATACCACTCAGATTGAAAGCAGTATTATCATGTGGTATCAGGTAAAACATACTTCAAAAAAAATCAAAGATCAAGCAACGCAAAAAAATCCAATGGGAGCCAAAATAATGGCAATCCCAACGCTCTGAAAAAATTATTTTACCTCTGCCTTGTAAGAATCCTTGTTAATAAAAAAATTAAAAAAAAAAGGGTCACAAACATGTGCAGTGTACCCCACTAGGAAAATGCAATACACTTCAGTTCGATTAGTTCAGACTATTCTCCCTCTGCCTAGGGCAGCCCAAGATACCCTCTACTAATCTGCAGAAGTACCTTGACAATCTCCAGGTCTACTAGACGCAAGACCAGCAGCAATCTGTATTTTGACACCTAAACTTGAGAAAATAAGTTACCTCTAAACCAAGACACATTTTTAATTGCATATAAGAAGTGCGTATCTAAGTAAGATTAAGGACACCTCGCTCAAAATCTTATGAAGTGCTAAACAATTAATTAATGAAAGAAACGGAACAAAACCAGGATCTAAGAAACTGAGACACATATTATCCCCAGAGATCCAAAGCAATAATGGTAAAATAGTACAAAACAGATAATCGGCAAAAGGGTACAGTAGCTGATGAAACAGACAATCAGCAATTGCAGACAATATATATTGATAAAAAAGAATGTAGACTTAGAAGGCATTCTACCATAAGGCCAATACTTCTAATCCTGCTCGTATGTCACTGAAGAAACTAGTATGCAACTATGCATCAGATTTTTATTTATTTTTGAATAAGATGTGAGTGTATACATAATGCAGAAGGTCATTCAACGCACATATTGCAAAGTTGACAGTAGAGCACGCAAATTTCCTTCTTTCCCTGCAGCCCAACGCTTGATTTCAATATCCAATGTTTCAGCGATCCTCTGTACAGAGGAGATCAAGGTTAGACAGATGAAAAAAACGTTATGAAATGCATTCATATATACTGAACATATTAAGTATGCAATGTGATTTAAGCTTTGCTTAGATCCCAAATTTGTTTTTAACTTGCATGAATTCCATACAACATTATTCCAGTAAGAAGTAGATATAGCTTTAACACTAAGGATGAGTCATAATTAAACTGCAGCAGCATAACATGAACTACAAAACTGAAGATAGAAAATCCATGATTGACACCAAAGATAACTGCAGCTTGTGTTGCCTGATTATTTTGTATTTGGAATCTACACTATATTCTACTTGTGTCATCAACATATACATGCCATATGTTCAGAAAAAAATCGCCCCCCAATGTGTAATAACAGTTGCAAAGAATTACACTCTAAAAACACAAAATACCATCTTGAATAACCCACAAGAAAAGGGCCAGACACAACCTTAAATTCATTTCCTTGTATCAGCAAGAGGAATATTAATTTTTTTAATTCATACTCCAATAATTTGATTTAAATATTTCAGTATCAATTACAAAAAGATCAAATTGAAGAAATATGTCTGCTAAAACTGCAATCTATACATGTATGCATAACATAACTGAAATATGAAATGAACAATTATGGTAAAAATTATGGTGTAGATTACACATTATGAGCACTCCATAGAATAGGTGATCTACCAAACCCACTGGAGGGAAACTGGGAAGTGAGTAAACACTAGGTTTATAGTTGAAAGAGCACAAGAATAGAACAGGCCGTCAATTAAAACCAACAACCTTTGCATGCATGTAAGAGTCGGAATTTCCATTAACCTACTGACAAAATGTGTTGGCCGTCAAATTCACATACGCAGATACCATTTTTCTCAAGTAACTTACATGTCTTTCTTCCTGGTCCCTTTGAGCTTGAAGATCGCGCTGGTTCTTTTCAGCAAGTGCTTTAGCCTAAGCATATGGAACCCAGCTATCAATAGTAAGAAGCAAAAATGTGCAATGGAAGATGAAGAAACTACATAATGCTCATTGATCTTCAAACCAGAGAGGAAAAGAATATAATATGACACAGCATAAACACATACCGTCCGCTCTTGAGTGCGTTGGTGGCGTTCAAGTCTGGCTCTTCTTCTTTCTTCAGTTTCCCCTTCAACCTCGTGGAATGCTCCAGATGATTCAGCAGCTACAAAATCAAAGCGAATGAGTCAGAGAGAGAGAGAGAAACCTTTCAATATTATGGAAGGAAATAAACAGTGGCATACCTCCAAAAATAGAAGATAGATCATCAACGATATTAGTAGCAGAAGAAGCTTTTCGCATATTGGAGGCCCCACTAGAAGATGTCCTCATTGCAGCTTCAGATCCTGCCTTGTTCTGGAATTGCTGGTTCAACACAGGATCCTGAGAATAGTAATCAAACAAAGGAATAAACACAAAACTGATGGACAAATTCCTACTAATTAAACAAGACTCATGAAATTATAGCATTGTTTTGGCATAAACACTTACAACTGAATCTGTTCTGGCCCTAGGTACACTGCTTGCTCGAGATCCCATGCTGAAAAAGGATTCCAGATCGTCATCTTTCTTTTGTTGGCTCATCTTTGCAGCAGCTGATGCCTTTTCACGCGCTTCTGCAGCAGCTCTTTCCCTAGCCTCTGCTGCAGCCCTTTCAACAGCAGCTCGTTCTACTCGACGCCTTACCTCAGCTTCAGACCTTGCAACTGCAGCTTTTTCCCGTGCTTCTTTCTCCCTTGCTTCTGAAGCAGCTCTTTCTCTAGCTTCTGCAGCAGCCTTTTCAGCTCTTTCTCTAGCTTCAGCAGCTGCTCTTTCACGAGCTTCAGCCTGAGCCCTCTGAACTGCTGCTCTTTCAGCACGTCCTCTGGCCTCAGCATTTGCCTTCTCAACAGCAGCCCTTTCAGCTTTTGAGCGAGCTTCAGCAGCAGCTCTTTCACGTGCTTCCCTGGTAGCCCTTTCTACAGCCTGTCTAGCCCTTTCCCTTTCAATCTGTTTGGCTCTTTCCCTCTCCCTCTCAAGTCTCCTTATTTCCCTCCCTTCCTCTTCTGCCTGATTCCTTTCACGCCCTAATTTCTCATGGTTTTCCCTAAATTCTCTCCCCAGATCATCTTGCTGGACATCATTTTCCAGATGCACAGGTTCCTTACTTCTAGAAGCCTTTGCGTATTCTCTTTCGCGTACTTCCTTAGCATGTCTAAATTTTGCCTCAGCTTTATCCATAGCATCCTTCATGGCAGCTGCAGATGCAGCTGCTGCAGAGGTCACATTACACTCTTCACTAGCATGAAAACTGGCACTTTCATCAACACTGATATGGGACTTACCCATGGCAAAATCATCAAGTTCATCCAACTGTGAAACTGGAGGGCTATTGGCCGCAGGTTGAGCAAGCTTAGGATTTTGAAAGTATTGATTATAACTCGGGGGAGAAAAAAATTCATCACCCTTCTTTCTCGAATTTGAAGAGTAGGAGCCAGTTTCTGACTTTGAAGTTTGACGAGGAATTGGTGGAGGTGGTCGTGAAGGGGGTGGAGCACTAGTGGGTTGAGTAAAAAGAGGAATTTCTGATACGGTAAGCCATACGTCATCCGATTGCCGTCCCTGCTCATCTGTCGACTGAGACACATCGACCTGGGAGGTTGTTTCGTAGTATGGAGGAGCAGTCGGACCAAAGGATTTATGAAAATGTGATGAAACGTCTGGCACATCAAACAAGGGAGGTTCCTGAAAACTGTCAACAGGAACCTTCTTCTCCACATCGCTGTCCAAAAATATGTAAGAAGACTTCCCGGTCTGCTCTCTAACACTAGAAGATACCGGTGTTCCTGATCTTGAGGGGCTCCCCCCGTTATCCATCCCGGGAGAAAATGGATTGGAATGACCAAAGGATTTATGAGAATGTGATGAAACATCTGGCACATCAAACAAGGGAGGTTCCTGAAAATTTTCAACAGGAAACTTCTTCTCCACATTGCTCTCCGAATATCTGTTAGAAGACTTCCTGGTCTGCTCTCTAAGACTAGAAGATACAGGTGTTCCTGATCTTGAGGGGCTCCCGTCCTTCCCTCCATTATCCCTCCCAGGAGAAAATGGATGCACAGGTTTTCCAAACCCATTAAGGGGATCTAAGTCATCAAATACTGCCTCGCTACCAGAGGATGCATCAGCCCTTGTACTTCTAGATTTACCAAGATTACCAATCTCCTCCAGAGGATCAATAAATACTCCAGACGATGATCTGGGAGTTGATGTTGATTCCATAACTACAAAAGGATCTTCCATCACATTTGAAGTTGTATTCCCGGTTGGAGTGGATCCTCGATTTGACTCTGACATTGGCCTGTGCCAAAAAAGAAAGGACGCTGAGCTAATTATCCCTTTTCTTTTCATAACCCAGATTATGGGGAGAAGAAAAAAACACAAAACTTTCACATGCTCAGTTTACATAAATTGCAATCAAGAAGAAAGGACAAAAATGGCAGAACACCACGATATTACACATCAGAAAAGCATTTAATAATTCAATCATCTCGAACCATTATTCTTCCTAGAAACTTCAGTATCAATAATATTTTGTATTACTGCAATCCATATTAGAAGCCACTTTAATTTTGGAGATGAAGGATATTTAGAAAGATTTAACACAAAATGTCATTAGTAACCAATAAGTGAATGACGAAACGATGTCGAGCAGAAAAGTATAGCATAGGTGTATACAATTGTGATCCAGAAAGAGGAAAAAAATAAGTACATTAATTCAAAAGAAGAACCACAGGATCTGAGGATTTTATGACCCTAAACTGTTCTAAATTGCTATTAAGGGATTGCTTATGATCGTATAGGATGGCGCACAAATAGTAGAACCTAACTGATCTGAAATGTTGACTATTCTTCTCATTTATATGCTTTCAAAAGCAAAACTCTAATCACCAGAAATATATACAATTTATATAACTTCGAAATCTAGTTAGCACTTTTTCATCCCAAAATAGATTACTATCTATATGCGTAATATAGTTGCAAATTAATCAACAAACTAACAGTGATAAATCATTTTATAAGAGTTGTACTTCGTCGCTATATCTTGGAGTGTAGAGACTAAGTCCCTGTTTGGCACTTTTTGAGTATGTGCATAATCCTTAGAGAAAGAGAATCATTAGACATTTAAATTTGTCTCCAGTAATCTAACAACTATTAGCTTTTGCTGTACTACGGTCATCTCAATAAACCATTAAAGCGATCAATAAATATCATGATTAAATCAACTAATATACCAAAACAAAAGGAGTCTGGAAAGTGGATACAAAAGGGCGATTACCACATAGATTTTCTAATTATTAACATACAGCTTTTTGCTTCAAACTAGACAGGTGATATAGAAGAGCAGAAAGTAATCTGCCAGAGCAATTTTCAGTAAAGAACAATTATGCTCCTAAGTTCAAATTCATTTACTTGTGCTCCATGGACATATCAATCCATCATTCTCTTCTGCACTCACAAACTCCACAATTACCACCAGCAACATCATCACTTTCAATTTCTCAATGATTCATGTGCCCGAGTTTCTCAACAGTAACAACTAATATGGTGGCTCATCCAGAGCTCAATATCAACATTAGGTAACCAATGAGACTCAATTGCACAAGTTTTAGAAACTAGAAATAAATTAAATTAATTCTTGATAAAGGTTACTAAACAGTTTTTTCAGATTTCGTTGAACAAGAAATTTCAAACTGGAAACCATGTGCTAGGCTCATATGGTTGGTAATGAAGGATGTAGTTATCAGGGTGGAGAAGGGGTGGGTAGTGTTTACCAACTGGATCGAGGTTCTCTGCTTCATAGTTTCAATTCCATCTGCAAGCAGCTAACTCCTAATTTATGGCGAGCGAATGTTGTGAAATAAATGATAAGATTCGATTCTTGATGTAGAATTGCAGTGTGATAGATGTCACAGTCAATCCAGTCCATGTGTGTTCAGCGCATATGCGTGTTATGTCTAAAGGAATAATTTCGTGAAAATGGATTTTCATAAAAAAATGTATGGCAGAATAATTACCCCTCTAGCAATATCCCTTCCTGATATGAAGGGTTGATTATCTTGAATAAATGACCCATGCAATATGACATTCTGCATGATGCATGGTATGAAAAAACCCTGCTGAGGCCCGCCTCATTGTGAAGCGCAGCTTCTGTGCCTCGAGGCTCAATCTGTGAGGCACAAAAAATGAGACGCACGCCTCTACATCTGAGGCAAAAAAAATTGAGACGTGCGCCTCATTTGAAGTATATTTTTTTCAAGTTTTTGAAAAGGAATTAAAAAATGCCCTTTTTAAAAAAGAGAAGGGCCCTTTAAAAAGATATTTTGGGCCAAACAAAATATTAAAATATCTAGAATACCAAAAGGCAGCCAGAAATCTTTCTACACGGCAGACAGAAATCTTCCTAGGTGGCCAGAACTACACAGCAGTCAGAAATCTTCCCAGAACTAAACGGCAACCAGAAAATTTATCTTCAATCCTTCGCTTAAAAGAGGTCCTCAAGTGCTACTTCTATGTCTCTTTTCTCCTTTACTTCTGTCTTCTTCTAGTGACTTACAATTTAAAATTGTTTCACTAGACTTTACTTGGCTTTTTTGTTGTTCAGTGCATCGTCGCCAGATTGCACCTATTTTGTTCGGCAGATTCCACTTGTTTTGTTTGTGGTGAAGCTTACGCCTCAAAACGTTTTGAGGCTTACGCCTCGCCTCATAACAAAAAAAGGCATTGGTACCCGCTTACGTTTTTTCAAACTATGGTATGATGTTCTTCTTTTTTAAATAACTTGCTGATTGGTAATATTTTTTACATTACAGGCAAATTATTTTTTGGAAAACCACCAAAGAGGCATAGCCAATTTAAACAATTGATAGATTAAACGATGACATGTCACATAACAGACTAACAGTATGTCAAGTGCATCTACTCCACTCCCAAAAACAATTTAAAAAAATAATAATAATCTTTCAATTAAAGATTTCTCATCAAAGTGTGCATTGATTACAGTAAACTAGAATTATTTACAAGATATATTAAAATGAGAATATATAGTCATTTTCTTTCCTTTTTGATAACTATAAGCGATTTCTTCATATATTCAATTCTTAAAAATTCTTCTTTCCCCCAATCCTAATAAACATTGTAGTTATTAATATAATACAGGATCTTCTGATTTTACATACGCAGGAACCTGATATTAGAGACAACAAAGAACCTAACAACAGAGCTTGAATGCTCGGTACTAAATCGTGACAATCAGCACATGGAACACCAGACAATAGCTTTGATACACGTCACCGTGTGACCAGTAGAAATTTTGAATTTGAGGGAAAACAAAATGAAGATTTAAAAAATTCCTTTAGCTCTAATTATAGGCTTCATATTTTTGCTACCGCGAGTAACATTAAAGCTTTCTTCATAATAGTAGTAAAATGATGGTGGAAAAGCAATGTCTTTGAAAATTGACCCACTAACATTAAATCGGGGTAGAACCACTAATATATTTAAATATATGAATATACCGGAAAATTTGGACTAAAATACATTATTTTAATTTTGAATTATACATATAGACAAAATCACTTATTAAACTTGATGCATTTAATTTTATCATGTCCACTTCTAATATCAGTGGAAAATAAGACACCACCACAAAAATATAAATAGTTGAGTCTTTAAAAATTTATATGGGATTATAATGTGCTCTCAAAATAAAATTAAATGAGAAAATTAGAATATAAAAATAAATCAAGAAAAAACTATCCCACCTCGTTAAACAAATACACCGTCAATTGTTTAAAGGAAGGAATCCCCTTTATAGTAGAAAAAGCTGTCCCGCATAGATTTCCTTGAACAGAAGGCTGGAGAAATGTAAAAGGTATGGGTCAAGAATGAATAATGCATCCCTTTTAGACCTTTTATTGCTCCGGAGCTTGGGCCTAGAAAAGAGATTTTTCCCAAATTTTGGAAGAAAATGCCAACCGCTTAAAACGGTAAATCCGCTGCTCAAAACGGTAAATCCGGTTGCGAGTAACTGGTTCACAGTTATGCCAGCCAGCTGGCCGTATTTTTACCGGTCTTAAACTATACTGTTTTTGGGCATCAACAGAACTAGTTATTATTTCGATCGGAACGGCTGGTCCAATCCGGTTTTCAGAACATTGTGGAAGTTTTCCATAGTGCTTTGCTTACACCCACTAAAACGTCTTCTTGAAAAATAGAAAACTTAATTCACCAAAAAAGATTTGCAAAAGAGACCATAAAAGACTCGCACACTTTCTACATCATATTGAGCAGTGTTCTAAAAAGCGTAAAGCATGGCTAGGCGTGGAGGCCAAGCTTTAAGCTTTATGAGCCTAGGCGGCTTAGGCGTAAAAAAACGTTTTTTATTTTAAATTTTTAATCATTGTAAAAAAATTCAATAATTCAAATAATACATACTAAACATCTAAAATTATAAAATACTGTATTTACTTAATAATTCCTACATAAAGATAAGTTTCAAAATCATAATTACATAACGTAGATAACTTGTAGCTTAAATCTTATCTAATCTAACTTTTTATCGGACTCCAATTCAATATCTTCTTCTTCATCTAATTCGTCATCCGTATCGTCCGATACAAAATCATCATTCTCGGGCTCCCTTATTTCATTTTGATCATCTCTTGTACCTCTTTGTAGGTTGTAAGATATCATTCTCCACCCTATCATTCTCCTCCTCACCCTCATCATCACAACCCTCTACAATCCAAGATTGTGCATTAGTAGCATCATTGGGTGGGTTGTATTAAAAAAAAAAAAAAGGAAAAAATTGGGCCCCCTTAAAATCTGGGCCTGAGGCGGAGGGACGCCCAGGCGAGCATTAAGCGGCCAACATTATCGTTGACCACTTAATTTCCGTTTAGGCCCAAGGCGAAGCGTTTCCATCACGCTTCCTGCCTAGGCGTCGCGCTTTTTAGAACATTGATATTGAGAAGACAACATAAATAAATCAATGTGTACCCTCTCTACTAGCTCAAAATTTAGATGAGATGGTTGAAGGATCAAAATCATGTAAAAGATTTGAGTTCAAATCTCGCAACCACTCATTTGTAAAAACAAAAAACTTTAAATGTGAGGAGGACTGTCGAAAACACATTTCAAATAAATCAATGTTCGTCTTGTTTAAGAGCTTAAACTTTTAGATAACATGCTTCACTTTTCTATTATCAACCACGCTCTTTCGAATGTTTGGGAACTTGCTTCAAAAGGTATTGTAACTGTGTAGACATTTCACATTTGTGAACTTTGGAAACCTCGTTGATGGAAATTTGAAGAGACAAGTTGGAGCGTCTTGATCAGTATGCTCAATTTTTAGTTAAATAAAAATACAAAGGAAAAATAATAAAAAGCAAAAATTCAATGGGATATCTGAAAACGTTTAATTTAAAAAACAAACCACCAAATGCAGAAATATCATAACATAGTTAAAAAAATTCTGGATATTGGCAAGGATTAAAAAGGCGTGACTGAGACGGGCCTCACTCTGAGGCGTGAATTTTTGGGGGGCAGAACATGGCTAATGCCTTTAGTCGAGGCACACGCGCTCACCACAGTTATCATTTTTATTAGTCGACTTCACTGGAGACATTATAATTAATTTAGCTAACTTCATTGATTATTAGCCATTTATCATTGGAACCAATTACATATCAAAAACCTAATAATTTCTTTGATTATATATTAGTATGCCATAAATAAAAATACAATATAATTTCAAACACACAACACGTGTAAAACATCAATGCTGTGACCCTAGAACTTCATCACTCTGGTGTAAAACAATGACATCAACCTAGAACTTTAAGTCGTTATATTGTTTTGAGAATTTAACGTTTATGGTTTATTACGTGCTTATCTTTGACATTTTTCCAACGATATTGGTCAACACATACATTGGATCTCTAATAGGACAAATGACAGAAAATGTGAAAACTTTTCCTACTGACATTTTCACTGTCATTAAATGCATTACTTCTTTCTGCACATCTTCTTCCAATCATGCGGAAATCCTCGACATCTAAAATATTAACAGTTTCATGATTAGCATGTCCAGTGTAAAATATTTTCCAATTAAATGCGAGCCATAAAATTACGCTAACAAAAGAGTAAACATATAAAAGATAGAGCAGCTAAAAAACCAGTTATTTCAGCTCTAATCTAGAAATTCAACATAATATTCCAACCAAATAACAAAAGTACCTGTTGCTACTGGCAGGAATGCCACTCCCAAACCCAGGTAGCAAATCATCGAACCCTCGAGAAGTAGAGCTGCTCTTAGCATTACTGCTCTTGTTAATGCTCTCCCCAAACTTGTCATTTCCACCGAAGTTCCCCAACAAATCATCAAAAGCCTTCTGATTCCTGCTCTTTGTGGACGGAGGCGATGCAATTGATGCGAACACATTATCATCAAATCTGACCGATGAAGTACCCAGTTTGCTCTTCAACCCCGGTAAACCATCAAATATATCATCATCGTCATAAACGGGCTTATCATACACCGGAAAGGACGACATCTTATTACCACCAGTATTACTGTTCGAAATTTTCGATTCCGACTTAAAAATCGATTCATATTCAAAATCACTCATTGCCGACTTGTTACTACTATTATTTGAACTTGAACTCGAAGTATACTTAGGAGGCCCACCAAATACATCGTTGAACAACATCCCATCTCGTTTCTGATCGTCAACAGATCGGGCAGGGCGGCGATCCGCCTGGTCGGATCTCATCGGATTCGATTTCCCTTGAGGCCGGAACCCAAAATCCCGTGCCAACACATCCAGGTCATCCATTTTGAATCAAGGGTTTCGATTTGCTGCAGATCTGGACGAAATTAACGGGCAATTGAGAATCCAATGGATCAAGGCAAAAAGAGTGACTAGGTTATGATTGATTATTCGATTAACAGTAAAAGATCATGGAAATTGTATAAATGGTTTGTAATATAGTAATTGAAAGTATACGCGCAGAATAGGTGGATTTGAATAGTGTTCTGGTTATTACGAGAAATATAGAGAGAGGACAAATTTTGATGAGGGTTTCTCTCTCTTATGTCTTTGTTTCCTTCTTCGTCGTCGTCCTCCCTCTCTCGGCGCTCCATTGTCTCTTTAGTTTCTCCATTTTATCTTATTTTTGTTTGATTTGCAAAAAAGACCTTCAATTATTGGTAAATAATTATTCCATCCTTCAAGTTTTCTAAATTAGTTCCCACTTTTTCCTTTCTTCTATTCCTATTTTGACCTTTTGCAACATAGCATTTGTTGATTTTATTTTATTTATTTTTTCTCTCTTTCTGTCTAGTTTTGCAATAAGGTATATGTGCCCTTGTATTCTCCTCTCTTTATTTAGATAAATTAGATTTATACATAACATATATAAAGGATAGTCTGATGCTCAATTGGATCGAGATATTTATTCATTACCCTTTATACATTTATTTCACTTATGAAAAACAACTGCACTTTTATGCTAAATTATTGATTAAATTAATCAGCTACAACTCAACCGTAAGTATTACATGTAAGATGCCAATAGAGTTGAAAACTAATCATTACTCTTCGTACATTTATTTTACTCACGCGAAATAACTAAGGTGACAATGGGTTGAGTGACACTCAAGCTCAACTCGACCTTATGGACGAGCCGAGCTTCGCTCGTGGACTTTTATAATCGGTTTGTAGACCTCACGAGTCAAGCCGTCCACTAACCTGCCTTTTTTTTTGTATTTTGAAACAAATTAATAAAATAAGCACAAAAAAGAGAATTTTTTTAAAAATAATAATATAACAAGTTTAAATAATAATAATAATAATAATAATAATAATAATAATAATAATAATAATAATATCCAACCCATGAGCCCAAACGACCTGGCATGTGAGCTCACGTGCTCACACCAACAGGCTCCGCTAGAAAAAAAAAATGGGAGCTTGACTCGGCCTCGTCTCAAAACGAGCCCGAGTAGCCCATATACCAAACTGGGATGAGCCGAGCGTGCGAGCCGCTCGGTTCGTTTGCCACCCATAGAAACACCACTTTACTTCCATACGGTTTTGCTGAAGCCGGACAAGTTGACATACGGTAATTCATCAAATCCCCAGTCTTCAACAAGATTTAACATAAAAGAACTAGTACTCAAATACAAAATCCTATCTGAGATAACTGTTCAATCCTAAGATATTGACCTCGGAATTCCTATGGACTGTGAAGGTCTGAATATTTTTATAATAGAAATAGATGTAACAGTTTCACTATAAACAGATGATGTCCACTTCGATTTATCAGTTATGGTAGTTCTGGCATTCGCCGGTCGAGTATGCACCATTACTTGCTGAAGATTTATCTGAATGCACCCTCCTGTAGAATAGCACGTAAGCAGCAGCTGATTTGACGTCTTCTTCATTGATTACTGATATGTGGCTGTCGTCGAAGTTGTACCACCTATTTTCATCAAGAAGCTGCATACGACAGATTTGAGGTAGAACATTAGGAATCTATACTCAGCATGATGTCAGGAATATTAAAACAGTACTGAAAGGATATGGCACACCTTAATATGTGCTGTATAGTGCCCACTTCCCATGCCACCGTAATGATTTGTCAAGGCATAGAGTTCATAGATCTGACGCGGGGTGTTCTTGTTGGCTATGTAGTTAGTCACATCGAAGTCATGAATTGGAAAATTTACAAATGTGTCTAGCTTATGCTTTATCGATCTGCTGTAAGAGAACCTTTTAAGATGAATAACCAGCACTTCAGGAAGCCTCCAAAGATCCAGCTTCTTGCTTGCTTGGCGCCTCTCCTTGCATTGGGGACAATACCTTTTCACAAAGATGGGCAAATTAGATGTTACTTAACGAGATAAATGTAGAAAACTGACCCATCCTGGCAAATAATAAAAGAAGAATCTTACCACATGTCTTCAGGGACCAATGGCTCTTCACGTAGAAAAGCTTCCAAACAAGTGTACAATGAGAGAGGTTCAGTTCGAGCTTTCTTGTTTACATGCCCATATTTACAAACTTCTGGCAAGGTTTCTAAGTGGCTGGTATCGTAACTTCCCAAAAGCTTTTGTGACCAATCAGCAAATACAAGGATCGACATAGATGATGATGACAACTTAACCACCTTATCCTCACCAACAGTTAAATCTATGCAAGCATTATTTTCATCAACCAACTGCAGCGGAAGTTTATGGAAGGTCACTGGTTTTAAACTGCCACCGTAGGATTGTCTCGCATTGGAACCATCTGAATCGGCACAAAATTCAGTAGATCTAGTGGCATGAAATTGATTTGATGTTGCCAGGGGTGCATTAGAACAATTAATACCTGGATATTCAGTGTTATTTTTTCTTAACATGGGCGAGAGCATTTTGTTTACCATCAGCTGGATATCACCTCTAGTTATAGTATCATCACATGAGATGGGAGAAACAAGAGGGGTTCCGTAAGGCTTCCACCCCATAGTGCTCTGAGAATTACCAGCGCCCCTAAAAAACATAGAAAAGGAGAAAAACATGGGATTATCTTAAAATAGCCAGTGAAGCACTTAGAATTACACGCGAGGAATAATTCTGCTTACTGTTCTCCCCGGCGGTGTATCAATTGAAGAAACTTAGTTTTCTTCAAAACTTTTGGTATCTTGTAGGCAGCAAGGTGGTCGTCGTCTTTTATGGAAGACAGCGATATCAATGGATCCTCCAAAAATCGGTAAATCAAGTGGCCTCTTATCTACGAGCAACACATAAAGACAATTTCAGTTAGAAGTTTTGTAAATAAGTGTTTCAAAGAATTGCTAGATTTACTCTGCAGACCTCTGCAAGCAGGAGCTTTTCGTTGAGTTGCAAAGAACAAGCATTGCTCAGTGCTTGGATCAAATCCCTGCAACGTCCCTGCTTTGGAACACTTACAGTGCAAGCAGCTGGGAGGGCACTTCCGTCGCAAGTAAAAACAGTTACCGTCATACTACGAGTGATGGTGGATTGAAGTGGCAAGGAAAGATACATGAATGGATCAAATGTAACTGAGACTTTATTACAGGCAGGACAGACCAGGGTTGATTTGTATTGCCCCTGCAAAAATGTGATTTGCACGTGAATTCCAAAACAATGAGAAGGTAAAAATTTGGTTTTCCTTGATCGAGTACAGACATGCTCTAGTCTCATTATGAATTCTCTTTTTCAAATGCCTGCGATGACATGTTTCAGGGAATCTGATTTTCCTTGACAATGATGTACGGTTGATTTTACCAAATGTTGTGTGGAAGATTATTTTCTTCCTCCAGGTCCAGCAAAATCACTGCTCTTCCAACTCTTCTATAAACAAGTCAAATGCAGTCTTCTCTACCATTAACTATGAACAAACTATGCAGTAAGATGAAGATTTCAACAAAGTGGATAGAAATGAAATAAGTCATTTCCAGAGGCTATAGGCCATACTTTAAAATTGTAAAGGAAAATTATAAGGTATTCAAGCGAGAGAACATCTTGTTCCATCCTCTTTCCCCAGTATTTTTCAACAAAAAAGATAATTTAAATTGAATTAAAATAATACATTAAAGTCTATATATAATTGCCACTGGTTTTCTGACTAAGCAATACAATTGTTGATATAGGACAATCCTATTGTAAATAGGCTAAAAGTTAAATATTTATAATAAGATATCTAGTTGTAATAGGTTTTATCTTTTTATTCTTATTTCTTGTTTAGAATCCGATTTCTTTTCTTTATTGGTTAGAATATGATTTCTATTTTCTTTTAGATTAGAAACAATATTGGAATAATATTGCTTGCATATATTGAATAATAGTCAATGCGATAAAAAAAAATAAAAAAAGTGTGCACTGCCTCTATATTTATATTTATAGGCAAAATTATTAATTAATCTTACTAATATAAGGAAACTAATATAAAATCCTAATCTAAAAGAAAATACAAATCCAATTCTAATCAATAAAGAAAAGAAATCATATTCTAAATAAGAAATAAGAATATAAAGATAAAACATATTACAACTAGATATCTTATTATAAAACTTTTATCTTATTTACAATAGGCTTGTCATACATCAATTGTATATTTAGCATTGTATGCATGCACTAGACATTGGCAGAATTTCATACAGCTAAGCAGTCCAAAGGGGTCATTCCAACAATCGCTCACCGTGCAATAAGAACAATGTATATCAAATAAAAGTTACTACATGCATAACAGAAATCACTGAAGAATACTTTAGCTCACCTATAAATGGAGTTTAACTACTAAGGAAATAAGCATTTCTATTGGGTATTTAGCAACAATTTGGAGATGAGTGAAAGGGGCCCCAGAATGGTACTGCTGGTTCATATTTCAGAAGTCCCTTGATTACTGTATTATGTATTTCCAGTTATCACAAAAGTTTCCTGAATTAATCTATGAATGACCTCATTTCTTAGATGATATTGTTTTCAAATCCAGTGGGGTAAATGAACTGAATTAACAAAATGGCCCCAAACAAAAAACATACTCAGAAGTCTATGTTAAAAGGGCTTAGACACAACATTATACTATATAAAGCAATGATAGACAAACTAGGAGCATCAAATAGCTACGACTCCTCTATACAGCATGAGTAACTAAAAAATTATATATAATTATTCCAAAATCTTAGTTCTATAAAATCATCACTGTGATACTTACTTGGCACACATCCACAATTATGGAATCATTACGAGCAATGTGATTTGCCCAATACTCATCAGCAACTTCTTCATCAGGTCGGCCATCTGCATCTCTAGATTTGATATATGGTTTGTGTTTAACACGATTTAAATCTTCATGAAGTCCATCTAACAAAAATGCGAGGAGCTCCTGCATAGAAAAAGGTAATTATTATAATTCTTAACTCCACCAATTAACATCAGCTTGGAGTCCTGAAACTTCATGCGAAGCACTAAACCTGAGAATCATGTTGACTGCATCCACTAAATTGTGGTGCAAAGCGAGCAAGCTTTGCTTTGAATGACCTGGGGGCAACTGGAGTTCGCCCTGGTGCCCACAATTTTCTAAGCAACTCGCCAAATGCTAAAGCAAGCTCACCCTGCATATTAAAACAATGTCAGAAAAATTAGAACATCTTAAAAAATCAATCATATTTACAGCTCAAAGCACTATAGCAGCTGACTTTCTAGCATTTCATATACGTCATTAACAAGAGAAAAAAGTCAATTCAAAATGCCAGGCACGTGCCTCAAAACACACTGCAGCTAGTGAAATGCCCAGTCCAAGACTAGTTTCATGTAAACTAAGGTTTGCCACTTAAATCTCTGACCAAAACCCTAATTTAGAACTCTATGATCTGCCTAGATGGAATGGACAACAGCGGATGTATCTACTAAAATTGCTGGAATAAAGGAAGCTTTAATTGCACAACTTCTTAAACTGACAAAGCCACCAATGGCAGGTCATCAAAGTTCGACTAGCTTTTTGCATGATTTGAGTATAAGACCTTCAATTACTTCTATATTAGAGAGACAATCCCAAGTCACGTAACGGGTTAAGGCAAAAAGGATAAAATAAGACGACTTCCTTTTTTAGTGCAATAGAAGAGATTTATTATTCTTTTATTCATACCATTAATGTTCATAACATCAAGCTAAGTTGAATAATCCTGCAATATCTAAAAAGTACGGACATAACTTGTAGGTATCAAGCAACCTAGTCACCGCATTTGGCTTAGATAAATTATCATTTGAGATCAACCCATCAAGCAGAAAACAAGAAAAAGGGAATTCTACAAGCCTCAGCAGTGTTTTTGCAAGAGCAACATGACACGCCAGGTGACATGAAAAAGAACAACGGAATTATTTGCCTGACAGAACAAGCCATCATTTTGATGGATTCTTCTACAATATGACGATGACACTGCTCCCCCATATAAAAGCAAATAATAATTTCATCAATGTCACGAGTGTAACTTACAACCATGCCCAGAGGGTTCTGACGGTTTATTTCTTGATGATAATCGTCTCGAAAATATCGTGCAAATTCAGGGGTATGAACAAGACATTGTATTGCACTGTTCATAAAGCAAGTATTTCCAAGATTCAACAGTCCAGTGAGACCACAAGAAGACCCCCTTGTACTAACGCCACTCGGTCCGTATGCCTTCTCAACATTTGTATTCTGCAACAACTCTGAATTACCATTTCTAGATGAATATTTGTTCACATAAAGACCTCCAGCAGGTAATGAACTAGACTGTGAAGCAGCAACAGCTAAGGCTCCATTGTCTGCAGATCCATTCTCCTGAACTGGACCCACGCAACCACCAGTGTCACTATTGATAACCTCCACTAAAATCTGATTTGGGTCATTGCACAACAAAGGAAATGTGGAATGTCAGAACAATGTACAGCATCACATAATATATGATAAAGAGCACTATCCCTATAGATCAGGCAAAGTCGTCAATTGAAAGAAATAGTGAACAACAATTTACTAACATAAGTATCTCTCAATCAAGTAAACCTAGCCAAATGTATTTGGGCAAACAAAAAAAAGAAATTTACTATTAAGTGGCAATAATTAACTCTGTACACATAATCAAACCAAGAAACTAGGGAAGAGAGTTCAAGAACAAGTAAACCAAGTCATCGAGTATTACACTAAATAGTACGACAAATGTATGATGAAACCGATAGGTTAGTAGGACAACTATAATGCCATATCACTAACTCTTTTGATACAAAAGCAGGATAGGTTTCTATATACTGAAAACTGATTATAACAGATTGACTGAAATAGAGATCAAATGCATATTTGTTTCTGGCTGAATGAAGTCATGTTCATAATAATTATCAAAATCATTTCCTTTTACACTTCTTTATTTTACGACAAGTAGGCCTTCTACGTGCATGGAAGCACAGGCAGTAATCTCCATTTTTTAGTTACTGAATGTAAGCGGAGTCCATCAGATGATATAACAAGAAAAACAGGCACCGAAGAAAAAAAAATGGTGCAAATTCTGCAATCTATCAGGAAGAAGATATGAGAAAAAGAACACTTCTCAGCTTAATCAGAACTTGATTTCAAACTGAACAAGACCTTAATATACAATCAAGGAAATATAGAAAACCAATGGTAAACAGATGAGATTGAAAGGCACCAGGAATCAGAGATTCTTGGAAACTTCAAACTTTGAGTTTCTCAAAAATATCCAATAGTGGCAATGGAGAATAGCTCATATGTCACTTAATTGGGCAGTGAATTGGAATAGCCAAGAAGGCCGCAGTAGATTTTTAAGGCAGATGTTGCAAGCTCCTCCAGCTGAAGGTGCAAAAACAGGGCTAATGGGGGGTCACCAATCCCAAGGGCAAAGGATACATGATATTTCTCCCTTTCAAGAATCGTATAAAAAGGCCACCCTTCTGAATCCCTACCCACAACACCCCCACAAAAATAAATGAAAAGGAATTACTGATATCTTAAACCTTACTCCATTGCATGAAATAATAATCTCACAACATAAGTTACTAGTCAAAACAAAAATTATGCAATAGACAATGATAATATTATTAATAATCAATGGGAGAATAATTTCATGCACGTATGAAAACTTGAATTTCTATTAGAAAACTCTTGACATCTTGGCAACCGTATAGATAAATTAGAACATCAACAAGTGAGTATGACTAATAAAGATGAAAAAAGTATGTGAGTCAGTTCAAAACCGGATACCATATAACAGCTCTGCATAAAACCAACCTAATTACAAGAAGCGATACTGTCCTGCAGCAGAAACAGAACTCTATGAGAACAAAGTGGCACAAATAAAAACACTCACATCCTGATCCATTTGTATATTTGCATCATCAAGTGTCTTTTCCAAGTCATTCATCAAAGCATGCTTCTGACGGCTAAAGTAATCCCATATATATACCTAATGCAAGAGGGGAAAAAGAGTTAAATCATAAAATAGCAAAATATTTTTAAAGAAAAAAATGAAAAGATAAGAATAAAAGATTGAGGAGTTCTTTACTTGCTTAGTTTTAAGATCAAATATCTCACAAGCTCTTCTGTGAAGTTCACCAATGGTTTCCTGCCAAAAGAAATTCAAGTACTTTAATATGCATAATTACACATGGATTTGAGATGTCAATAGTTATTTTCCAGGAAGGAGAAGGGAACACATTGATCAAACCTTTTTGCTTATTCTTATTGTAGACTGATCGCCTTTTGACATCAGATGCAATTGAAGCCGTAAGGGATAAACTTCTACAGACAATTCTGTTTGAGAAAGGCCGGAGTCAATTACCTTTCGAGCCAATACGGGACCACCTCCATACCTAAACCAAGCAAACAGAGATTTAACTCCTTATTAGTTTCTCCATCAATGTTCTTTATCTAGAGCACAACCTTGCAAAAGAGCAAAATTTACTACAAAATTATCTCAATGAAGCCTGAATTCATTACAGCTAAGAAAAAGTAATCATTTCTTCTCTTGGATTATACAAAGTAGAATCCAACTTTATCCGGAAGTTGCTTCAAACTATTAAAATCAAGTTGAGCTTCTGTAGGATATCCTTTAGTTTCAAATGTTCCAAAGCCTCTGTGATAGTTTTACAATGAAACAGCTTTACTTCAGTTTCAGCACAACATTAACGGACATGTTATCTGTCGTGCTCTAAACAGAAGGGTCAAATGGACATAATGCTGGAGTGACAGCCACTAGTAAAATTTCATGCCGCACAGGAAAAAAAAAACAAATAGCAGTAACTCATATCAATTATGTTTATAATTACGTAAACAAAACATAGATTAAGGGGTTGTTTGATAAAGCTAAGTTGATGATAATGTGTAGTTGAACATTTATAAAAGTTGTGGTCCATGAAATGTGTGTTAACGTTCAACTTTGACCAGATAATAAAATTTTTAGAAAATTTTTATCAAACAAGCACTAAATCACATTCAAGGTTCAAGCCAGAGGAAGGTTTATACAATATGCTTACCAATAATCTTTGTCTAATGAAGTCAAATTTTAGGTAAATACAAATAGTATAGCTTTCAGAATCTAAAGTTGGCGGCAATAGGCTTACTCAACTGGCCAGTATAAACTACTGGGCTATGCTCCAATGAACATGAGTCGTTCCTCCTTCATGTATATTAGAGTATAATGGTTGACACAAGTTAAAAATGTGGACAGGCTTATATGTCAAACCATCTAAACTCTCTTTAAAACTGTGTTTCTAGATATATATATCGACCGTCAACCTTAATATAAAACAGAAGGTGAAGTGTCCTAGAGAGAATATTTTATTTCTTCACATGTTACTATTGAACACCTCATCTAAAACCTTAAGATGTTGGAGAGAGAATTAATTCTTCAACTTCGCGCACCCACACATGTTGTACTGATAATTGGGTATCCATATGGCATGATCATACTCATGACCTTTGCCTACTACAATATCATGTTGAAGCACCTCACCTAAAAGTTCAGTATTTTATTTTTATTTTATTTTTTTGAGCAATAAAAGTTTTGTTACATCACCTGATGTTTCATATGCAATGAGGCTGTAGAGTATAAAATAGTTTGTCAATTATATTCTTCAGAATTTGGTGGTTAATGAGGGAAAAGGTATCACTTTGCTGGGAAGAGTGAGAAAGGAGGAAGGTGTCGGAAGATCGATCCTCTTTATGTTGTTTGGAAGGAACATAATAGGACAGTTTTAATGGAGGGAAATGCATTTTCCAAAATTGAAGTGTGTATAGGTTTCCTTTCGCTTTTCTGAAGTTAACGTCAATGTGTATTCATACCACACTAAACAAGATTTAACTAGTACGCATATCTTTTTCACATGCTTCTTGTATTCTGGTTCTTTCCCTTTCTAATTCGTGATCAGAAGAGGTTGTGCATCTTTCCCACAAGTGAGTAGGTAATTCACACACACCCCCACCCCCTCCCACCCACACACAGTCTCGCAGCAAACTCATGCTTAACTTTCCTCATCAAGCAGAATTTTTTCAATGATTTAGATGACAGTACCAAACTTGGGATGCATTTTGTTTCAGAACTGCATAAGAAGACAACTTGACCACAAAAAGTCAGACATGACACTTATCATGGCCCGGAGGAAGTGAAAACTTTATACACTAACTTATTTGTTATAAAATAATTCGTTATGTACGATTATTTTAGCAACTTGGAGAAGATGTTTAATGAAAACCTGTTACTAAATTAAAAAAAAAAAAGGAATGCCCTGGCATCAGTCCACATAATTTCAGTTCTACTCACCATGAAAATAATTGATTCCAAACTCCTTCAGGAAGCAATATATAATCGGTGCCTTCAACTAAGGTATCTTGAAGCTCAATAGTCTTAGCAGAATCCTCAGATTCTGTCTCATAAATCAAATCTGAATTTTCAATGCTCCGAGGCCTCACCAATGCACTTGAGCCAACTGAATTGTGGTCAGAGAAAGATCCATCGTTCATCACGCTTGTTTGGCTTTGATTTACATATTTGAGCCAATCTTGCCACCATCTGTTAGCACCATTAATAAGTAAGTCTCAAAGAAAATAATGGTTCAATAGGTATTTTGACCCAAAATGAACAAATAAAAGGATTGAAAAAGCATCAAGGAACATGAAGCATGGGTAATGTGTTAATTAATTTCTGTTGTTTCTTCATAAATGAAACGTGTTTGTTATTTTGTTTTTTAGAATATATTTCATATGGAACAGTATCTTGTCACCTTAAATAATTACTTCACCGCAACCTTGACCAATCCTATTACAACAAAAATATTCAGGCCTTTTAGTGGGATGTTTAAAATCTTAGTTAATTTGTTTCTCAAAAACCAATTTTCAACTGGCCAATCCAAACACTGTTTCTTATTTTCCAATTTTTAAGTAGAAATTGTCTATATAATTGAAACTGAAATCAGTTTCTTTCACTGGTACAAAAGGTCGCAGTCAATGCCATAAATTTTGACTTCATCTTATGGGAAGCCAATAGGGGCAAGTAAATATAAAAAAATAATAATAATAAAGTTTTGGGGACCTACATTGATCCAGCTAATTTTATTTTTATTTTTTTGGTAGTTTCTATAGGGTTAACAAAACTCATCAAACTAAAATGACGAAGAACATAATGACGACAGAGTAAAAGCTGTTACTTTTCCTTTACGGATTCATCATATAAATATTATTTGACACAGAAACTTATCATTTCCCATATCTTGATTTCATGAACATATTTCAAAGTGATACTTCCGGGAAGAGAAGAGAAAGAAGATAAAACTGCAAATTGTTAATCATCCCAATCTGTTAGAGAAGGATCGCGTGTTTTCATTAAGATGTTGCCTTCAACAAGCCCCTTCACGAATTCATTTTTGATCAATGGTCTAACATGTGCAAAATTGTATATAGATAGATGGCTAGACTTGAATCCACGTGTTTTGCCTGATGTTAAACACCTCATTTAAAAGCCTAAGATGTTAGTAATAAAGAGTGGTCGCCTCTATTCATTTAAATATTATCTTCAACACAATCGAATTAATAAAAACTTCCCTATTTATATATGAACACACCATACTCCAAACTGAAAAGTACTCTTGCAAGTTGCAACATGTCAGTCATTGAGAAATAATTCAGAAGACAAGACGATTGAGCTTTCAAAAGGGCAATTACATTACTCTTGAAATAAATAAATACAATGGAAAAAACAATTTCCTACTAACGTTAAACCCTAACGCTCCCTAATCCATAGCAACCTCTGGTTGAAATTTTAACACGAACCAACAAAATTCCCCAAGAAAATTGAAAACAATTAACAAAAAAGAACATCGGAGATAGCGAAATAAAATTATATAGATCCAATTTATGAGAAAAAGGCTACCTTTGCGTAATCAGATAGAATGTGTCGCCGGCTTTGGTATGGGCTCCTGATGCCGTAGTAATTTCCCTGATGATTTGCTTTTCTTCCTCCGGGGTCAGCTGCACCGCCACACCCCCCGCCATTTTCACCTTTCTAAACCTACCTTTGTGAGATAAAATAGATTTAAAAAAAAAAAAAAACAAAACTCACGCCTTTTGGTAAAAATTGAAGTTTAGGGTTTGAGTTTTTAGGGCAAGAGTTGAGATTTCATTCTAATGTCTGGTCACAATATGCTGGCTGTGTGAGTGAGGATGGAGGGTTTTGGGCGTTAAATACTGCCACTTCATTTTGAAGTCAGCACTCAGCTGATTTGATGAATTTTCAGGCAATATTTTGTTTTGTTTTTTCAGAAGATGGATTGGGACCAAAATTCCACAAAAGACCCTCTCGCGGCCCAACGCTCTGCAACATGTTGGAGAGCTTTTAGATCGGTACCAACGAAATCGAGTGCTAACTCCCATTTCTTATCGAATTAACTGTCCCGAATCTACTTAAAGATAAGATCAGAGCAGGCACAACGGTGCAATTCCATATTTAGGGTTGGCTCTTCGAAATAAATTTTTTTTCAATTGAACTTAAGAGATCAAGAACGTGTTATAATTTAAGTTAATCAAACATATTTACTATCTACACATATCGGAAGACACGCGGCTTATAAACAAATAAAATCACGATTAAACGAGCATTCCCCATATATGGAGATCGTCGATTGTATTTATTCAAGATGAAAAAGTGTATTGGAGACATTTGTTTCTTGAATAAGAAGGGAAACAGTTTTAATGAGTTACATTTATATCAATTTTCATTTATCGTGCCACGTGTATTTTGAGGAAAAATAATAACTGAACATAACTGACCAATTTTATAATACAACCATTACGAGTGCAAACTTACTTTTCAAAAAATAAGTTTTACTTATGATTAAAATAGGTAACTTACTTAACTTTAATTTTCTCAAAATAAATCATTATATTCAAATATAGTTAAACTTAATATTTCTTATTCTGAAATACAAAAAATACAATAAAAAAAGAAGACATTGGATAAGAATAAAAGCTATTTTTTTCACTATTGTATTCTATTATTTTTTATTGTATGACATTCGATAATAATCGTGACTAATTTTATTTTTTGCACTTTTGTATTTTATTTTATTTTTGCTTAATTCAAAATACTAGGATTAAATAATTTTTTTACATGTAGAAGGAAATCTTCATGGACAATATTTTTATTAGTTATTAATGAAATGTCAAAGATAAGAATGAAAAAAATGAGAATATTAGTGTGACAATGCACGGGTGTTGGATGTCTTTATCTATCATACTAGTCATAGTCACGTGCGTTGCACGAATTTTGTATTTATTGTGTTTTCATTAGCGTAAAAATTGTAAATTTTCAAGAACTTGTTGAAGATAATCCCTTTTTGATTAGTTTTCTTAACTTAATATAAGCAATGATGTAATGATTTTCTTTTATCTTAGCTTGTAATTGTTTTAGGAGCTTAAATGAAAAGTTGATTGCTAATTGCTTGGCTCAATTTAGCTAGTTATTTGTTTAGACTAAAGTTGTTCATGTTATGAACCTAAATACACAAGTTAAAAGATACGAGATGGCATTACTATTTGGTGGCACAAGGATAGTAAGTAATGAGATGCTTTGCATAAATAAAGAATTTGCGGGTAAAAAAGCAAAGAGAAGCAAGAAAATATAATGCATTGAAAATCTAGTATAATGAGTTAGTAAAAAGTAAAAACAACGTAAATAAGCGAAGTTGAGAACACCTTTAATTTCCTTAACCATGTCCGAGCCAAGCTAACAAATGTTTACTTTATATAAAAATGTTTTTTGCATTAGTGCGAAAAACTTAAAAATGAGAAGATGAGAGACAAGATTAGTTAAGTATTATTTACCAATATTTTCAATTCATATTACAAATTCATAGGATTATAATAGGAAATAAAAAAAGTTCTCCGATAAGAGTAATCTCTTGTAGAAAACAAACCTCAGGTTTTTATAATTTTTAGATTGAGATGGCGTGTCTATTTAATTTTCATAAATTTTACCAATTTTTGTTATCTCAGAACTTGTTTAAATACTTATTTTATAATTTATATTACTTTCGAGTAAAAATTTACTTTTCAAAAATAAGTTTTAACTTATGATTAAAATAGGTCACTTACATTGGTTTAGATTAAAATCTCAAATTAAAGTCGACAATTAATTTTAACTACACATTTCATAGGACCCACAATTTTTTAACCACACATCTCATCAACTTTTATCAAAATCTACTAAAAATCTGATTTTAATATGTACCAAACATGGGTCAATCTTCAATTAAACTTAAGAGATCAAGAATGTGTTATAATTTAAGTTGATCAAACATATTTACTATCGACACATATTGGAAGACACGCGGCTTATAAACAAATAAAATCATGATTAAACGAGCATTCGCCATATATGGAGATCGTCGATTGTATTTATTTAAGATGAAAAAGTGTATTGGAGACATTTGTTTCTTGAATAAGAAGGGACACAGTTTTAATGAGTTACATTTATATCGATTTTCATTTGTCGTGCCACGTGTATTTCGAGGAAAAATAATAACTGAACATAATAGACAAATTTTTATAGTCCAACTATTACGAGTGCATAGAATAAAGATTATTTGGAAAAAATTTAACTATATTTATTTTATATAAAAATATTTTTGCTCTAGTTTGAAAAACTTAAAAATGAGAAGAGGAGAAACAAGATTAGTTAAGTACTATTTACCAATATTTTCAATTCATATTATAAATTCATAGGATTATAATAGGAAATAAAAAAAAAAATCTCCGATAGGAGTAATCTCTTGTAGAAAACAAACCTCGTGCTTTTATAATTTTTAGAATGAGATGGAGTGTCTATTTAATTTTCATAAATTTTACCAATTTTTGTTATCTCAAAACTCATTTAAATACATATTTTGTAGTTTATATTACTTATGAGTAAAAACTTACTTTCCAAAAATAAGTTTTACTTATGGTTAAAATAGGTAACTTACTTAATTTTAATTTTCACAAAATAAATCATTATATTCAAATATAGTTAAACTTAATATTTCTTATTTGTAATACAAAAAATACAATAAAAAAATGACATTGGATAAGAATCAAAGCTATTTTTTTCACTATTGTATTCTTTTATTTTTTATTGTATGACATTCGATAATAATCATGACTAATTTGATTTTTTGCACTTTTGTATTTTATTTTTTTGTTTAATTCAAAATACTAGGATTAAATAATTCTTTTTACGTGTAGAAGGAAATCTTCATGGAAAATATTTTTATTAGTTATTAATGAAATGTCAAAGATAAGAATAAAAAAATGAGAATATTAGTGTGACAATGCACCGGTGTTGGATGCCTTTATCTGTAATACTAGTCATAGTCACGTGTGCTGCACGAAATTTGTATTTATTGTGTTTTTATTAATGTACAAAATGTAAATTTTCCAGAACTTGTTTTGATTAGTTTTCTTAACTAAATATAAGCAATAATGTAATGATTTTCTTTTATCTTAGCTTGTAAATATTTTAGGAGCTTAAATGAGAAGTTGATTGCTCATTGTTTTGCACAATTTTGCTAGTAATTTGTTTAGGTTAAAATTGTTTATGTTATGAACCTAATACACAAGTTAAAAGTTATGAGATGGCATTACTATTTGGTGGCACAAGGATAGTAAGTAATTAGATGTTTTGCATAAATAAAGAATTTGTAGGTAAAAAACGAAAAGAGAAGCAAGAAAACATGATGCATTGAAAATTTATTGTAATGAGTTAGTGAAAAGTAAAAATAATGTAAATATGCGAAGTTGAGAACACCTTCAATTTCCTTAACCATGCCCGAGCCAAGCTAACAAATGTTTACTTTATATAAAAATGTTTTTTGCATTAGTGCGAAAAGCTTAAAAATGAGAAGATGAGAGACAAGATCAGTCAAGTATTATTTACCAATATTTTCAATTCATATTATAAATTCATAGGATTATAATAGGAAATAAAAAACGTTCTCTTGTACAAGTAATCTCTTGTAGAAAACAAACCACGGGCTTTTATAATTTTTAGAATGAGATGGCGTGACTATTTAATTTTCATAATTTTTACCAATTTTTGTTATCTCAAAACTTGTTTAAATACTTATTTTATAATTTATATTACTTTCGAGTAAAAATCTACTTTTCCAAAATAAGTAACTTACATTGGTTTAGATTAAAATCTCAAGTTAAATTTTAACTACACATTTCATGAGATCCACAACTTTTCAACTACACATCTCATCGACTTTTATCAAAATCTACTAAAAATCTGATTTTAATATGTACCAGACACGGGTCAATCTTCAATTAGACTTAATATATCAAGAACATGTTATAATTTAAGTTGTTAAGTCATACTTACTATCTACACATCCCTAACAAATAAAAGAGCCACTTCCCTTAGTACTGTTCACACTTTCGTCCGCCTAAAACGACGTCGTTTTGGCGTAGACGATGTCGTTTTGGCAAAAAATAAAAAAGAGATGTTTGTTCACGCAATGTTACTCTACCATTTTCCTCTCGCCATTTCTCTCTCTCTCTCGCACGGTTTCCTTCTCATTCACTCGACGAAAACCCTAGGCATCTTCGTGTTGATGGATTTCGAAGAACAAAATCACATCACAGCTTGAAATCGGTTTCTCCTTCTTCCGCTCGTGGGCTACACTTTACCGTTTCACGCCGTCGCCGTATCGCCTTCGTTCCGCCGCAGCTTGCGCTCCTTCGAACGTGTGGGACACCGACAAAATTTTGTAAGAACAAGAGCCTCCACCGCTAGGTCGAGGCTCATGTATGTTTCTTCCGTTTTTGAACCCTAATTTTACTTCTTCTCTCTCGATTGTTGAAAGAAAATCGAAAAGATCTATAGGAATTGAGAGATATATCTGTAATTATAATTCTCATACATTCAATTTCTTCTGATTTTTCCCTCCGAACTCTTATTGATTTAGGTTTTGTTCGGTTTAGGAGTCTTGGGTAAAAAAATCAAGTATTTTTTATTTTTGGTAGTGTCGGAAAGCCAAGTTCATTTTGTTCTGCAAATTTTTCTCGTGATGAATTTATCCCTTGAAGGTGGTGCACTCAGTGTCTGCCTTTTTATCTGCTTGAAGAGAATGAATACAAACCGGTGGATCCCTGTGTTTGGCTTTGGCATTTCATAGCTCATCACTTCTTTTCCTGCGTTAATTTGTAGAACCATGGGTCATTGAAACTGTGTGTGCATATTGGGTATTTGATAAAAAATATAATTTGATATGCACGTGAAAATGGATGTTATACTTAAAATTTTAAATGGGATAGGTGAAGTTCTATCTTTATTTTAATGCGGATTCTAGAAATGGAGTAAAATATATACCTAATGAAGAATCTGTCGTCTACAATGTGTTTTCTTATACATTAGCTCGTGTTTGTTCTGCAATGTGAAAGTTGTGTGGTGCATTTTGGGTTTTGTGATTTTGTGAAGAAGAATGATAAATTTTCAAGGGGCTGTTGGGAAATTCCATGAATTTGAATAGGAATGGATTGTATGGAAATTTTGGGTTCGGGTTGGTTTTCATTCCCATGCCTTTGGGTTTTAGTGGAGTGACAGATGAGGAGCCCTTTCTTCTCTTCTTTTAGCTTTTAATATATTTTACAGATTGATTGGTTACTCATAAAGTATGGTGAATTGTAAATTTTGATGAATGAATAATGAAATTAATGATACATTTTCAAGGAGTTGTTGGGAAATTCCATGAATTTGAATGGGAGTGGATTGTATTGAAATCGAGGGTTCGGGTTGGTTTTCACTCCCATGCCTTTGGGTTTTAGTAGAGTGACAGATGAGGAGAATTTCATTCATGAGAAATGGAGGAAGCAGTAGATGTCGGAATTGAGTAATGAGAGTGATCTTAAAAAAATCTTGTGGTGCATTTTTATATTTTTTGGTGCTATGTCAGGGTAGAAGGATTTCATATCGTTTATTTATGTTTTTCTTTCTTTTTATGATATATAAATAAGTTACAAATGTTATTTTGAAAGTATTACACTTGTGCTATCAATGACTAATTTCGTTTTCCAATGAGCTCTTTTGATTGAAATATCTTCCTCACTTCTGGCATTACCCACAAAGGTTAATTAATGTAAGATAAAAGTGAAAGAACTTATGACTCCTCCCAAGTTATCTTAGGAGCAATTTGATCTATTTAGTATCATGTCTACAAACTAATGCACTAATTATTCACTAACACTAAAAGGTTAGGATCAAAGTTATCTTAGTTATCGCAAAAATAATCATAGAAACATTTATTCTCTAATTTGTTCTTTACGTAATTAGAATGTCATAAAATGATGTACTACGTTTCGGTAATCATCAGATGGGATAAGAAGTATCAACCTTCTACCATTAGTTCTAACACCTTGCAGTCAAAATTGTCCCCTCCTTTACTAAATCGATGTCTTCCTTTGCAAAAAATAGATGATGAGAATTGTTTATCAAAAAAAGATTTAGTGGTGATTTCCCATTATGCACTATACAGAATTGTTTATCGAGAATAGATTTAGTATTGATTTCCCATTGTGCATATTTTGTTTGGTGACTTTTTTTCCGTCCTAAATCACACATTTTTGGCCTATCTACTTAATTGATTCATTCTTTTATTTTTCCCATGTGTGGGATCTGAATCATTTAATTGCCACATATTATTAGTCGATGGACTTGGCACATGATCGATGATCATTATTAGTTCATGTGTAAAAATCCAGTTGTTTTTCAATGTTTAACGATGTTATTTTTACTCTCAATTTTTTTCTTTCTTTTGAACCTCTTTTGTCACAATTCTTATTATAAATCTCAGGAACAATTGTTTTTTAAATAAGGTTGAACGCCAACCTTTTGCACATGGATGGTAACAAAGAATATGTTCCAAATGTTAGTCTGTCAATAACGAAAAAAGATGCTCGCAATGAAAGACGCCGACAGATGTACGCAATACGCAAGGAATTAGATCGACCATCTGGATCTCATTCATTAAAATCTAGAAGAATCTCACAAATACAAGGCAAGTTATATTATCAAGACATACATTTTCGCACATTTTACTTATTTTACTATTTTCGTTGGTGTATTTTTTAAGCTTATTACCGTTTGAGGTTATAATGAACCTACATTTGTTAGTTTTTAATGATACTTTATGATTTGTGTTCTTTCCAGCTGATCGGTATAGTGACACAAGTTGTCCTACGGAGGAATTACCTCCTACTTTGGATGATGTGATAGCAAATCCATTCCATCTTTTGGATGAAGGTATAAATTAATCACAAATCTTTTATTGTTTGGCATCTTCATTTCAGAACAACAATTTAGTACATCCCTTTACAATCCAGTCATGTCTTCGTTTGTTTAAATTTTTTTAATTATTGCTTCAGGTAATTCTGAATCAAATGCTGATCCTTTTGATTTCCTTACAGCTACAATGTATAACACAGATGTCATAGAACTTGAGATACAACCAGTACTTACTGAATCTTATGTATTAAACCCCCCTACAATTTGTTGTTTTTGTGGTGCAAAGAAATTTCATAGAGAAAGCAATGACTTTTGTTGTTCTAATGGAAAAATTAGATTGCATAATAACACTGTACCTGATGAACTTTTCCATTTGTATACATCAAGCACACACGAGTCGCTACATTTTAGAACTATTTGTAGAAGCTATAATAATCACTTTGCATTCACATCGTTCGGTGTAAAATATGATAAAGACTTGTGCAGGATGAATAAAGGGATTTACACTTTTAGAGTTCAAGGTCAAGTCTATCATTACATAAATAATTTAGTCCCCATTGATGGGAAACCATCTTTTTTACAATTATATTTTTTTGATACTGAAAATGAATTACAAAATCGTCTTCAAAGTTCATGCAAATTTAGTGAGCAACTCTTACAAAAATTACTGGATATTTTACAAATTAATCCTTATGCAAAATTCTTTCGCTCACTAAACAGCATAGAAGCTTTAGAAACATATAAAATACAAATACGTTGTGACCCTGGTCTTGACCAACGAGTATTTAACACGCCATCAACTTCTCAAGTTGCAGCAGTTTGGGTTGATGAAGATCCAAACGCAGATGTTCACATTCGAGACATATCTATTTATTGTCATTCTGGTCATGCACATAAAGTCCATTATTACTTTGGGTGTTATGATCCGCTTCAGTATCCTTTGTTATTCCCATTTGGAGAGCCTGGATGGCATGAGGGTATTGAATATTTTGACACTCAAAAATCTAATATTTCGATTGTTAATGAAAATGTTAATGATATCCATAGTGTTAGTTCAGCCACCGAGTTTATTGAAAAAGAAAACACAGGTTCATGCTCTGTTCAGTTTTTCATTATTCTACATTTTCTAGCTTCATCTAATTACTTACAATTTACAGTTTTTGTATATTTCTATTATATTGCAGGTTTGAAAAAAAAACGCAAGCGTTTAACTGTGTCATGTCGAGAGTACTATTGTTATAAACTTCAGATTAGAAATACAGGTAACTCTATTCTTCTTCATGCTGGTCGTCTCTTACAACAGTATATAGTTGACATGTACATAAAGATAGAAACTTCTCGTTTAGATTATTTTCGAAATAATCAAGCACATATAAGAGCTGAGCTCTATCAAAGAATTGTTGATAGCGTTGAGATGGGTGAGACTAGAAGTTCCAACATCGGTCGTAAAATTGTTTTACCTTCATCTTTTACTGGGGGCCCCAGAGATAATAAAAGAAGATATATGGATGCTATGTCTTTGGTTCAACGTTTTGGTAAACCCGATATATTTCTTACAATAACATGTAATCCTAATTGGCCTGAAATTAAACAAGAATTACGCCACATTGATGAGAGCCAAAATAGGTCTGACTTAGTAGCACGAATCTTTAGATCTAAGTTACAAGAATTAAAGAATGATTTGTTCAAAAAACATATATTTGGCACAGTAGTTGCTTATATATATGTCATAGAATTCCAAAAAAGAGGCCTCCCACATTCTCACTTTCTATTAATTCTAAATAAAAGTTCAAAAAACAATTGTATATCTTCAATTGACCGAATTGTTTCCTGTGAGATCCCAAGCGAAAGTGATTTCCCGTATTTGCGTTCTCGTGTTATAAAACACATGATGCATGGTCCGTGTGGATCATTAAATCCTAATAATATTTGTATGCAAAAAGATAAGACTTGCAAGAATAAATATCCTCGAGAATTCGTTACAAATACAACTATAAATGACAGCTCTTACCCAATTTATAGACGACGAAATACTGGTGAATGTGCAAAGGTCAGGGGATCCATTTTGGACAATAGATGGGTTGTACCTTATAATCCTTATTTATTAAGTAAGTATGATTGTCATATTAACGTTGAAATTTGTTCAACCATCAAAGTTGTCAAATATTTATACAAATATGTTTACAAAGGCCATGACAGAATAAGTTTTTCGATAAATGCTAATGAAAAAGATATTGAATGTGACGAAATTTCAAGGTATCAAACAGCTCGTTGGATCTCTCCGCCGGAGGCAGCATGGAGAATTTATGGATTCCTTTTAGCTGAAAACTTCCCTACTGTCATTTCATTACAACTACATTTAGAAGACTGTCAATTTGTTACATTTAGGGAGTTTGAAAGTTTACCATCTGTTATCTCTAGGGATTATGTTCAGCGAACCATGTTAACAGAATTCTTTCGAATGAATATTTACGATGAACTAGCTAGAACTATTTTGTACAGGGATTTTCCTATTCATTTTGTATGGAATTCTCAAAGTCGAATTTGGACTCGTAGAAAACAAAAAAATGTAATAGGTCGAATTGTTACAGCAAATCCGACCGAGGGTGAACGATATTACTTACGAATATTGCTTAATCACATTCGAGGTCCAACATCATTTAACAGTTTGAAAAGAGTTAATGATCTTCAAGTAGCATCTTTTCGTGAAGCAACTCTCTTACATGGCTTGTTAAATGAGGATAATAGTTGTGAACTTTGTTTAGCAGAAGCGATTACATATCAAATGCCTACCTCATTACGTAGACTTTTTGCTACCATACTCTTATTGTGTTCACCAAATAACCCGTGTTCTCTTTGGGAAAAATTTAAGATTCACATGTTTGAGGATTACATGAGAGATGGTTTGTCTTATAACGATGCCGAATTAAAGGCAATCAAATACATAAGTTCTTTACTCGAACCTTTAGGAAAGAATATTAACGACTATAAATTTGTTCCATACAATATAAACATAGAAGAAAGTGAAAGATTGGCAAATATGATTTCTGAAGAAATGCGATATTCTATGTCTAACATGGATACCAATCAAGAAATACTGTTGAACGAACATCAAAAACAAGCTTATGATATTGTTTTAGAAAACGTTTTTAATAGCAAAAATTCCATATTCTTTATTGATGGTCCTGGAGGAACTGGCAAAACTTTTTTGTACAAGAAATTGTTGTCGGCTGTGAGATCTAGAAATGACATTGCTTTGGCTGTAGCTTCATCAGGCGTAGCTGCATCCTTGTTACCAGGTGGACGTACAGCTCATTCAAAGTTTAAAATTCCCTTGGAATCCAGTACCGAAACAAATTGTTCTATTAGTAAACAATCAGCTTTAGCAGATCTTTTACGAATGACAAAACTAATTGTATGGGATGAAGCTCCTATGGTAAATCGTTTCACCATAGAAGCTTTAGATAAAGTTCTGCGAGATATTAACGATTGCGATTTACCTTTTGGTGGAAAAGTTATAGTTTTGGGAGGAGATTTTCGACAAATCTTGCCAGTAGTACCAAAAGGTAGCAAAGTAGACATAATAAAATCAAGTTTAGTTTTCTCATACTTGTGGCCTTTATTTACAAAATTATCTTTAGTGCAAAATATGAGAGCTCATTTAGATATATCCTATTCTAATTACTTACTCGATATAGGTAATGGATTAGAAGTCACTCATTCTTGTGATATGATTACCCTTCCTTCTGAAATAACTATACCTTACAAAGATGAATTAGTTTCCTTAAATGAGCTAATCAACGTAGTGTTCCCAGATTTACATAATTACGCAGATAATTTAGCTACAATGATAAATAGAGTTATTTTAACTCCTAAAAATGAATCTGTTGATCAAATAAACACAATGTTACTAAAACAAATTCCAGGACAAACATTTACGTACTACAGTTTCGATGAATCCATAGATAAAACGGAGCAAAGCATTCAAGAAGATTTCTTAAATACATTAACACCAAATGGTATACCTCCACACGAGCTTACTTTAAAAAAGAATTGTCCAATTATGCTCCTTAGAAATATTAATCCTTCAGAAGGTTTATGTAATGGTACAAGACTTGTTTGTAAAAATTTTGAACGAAATGTTATAGACGCCGAAATTTCTATTGGTGAACACCATGGGAAGCGTGTATTTTTACCTAGAATTCCTTTTATACCACTAGAAGGAGACAAAAATTCAATACCATTTAAGAGAACGCAATTTCCAATACGCCCATGCTTTGCTATGACAATTAATAAAGCGCAAGGGCAAACATTAGATTTTGTTGGGTTGTATCTTCCCGATCCTGTTTTTTCCCACGGACAATTATATGTAGCTCTATCTAGAGCTAGAACAAGTAAATGCATAAAAGTTTTGATTACACCATCAGCTTTACATTCAATCTCTTTACACAGTCTTTGTACAAAGAATGTCGTTTATAGAGAAATTTTAGACTTAGTACATGAGGTACAAAGAAGTACTACAATTTAATTATAAAGTCTTAAGAGGTTTATATTTGTTGAATCTTTTATATTGTCCCGTTTTCTACAATTCTTTTTAAGGTGAGTTCCGTGTTTGATGTACTTATTTATTTTTTATTTACGTTTCTATCAATTTCTGTGTTTGACAATCCTTAACTACGCGTTATTTGAAGTGTTTATTAATTATTTTTATTTGAAGTTGAGTCCTTACTTCACACAGTATTTGGGAGAATTTTTAAGAATTTGAGACATTTGCACAGCTGAGTTTATTAATTATTTTTACTTGAAGTTTAGCTTTCACTCTCTTCTAAGGTACTAATCATGTATTTCTTGTTGAATGTTATGAAGCTTCCAATTATGAAATTAGGTTCAACTCTATAAATGACTTGCTTACCAAGTATTGCTATTTATAGAATCATGGCGGTTGATTCTGTCATCTTGTTCTTTTCCTTCTATCTTCTTTGTCAGCTTTGCATCATTACTTCTACCAATTCTTTCTATCTGTTTAAAACTGCATTCTTATAGTTTGGGATTTTCGTTGACCCGCTCCTCTTTATTCCACATGGCAGCTCTAATGAAGTTATTGCTATTACGGAGAAGAAAATAAACATGACATTAGGTAGGGATATTGACATTCTTGCATCTTTTGGTTTTTAATATGGGTACTTCTTGTTAATAAGTTAATTATGTTTTTCGATTTGTAACACAGATGATACTATCAAACTGTCAAAGACTAATATAGCGAAACATAAGAAGCAGAGAAATGTCTGGGCTTGGTTTGTGTTTTAAGAATTCTGATGATTCATTTGCAATCTTGTTTCGTGTACACTAAAGCCCAGTTTAAGTTCATCTTTGTATGTGTGGTAAGATTGTGTTTCTTGAGCCTCTGTAGTTTGAGGCTTTTCTTGAATTTTATTTTAACCCTGTTCTTATTTCTATCAATTCGCCGCACTTAATTCATGAAGATCCATTATGGCATTTAACGTGGTGTTTTCTAATATTTTTTTTATTTGATTTTGTTGAGTAATAGAAATAATTTCTGGGAATCAAAGGGCAATAATCAAGAAACCAAGCAGTAAGATCATTTTTCCGTTTTTGCTATATTTTTTTTTGATTTCCAAAGTTTTTATCTAAATAAGGAGGAGAAATAAATTCAAGGAAGTTCATTTCAAGAAGGACTAACTGATATTTTTATTACTCTATTTATGAGGAGTTAACTGGGGTTGGGTTTGATTGATGAAAAAATGTCAGAGTTGTGAATTTTGTGTGGCCTTCATTATTGTTGAAGTTGAAGGTTTTGTGCAATTATTAGCTGCATTTTTCTTGTACCTGTTTGCATAGATGAATGGTTGAGCTTGCTATTGTAAAAAATCCAAGAAAGGCTAAATATAATTGACCTTTATTATTCTATCCTTTGTTTTGGTACTTATTTAATTTCACATTTCATTTAATCCATCATTTAAAGCAACATAAACTGTATTTTCATCCCCACTGGGGATGAATAGCATTACTCAAATTCTTTTCCTCAACAAGTCAAAAGTATTTGATATACATTGAGTGATCCTTATCCTTTGGGGGTGTTTTTTTGAAACCCTAACAGATTTTTGTGATTTTGTACATTTCAAGAGTTTTTTGTATTGTTTGCTCTCATTTTCTGTTGATCTAGATCCTTCTTTCTCTGTATTTACGATTTTCCTCACGACCTCAGATTTTGTTTTGAAACGCGAACTCCCACTCCTCCATTATTCACCCATCTCATTTCTCTCTCTCATACTTTCCCTTTTTCATTTTCTCCCTCTTCGAGAAGTCTTCCGACAAATAAGCCCTCTTCTTCAGTCATTTTTTGCACAGTTAGAGAGTTAGAGACGGTAGTGATTTTCATTTTGCCTCTTCTCGATTGTTGAAAGAAATTCAAAACAAATTTGCAGGAATTGAGACATATATCTGTAAGTATAATTTTTATGTGTTCCAATACGTGAAACCTTTTGCACCTTCGCCTGAGAATCCTTCTGTTTCTTGTTTTTGCTCTATTCTACAGTTTGGAGATTATTGATGTGCTTTTTAGATTTTTGACCTAGGGTTTGCATCTTTTAAATATTGTTGTTGTGCGTGATAGTTTTAGATAAAGGATTCGATTGATTAGTTGAGGTAATTTTTCTCTGTTCTTGTTTTGGGTAGTGATTTGTGTGGCTGTTGTTACCATGTCGGTCGTTGCGAACCGGTTGATCTCCGTACATCCAGAGGACCTAAAATTTCATGGTAATCTTCTTCTCACTCGCGTTTTCTTTATGTCTCTGTGTGCTTTTCTTTTTGCTTGTTTCTACAGCAATGTGAATGCTTTAGATTAAAAGCAAAGTTATTAAGATTTTTGAAGTGAAGAATATTGAGGTTAACAATGCTTTTTTTTCTTTTTTTGTGGGACCGCCTCCACGTAGCCTAGAAAACCGATGGCCAGAGTGCTAGAGAAATGACTCATTGTATGTCAGTTGACTGTGATACATGGTCATTGGAATTGATGCACTTTATTAGGTGATGGCTGTGATCTAGCTATGACAAGTAAAATTAACTTCTATTAGGCTATTTGGACTTGTTAATACATTTATTAGTTATTTAAAATGAAGCAATACGAAGTGGAAATGTTATAAGAAAAAGCTTTGCGACAGAATCTTTGGACAAATTGGGGGGGAGGGGGCGTGTCATGTATGTTGTAAGAAATACAAAATGGTTAAAATTCAGAAGATGCAATTTATTTGGTCCGAGTGAGAAGAATGACATGGGTAATTGGCTAGGATGACTTTGTCTAATGAAAGATCAACAATCCATGATTACAGAATTCTCAACTGGGCAAAAAAGATTTCTTTTTCTGGAATAATGACCCTGGATGAAGAGAATGACTAATGTACCCTGCCTCTGAACGTAGTTGGAATGTGTTTTTTCTTGTATTTAAGAGACTTTTACAACATAGTTGAACCGTTACAGCTACAATAGTGAAAATGGCATTGGATGTTCTTCCCGTTCAAGTCAATAATCATAAATCTACACAAATCACGTTGATGTTTATGTGTCGTCTGTTTCTATAAAGTAATAATTTTCAAGTTATGTGTATTATGAATGACTCCATTTCTGTAATTGAATTTTTTTTCTCTTCAGATTTTGATTATGTCAAAATGTTGTCAAGTTTCAATTCCTGTCATCTTGTTGAACTGAGAGATGCTTTTGATACGAAAAATGAGATATCATGTACTTTCTGGTTAGATAATTATTATTTTCGTTGTGAATCTTATAATTGATCTTCTTTATGCATATAAAGACAAAGGTTTTTCATCCCTGCAATATTTTTGTACTCAGAAATGATATTACAGTAGTGTAATAGCCTTTTGAAGTGGACAGGATCCAATAGTTTATCGCATTTGTTAAACCTTAACGAATTTGGAAAAGCAGAAGAATGATGTATTATATGAGATGATTTAGGATTCGCTAAGTTAGTTTGGTTTATTCCTCCTTATTTTCTGATGAGATGATTGATCCTTCATGATTTCCTTTCTTTTTTATAAGTCGTCATCTTTGTGCATTATTTTTCATTTGTTTGCTTAAACAATTTCTTTTTTCCATTTCAGTGGGTATCCATTGCTACAAAATCCACACTACAACAAAGGGCTTGCCTTTACAGAGAAAGAGAGGGATGCCCCTTTTCTCCATGATCTTCTTCCCCTAGGTGTTGTTAGTCCATGGGATCCCTAATGTGCTTATATTTAAGCTATGTCTGGCAGATATTTTTTGTCAAATGAAATTGATTTTTTGACCGTTTGTTGGCACTCCCTAGGAAGCACAGTGAGACACCAAAGTCAACATTCCGGCTGGTGGGTGAGCAACTGTCTAAAATAGGATTAAAATCTGACCAAAAAGTACTCCCAGACAGGCTCTTAATCAATTTAATTCCAATAACCTTCTAATGTTACCAAGAAATAGGGATACCTGTAGCATATATTATTTGGTCATGGATGCTGCTTCTTGATAATTTTTTCAATGTCATTTCATGGTGATTATTTTTATTAGGGTTTCATTTATTTTACAGAAATTGTGATCATTTTGCAGATAATGGTGAAAAGAAAGATTCAAATGAAGCAACTTGAAAACAACTCGAGCAATCAAGTTTCCTTCTCAAAATCCAGAAATGGGCTCTTAAAGAAAGCCCATTTATTTTTATTTTTCTTCCCTCACTACAACCCCCTAATTTTATTATACCAACATCTGTCCCTTGCAAAAAACACATCAGCAACACTTGCAACCCACTTACTCCCAACTATTCTCTAAAACCAACAGCTGTCCCTTGCAAAAAACCACATCAGTGCCTTTCACTAACCATTTTCAAGTCAATATTGAAAACAGAAAACTTGGACAGTAGTTTTCCGTACTTGATTTGGTCATTGAAGATCTGATTTTTCCTATCCTACATCCTATCATATCCTACACTATAAAAAAAGTCAGTTTTTTGGCACTATTCATAAGCCAATTGACCAAGTAAGCCAGCCATTTTCGAGCCATAAAAGCCGAGGCTTGTAGGAGGAGATTTTTTTACTTTTCTGCATTTTCCTCTCTCTTCTCACACACGGGTATTGTTTATTTCACCTTTATTGTACACTCCATATTTTTAATTATCATTCATATATTTGTATGTTAATCATCATTTTTTGTGCATGTTTATGCTAAATTCCCACTCGCAAGCGTGAAGAAGGGGAGTATAAAGCAATTATGTTATATATTGGAAGAATCCCACATGGATTTTATGAGAATGGAATGGAAGGTTTGGCATATTTTTTCGAATTTAAAATTTACGTATGCATTGTGCACACATATGACAAGAAAAACATTCGTTTTTGCAGTTTCTTTAACCAACTTGGTACAATCAAGAGACTCCAAATAGCAAAGAATAGGATATGAAGGTTTGTTCTTTGAACTCCGGCCGTTATGTATTCTTCTTCTGTTAGTTTCACTCTAGGATAATAGATGTTAACATAAAGCAAGGATTTTGAATGGCTAGGTTCCCTTTTTTGTTTAACCAACAAAATATAGATTTAATTTGATTTTAATATACATACAATGTTGATGAAGCATTTGATTAGATCTCATCTTCAAGATATATATATATATATATATATATATATATATATATATATATATATATAGAGAGAGAGAGAGAGAGAGAGAGAGAGAGAGAGAGAGAGAAGTGGAAAGCAAAGCAACTGAGTTGTCCTTTTTTTAGCTATGGCAAATGATCCGAAATTGCTATCTAAATTTTCTGAGAAGATTCAGATTTTGCTATATTTTTGTTTCTTTTGTGGATCTGTTTGTTAGTTTCTTCAGTTTATTTAGGTCATTTTATCTTCTTTCTATCTGATATGTTAAAATTTTGTTGGGTTACTCTTCATTCACCTTGATTTATTTCAGAAGCTTTTATTTTTGCTTAATGTGTGTTTTTATGCTCGATTTCTGCTTCTAATATTTTCACGAGGAGTATAATAGGTTTATATGTAGTTGAATTTTTTGAAAATGCTCACTACTTCCATTTGCATGTTTCCAAGATTCAAGATTGTCTCATTGGGTGAATGGGCTTTCATGTTTTGCTGGCGCCTGTGTTTGTGATGTATTATTGGCCCTTGGAAGTGTATTCGAAAACTCACTATTAAAATCAAGATCAGATTTTCTTATTTCCATCTCAATGGCCAAAATTGGATAATCCTTGCTGCGAAACACAATATCAGCAAATCGTGATTCATAAGCATAGCCACAGTGTAGCTTGAACTAATAGAAAATTCAATCTGTCTGTTAAAGTACTCTTTATAAATAATGGAACCCTTTTGATCATTCATATAACTGATAAATTATCTGACCAATTTGTTTTTGCATTTTACTACCTTTGTATTAGTTCTGTTATTTGAAGTTTTTATTTTTTAAGCACAAGAATCAAATTTTTTGGGCGTGTTGGTGTAAGGTCTATTACATATGTATGCATGGAATGAATACATGTCTCTGATAAATTAAACCCTTCTAGGAACAGATTCACATGCTTTAACTTAGAGCATTTTGTCAAGATGATAATTGCCTTGATGTTTTTTTCTTCCTTATTTGTGATTTAGCCTCTTTCCTAAAACTTTCCCATCAACTCTTTCTACAATCTCTTTAATTATTTAGAAATTGCCATCTTTCTGGGCATTTTCTTATGATCATAGAGATAGGTAAGACTTGAAATTGCTTGGCTTTCTTTGATCTTATTACATTTTAGTCATACTTGTGCTCCGTAGGGTTGGCCATACTGCATATCTAAATTGGATTAATTTACTTGTCCAAAAGGGGATAACAAAAGTTACAAAATGATGTAGCAAAATCTATGATGTTGATTTCAAAAAGTGTTTTTAAAATCATTGATTGACAAGATGTCACATCACATTTTGTAAACCATTTTTGTAATCCATCTTTGTACACATAACATGACTCATCTAAATTACTTGTATCTGAAGATTCATGTGTGTGTGTATAAGAGATAGATATTGAGGGAGGTGCAGATGTAGTCATCCCCAATTTTCGGCTGCTGCTCCTGTGATGGGAGTAGTTTGATATTTGCTAATTTTACTAAAATATGGTGCGGATGTGAGGAAAAGTTTTCTCAATATACTTGCCTGCTTTGCAACATTCGATATTGCTCTCTTCGTTGTTATAAGGTGAGTATTTGTTCTTGAGTTACCAAACTCAATGATTGAAACTATCATATATTGGTGAATTGAAAGCCACAGTTCCCAAGCTATAATCACTTAAACTCACTCATAATCCAGTTATTCAACAGTTCCTCCTTTGAAATGGTTAATGGTGCAATACATAAAGATGTTCAATTGTATGCTTACTGTCTGACATATTTCTTCCTCTTCCTCTACCTGTCTGAATTTTCTTCTATGCTTATTCATTGGTTAAGAAATGTCTTATTGTAAATGAAAGTTCAATGTTGTCATATCTCTGATAACAAATGGTAATGGTAGCACCTGTTGATTTGTACAGCAATTGAGAGCTGCCATCGCCAAAACCTACTGTGAGAACCTCGGGATAGAAGAAGATGATATATTTGTATCAGATGGTGCAAAAAGTGACATATCTCGCCTTCAGGTATGAATTCTTTTGCTTGTCTCATATATTTGTACTGTGCGAATTCATTGCTTGAAATTTGATAGCTTCACAAACATTTTACAGTGGGAATTTGTGAAAAAAAGATGTTTTAGAACCATTGTTTTTGCAATCCAATTATGAAACTGAAGATCTAATTTTTCTCTGCTAGATTTGTAACTGAAATTTGATTTATATACATGTTAAGATTTATCCTGTCCTTGGCAAATAAGTAGTGGGTTCCTCGGCTTATCAGTCTTTGTTTCGAGGTTTCTCGAACTGTTTTGTAGTCTCTTACCTTTCGTTAAACACCAAATTCATCCTTGAATTACTCATGCAGGTATTTTTAAAATCATATTGTGCTAGAAATTTTATAGAATTGGTATGCTTTTGATGATTGTTGATGCCTTGGAAGAAATCTTTTGGAGAGATTTCATCATGCCATCTGGAATGATGAACCCACCCACATGGTAACAGTGGAATTGGATGAGCAAGAGCATTGAGCAGCAGGTAATTGAATTTTTTCATCCTTCTTTAAATGTATTGTTGTTTGCCTTTGTGGTTGCAACTTGCAACCGAGGTTCGACTTTGTTATTGCACTTTTCTCAGCTGATTAGCAACAGATTTGTTCGTTTCTTGTGTGAATTTATGTAAGTTTTATTTTTTCGAAGTATATTACTTAAAACGGTGACTTTACCTTCCTTGACACTGGTGATATAGAAACTTGGGCAATCTCTTTTTTTTTTTTTCAACATCAGGCTCACGTACATTCATTTATACTAAAGTATACCTTAAACTTCACATGTTGTGTATACATTTTCGAATTAATATTAACCCGATGAAACCAGTTGTCTAAATCAATTTCCTTCACTCTATAAAGTGGTTATCCAATGAGGTTTAAAAGTTTATATCAAGGAAAATATTCTCAAATCAATTTTGTGGAACATATAGAAATATAGCTCCATTTGTCTTGTCTACTCCAGTAAGAAAGTAGCTAGAAATTATAAAATAGTAAAAAGAAAAAGAAATTATATTTTTTTGATCAAAGTGTTATGATTGCTTAGCAGTTGCGTCTACTTTATATTATTGAATCTATAACTTATGAAAAGATTGAAGTCATTACATGAATATATTTATGGTTTGATGTTGGATTCGTCAAAGATATTTTCGAGAAGTATTAATCTTTAGTTGATTTAGTTACTCTTGTTTAAAGATCGTAAGGCCTTTGAGAGAATCAAGGGTGAGGTTATACATTTAGGTGCCTACCAAATTCTCTTGGATAACTATTTCTCCTATGGTGGTTAGATTGTCCATATGAATATGCAATTACTATCATAATATTTTATCGGTTTCATGTTTTACTCTTGAAAAGGAAAATATTTTTGTATTTTTCTGAGGAATTGATGATTTTTTTTTTCAAACATCTAGGAACCAAAACAAAAAAACCTAGAGTGAAAATTCATGTTCACAAATAAATTGGAAGGAAAAAGGAAGATTCTAAAATTTACCAGATCTTCTATTCAAAATGTTGGCTGATGTTGGTTTCCACATCTTTAGTTTCAGGCAATTATGATATTTTCCCTGGGGGGTTCTTATACCCAAATCCAAAGGAATCGAGTCTCATTTTGTCCCTTGGTTATCTAACATTCATTATTGGTATTTTTCCAGCCTACAAATGTTGTACTGTCCACTTTCTTATTTCTAGACCAAATTTTGTGGCTTGACATAACAAGAACATATAACGTATGGCTGAGAATTCTCTGTCTGTGTCCGACGCTTAGGAAATTGAATTTTTCTATGAGTCACTAATGAATGAATAAGACTACATAAAACGATGTATCTGATAAAATTTCGAATAGTAACATAGGGATCTCTATCTCTAGACATTAGAAGATTGGCAACAGGATATAGAGTGGGAGTCTTTTCATTTCTCAGTATTTAGCAACTTTTACACCTTTAATTTAATTTTTATTTTTTTGGTGTTTGATTCTTCCGGTTTCTTCAGCTTCGTTGTTCAATATTATATTTCTTTTCATATTCTGTTCGAGGTTACACCTTTAATTTTTTGTTAGTGTGTATAGTTCTTCCAGCTTTCTTCGCTCTACTATTTTTTGTTAGACTAGACAATCTAATTTTGAAATTTTGTCTTATGTGCGTTACTTCCTCCTTGTACTAAGAGAGAGGCGAAACTTCTCCTCTGTAGCGACGCCCAAGTAATTTTTTTAAAACTTGTTCTTATATTATATTCGGGTTAACATTAACGTATTACCAATATATTGGGATGAGAGATTTGAAATTCATACATAGTTATTGGTCATTTCAATGCATGAACTGCAAAAACTGCAGACAAATAGTTGGAGAAATCAGAAATGAGAGGGACCTTCTTCACAAGTAAAACGATGCCGAATGCTACAGTTTGAGTCTGAAGTTTTGGATGCACCTCTTTACAACGATGAGGCATTTTTAAGATCAAAGGTTGGTATTCTTTTCTTTTGGAAATTTCAGGTCTAGCATTATGAATTTGCCAAAGTAAAAGAGTTTGTTCAGTAGCACTAGACTCTACCTTTTGTTTTGGGGGAAAAACCCAGCTTTGACACAGGCGGTGTCTCCGTGCCTGCCAGATGGAGACACTGTGTGTCTCCGTGCTGCTAGATGGAGACACTGTGTGTCTCCATGTCGCACGGAGACATGCATGGTGTCTCCATGAGGCACGAAGACACGGTCTGTCTCCGTGCCTCACGGAGACATGGCCCTTGTCTCCGTGCCCGAAGGAGACAGGGAACTTTTTTGATTTTACATTTTGAACCCAGTTTCCATACAATCAATTCAATTCCAACAACTTCTTGAAAATTCATGATTAATTTCATTATTCATTCATATCGATTCACAATACTAAATCTGATGTCTTATTGTTTTTTACTTCTGGCGTCTCCATTGCTACTATTTCTCTGTATTTATACTTGTTATCTAAACATATACAGATAAGTATACACATTCTTCATCATCATCGTCCTCATCATCCCCCATTTCAAGAAAGTTGTGGAATTTCTGGTTTTGAATGCATGGAAACAGACACAGTGACTCCATCTAGCATGGAGACGCGGGTATAATAAGGTAACTTGAAGCTCACAATAACTGAATTTGAAGGCTTGCTCCCACAAATCAACAGCAGATTCACCATTTTTCACCAATTATTGAACTGAAAAATAATGAGTTTTCCTGTAATCTAAAACATTCATTTATGAGTCAAATTTTATTCATTAACAAATGAAAACAAATTTGGAATTCCCAATATTGGAGCATAAAATCGTGAAATCTATATTTTTATTGGTAGCAGAAGTATAAACAAAATCTTAACTGTAAAAACATAAAATAAACAAGACAATTAGGAATCATCTCGACCCAATTAGTACACAAAAGGTAATCTTATTTGTGTTGGTCATGTAGTAGTGACAAGATTTCTTGCTTGTAACCTTATCTTATAGCCATCCTTCAATATGTTAGTTAAAGGCTGCCTAATTCTAGATCTGTTGGTTTTTTCTATATTGAATTTCTGATGTGTATAAATGCTTGAAAATTTACATCACTTTTCAAGCTTGTGCACAAACCTCCACTCATGAGGAAAAAAGATCAAGTTTTGTACTACATTTAAGCATTTTCTGATCATTGATTATTGTCCTAAAGCTTCTTGATCTTGTGGAGTTCAAATTGAAAGAGGTAATCTCAAGAGAGCCAACCCTCCTTGTCATGGTGGTTGGTGTTCCCAATGTTGGCAAGTCTGCGTTAATCAATTCCATTCATCAAATAACTTCACCGCTTTCCAGGTATTATTCTCATTACAATTACGATTTCTTTAGGCCTTTCTTAAGAATGCTGTCTGCATTCAATTAGTAAGCTTGGTTTCTCAAACAATGATTTTTTCTTGCATCATAGTGCAGGACAAGAAGAAGCGGCCCACAGTGGAACCATTACCTGGTTGTGGTCGACATCTTAATAATGGTTTTGCTACATTTGTATTTAGCTGATTCCCGACTTCTTTTTAGCTAATCGTTGTTGTTTTCTTGTTAGGATGTTACCGTGATGCCACTTAATTTGATCAGACATCGCTGACAAAAATCAGTTTTATTGTGAGTGAACTTTTATTTGTTCTATCCTTGGGAGGTCGATTTAGTAGGCAAGTAATGAATCTCTCTTAAAATTTCCGTGTTTTCTCGGATTCTCTTAATTTGATTTCCGTTCTACTTCGTGAGTCTATGCCTTTTGTAATTATTATGAATTTATTTTTTCATGAACTATTTGAGGTGCTATGAGTATCTGAGTTATTTATTTAAGTTGCCTATTATAAATTCTGTACTTAATTTTCCTAATCTGTGGCTATTGACGAAGCTTTAGTAATTGAAACTTTCACCATTTAACTCATTTTTGACACTTTTTCCCTGCTTTGAAAAGGATTGTCATTTAATTCCTTTGGATATTTTCCTTACAGGAGTATTTCATTCAGTTTGGGTTCATTTTCTCCCATGAATTAGGGTAGATGGAAATGCTCATTTCAGTTTCAAGTATTCTTTCAGGAGATTGTGGACTGTCCAACATTTTGTATATATAAAGCAACATATACTTTTCAATTGCTATACAATTGATTGTATACATTTTTCAGTTGCGCACATTTCCCACATTCCTCCTAGAATGATAATGTTGTATTGATTATTAGTGAATTAATCTTGAAATTCATTTATTCTGCAGTTTCAAATCGATCAATCACAAGGTATAGTGCCTTCCGATTGCAGCGATAAGTATAGAGATCAAAAGTTTTCAACCTTTCCTAAATTGCATGTACATATACCTTTGGTTTAAAAAAAAAGAAATTATTGCACTGCCTCTTGCAGAATCTTTGTAGGCTTGCTCAAAATCATGAAACTGCCAGAAAAAGCCGTTTGAGAAAAAAGTACGTCTTTCGTTATTTGCTTTATTTACCACCATTATATTCCTTAATACTTGAGTTCTGTCAATTTTATTTTTTGAATATGGTTCTTGTCTGTTTATTCCACATGACCCTATTAAAGTTGCACACAAGATAGCTTCTTTTACTACTACACTGATTTCAATGTATTCCTTCTTTCAATGTGAGCCACGTATAAGTTAGTAGAAAATTTTCTACTATTATACGAAAAATATACAGAAATGGAATGGATCACTGTTATAGCAATGGTAACCGTTACATTAATAGAGCATCATCAGGAAAAAAATAAAAATAAAAAGAAAGGTGAGAGTAATAATGGATGGCTTCTCATACGATGAAGATAGATGTGGTCCTGTGGAGGAAGACGATCAACCACAAATCCTGTGCATTTAATAATTTGTTTAGGCAGGTTAACATCGTTAATAACGTGAACTCTAGGCTAGAACACAGAACGTACTCCATCTAACGAATCTGAAACTCAAGGTCGGAACAGTGAGGTGGAGCTTCGAGGTTGGAACAAGGGTCCTACTCGAGCTCCGTATGAAGCCGGAACTCCCGGGCCGGGCAAATAGGGTGAAAGAAAAGGCAGTCATTTTAACATATTGGTTGTAAATTCTAATTAGATTTGTGGATGTTCAGTGAATCACTTAGGCAGACCTTAATGACATGTTATGTTTTCGACTTCAAAAGTTGCACCAGATGGATGGATGGATTGGTGGGTAGGTGACTTCAAATTATTTTTGGTTGAATTTCTATTATCGATATTTTAATTATTGCTTAGTGTTTCTTTTTGGACTTCTTTTCCATGCTTTGTTGGTGTTGAAAATTTAAGCATAAGTTTGGCTAATTAATCCATTCATATTTTTCGCAGGACAAACTATGTTATTTCTTCACAGTCAAACCCAACTTCATCATCTGTTTTTACTGTTAATACCTGTAAAAAGTTTTATTTTAAATAGAAATACTAAGATAAATTAGATATTGACATTGTTTTTAGTCTGATATATGAGTTTCTATTTTAAAAATTATTTCAAAATTGTCTAATATTAAATTATCTTTACAAAGATGTTATGGAGGGGGGTGGCGGTAATTTACGGAGACAGACAATTTCTGAAGCAAAGGATTTAACAGCAGAGAATTTGTCGGCCAAAATATTACTTCAAGATTCAAAACCAAAAATTGACTGTCAGTTTAATAGCTGGAAATTTTTCATTATCAGTAGAAGATAAACTTTAACCACTCCTATTTTTCCACCTGTATGCATTTTCCAATTTCCCATGAAAAAATAGCTACTCATCCTTTTTTTCAGAAAAAGTACCGATTCATTACTTATCTTATCTTATCATAAAAATCTCTCGCATAATATCTATAGACATCACACTACTATATATATATATACTTACTTCACGTACATCTCTGCATTCCTCCTCTCTGCATCTCGTTTATAAACAAGGTATGCTTATCTTTTCAACAATTGCCTATTTCTTCATTTTTTTTATATCAGTAATAATACTATCTTTTTCATGAAGATTAAACACTGATCAGATCTTGAAGAAGATGGCAACAAATTACAAATTTATTCCGTAAATCACTCCAACCGAAAGGAATTGGCAAGTGAAGATAATTGTTGCCGAGAAAATGTCTCCCAAACAAGCAAGAAATAGTAATAACAAATATCAAAACATGGTGCTCATGGATTTTCAGGTAAATAACTTCACAACATTCCCATAAAGTATTTGAATATCAACTGATATATTACTACAATTTTATATTTCTTATAATATGTAGGGAAATAAGGTACATACAACATTATATGATGGAAATATCACTGCCTTTGAAAATGAGCTCCTATTGAGCAAGACATACATCATTTCAAATGCTATTGTGAAAGATACAAAACCTGAGTATAAAGTTTTAAACGGTGACTTTCAATGGACAATCACTGGAAAGACTCGAATCAAAGAAGTGAATGAGAATAATATGGAGTTTCTCTTTTCTACGTACATCTTCACTGCTTTTGATCAACTTGGAAAATACATGGATTCCAACAATGACATAAGTAATTCTTCTATTCCCCAGTTTTCTCTCCATTTATAGCTTAGATTTCTCTATCAATTTATTCATACATTCTTTGTTTTATTATGTATTAACTTTTTCCTATTATAGTTAATCATAGCTTTTTAAACTTTATATTTTTCTTTTAATTCATTCATAAATTCTTTGTTTTACTTTTCCTAACTTTCATTCTATTATTATTGTACATATACTATTTAGGCATCCTTGCAGCAGCTATTGATATGCGACCAAAACGACTTATCCAAACCCGATATGGAAACCAAACTTATGTTCAGGATGTTGTGCTCATTGATAAAACCTTCAATACAATCATTTTGACTATGTGGGACAGCTATGTGGACAAAGAATGTATTGTGCTTGCAGAAAAAATTGCAAAAAAACCCATCATCTTGGCAAACCGTCTTAAAGTTTCATCTTTCAATGGTAATGCCTACAATCATCCAATTATTTTTTTATTAATTAAAATGTATATTAATTTATATACAATAATGCAGGCTTGACACTGTCAACGAAAATAAATAGCACATTTTTCATAGATGCTGCATTTGAGAAAGTTACAAAGTTTCGAGGATGGTAAAACTATTATCTACACTTTACATTATTTATATGTTATGAATTATGTTGAATTTTCAAATCATATAATGTAAGGGTGGAAGTGCATAGTCAAGAGTTAAATGAGTTTACATTGGAGAAATCTCTTCCAGTCACACCAACAAAATTGTCTGCTCCACCACATAAAAAATTTACTGAGATACAAAATATGAAAGGCGATTATTAGGGGTAAGTTTTTTGAATTATATAAATACTATTTAAGTTTTTAAAATTATATAAATACTATTTATTTTTGTAGTTTCATTCGCTCTTAACTAGCAATATTTTTACTGCAGGAAATATTTGGATCAAAGCCAAAGCAAGCATTGTAGCAAGAAATCAAAGTTTCTGGTATATGTCTTGTATTAATTGTAATAAGGTCAGTCATGCAGAATTCGGTGAAAGTTTTGCTTGTATTTACTGCAAATACCCTTCTTCAAAAGCTGTGCCTAGGTAATACTAAATAGATTTCTCACCAATATATGTCATATTTTCTTATGATTAAGAAATGTTTTGAATATAATAAATTTGATTTCTATTATTACAGGGCAACTACTAATGTGCATTTAGAGGATACAACTGGAATGTTAATAGCAAGTGCAATTGGTAATCCCGCTGAGATACTATTAAAATCTGATGCTGAAAGTTTAATGCATACTTCAAGACTGGTTAGACATATATCATTCTTCTCTATTTCATAGCTTACTTATTCTTCTTAATAACAAAATAAAATTGTCAGGGAAATGATGTCAACATAGAAGAACTTGCACATTCTGAAGAACACATATTCTATGTGAAGGTGACACAAATAGAGCCAAATGCTGCTGAATATAAGTATGAAGTTGTGTTTGTCCTCCATCCATCCTCTGCTATAGGTAATGAAACAGAAGAACCAAGTGACAAAGACACATCCTCTGCCATAGATGATGAAACAGAACAATCCAGTAACAAAGACAAGGAAAATCTCACGAGTGACAGTCCTTCTGACATTCATGACATTTCACCACCATCAGCAAAACGATTGTTGTACAAGACTTCAACTGAAGGAAAGGCTTTCACCATAGATGCTGAGGCAAAAAATGATACCTTCAATTCAGGAAATGTTGATGTTCGAGGAAAAGGAAAGCTGGAGTAATCATCAATGCTGCAACCCAAAATCTCCATCTAAACCATCTTTTGTCTATTTTGTTCCATCGTTCAAATAGCATCATTGAAAAAATATTTCTCTACCTCTTGTAAAATAATTCCGTTTTGCTACTGTTGATAGTTTTGCTACTATTGATAGAGAGAGAAAAATATGAAGAATGATGCTTTTGTATTAGTAATTGATGGAGAAGAATATATAGAATAATGTTTTTGTAGTAAAAACAGCCTTTTATTATTATTATTATTATTATTATTATTATTACTCGACACGTATTAGTATTTACAGGTAAAAAAGATTCATCTATGAGGAAGGAGATGTACCTTTTCTTGAGCTTTGGCTTTCGTGATATCGATATGCTCCTTGCCGGAGGCGGCAGCGTTGCCTACCTTTTCTTTTACACAGTGCATTGTTTTGGCTCAATTTCTTTACACTGTTTCATAAGTTCACAGTATTTGTAAGATTGAGATATGTGAACTAATGCAATACTTGGGCGGTTCAATTGCTAAGAACTTGCTACGTGTACGGCTTCGTGTCATTCATGCAACCAAGTTCAAGATGACATGCTACATTCAATATATATATCTTTTCAAATTTTCAAATTGTTTTTTTATTAATTAATGAAATATGTGATTCAACGGTTATGAATTTTACTAAATGTGAAGAAAATTAATTATTGACTTCACTCGCGGACTTGGGGATGACATCCCCCATCCCCCCCGCCCCTTAGATTTTGGTTTTTTTTTTTAATTAAAACAAAGTGAAAAAGACGAAAACTTCATTTCTCCTTCTCCAGCTCCCGTAAAGCCCTCTGCCTCCTCTTCCGTCTGCTCTCTCTCTCTCTCTCTCTCTCTTTCTCCCGAATCGCTTTACTCCGTCATTCCAAGCTTTCTCCTCCCGTCCTCAATCCTCTCTAGCCTCTCCGGCTCTCCCACGGGGCTCACAAGTCACGATAGTGAGTCATTCACCGTTCACGGGCTGGCTCCTGGCACCACTCCGCGACGCCCGTCCTCACTCCTCTCTGAATAGTTACTTAGCCTACCACACTGGTCAAAGTCAAGAAGATTAACCAATATACAGACCATGATTTCTTCATGAGTACTAAAGAGGCCAACGGATATAGAGTTATACATGGTGTTATCCTCAATCTACTCAAAGCTTCCAAAGCTTGAAATATACAATAGATATGAAAATATTGTAAAGCTTTAATCTTTCAAGTATTTCTTTCTACTTCAGTCACATGTTTTATAAAATGAATTCCTTCGATATATTATTATTTCATGTTTAGTTATTATCTTCATTTTGTCTAATTTTATACGAATACTATATATATCATCCACGCTATTACGTACTCAATTAAACTAAAACACGTGCATTGCACGTGGCTTAACTAGTATTGGAAGAAATGCGGCTCATAAACAAATAAAATCACGATTAAACGAGCTTTCCCCATATATGGAGATCATCGGTTGTATTTATTTAAGATGAAAAACTGTATTGGAAACATTTGTTTCTTGAATAAGAAGGGACACAGTTTTAATGAGTTACATTTTTATCGATTTTCATTTTTCGTGTTACGTGTAATTCGAGTAAAAATAATAACTGAACATAATAGACAAATTTTTATAATACAACTGTTACGAGTGCACAGAATAAAGATTATTTCATAAAAGTTTAACTATATTTATTTTATATAAAAATATTTTTTGCATTAGTTTGAAAAACTTAAAAAGGAGAAGAGGAGAGACAAAATTAGTTAAGTATTATTTACCAATATTTTCAATTCATATTACAAATTCATGGGATTATAATAGGATTTAAAAAAATTCTCTAACAAAAGTAATCTCTTGTAGGAAGCGAACCTCGTGCTTTTGTAAATTTTAGAATGAGATGGGGTGTCTATTTAACTTTCATAAATTTTACCAATTTTTGTTATCTCAAAACTCATTTAAATACTTGTTTTATTGTTTATATTACTTTTGAGTAAAAACTTACTTTTCAAAAATAAGTTCTACTTATGATTAAAATAGGTGACTTACTTAACTTTAATTTTCACTAAATAAATCATTATATTCAAATATAGTTAAACTTAATATTTCTTATTTTGAAATACAAAAAATACAATAAAAAAATGACATTGGATAAGAATCAAAGCTAATTTTTTTCACTATTTGGTGCACAAGGATAGTAAGTAATGAGATGTTTTGCATAAATAAAGAATTTGCGGGTAAAAAAGGCAAAGAGAAGCAAGAAAACATAATGCATTGAAAATCTAGTATAATGAGTTAGTGAAAGTAAAAACAATGTAAATAAGCAAAGTTGAGAAAACAACCTCAGGCTTTTATAATTTTTAGAATGAGATGGCGTGTCTATTTAATTTTCATAAATTTTACCAATTTTTGTTATCTCAAACTTGTTTAAATACTTATTTTATAGTTTATATTACTTTCGAGTAAAAATTTACTTTTCAAAAATAAGTTTTACTTATGATTAAAATAGGTAACTTACATTGGTTTAGATTAAAATCTCAAGTTAAATTTTAACTACACATTTCATAAGACCCACAACTTTTCAACCACACATCCTATCGACTTTTATCAAAATCAACTAAAAAACTGATTTTAATCTGTACCACACACACGTCAATCTTCAATACACGGGTCAATCTTCAATTAGACTTAATAGATCAAGAATGTGTTATAATTTAAGTTGATCAAACATATTTACTATCTATTGACCTATGATTCAATATAACTCCACTTGTTTTGATTATAACAAACATTCTTGTATTTTTTAACAAATTTCGTTTCTTGAGTTTCTTTCATGTATAAATTGTCTCAATCATTCAAAGGACTCAAATCGTCATCCGTTGCAAATCACTCGGAAGTGATTCGAAGAAACCAAGACTTTTGAAGAATAGAAGTTTAGAAGATATCTTTATCGACTTTTCAAAATTATATGTAAAGGTATAACTTGTCAATTTTTAGCAAGTATAAAGCTCAAAATTATTTTTTATACATCTAATAACTTGCATAAAATCTTCTCGAAATGAAATTGATTTTGGAAAATAGAATTTGTAGCTTAAATTTTTGAAATCCAAAACCTGATCATTTCGGTCGACCGAAATAGTTCGGTCGACCGAAAGGTACTCGACCGAAATTTGAATTTTGATTGCTGAAACTCCAACGGTTGAAAAATCTTACAACGGCTATTTTTGGAAGTTCGGTCGATCGAACCCTATCAACCGAAAGTCCCTGCACTTCACAGTTTTGCTCTATATATACATCTCTCTTTTCCATTCTAAAAATACAACTTTCAAGAAATTTTTGAGAGCCTTTATATTGAGAAATCATTGAGTTTACTTGAGCTTTTATCTAATTTATTTATTTAAAGAATCTTTTTGTTTGTTTGAAAACTTATTATTCATCTATTTAATCAAAGATTCTACTTGAGTAAAGAAGTTTTCCTCTCTTCTATTATCTCATTCTTGACTAAAGCCTATTTTTTTGCCAACACTTATTTAAATGCAAATCTCTCTCTATACTTAACTTTGCATTATTTGTGAAGAGAGATTTATTGGTTGAAATCTTTGGTACATTGATCCTCGCTATTGCATTAGTTATCATTCATCAAAGTTTTGCAACATAAAACACTTGAGCTTAAATATTTGATATTGATCGAAGTGTTATCCTAAACTCTTTAAACACTTGATTTGATTATATCATTTGTCAAGAGAGTTCTTTCAATTGTAAAATTATCATTTATACTTTGGTGGTTTCGAGAGCCTTGTGAAAACTCGATTATTGTTAAGGATAGGTGTTCCTTGTTATACATCACCTAAGGATAAATACTCCTTGTTGTAAGTCACTCAAAGATCGGTACTCCTTGTTTGTAAGTTATCATTATAGTGCATTTGGCCTTGCTCGTGACGGAGAGCTTGATAACGGAGGACGTAGATCATTGCCTTGGATCGAACATCCATAACATATCGTTTGCTTTCTCTATCTCTTTTATTTAACGCATTTACTTTGCACTAATTCTTATTGTTTTATTTACGCGTTTATTTGTGTCTAAGAACATTTGCGCATTCACTACATTAGAATCTTGAGTAATTAACGAAAAAGTTTCAATAACCAATTCACCCCCCTCTTGGATAGTTATTCTTGGGCTAACACTATCTACACATATCGGAAGAAACGGGGCTTATAAACCAATAAAATCACGATTAAACGAGCATTCCCCATATATGGAGATCGTCGGTTGTATTTATTTAAGATGAAAAAGTATATTGGAGACATTTGTTTCTTGAATAAGAAGGGACACAGTTTTAATGAGTTACATTTTTATCGATTTTCATTTGTCGTGCCGCGTGTAATTCGAGGAAAAATAATAACTGAACATAATATACAAATTTTTATAGTTCAACTATTACGAGTGCACATAATGAAGATTATTTGGTAAAATTTTAACTATATTTATTTTATATAAAATATTTCTTGCAGTAGTTTGAAAAACTGAAAAATGAGGAGAGGAGGGACAAGATTAGTTAAGTACTATTTACCAATATTTTCAATTCATATTATAAATTCATAGTATTATAATAGGAAATTAAAAAAAAATATATCTGATAGGAGCAATCTCTTGTAGAATAAGATGGGGGGTGTCTATTTAATTTTCATAAATTTTACCAATTTTTGTTATCTCAAAACTCATTTAAATACTTATTTTGTAGTTTATATTACTTTTGAGTAAAAACTTACTTTTCAAAAATGAGTTTTACTTATGAATAAAATAGGTAACTTACTTAATTTTAATTTTCACAAAAAAAATCATTATATTCAAATATAGTTAAACTTAATATTGTATTCTTTTATTTTTTTATTGTATGACATTCGATAATAATCATACCTAATTTTATTTTTTGCACTTTTGTATTTTATTTTTTTGCTTAATTCAAAATACTAGGATTAAATAATTCTCTTTACATGTAGAAGGAAATCTTCATGGACAATATTTTTATTAGTTATTAATGAAATGTCAAAGATCTAAAAGAGCAAGATTTCAGTTACTGTTCACAAGCCGAGCCGAGCCGACCCAGATGGCTTGACGGCTCGGCTCTGTTCGACTAAGCTGTCTAAGCCCTCTTTTTTTTAAACATTTGATTCAGTATTTTAAGTTACAAATATCAGGTTTAAGCGATTTAAAATTTATTGAAAATGTTGAAGTGCGGCCATGATAAATATATGATCGATAAATTTTAAATATCAAAAATAATTTTACATTAATTGCGTAAAATCGTGATTGTTTATATTTCTTTTCAATCCCAACCCCATTCCAATATCCTTTTTTCGAACTTTATATTCCTACAAGTTTTTATTTGATTCGATATTTCACGATATGAATATTTGATTCAGTATTTATGGCTCGGCTCGGCTCGGCTCGGCTCGGCTATGTCGTCTAAGCAGATTTTTTTTTTAACGTTTGATTCAGTATTTTGAGTTACAAATATCCGTTTTAAGCGATTTAAAATTTATTGGAAATGTTGAAGTGCGGTCATGATAAATATATGATCGATAAATTTTAAATATCAAAAATAATTTTACATTAATTGTGAAACGTAAAGTCGTGATTGTTTATGTTTCTTTCCAATCACAACCTCATTCCAATGTTCTTTTTTCGAACTTTATTTTCCTACAATTTTTCGTTCGATTCGATATTTCACGATATGAATATCCATTTGGATCAATTTAAATTTTTTTAAAAAAACTTAAAATGTGATAAGAATAAATATATTATCGATTAAGTTTAAGTTATTAAATGTAAAATCATAATCGTTAATTTTTCTATTATACCCCACCTCACACTCGACCTCCATACTCACACCAATTTCTCTCAATTTCATTTTTCTTCAGTTTTTACGGTTAAAAGGGGTAAATTTATGGCATCAAAATGGATATTTAAGAAACTCAATGATTTTCAAAAGAATCATCCTACATCATGCAGTGCTGATAGACAAACATTTTCTATTAAGCGGATTATTTTAGTTTTTTTTTTAATCGATTTAATGTACAGTATCATTAGAACACGCTGAAAAGATATTCGACGGAATTTATGAAATTATGTGATCGTTTGTCATTCTTTTTTCCTCTATGATTGAATTTTTCGTTGTGTTATGATTTTAATACTGATAGAGACCTTTAATTTGTCCTAAATTCTGCATTGTATTATCATTAATTAATTAATATTTACTACATACGTGCATCGGGTCTTGGTAAATAAATGAAATACTGGTGCAACTAATATATGTAATTTGAGATTCTGTGAATACGAGATGAATGTGACATAATGTCTTACCTCAATATGTAGAAAAATGAGGGTTATATTGAACTTCATTATCTTTTTAGTAGGGCATCAACACCTAATCATCTATACACTGTCTTTTTTTAAAAAAAAAGAATAGAGAGACCTTCAAACACAAAGTCTAGAAAATAAGCTTTAAATCAAATCTCTTAATATTATTTTTGTCACTCATCATCATTTCAAGTGTTTTAAGTTTAACGTAAATAATGCTTAAGACAAATATTTTTTTTTTATATATTTATATTTAGGCTTAAATCTGCATGGTATTATTTTAGTTTGAGTCAGCAACTGTAAGTCTCTCTATATACAAGAGCATTTTCACACTTACAAACATATACTTTTCGTGGCTGTATCTATTTCTGTACTTAATTATACTATATATTTTTTCCAATAGTTATAAGTTTTAGGTGCATAAAATTTTGCTAAATGTATAACATCTAATGGAAAACAAAATAAATAATTTTTCATTGAATTTATATACAACGCTAGCATAACCTTAAAAATAACAAAACCCGTGCATCGCACGGGCTAAAACTATTAATAATAAAAAAAAAATGAGAATATTAGTGTGACAATGCACGGGTGTTGGATTCCTTTATCTATAATACTGGTCATAGTCATGAATTTTGTATTTATTGTGTTTTTATTAACGTACAAATTGTAAATTTTCCAGAACTTGTTTTGATTAGTTTTCTTAACTAAATATAAGCAATGATGTAATGATTTTCTTTTATCTTAGCTTGTAAATGTTGTAGGAGCTTAAATGAGAAGTTGATTGCTCATTGCTTGGCACACTTTAGCTAGTTGTTTGTTTAGATTAAATTTGTTCATGTTATGAACCTAATACACAAGTTAAAAGTTATGAGATGGCATTACTATTTGGTGGCACAAGGATAGTAAGTAATGAGATGTTTTGCATAAATAAAGAATTTGCGGGTAAAAAGGGCAAAGAGAAGCAAGAAAATATAATGCATTGAAAATCTAGTATAATGAGTTAGTGAAAAGTAAAAACAATGTAAATAAGTGAAGTTGAGAACAACTTCAATTTCCTTAACCATGTCCGATCCAAGCTAACAAATGTTCACTTTATATAAAAATGTTTTTTGCATTAGTGCGAAAAACTTAAAAATGAGAAGAGGAGAGACAAGATCGGTTAAGTATTATTTACCAATATTTTCAAGTCAAATTATAAATTCATAGGATTATAATAGGAAATTTAAAAAGTTCTCTGATAAGAGTAATCTCTTGCAGAAAACAAACCTCAGGCTTTTATAAATTTTAGAATGAGATGGCGAGTCTATTTAATTTTCTTAAATTTTACCAATTTTTGTTATCTCAAAACTTGTTTAAATACTTATTTTATAGTTTATATTACCTTTTAGTAAAAATTTACCTTTCAAAAATAAGTTTTACTTATGATTAAAATAGGTAACTTACATTGGTTTAGATTAAAATTTCAAATTAAAGTTGACAATTAATTTTAACTACACATTTCATAGGAACGACAACTTTTCAACCACACATATCATCGACTTTTATCAAAATCTACTAAAAATCTCATTTTAATCTGTACCAAACACGGGTCAATCTCCAATTAAACTTAATAGATCAAGAACGTGTGATAATTTAAGTTGATCAAACATATTTACTATCTACACATATCGAAAGAAACGCGGCATATAAACAAATAAAATCATGATTAAACGAGTAGTCCCCATATATGGAGATCGTCGGTTGTATTTATTTAAGATGAAAAAGTGTATTGGAGACATTTGTTTCGTGAATAAGAAGGGATACCGTTTTAATGAGTTACATTTTTATCGATTTTCATTTGTCGTGTCACATCACATGTAATTCGAGTAAAAATAATAACCGAACATAATAGACAATTTTTTATAGCACAACTATTACGAATATTTTCAATTCATATTACAAATTCATAGGATTATAATAGGAAATAAAAAAAAAAAAAATCTCTGATATGTGTAATCTCCTATAGGAAACAAACCTCGTGCTTTTATAATTTTTAGAATGAGATGGGGTGTCTATTTAATTTTCATAAATTTTACCAATTTTTGTTATCTCAAAACTCATTTAAATACTTATTTTATTGTTTATATTACTTTTGAGTAAAAACTTACTTTTCAAAAATAAGTTTTACTTATGATTAAAATAGGTAACTTACGTAATTTTAATTTTCACAAAATAAATCATTATATTCAAATATAGTTAAACTTAATATTTCTTATTTTGAAATACAATAAAAAAATGACATTGGATAAGAATCAAAGCTAATTTTTTTCACTATTGTATTCATTTTTTATTGTATGACATTCGATAATAATCGTGACTAAATTTTTTTTTTTTGCACTTTTGCATTTTATTTTTTTGCTTAATTCAAAATACTAGGATTAAATAATTCTTTTTACATGTAGAAGGAAATCTTCATGGACAATATTTTTATTAGTTATTAATGAAATGTCAAAGATAAGAATAAAAAAAATGAGAATATTAGTGTGACAATGCACGGGTATTGGATATCTTTATCTATAATACTAGTCATAGACACGTACGTTGCACGAATTTTGTATTTATTGTGTTTTTATTTGCGTAGAAATTGTAAATTTTCCAGAACTTGTTAAAGATAATCCGTTTTTTATTTGTTTTCTTAACTAAATATAAGCAATGATGTAATGATTTTCTTTTATCTTAGCTTGTAAATGTTGTAGGAGCTTAAATGAGAAGTTGATTGCTCATTGCTTGGCACAGTTTAACTAGTTATTTGTTTAGATTAAAGTTGTTCATGTTATGAACCTAAATACACAAGTTAAAAGATAGGAGATGGCATTACTATTTGGTGCACAAGGATAGTAAGTAATGAGATGTTTTGCATAAATAAAGAATTTACGGGTAAAAAAGGCAAAGAGAAGCAAGAAAATATAATGCATTGAAAATCTAGTATAATGAGTTAGTGAAAAGTAAAAACAATGTAAATAAGCAAAGTTGAGAACACCTTCAATTTCCTTAACCGTGTCCGAGCCAAGCTAACAAATGTTTACTTTATATAAAAATGTTTTTGCATTTGTACGAAAAACTTAAAAATGAGAAGAGGATAGAGAAGATCAGTTAAGCATTATTTACCAATAGTTTCAATTCATATTATAAATTCATAGGATTATAATAGTAAATAAAAAAAGTTCTCTGGTAAGAGTAATCTCTTGTAGAAAACAAACCTCAGGCTTTTATAATTTTTAGAATGAGATGGTGTGTCTATTTAATTTTCATAAATTTTACCAATTTTTGTTATCTCAAAACTTGTTTAAATTATTACTTTCGAGTAAAATTTACTTTTCAAAATTAAGTTTTACTTATGATTAAAATAGGTAACTTACATTGGTTTAGATTAAAATCTCAAGTTAAATTTTAAATACACATTTCATGGGACCACACATATCATCGACTTTTATCAAAATCTACTAAAAATCTGATTTTAATTTGTACCAAACACGGGTCAACATTCAATTAAACTGAATAGATCAAGAACGTGCTATAATTTAAGTTGATCAAACATATTTACTATCTACACATATCGGAAGACACACGAATTATAAACAAATAAAATCACTATTAAACGAGCATTCCTCATTTATGGAGATCGTTAGTTGTATTTATTTAAGATGAAAAAGTGAATTGGAGACATTTGTTTCTTGAATAAGTGGGGACACAATTTTAATGAGTTACATTTTTATCGATTTTCATTTGTCGTGCCACGTGTAATTCGAGGAAAAATAATAACTGAACATAATATACAAATTTTTATAGTCAACTATTACGAGTGCACATAATTAAGATTATTTGGTAAAATTTTAACTATATTTATTTTATATAAAAATATTTTTTTTGCATTAGTTTGAAAAACTTAAAAATGAGAAGAGGAGGGACAAGATTAGTTAAGTACTATTTACCAATATTTTCAATTCATATTATAAACTCATAGGATTATAATAGGAAATAAAAAAAAATAAAAATCTCTGATAAGAGTAATCTCTTGTAGAAAACAAACATCGTGCTTTTATAATTTTTAGAATGAGATGGGGTGTCTATTTAATTTTCATAAATTGTATCAATTTTTGTTATCTCAAAACTCATTTAAATACTTATTTTATTGTTTATATTACTTTTGAGTAAAAACTTACTTTTCAAAAATAAGTTTTACTTATGATTAAAATAGGTAACTTACTTAATTTTAATTTTCACAAAATAAATCATTATATTCAAATATAGTTAAACTTAATATTTCTTATTTTGAAATACAAAAAAATACAATTAAAAAAAACGACATTGGATAAGAATCAAAGTTTTTTTTTCACTATTCTATTCTTTGATTTTTTATTGTATGACATTCGATAATAATCGTGACTAATTTTATTTTTTGCACTTTTGTATTTTATTTTTTTTGCTTAATTCAAAATACTAGGATTAAATAATTCTTTTTACATGTAGAAGGAAATCTTCATGGACAATATTTTTATTAGTTATTAATGAAATGTCAAAGATAGGAATTAAAAAAAAGAGAGAATATTAGTGTGACAATGCACGGGTGTTGGATGTCTTTATCTATAATACTAGTCATAGTCACGCGCGTTGCACGAATTTTGTATTTATTGTGTTTTTGTTAGCGTCGAAATTGTAAATTTTCCATAACTTGCTGAAAATAATCCCTTTTTGATTAGTTTTCTTAACTTAATATAAGCAATGATGTAATGATTTTCTTTTATCTTAGCTTGTAAATGTTTTAGGAGCGTAAATGAATAGTTGATTGCTCATTGCTCTGCCCAATTTAGCTAGTTATTTTTTTATATTAAAGTTGTTCATGTTATGAACCTAAATACACAAGTTAAAAGTTATGAGATGGCATTACTATTTGGTGGCACGAGGATAGTAAGTAATGAGATGTTTTGCATAAATAAAGAATTTGCGGGTAAAAATAGAAAAGAGAAGCAAGAAAACATAATGCATTGAAAATCTAGTATAATGAGTTAGTGAAAAGTAAAAACAACGTAAATAAGCAAAGTTGAGAACACGTTTAATTTCCTTAACCATGTATCTAGATGGATGATTAAAGTTCCAATCCAAGCATAACAATCAACGAGAGCTTTGAAACAAGTACATTAAATAGTGTGAGTCACTGGATGCCAATCCAAAGTTGAATACAATTGCTATGCCCGCTTTTTGTTACCAAAGGAAAGATGCTTACCAAACCAAAATATGAATCAAATCATATTTTATTATGTGCTTCGAAGTCATATTTTTAGCATGTTATCCAAATATGTTTATGATTTACGAACAAAGGACGATTTAGAAGGCAATCAAAGCTATTGGTCCTTCAACCCTCATTAAGGGCACCTTTGAAAATACAACGTATCCTTCAGAAATGGAATGTATCTCCACATTGGAACAATCTATTCCACGAAGGTAGTCATAGACTCATAGAAGTCGTCCTAAAATCAAAAAACGATTGACAATATTAGTAAAACTTGTTCTATAAGCAATATCATACATTAGAAAGAAAATAAAAGGAAACATTGTGCCTCCCAATTGCATAAGCAAGGGTATGAATATTGGTACTATGTGAAGTTTTGATGTTTTTGTTATGGATATATTTATTGCTTATGTATGTTGACATAATATTCAAATAAAAAACATCAATTTTTTATTTTTTTGGCACACATATGGGGTTAAATACCTATACTTAAACAGAAGCCAACCTGGGAAGTGATGTGTTAGGCAAATTGTTGTCAAACGACCTCCCCCGAGCAATGATGAAATACGCTGTATTTATTCAGTCGGCATTGTCCAAATGACTGAAAGTTAATCGAACACCACAATTGGTAAACCAACCCTAAACCGACCCAAACTTGGATGGCCCACCTATTTTCTACTTGGGCCTTAGCTTGTCTTTTGGGCCTAACCTAGTTCTATATGAATGCTATACCCGTTTCTATTCTTGCTTGTGAGAGAACTTGTGCCTTGGAGAGAAACTGTGACCTTGCTGTGTGCTTCCTTCGTTCCTTTTCTCTCCTTTTGTCTTTGTGGCTAGCTTGTGGTTACAAAACTCTCTTCACCATTCTACAAACCTGTGTGGGCAGTAGAGAACTAGGTGGAGCAACCGTTTGGAGGCTTGGTGTTTTGGGTTTTCTCTTGGTGGTGTTCGATTAAGGTATTCTGAGCCCGGTTTCTAGGTGAAAATCTGGTGGTTTAACATTACATTTGGTATCAGAGCTGTTGGTTGGATCAAAGAGGCTGAAATCGAACCTAGGAGAAAGGCTGCTCGTGATTTTCTTCGAGAAAACCGAGCCTATTTTCTTCAATTCCGGCCAAACCACTCACCTGCCGGAAAATCTGAGGGCAGACCCACTCCGTGCAGACCAAGGCGCACCTGGTGGTGGTGCGCGTGTCCTCCGGCGGCGGCGCGTGGGCTTCAGGCGGCGGCGCGTGGAGGCTGTTTCTGGCCAGAATTTTTTGGGCAGTTTGTTTATTTTATCCACCTGAACGTACTGATATATTTATTTAAGTGTTTCAGGTTTGCAGAAAATATTGGACGATTTTGCCCTTTCGGTGGTCGTCTGATTCGAGGTCAGAATGTGCGCAACACATTTACTGAAGTACTTTAGGCCATAAATTGCGGCCTAAAGCAGTAAATTCGCAACTCTCGATAATTACGGACTCAGACAAGTCCGCTCTGGTAAATTGGCTGATCCTCTCGTTAATTTTCAGCACTAGCGCGTCATCGTGTGGGGTGACATTAGGATTGGGGTTACCGTGTGGGGTAACCATTGCTTGTGCTAGAAATTAGGAATTAACTGTTTTTTCGTTTGCTAAGTGTTTTTTGCTCTTTTTTGGTTAATTTCAGCATATTATTGTTTGTGATATATTGTGAGTGAAACTGTTTTGTTGATTATCCTCCTAGTTGCATCGATAAGTCCCTAGAATACCTAGACCTTACCCGTTTTGAAAATTTCCTTGATCTAAGATCGTGAATCTTACGAAACCCTGGAAATCTTAAAACGGTGTATATTTGCGAATCTAGGTCTACTTTGTGTGGCTTAATTGTGTCTTTGTGTTTCCTGTTTGAAAATGACAACGCACAATTTTGATTTGGGAACTTTTACTGGAAAAGATGATTTTTCTATTTGGCAACAGAAAATGTGAGGTATTTTGGTTCAACAAAAAGTTTCGAAAGCCATTGATGGCAATTTTCCCGCTGATTTTTCAAAAGAACAAAAAGAAGAAGCTGATGAGCTTGCTTACACCTCCATTATTTTACACTTGTCTGACGCAGTTTTGAGAAAAGTGGGTAAACTGAAAACTACTAAAGAACTTTGGCAAAAATTGGAAGATTTGTATTTGCTTAAATCTACTCCCAATAAGCTCTACTTACTCGAGCGTTTTTTCAGTTTCAAAATGGATTCCTCAAAAGAACTTGATGACAATTTAGATGTGTTTAACAAACTTGTACAAGATATTGTTAACTGTGGAGAGTCGGTGCCTGAAACCTACAAAGCTATTATCTTCGAATGCTATACCTGATATTTATCGTGAAGTGAAAAATGCTATTAAGTATGGTAGGGACACCTTGACACCAAAATTGTCGTTGACTCTCTTAGAAGTAAAGAGATGGAGATGAGGGCTGAAAAACATGATAGGAAGAGCGGTGAGATTCACATGATGAGGGGTAGAACTCAGTTTAGGCAAAACAGTCATAATGGTTACCAAAGTAGTGGCGAGTCTAGTAGTAATGGACATAGAAGGAAAAGCAGGGGTAAGCCTAGATCCAAATCTAGGACTAAGGAAAGAAAATGCTATGGCTGTGGGAACACGGGGCATTTTATAAAAGATTGCTATAAAGAGAAAAATAAGCAAAAGGGTCGAGATAGAGACGAGGTGAATGTGTTGTCATCTGACTCTGGTAATTGTGATGGTGAAATCTATATGATTACCAATTAATTTGTTTCTTCTGAATTAAACTCAACCGCAAATTCTCGTTTTCATGAGTGGATTCTTGATTACGTGCATCTTTTCATGTGACATCACATAAAGATTGATTTGAAAATTTGTATGAATCAAATGATGGGCATGTTGTGTTGTGTGACAATTCTGCTTACAATGTTGTCGGCATGGGTGATATTACGTTGAAGTTTGATACTGGTTTTGTGTATACTTTAAAGGACGTTAAATATATCCCTGAATTGTCTAGAAACTTAATTTCAGTAGGAAGACTTGAGAAATCTGATTTCACTGGTAAAATTGGAAATGAGATTTTGAAATTGATTAAAGGTGCACTCGTCTCTATTAAGGGTATTAGAAAAAATGATATTTATATAACCACTGGGGAAGTGATGAGAGGTTTAGACTCCTCTATCTCTTCCGCCAAGTCTGATCATACACACAAATGGCACAATAGACTTGCACATGTGGGTATTAAGGGGATTAAGCTTCTTAATGAAAAAGGTGCTTTTGGAAATGACTGTGTGTCTGATTTGTCTTTCTGTGACCATTGTGTGCTTGGCAAACACCATAAAACTACTTTCTCCACAAGTGTTCATAATACTAGAACCATGCTTGAATATGTGCATTCGGACCTGTGGGGTCCATCTAGCACTCCCACCGCAGGTGGGAATAGGTATTTCTTGTCTATTATTGATGACTATACTAGGAAAGTGTGGGTTTACCTTTTGAAAGAGAAATCCGACACTTTCGATAAATTTAATAATTGGAAAAGACAAGTTGAAAACCAAACTGGTAAGAAGATCAAGTTTTTGAGAACTGATAATGGTCTAGAGTTTTGTAACACTGATTTTGATAATATGTGCAAGGAAAGTGGAATAACAAGGCATAAAACGGTTCCTTACACTCCCCAACAAAATGGGGTAGCGGAAAGGATGAATAGAACCATACTTGATAAAGTGCGTTGCATGATGTTAAGTTCTGGAGTCCCGAAGTCATTTTGGGGCGATGCTGTTATGACTGCTTGTTATTTGATTAATTTGACTCCATCTGCTGCATTGAATGGTGATACTCCGCATGAAAAATGGTTTGGTAAACTTAGTGATTACTCCATGCTTAGAACTTTTGGCTGCACTGCTTTTTCTCATCAGAGTGAGGGAAAGCTTGAACCTAGAGCTAGGAAATGTGTTTTTCTAGGTTACCCCGAAGGTGTCAAGGGGTATAGGTTGTGGGATAGGAGCCAGAAAGGAGTTAAAATCATTGTGAGTAGAGATGTTACATTCAATGAGAGCGAAATGCCATGTTTGAAAGCTGAATCTGAACCTGTAAGTGAGGAAATACAAGGTGAAGAGAGTAGTCAGCTGAAGGTGGAGTTAGGGAAACCTAGCACATTCATCCCTGTTACACAGAGTGAGGTGGAGACTCAGGAACAACAACCTGATGTCGAGAATGGAGATGAAGTAGCAGTAGAAGAATACCCTGAAGAAGAGAATCCTCTAGCAGACTATAACTTGGTTAGGGATAGAGAGAGGAGACAGACTAGAGCACCGGTGAGATTTGGTTATGAATCCGAGTTAGCTTTTGCTCATGCGAGTTATGAGGAGTTAGCTGATAGGGAACCAAAGACCTTTGAAGAGGCAATGAAGAGTGAACAATCTGAAGAGTGGTTTAAGGCAATGAGAGATGAGATGAGTTCTTTAGAGACGAATCAAACTTGGAAATTAGTACCTAAACCTAAGAATAAATCTACTGTTGACTGTAAGTGAGTATTTAAGGTTAAGAAGGGTACTAACATATCTGAACCCTTAAGGTTTAAGGCTAAGCTAGTGGCCAAGGGGTACACTCAGAAGGAGGGGCTTGATTACAACGAGATTTTTTCACCTGTTGTTAAGTACACTGCTATTAGAGTCATACTTGTATTAGTTGCACATTTTGACTGGGAACTTGAACAACTTGATGTAAAAATTATTTTTTACTTGATGAATTGGATGAGCAAATCTTTATGAATCAACCAAGAGGTTTTAAAGACATTAAAACCTGATCAAGTGTGTTTCTTGAAAAGATATTTATAAGGCCTAAAACAATCACTTAGAGAGTGGTATAAGAGATTTGATTCTTTTGTACTATCCATAGGGTTTCATCGGAGTAAGTTTGATTATTGCCTTTACTTCCAACATAATGATGCTAATAATAACTAGCTGTTCTTCTTGCTATATGTGAATGATATGTTCTTTGTTGGTTCATCGCCTAAATGATAAGTAACATAAAAACAAGTTTGAATGGTGAATTTGACATAAAAGATCTGGGAAAGGCTAGAAGAATCTTAGGCATGGAAATTGAAAGAGACGGGTCAAATTCTATTTTGTTTTTACATCAGTCATCGTATGTTTCAAAGGTGTTAAAGAAATTTGGCATGGATGATTGCAATCATGTTACATTACCATTAGCTAATCACTTTGTATTATCTAAAGATCATGCTTCCTGTAATGAAAAGGAAATAAAATACATGAGTAGAATCACATACTCTGATGTGATTGGTCCTATTATGTATTTGATGGTTTGCATTATACCTGATTTAGCTTTCGCTGTGAGCACGCTTAGTAGATATATGTCTAATCCTGGTCCTGAGCACTGGGAAGCCTTAAAATGGATGTTAAGGTATTTAAAGGGTACATGTCATGTAGGTCTAAAGTTTGGTGTTAATAACGATGGGGTTAAACTGAAAGGATATGTTGATGCTGACTATGCTGGGGATAGGGATAATAGGAAATCCACTTCTGCCTATGTGTTTACCTTGTCTAATTCTTGTGTTAGTTGGAAATCACAGTTACAACACATAGTAGCACTATCCACGACAGAATCTGAATACATTGCTACTACTGAAGCTATTAAAGAAGCTTTATGGCTTAGAGGCCTTTTACATGAACTGTGTGTTCTGAATGATTATGTGGTAGTATATTCAGATAGTCAGTCTTCTATACATTTATGTAAGAATCCTGTTTTTCACGAACGCACCAAACACATTGATGTTAGACTACATTTCATTAGAGATATTGTGTCTCAAGAAGTAGTAAGGCTTGAGAAAATACACACCCAATATAATCCCTCAGACATGGGTACTAAGGTGCTACCTTTGGTGAAGTTTAGAAGTTGCAAAGATCTTCTAAACATTGGTGGGGGTAAATGATTTCCAATTTTATTGGTTCTCCATTTTTCTAGATTATTACTAATGCGTAATAACTTTCTTTGCAGGTCCTTTGACACCAAGGTGGAGGTTTGTTAGGCAAATTGTTGTCAAACGACCTCCCCCGGGCAATGATGAAATACGCTGTATTTATTCAGTCGGCATTGTCTAAATGACTGAAAGTTAATCGAACACCACAATTGGTAAACCAACCCTAAACCGACCCAAACTTGGATGGCCCACCTATTTTCTACTTGGGCCTTAGCTTGTCTTTTGGGCCTAACATAGTTCTATATGAATGCTATACCCGTTTCTATTCTTGCCTTGTGAGAGAACTTGTGCCTTGGAGAGAAACTGTGACCTTACTGTGTGCTTCCTTCGTTCCTTTTCTCTCCTTTTGTCTTTGTGGCTAGCTTGTGGTTACAAAACTCTCCTCACCATTCTACAAACCTGTGTGGGCAGTAGAGAACTAGGTGGAGCAACCGTTTGGAGGCTTGGTGTTTTGGGTTTTCTCTTGGTGGTGTTCGATTAAGGTATTCTGAGCCCGGTTTCTAGGAGAAAATCTGGTGGTTTAACATTACATGATGTAATGCGAGGAATATTACATAAAATTTATTTCTCTTATTTTATGGAAAAGGTAGTCAAGATTTTTTATGAAAAATTCATTGTGAACATTAATGAAAATTAAGAGACACGGCAATTGAAATTGAAGATGCTCATACTCAAAACTATATGTAGAATCAACAAACAAACCTTCATTGATGTCACGAAATGGCCTCCGGGTTTCAAAAAGTACGAGGCATTCAATGCTAAAATTCTTGCTTGCAAACATAAAGGAATAAATTAAGAACACATTCCACAAGCTAAGACAAGAACAACAAAATCACTGTCCCCCATAGCACCACAAAATATCTCAAGTTGTAATAGCCAATCTCATATATCAACATATAAAGGAGACTTCATTTTGGTATACACACCAAAAAATAAAGAGTAAGCTTAAACTGAGTTGCTTACCCCATAATTTTTTTCCTGGATTTCCTATCAAAGGAAAATATGCAGTCCACAAACTACAGAGAAAACAAACTTGATTAGGCTGAGCAACATCAGAAAAAATCACGTCCACCATGCCAACAAGCATTCTATATTTTGCTGGATGTTTTGCTAGATTTAAAAACTGTTACGGGAACAGTGGCTTTAGGATTGACTTTTTTACATTCCTACAATATAAAAGAGTCAAACCTAAAGCCACCGTCGTTATAACAATGTTTAAATCCATTTCCATTTTCTTTTTATCATTTTTTTTTGCCTTTACTTCTTCTTACAAAACGACGCCGTTCTATTAGTTTTTTGTCAATTCACATCTGACACACGCAATCTTTTTTCTTTCCCTTTTTTTTTTGTCTTTCCAAAGTTTTTTTCTCTAGATTTTGCTTTCCATTTTCCAAGACAATTATGTTTCCCAATTCTTTTTCACATCTTCACCAAGGTATTGTTTGGGCATTTGGTGGCACGATCTTTGCTCTTGTTTATTGAACAAAAGGAATTTCAGGTAATTTCTTTTGCTATAAATGATTTACAAATTTTGCTTGTTTATTGTAACCTACCAGTCAGTCTACACGGATTTCTCCGTGCAACACAGAGACTTATCTCCCTGCGCACGGACTGATCTCTGCAATGCGCGGAGAGAGATTTGTCGCAAATGTCTCTGCGCAACTCACACATTCGATTTAAATAACAAAAGTAGATATGATAATTCAACCACACAAATCAAACATTGAATTCAATACGCAAATACGTTGAACAAACTATAAACGTAACAAATGAGAGAAATTATCATTGGATAATTCTGCATGTACATTAGGGTATCTATAATGGCCAAGTTGCATTTTCTTGTTGGCTAATGCACAAACAACTTTTTCCACCCTCCAATGATGGAAAGCCACTTGGCCATTATGTATACTATTATGTATACTCCAATGTACTTGTAGCATAATCCATTATCATTTTCGTATTGGCAAAGCCGTCAGATAAGACTCTCACTTGGTTATATTTCGACCAATTTCTTTCTCAATCTCATATATCAGAAGATGAGAAATTGAATCCCAGCAAACAAAAAATGTCAAAATCTTTGGGATGGTCGGCAACGGGATTTTTTCCGCAAAATTGAGAGAACAAAATAATAAGAGAGAGACAGAGAGAGAGAGAGAGAGAGAGAGAGGAAATGATGGCTGGATCTGGTAGCATGGGAAATGGAGGAGTAAAGAGGTGTGGTCGGTACTGTGGGAAATGGAAAAAGAGTAAAGACAGGGGAGAGGAACAGGGAAGAGTGCAAAAGTTGAAACGCGTTCAATTTGGCGGGTGAGAGAAGATATAAAAAAGTAGAATACGACGTCATTCAGTTACGTAAAGCGACGTTGTTTTGTTCTTAGAAGCAAATAGAAAATGATGTCATTCGGTAATGTAAAGCTACGCTGTTTTGTTCTCAGAAGTGAAGGCAAAATAAAGACGAAAAAAATTAAAAACCGAAAAGAAAAAAAATTGGAAGGAGAATGGATCACTATTGCATATACAGTACATCTTGATTACCTTTTTTTATATACTAGTCTCTGCCCGTGCAAATGCACGGGCAGAGTTTTTTTTGACAGTATTATTAGTGTATTAAATGTGTTGGATTTTTGTGAATTACATACAATGTTCGCTATGGCTGCATTTATTTGCACGGGCAGAGTTTTTTTGACAGTACTATTAGTGTATTAAATGTGTTGGATTTTTGTGAATTACATACAATGTTCGCTATGGCTGCATTGTGATGAATTTTAATTTTTTTTGTGAATATGTAAAAAGACTTACTAAGTTACATTATTCTAGAATATAAAAAGTATGTTCACGAGTGGGAGAAGGATTATTAAGTTACTGGAAGAAGAAGAAAAATAATATACGTTAAGTTCACATATTCCAACTTAGTGAAACCTTGAGCAAGCTTAAAGCAATAACAAACTTGTATATAGGGACATTCCCTTCTCCCTTGTGATGGTTTGTATTCCGAAGGGGGCCCGGGCTGAAATAGTTTCAAAAGATTTGGCGTTAATCTAGTAGAATGACTTTTGACCAATCTGCATAAATAAATAAACAAAAAGTCATATACATGTAAGGAATATAAGTCAAAAATGCATTTCTATAATAGTTCAATAATTTAAGTAATCAGAATATCAACTGAACTACTTTATTAACATTAGACAAAGTCAAGAACAACGCTCATTTTTGCAGTCACAAGTTTAAAAGAGAAAACATCTTGAAGTTCTTCACGCATCATTTTAGCCACCATACAGAAGTACACACTACCTTAACAGATTCCTCCCAAATGAGTTAACATTCAATATCAGGAGTCAGGACTCGGTACCCTCAGGAGTACTACTTTTAAGGCTGGGATCACAGCTGGTTCCCAAGAAAAATTTTCAATTATTAGATATTATTAGTGAGTACCATGCTCTGTGAGCCCCATTCCTTTAATTGCACCTCATTCCTACACTGCATTCTAGCAGGGAAAACAAACAAGCCAATGGAGCATGTCACGCTATACCAGTCCACAATGTCACCCAAACAAAGAATCCTTTCTATCTCTCTAAATGCTATACAAATCACTTCTCCACTCCACCTGACGTGCTGTGTTCCTATCGGGGGACAAAGGAGATGCCACAAATCTCAATCTATAACCTCATATTTTGTTGAAAATGGCCAAATCATGCTAATTTTAGCAGAATCCTTGATGCATCATCAATACGGACAGACATGGCATGCAGGAGGAAGAGCATACGTTGACAACTCCAAAAACAGGAAAAGAAAATAACATATATCTATCACGTGTTGAATGGTTAAGTTATAACAGAGTAATCAAGAAACATCTTCAGTCACCTTATCACTTAGAAGTAGAAAGAATCAAAACACACATAGTATCTTACAATAAAATAAATATAATATAAAAGTTGTACCTCAACTCCATAGCCTTTCACATACACGTTAGTAAAGAGCTCAGAAGGTAACAAAATTTTAATAATACTAAAACAAAGTTTCAATAGTATTCTTAATGATTCTCCAAAACCAAGCAAAAAGGAAGGCTAAACTTCTCACCTTAGCTTGTGCAATTGCTTCATCTACTTCTTGTCTCACTTCTTTCTCAATATCCTGACAGAAAAAGTAAGAACAGCCAAATATCTCTTAATATTGTTGATTTGTTAGGAGGAAAGCTCACATTGCACTCTTGGTTCGTTCTAATTAGTGTTACACCAATAGGATAATTCCCCAAAACCCCAAAAATAAAGTAAACACGGCGGATGAATTTGGAGAACAAAATTTATTTCTATGAATTCCTATTACTGTTAATATCACCTTAATGTGCCTCTTGCGGCTTCCCAAGTGATGGTTTCAGTTCACCGCCTCTGATTTTAGACTGTTTCATTTTTATTTTATTTTAAATTTTTTGGGAGGGGGATATGAAGTCAAAGAAGAACGAGCATGATCTAAAACCGCTGGAACTTTATCCCCTTGTTTCACATGAACTTTGAAATGGATAATGATATCCAAAATGTGGGTAACCAAAAAGCGTATATCATAGATAGATTACTGCAGAATGTGTTTTTCAAAAAAAAATTTGTGTAAATTTAAAATCATCTAAATACTGAATGCATACCAAAAATGAGTGACCACTTCACTGCAGTACGAAAACCAGCTACTATTAAGCAACTTCACTTGGAATTCCCTCTTTTATTCCTGCATATAAAAGCATCTAAACTTGAACTGGATTACAGGTGCAGAAAGCAGTATCAAATCGAAAGCAAGTAATATTTATTAAGTATGATTCTTAGTTGATTCATCTTCATCCTATAGACCTAAAAACTAAATGGTTTAATAATGCATCTATCCCTAAAACCAGAACAAAGATTTACAAGAATCTTAGCTTACTTCCACTTAACAAAATGGAAATTTTATTCATTTTGTTCAAGAACAGATTTCAAACATCTGTTTTTCTTCAATTTTTTTTTATTTTTTTTTGCAGGTTTACTACCAGTCAACAAACAAGAAAATAGCAAATTCAATTGGAAGAAATATAAACTCAACTCACCACACTGGAGTATGACACTTCTTCTAGGGAACAATTTGCCCACAACTTTTATCAAACGTGTTAATAGCGAATGAAGTTCTAAAAAAAATAAAAAATCACATTTCATTGAAACTACAGACTTCTATTGAAGTTCTGAAAACGCACATATTTCATTCAAACTACACAAATTCAGTCAGAATACAGTATATTAACACAATTTGTGCTCTTCTTTAATTCAACTTAAAAGTTTCTTAATTTAAGCAAAACTCATTAAAAATATTCACCCAACTCAGATAAACACCTGAAGCAACAGATCCAACAGATTGTGTGGCTTTGTTAAACTCAACCTACACACATGATTGCCTTCGATTAAAATGATAATAAAGGAGTTAATAGCATAATGCATATAGTCAAATTTGTCACCTCATATTTCTTGACATGTGAAAATCTATCTCAACGGAAGAAGATAAGTGTTCATTTTTCCACTGAAAACCTGCTAAAAAAATAGCATCATAAATGACAGAAATATTTTAGGCCAAGTCAATAGATGCTTTAACCAACCTTGGCTGTTTTCCTTTTAAACAAGGCTTGATAGTCATATTTACCCAACTCCGGTGCAAAAAATTGTTTGAAATGATCACTTTGAACCTGAAATAGAAAAGACACGGTAAGATAAAGAGGAAACTTTTGACATAAAACCTCAGCATAAATTTAGTAGACCTAGCCCAGAAACCATGTTGCAATCAGCAATTACATATGTAATTAATAGAAGGAACTACTCATCTAATATGGTGGTTCCACAGAGACAGGAAGGTCTGAAAGTTTAACTCAAGTAACCACTCAAAAATAAGTTTAGAGAAAAACGAAAATGCAAGCATTATCATATACAAATCTCAAACAACTATGTCATAATCAAGTGTTCATAATTCGATGTCGTGATCTCTTTCATTGGTTTATTACAAACCTAGTTAGCTCATTAACTTTTTGTTTCCTTAAGCTGTGTAAGAATTCTAGCGAGAATTTGCACGTTTCTCTTTGCTTCTACTGCTCCATTTTTCTCTTTGCTGCCAGAAGAGAAAACAGAGTATCCAGCTCCTTTATTGAAACTTCACAACCCTGTCGAAGGATAAAATATGTCAAGCCTCTGCACAAATAATAGCTATGAAACAAGTGTTAGGGTTGAGTGACTTCCCTGCATTTGTAGAATACAATCCTCAAAGAATCAGTAAGCCAAAGTGGACATGCAATGGGACGTTCTTGTTGGTTCCATTAGGCAGTCCTCCAGCAGTACTTAAATTCCCAGAAATTGAATTCTGCACAATGTAAACCAACTTGCATTTAGTGAATCCCGCAGTGGACGAGATGCTTCAAAATAAATTTCTTCAAAATCCCGTTAGACAAAAAATGAACATTGGCATAAGAAGAATGCTTACAGCCTCATTTTCACAAATCATTAATTGGTTGTGATGAAAATTCAAATGGAAAAGCAGATGAATTGGTACTGGTGTAAATTCAAAAGGGTAAATCGATAAAGTATAGAAAAAATAAATATTACCTTGCATTTGAGAGTTTGAGAACGGAAGATTAAGATTTCTTGATTGCTAGCAGGATCATAAAACAAATTATCAGCTACCTAACCATAGTAAATATGTAAGCATCATGATTGCCACTTGAAGTTTTTGAAAGAAATGAAGAAATCTATTTTTCAATGGAAACGTATATATATAATGAAAGTAGAAAATCAACAAAGGTTACTTAAATTCCCATCACATAGATTAAGTTTATTTCTATACTATCACGACAAAATACTTTTCATAAATTGTAATGATATCCAAACAAATTAAACTCCATGACAATAAACAACTGACAAATGGGTGATTACATTTCCTCTCTCTTCTTTATTATTATTTTTTTGCCAAAAGATGACCCGTGCTTAACTGAGGGGTCCGGTCTGTACCCCAGTAGATAGAAAAAGGGTGACAAGGAACACCTATTATTGCCTTTCATAACACAGTACACGAACACAACTAATATATGAAATCAACAACCTGTAATTCAATGATAGAACATAATCTCATCTCAAACAGTTGTATTGCAGCAGCAGGAATATCTAGCGAGCAAACATAATCTTTAATATGAAGCTGGGTTCTTCTAGCTGGCTGAAGTCTTTGCTTTAAGTAATGACACACCTATCATGTTAGCTTTCTCAGTGAACATTGAAATATTCTCATTTAGGGTAGTTGAAAAGGAAAAAAAAAATAAGCGTTCACTATTGCCAAATAAAAATTAAAATGTGTGGACAAATATAAGAATGAAATCTTTTCCTTCAGCCAGTTCATGAAAGTTCACATATGAACAAAGCTACATCATACATAAATTCACTTTAATTACCAACTTTAAAATTTAATCACCTAAGACCCAGCTCAAATCCCTGATTACATATGAATCACCAAATAAAATTTAAAAACAAGAAAAAAATAATCAATGTCATATAATCGAAATGAGGTTAAAATGAAGCCTCACCCTGACGTCCCATTTATGTCCTATACATTTCGTGACTCTGTCAGTGGTAGAAGAGGTACAAAAATTACAACATTGATTTCACAAGTACATTTATTGATGTCGAGAAAATAATCAATAATCGTATTTTTTTAGTATAATGCAAGTAGGGCAGCATACCATTATATACTTTGATCCAGCCTCCATCTTTGCATATTTATCGGGACAATTTCAATAACTTGCCAATAATCAGTTGAAATAATTATCAACCAATAATCATAAGCAGTGCAACAGGGATGGAAAAAATGCTAATTTTTGCAAAATATCACAAACCATTGTCATCGCTCCTAAATGAGTTGCCGCAATCAGAATGTTTCAAGTCCCAACAAAAGGGTTATAGACCAATTTCCCAATTCTGAATTGTGCTTCATTTGCCATCAAGAAAGCCCATTGGGCCCAGATATTTGTGGCTTTTTAATTGATAGGTTTGCAAGATCTTCATATCATCCGTGCCAATTTCCCGACCAAAAAAGACCCTTCTATGCACAATAGGTGGGTGGAAAGCCCATTCTCAGATCCATAATCATCATTATCCGTAAGAAAGAACTTGTGATTAGGTATTTTCAAATTGACCTTCCCCTGAAATATATAGAATCATCAGTTGGCAACAATTGACAATATTAGTATTTAAACACAAAATCAACTTAGTGTGTGTTTGGTAGGGATTTTTTGGGGGAAGAATTGATTTTGAATAGTGATATGATGGGAAATGTGTGGTTGAAAAAAAAGATAAGATTATTGATGTGATAGAAAATATTATTTTATTGAAAAATGTGTGGTTGAAAATGAGAATTGATTTACTGTTGAAAATGAGAATTGGTACCAAACATAGCCTTAATCGTAAAGGTGAAAAAAAAAATAATGAATAAAGGTGAGAATAAAACTCTCCGCGCTGCGCACAAAAACATAATATTTGAAACAACAAAATCAAAAAGTAGAGATATCTATTTCCTATCATGCAACTTGTAAAAAGGCTTTTTCAAAACAAAAATCAGAAAGAGCTAATGATGAAAACTCCCTTGAAATTTTTAAATAATACAAAGACAACCTTCCATTTTAAAGAATTACGAAAATCTCCCTTAGAATTTGTTTTCGAAACAGATTCACTCCTATAACTTATATCTAAATCTCCATTGAACTATCATTCTCTGCAAACTACCTCACAGTAAAACATAGTCCCATCTAGGATTCTTGCTTTCTATATTGGAAAAAGTAACAAAAAGGTTATTTCTCTAATTTTAAAGTAAAGATGTAACATCAGTTTTCACAAAATGTTTGATACTAAAATTAACTTTGAATTCAAGATTATCAAAATATTGAATAACCAAATGCAATATTACAACCAAAGAAATAAAGAGAAGTCATCCTTTTTTCTAATAATTTCACAAATCCCCTAAGGTTGCCTAAATTGATAAAAAAATATCAAGCATTTACATAAAACAAACACAAACATACAGCATAAATCAAAACCCTAGTAGAAAACAGATAATAGCAATTTGTTACATAGATAAAGTTGGTGTTTTCTTATCTGGCTGCTACTCCGATATTGAGTCGGCAGCGAAAGCGGGTTCGCAAAGTGAAGTTAATAAAGAACAGATGGTCAGAGAAGGGAAAGAAATGAGTACTAACATTATGAAAAGAACTTTTGATTACATATCCAAGTCAATGAATCGCCCCCTAGATAAATACTAACTTAAATATATGACCAAGTCTTAACAAGCAAGTATGCGTACATGGTTAAACAAAAAGATCCAGCAGTAGATAATCTAAGCACGTGCATCTACTGGAGATGAGCAACAATGGAGGATTAGGAAAAAAATAATTAAATGTGATATACTTGTTTGTTTAAATATCAGAAGAAAACTGCTTAACAAACTTTTAAAATACTATGACTCCTATTATTAAAGAAAAAAAGCTATATAGCCCGTCTTAAAAAAATAAAAATAAAAATTACAAGTACAAAATGTTTCAAGTAAGCATAAGATCAAAACGACCACACAAATAACTACGAACCTCTATGATTCCTAGAATCCCTATCTGGTAATCAATGAGACAAAAATAATAAATTGAAAAGATATAAAAATTGTATGTTAAAAAAGAAAAGATGCAGGATACAACTTACCTTGCTGGTAATAGAAATATATTTCACTCTTGCTCCTTCAAGAATAATGGGTTTCAGATTGTTTTTAGCAGCCAATTGAAAAATAACTTTGTCAATTCGCGTCCAGTGACATCAAACTACAAAAGTAAAGCAAATACATCAAGATATGCACGAGTATAATAAATGGATGAAGTCTACTCGAACCTTATTTTATAGTATGTAAAGTCTAAAATATGGAGAGACAAGGTATATTAATGTGTTATAGTTCAATAATACTTATTACAGTTAGAAGTAAATTAAATCTTTATTCAATGAGAATAATACAGAATTTGACCAACTCTCAAATTATCTACAGTTGTAATTCCTTTTCAGCTATTCTTCTGTATCAAGCACCAAATCTTCAATCAATACAGAAAAATCATTTTCTTTTCCTATTTCATCATTCCATGTTATTTTAGTCTTCGTATTTTTTCAAGTACGCTATTAACACTGATAATATCATTTTGCACAAATGGTGAATCCATTCATTCCCTCTGTTATTCTTTTTTTTTTTTTGCGTGCGTGCGTGTGAAATACATTCTCTCAATTCATATTATACATGTGCATCATTTTGCACAAATGGTGAATGTAATCATTCTCTTTGTTATTTTTTTTTGTGCGTGCACGTGAAATACATTCTCTCAATTCATGTTGTGCATGTGCTATTTTACCACTTTGTGGTAATAACCAAAAGAAGGAGAGAGTGAGAGAGAGAGAGAGAGAGAGAGAGAAGATAATTATATTTTTGTTCAAACACAAAAATACAAGTACTTTCTATCGTGAGGTTTCTAAATGCGTTAATTGTTGGGTGTTGTACCGTTATTAGTTCAGTTGAGTCCTACCTGCACAAAGCCAAAGAACCAATGTATCTGTGTATATGAGAGGGGTAGCTTGCTATAGGATGAGAGATATTAGTTTGGGGTTTCCTCTCAACAGTTAGAGCAGGCACAAGGACGATTGATCAAATTCATATTCATTTTAAATTGCAGGAGGTTGAAGTCCTATCTTTTGAACTTATGCACTAATAATGGTTATATTCCATAATAGCATGCTCGTAAAAAATCGGAAACATTTGAGTTTAAGAACTCAGCTGCAATTTATCAAAGGTGAGTGTTAGCTCCCAAGGACATTGGTTTTGGATTTTTCATGCAATCAAGTTAATTGTACAGCACTCATAAAACTCGTTTCCCAGCCTCAAAATATGGCAACAGCGTCAAAATCAGTGTGTACCCACTGGCTCGCAATTCTTAAGCCAAATCTTTGTGAACAATTTAAAATAATTATCAATTATTGACAAAGGCAAAGGTCAGGACAACACATATTTATAAAGGAATAGGCAAATAAAAGAACCAGCTCATTAAGGTATATTTTTGTGAAGAAGATATGCCACATATGACACATTAATGTCACTTATAATATGGTCCGAGGAAATATGGATATTTTCTTGGTCATAAATTCGTAATTCAAAAGATTGAGTTATTCCTTGTCAATGATTCCACCATAGCATATTGAGGAAGTTAAGAATACACTACCCGATAGAAGGCACAAACAGCTTGGAACATTCATATCAAATAATGCAGAGTAGATGGCTTCCTTTAGCTGTCTCCCAGAACCCTTTGCAGTCTCATTATCTGAAAAATAACAATAACAAAGAGAAATAAATGTCACTACATGTAAAGTTTATAACTGATCAACCAAACTGTCAAGAGACTTGGCCGAAAGTAAAAGGACACAAAAGTTCGGTTGAGGTTTGGAATTTTTGTTTCTTATATTTTCCAAAAAAATTATTAACCAAAATCCTTGCTTATTTCTATAACTTCCATCTTTGAGACACAGATCATTGACTTATACACGAGTGAAAATAGTCAAAAAGATTATAGAAATGAGACAAAATAAATGCTTTAAATGTTTTGAAATAAAGAGCCAATAAGCGAACATGAGTTCATATCCAAAGTCGAGATAACAAAGGTAACAGAATCCAAGCACTCATTATTCAAAAAATCATTTAATTTTTGATGTTTTTGAAATCAGGTTCTCAAAATTGAACAAGATTAATCCAAAAAAAAAAAAGAATTTTTTACGTTACCTGCAAGTAAAAGATAAAATCCTCAAACCGACTGATAGCCCAATGTTGAAATTAAGTACAGAGCATATTAAGCTTGTTCTATTACAGTTTCTATTCACAGCTTTAAAGAGAGGAAAAGATGGAACTGAAAAATTCTCTCTATTTCAAAGTCGACAAAATAAAAATTGATAAGTTCCACCAAAATATAATTGTTACACATTCATTGGTTAGTGCATCTGCGTACTCATGCGTGTAATTTTCCAAAAAATACATCATAAAAAAGGTCGCAGGAAAGTTTGATTGTTGTTAGTGTGCGTAACAAAAAACATGTGGAATAGAAAATATAGATAAAAGATATAGAAAAGGAATTAGAGAATCACCTTCTGGAGACTTCGAAAGCGGAATTTCCTGTGAGACTTTTAGTCTTGAATGCGATGCAGAGGTTGGCAGATGAAAGAGACGGTGCGATATATGCCCTCGCATCTGCGTCTCGTTCTCTGCATCTTGAATTGAATTGCAGAATGAATTGGATTTTCTTCAATTTATGAATTTATAGTTGCTTTTGCGTATGGACGAAATCGATTTCTAGGATAGGTGTTGAATTAGAAACGATTTTTTTCGAAGAGATCGCATACCAGGGTTTGCTGGAACTCTTCTTTGGTAGCATCTCTCTCAATAACCATGGCCTTCTTCTTCGCAGCCCTCGTAGTCTCGTCAAATTTCGCCAGCTTCGGTTTGATGATGGTTTGCGGAGGAGGCGGCGGGAGAGCGACTTATTCCCCATGTGATCTCGACTCCGGCGACTATTTCGCTCGAAGGAGAGAGAGAAAAAAGAAGTAGAAATTAGGGTTGAAGAGAGAGTGAATGGAAGACGCGAGACCCTTTCTCTTTCTGCTTAGATATCCATGAAAAAAAAATTCATTCGCGTGCGGGAAGTTGTAACTCCCCGTGCGCACACGGGGAGTTTGATGCTCCCCGTGCACGCACGGGGGTTTTAGCATCTCCCCGTGCGTGCACGGGGAGTTTTAAGTATAAATTTTTTTTTTACAATTTTGGAAAAAAATATTTGTTAGCAATTATAATCACTTTTAACAAATAATATATATTGATGTAGGAAAATTAGCGTTAAAGTTTGAAGAAGAATTGGAACGAAAATTGACAAAACGATTTTTTTTTTTTTTTTTTTTTTTCAATTGTTTTAGGAAGAGATGGATATTATTATGGAAGGAAATGAGATATGTTGAAGACAATAGAAGCCAAATGTAAATATCCAATAAAATCACCGCCTTTGACCGCCTACATTTTTCACCAATTGATTCTGTCTTTTCTCCTTTCTCCCATTTTTTTTGTTTCTTATCAGTTTAAAGAGGGATAAAACTGGAAAAGAAAATACGTCCTGAATGAATAGTAACTGAAGGATTGCCTCTTTTAATAGAAAGAGGGAGAAAGAGGGATATTTATTGATGAACTGTAGTGAAACCAGTTCGTGAACAGTGTTGGGCCAGTTACAAGTGTGAAAAGGAGAGTGCACAAATGAACAGTGTTGGACTCATCCCCTCTTTTAATGTAGTAGGATATTATTATTATTATCGCATCAATTTAGAATCATTTTTTGGACGATTGTAGCCCTACTATAATTTAAATATTTCAATAATGCCCTACTTTTTGTTTTTTTATAATCCAATTATTTCAATAATACCTTACTTTTCGTTTTTTAATATATATTTAATTTATTTGACTGTTTAGTTACCATCAATGTACATTTCAGTATGCTTTCATTAATGTATAAATTTCCTATTGTTAATTCTCTATTAATTAACATTCAAATTCATTAAATTAATATTCATATTCATTTATGCATTTCAGTGTTATTAATTCTATTTATAAGTTAGTTAGAATTTCACATTCAAAAATAAATTTTATTATTCACGTCCATGTATGTTAATAATATCTACTTTTACTTAACTAGAATTTAAATAAATGATTTAACATTTATTGTCACATATATATTCTTTAGTATTAATTCTAAATTAATTAACAGTCACGCATATTCAAATATTTCTTTGATAGAACTTATAAAGTATTTCGTAATAACGTACAACGCACGTTCAATATTGACTAGTTACAATAAAAAGTGGTGTGGGTACAAAAAAATTCACGATTGCAATATAACCATCATAAGAACTAATTTAACCCTTGTTTGGTTTTACAAAAAAGCGGATTTGGATTTTGATACAAGTTATAGGATTAAAAAATTGATAAAAATTGTGGATTTCATCAAATGTACGGAAAAAAACAATTGTTGACTTTAACTTATATTTTTGTAAATTGTTTAGTTAAACTAGACAGGTGCTTAATCTCATGCGGTGTTTGGTGCAAATAATATTTGAATTTAGTTTAGGAAGTATGCTAGGTCATGGATCGTTTTGGTTTGTTTTTAAAGAGAACAGCCTTGAAACCATAAATTTTAGGTATTTATTAAGCAGAATCGTCGGGTTCAAATTTTAATTATAAAATCGAATTCGATTCTTAATAATGCCCATATTTGGCCCCCATTAAATTTAAATTCATTTTCCTCTATTTTCTTATCAACTACACATTTTTCAATAAAATAATATTACAAATAAACTAAAAAAAATTTCCTTCATTTTTAACCACGCATTCTTCAAAAAATTATTATTCTACTCATTAAAATGTGAAATAATTGAGCCTAAACAAGGGTAATATATTAAATATCACATTACTTGAGAATCATTTTCTGGACGATTATAGCCCTACTATAATTCAAATATTTCAATAATACATTACTTTTTCGTTTTTCCGCAATTCAATTATTTCAATAATAACTTACTTTTCGTTTTTCAATATATATTTAATTTATTTAGTCATTTAGTTACCATCAATGTACATGTACATTTAAAAGATTCATTTCACCCGTGTACTTTCATTAATGTATGAATTTTCTATTATTAATTCTCAATTAATTAGCAATCACATTAATTAAATTAATATTCGTCCACATTAATTATAAATTATGCATACTTTTAATCTTGCATCTTTGTACTAAATTTATCTAATGTACACGTACATTTAAAAGATTTATGCATTTCATTGTTATTAATCATAATTATAAGTTAGTTAGAATTTCACATTCAAGAATGCATTTTATTATTCACGTCCAAATATATTAATTAACATCTAGTTTTACTTAATTAGAAATTAAATAAATGATTTAACATTTATTATTACGTATATATTCCTTAGTAAATATTCAAGCATATTCAAATATTACTTTTACAACACTTATAAAACATTTCATAACAATGCATAATGCACGTTCAACGTTGACTAGTTGCAATAAAAAGTGGTGTGGATACACAAAATTCATGATGGCAATATAACCATCATAATAACTAATTTAGCCCCTATTTGGTTTTTTTTTTTTAAATGGATTTGGATTTTGATACAAGTTGTATAATTGAAAAATTGATAAAAATTGTGGGTCTCATCAAATATGGAGGTACAATTAATTGTCGATTTTAAGTTAGATTTTTGTCGATTGTTTAGTTAAACTATACACGTGCTTAGTCTTATGCGGTGTTTGGTGCAAATAATATTTGAATTTTGTTTGGGAAATATGCCAGGAGATGGTCCGATTTAGTTTGATTCCAGAGAGAATCGAACTGAATAGAACCAGAAAGTTTTAGGTATTTAATAAATAGAACAGTCGGGTTCAAATTTAATTATGGAACCGAACCAATTTGATTCGTACTATATTTAATATTTTAAACATTTACAAAAACACTATATCAATCAAACGAATGATATATTCAATCTTAACTTTTATAGAATAATATAATCCAATTTTAAACTATATAAAGAACATGTTGTATAATAATAACCATTCATCAATGTATACAAATTATTAAAAGTAAATAATAACGCTAAAATATCGGTGATTCCGTCACATTTATTCATTTACACCAAGTCTTCAAATCTACATAAAAAATGAAATTTGTAGGGAAAAAAAATAGTCTTGGCTCGGGTTGGTCTTGGCCCTTGGGAGTTGGAGACTGTACACTTACAGTCAATTGGTTAATTGACAATTTTAATTTTAGAAAAAAATAAAATATATTGTCTTCTTCAATATTTAAATAAAATTAAGGAAATTCGATTATTTGATCTAGAACAAATAATAGAATCAAACTCTTCGGTTCTCGATTCTAGTATCCATTTGGATATTTACCATAAGAAGAATCGAACGGTTCGATTCGATCATATTCGAAAGTTTTGTCCAACTCTATTAAAAAGTTTATCCTCTCTAATTAGCTGAATTAGAATAGTATACTTAAGAGGATGGGTTTAGATTGAACAATTCATTCGATGTAAATTTACTAATAAGAGTTTATACATAAATAAACTTGCTTATAAGCAAATTTTCTTAAAGCAAATTCACCCATAATTAAATAAGAAAGTTTATAATAAACAACTTTTTATTCATTATGCCTAAATTTAAGCAAATTATTTATTCCAAGTTACTTTAAAAATTAATTTATTTTACTTCAAAGTAAGAAAAAAAAGTTATCAAAACATACTTGTAGCAAAAAATTAAATTTACTCATAAGTAAATAATTTTATAATAAATAACTCATTTTTTTTAATCGGAGTTCAAAATAAGTAAGCCACATATTTTTACATATTATAAGATTTTCTTTTCAAAATAAAAATTACATATTTTATTTTTTTCGATATCTACATATATTATGCAAAATCAAATCACTTACTGGAATAATACACCTTTATCCGCTTAATACAACATTTCCTGAGCTTACCATCACTAATCCTAATCCTACATCTCAAATATTTATTATATTAAAGTTAATACGATGTACTCACTGCACCCTTCGACAACTTTGACATTATTTGTCAAAATATCATTCAGTATAAATAATGTTAAACATGTTCTAATCGTTCCATTAAATAAAATCACCATGGTGCATTCAAAATAAGCATCTGGTCGATACATTGTTGGTGATACATCTCACACGAACTATGGCTTTCCGCAGGTTTCGTGTTCATGTGAATATTGAAGCAACACTTTCGATTAGTGTTATTTGAAGTGAGGCACAAACAAAGTTGACGTGGGATAGATCCCCGAGTTTGATTTGGGATATAAGGTGGATTATGCCTGCCCATTAACTATAGTCTCGTTCAAAACTTCAATGCTAATCGACATAATTAGCGTATCGGAAGTAATGACAAGAAGCCACTTTTCAACTAGGCCAAGCACGCTCTAGTTGGACTGTCTAAACAGTCTAAAGTGGATTCAAATGCACTTCATACTCGTGTGTAAGGCAATCACGATGGATAAAAATGTTGTTACTCATTGGATTAATTACTCCAATGGTTACTAAAATTTTCAGTAGTTACATCAATCGTCATTAAAGTTATTTTTTGTATGGTAATAACCCCTTGAATTTTCAAAAATTCCACTAATCTTCACTAGATTAAATAAATTAACATTAATGCAAGGCTCTCAAGTGCAAAAGTGTCACCAAAATATGTTATTTAGCTCCCGTTTGACAACCATCAAAATATTTTTTTTTTAGGAAAATGAGTTTTGAAATAGTGATTTTTTGGACAAATATGTGGTTAACAAGTATGAAAAATTTTGAGTTTACATTAAGCCCCTGTTTGGCCCCCCATTTTTGGGGGTTGAAAATTTTTAGAATAGTGATTAATGGGGGAATGTGTGGTTGAAAAGTTTTAGATTTGTATGTAATATTATTTTATTTAATGAATGTGTGGTTGAAATGAAATGAGAAAAAAATTAATGTAATTGAATTTAATTTAATGGGGCTCAAACGGGGGCTAATAATTATTTTATTGTGATAATGTGTAATTGAAAATGAGTAGAGAAAAAATAATTTTATTTTAATGGCCGTCAAATAGGGACTTTTTAGGTTAAGTCAACAAAAAAAAATAATAATAATAAAAAAGCGAGTTTACCACACAAATTAAGCCCACGAGATCTAACCAAAGTTAATGGTTTTCCCATCCAAACATATTTAACACGTGTATGGTGAGGATTAAAATAACATTTTTAGTACATTTTAATAAAAATTAATAAGACGTGTTGCTAAAAAGTTATGAGACCCATAAAATATGTGGTTAAAATTAATTGTTGACATTGATTTATATTAAAATCTAAATTTTAATTTGGATCAAACAGGAACTTAATACCAATATCAACCTGGCATAATAAAATGTGGTTTGGTGACATGTTAATAGTTGATGATGTTACATTAGATTTAAAGCATAAATGATTATTACCGTAGAAAACAACTCCAATAACTATTAGTCCCTTTTTGGGCTTTATTAAAATGAGATTTTAAGAGAAAATGTATTTTGAAATAATGATTTTTATTTTTTTTGAGAATGTATGGTTAAAAAATAAAAATTTTTTATGAATTTGCGTGTAGTATTAGTTTATGGAAGAACGTTATTGAAAATTGGTTTTGAAAACATGGAGGCCAAACGTGGTATTAATATAATTACACAAATTATTAATAACTTAACATAATTAAGACAAGTTAGAATGTCAATTTTTTTTTCGTCTCCAGGGCACATCTCCAAGTGGTAAAAGGGAAGGTGGAAAAACTCTTGTTTTGCTTGAGGCTGTCGCGTCAAGGGTTCGAATCCTAAAATATGAATTTGGGTAAGTGCAAGTGTACAATCAACCTTTAACCATGTACCATTGGAGGCATAACCTGCAATTTACCTCCTTCACCAAGGTCAAGAACAGGACAGATAGGGCACATCAAGGATGCGATTCATTCTTTTAGAATGTCAAATTTTTATTTTAATGAAAAAAAGTAGTGGAATAGTCAACTTCGGGCTGACCAAGAAAATTGAAGGCCAGCCGCCAATACCCGGCCCAGTCGCACCGACCAATTCTTGACCGCTTTGGCCTGTCATAAGTTCGTTGGAAGGGCAAAATCGTCATCCAGTTTTAAAGAAAGTCCATCGAATTTTCTTAGGCCTTTCGGATAGAAAACATTGTATATCGTGGACCAGACCGCTAGTTTCTCTTACTAGAATCTCCTTCCCCCCCCTCTCTCTGGTTCGAGGGCCGTCCATTCTCTCTCTTCAGCATATGGAGAACAAAACCCAACCATCAGGTTCGTACAGCTGAAATTCGGAGTTATCTCAGATTATTTGGAATTGAAATCGATTCTATTGATAGACTATATTGTTTTTAATTACGGTTAGTATCTTTATGTGGGGGTTAGAATATCCCAGTGATCGAAAGTGTAGTTTCATTAAATTCTTCGACGCGAAGGGATGATTGCCTTCTGTTAACTCTTAAATTTATTTGGAGAGATGTTTCAAAAAAAATTAACTCTCCTTGATTTAACAGAGTCTGCTTGTCTTAATTTTCCAGTAGATTAGGCACGTTTGTAAATGGGAAAACAACGTTTTTTTAGCATTCTACTTTGATTTCCAATTTCACAGCTTTCAAGACATTGTTTTGATAATTTTGGTCTGAATGGTGTTACCTTTACTGATTTTCTTAGCCCCCATATATTAACTATGACAGATTCCCCTATCCAGGTAGTAGCCCTCCCCCAAAACCATGGGAAAGAGCTGGATCCTCTTCTGGGCCTGCACCTTTTAAACCGCCATCTGGTGGCAGCACGAGTGATGTAGTAGAGGCATCTGGAACGGCAAGACCTGGTGAAGTTGTTTCATCTGCTGATAGGAATACTACTGTCAACAGAAACACGCTTGCGAGGCCAGTACCTGCTAGACCATGGGAACAGCAGACTTATGGGAGCACGCTTGGAGGTATCTTTATTATTTTACAGCATTTTCTTTTTCTCCCCCGTGTTAAAGCCCGTTTGGTTTCATTTTTCATAATATTTTATTACTCAACACACACATCCAGGTAGGGAATCTGGAAATACACAAATGCTCGAATAGAATGACCGTCCATAAATTTTTTCTTAAAACTGAGCATCAAATGTATTTTTATGTTTTTCAGCATACTGGCCCAAATTTCATACGGATAATGAAAAACACTCCCCATAGAACTTGCTAAAAGTTATTTTTCAGGTTATCATTATTGTACTATCACCTGTCTGTTGAATGTTACATTATTAGAACATTTCATTTAATTTAATCTATCCATGTGATGTTTGACATCCTCATAAGTCATAACCAAAAAGAAAACCAGAAGATGAGACTTCATTTAGAAAGAGTGATGATCTAGTCATCTAGAACCACCACCAGCAAATTGATAAAGCAATAGAGCTCTCTTTTGATACAAAGTTTCACTTTCCTTATGGGTCATTTATACTGTGAATACCTTGATAATAGGACTTTGGTTAATTTGTGGATCGATCTTTACTCCTTGTGCTTGCTGAAGAAAGTTACTGCCCTGGTGTTTAAAGTATGTCTATTACACGTCACTGGCCTTTGTAAAGGCAAAAGGGCTAATGCATGTACATTGCTCTGATGCATAAGCTTTTAGCCGTTGAAAAAAATGTTTAGTTATTAAGAAAAATTAGAAACTTGCCTTAATTAGACACATAGCTGCCTATAATACTGTGAATTATTTAATTGAATAGCTAAAATGATGCGCATGATGTGAAGAAATAGAAGTAAAAGTACTTGCATGGATGCACGAGATAATTGAGGTTGTGAAATACCCAAATGTGAGCATTTTTTTTATATTTATCCTCGATTATTTAGAGGAGAGCTATCAAAGAGGCTATTAAAGGATCATGTATGGCTACCAAGGGAGGGAGTGTGTCTTTGGTTTTGTGTGATCCGTGAATTCAAATATTATTAGGACAACTACAAGACTTGATATTATATGGTACATAAACTGAGTGTGGGAGAGATGTAATTGTTAAGGAATTTTAGTAAGGCGAGAGACAAGATTAAAGTGAGTAGGAGATGTATATTAAGAGTTAACTAAAGTGGAGCTATTGATTATGGGCAATCCAATAAGACAGTTTGGGTACTTCCAACATGGCAACATGGACCGCCAGAAGCACCTATCAGGAAACATGACGGGACTAGTAGTAATGGCGAACCTGGAGGAAAAGTTCAAACAATATCACATGGATTGGGGGGTAACTAGAAAGGATACAAACCTTTATGGTTTAACTTTGGAGATGACCCTTGATAGAGTAGAATGGAAAAGGAGGATATGAGTAGCCGACCCTAGATATGGAAGAGGGTTATGGTGCAAAAGAACTTAAATATGTTTAAACACCGAGAAGAGAGTACAATGGTCTGAAGCAGCGATATGCTAATCCTAATGATGTTACAACCCAATTAGGGAAAAAGAAAAAAAAAAATGGATTCGAGCAATCGCTGATCAGTGAAGAGGAAGACCTCTATTAGTCTTTTCCCTATTTTCCTTTCTTTAAACTGATTAGTGTCGTCCTTACCCTGTATTCCTCTCACTAAAAGTATGTGACTACAATTGCCTAAAACATCATGTCAAGAATTAATGCTTGAATCCTAATGATGTCTCGAGGCCAGGTTTCTAGGGCAAGGTGCTGGCATCCATTTGAGGAATAGTGTCATATTATTGGCTTTCCAAGAGTAGCTAAGGAATTGCTGTGAAGCCTGAACAGTTGAAATGCCTCTTAAAACGCATGTTCCCGTGAATCGAGTAAAATTTCTCTCTCCTTTGTCAATCAATTTTCACGTTTCTTTTTCACCACCTCCGAATTGTGGTGAAACCCTTTTGGGAATTTGGTTTAAGAGTTTAGTGGACTTTAATCCCTTTCTATTGGACAAAGAATTCTTATATGCCAATGTCAAAGACTTGTTGATTGAACTTCTCTACTAATCCATATGAAATCAGGCCAATAAACCTTTGCCCAAATCCATATTTTATTTTAGGATAAGGATGTGATTCCTTTTCCAAAGCGTTGGGAAGTAGTAGTGGTTGACACTGTTGTCTTCTTACTTGTGTTTCTTTGTGTAGATAGGTATTTTGTATTATAATGTTGGGTTAGTGTTTGATTTAGTTGAAATCATGTACAAAATACACTGAAGAAAAATATGAAGACCAGAAGCCTCGTTTAAAAAAAAAAAAAAAAATCACATCTTATAGGGATTCCCAAGTTAAAAAATGAGGGCGTAAAGCTGGATTAAATCACATATTTAGCTGCCTTTTCTGAAATTTAGGTTCACCAGAAAGGTCAAGATGTGCATAATTTGTTTAGTTGCTTCAATTCCATTTCTAATAAGAGCTGTTCACGCATGTGGTGAATATAAGGAGGTATTTATTTATCTATAATTTTTTCTATAACTGATGCAAACCTGTCCCTTGGGTATTACTTATTCAGGTTATGGTTCCGGTTTGAATTATAATTCTGGTTATGGCTCGGGGATGTATGGTTCACATGGTGGAGGAGTTGGAGGATCGTATGGTGGTGGATTGTATGGAAACAACATGTATAGAGGAGGTTATGGTGGACTTTATGGAGGTGGCATGCAAGGAGGAATGTATAATGGTGGTTTTGGGGGCCCCATGGGAGGTTATGGAATGGGAACGGGGGCCCCGTACGGCGATGATCCGAACAATCCATATGGTGCTCCATCTTCTCCACCAGGATTCTGGATTTCCTTAATGAGAGTGGTAAGCTAGACTGTTTATGCTTATTTCCCTTTTCTATGTGCACTACACAGATGATGGTGATACTGATTGTTTATAAGGATGTCACTGTTCCCTTTCGAGATCCAATGCCCTTGTTGTTTGCCCACGTCGAGGGTTAGATCTGGCTGCTGTTTGGCATTTTGGATTCTAATAAACATTTTTAATTTGGTTGAGAGGTGTGCTGTGGAATTGGTGAATCTTAGACCATATTCCCATGTGTTTATTGGTGACTTCATATCATATCCGAATGGTTGATGCTGATTTAGCTAGGATTTCAGACCCTGCCTGTTGTGAATCCCCCTCCCTTCACCTGTCTTTTAAAAGTTCAAAAGCCACATTTGCCTTGACATATTGGTTGGTCAATTGAAATTACAAATATATTTACATGTTTGGTAAACACGAGAAGTTATTTCTAAGCAAAATTAGTTATTTATTTTGACAATAGATGCTGGGAAATAAAGTAAGAAAATTTTACTTGTGATAAATCAATGATCCATACGCCTTCAATAATTTTATAAAATTTTCATCCGTATAGTACTTGAATTCTTGGATCTTTTGACAGATTCTTCAATGAACTGAACATGGAGGACAAAAAGGATTCATGTAGCTGCTGCAAATTTACATAATGCTTAGTTAGTTCATGTTGATGTATTGTAATCTTAATTTAAATTATTAAAATGTTAAAAACTAGTTTTGCAGTATAAAATATTAACATATTTAATTCAGGTCCCCTAGACATCTGGCATGGATTATTTAAGGGTACTTATTTCCACATAATTGCTTATTAGTGTTGTTCATCATGGTGTACATCTTTAAAGAACTCTAGTAAATTTTACTTATCAGCTTAAGTTGAGCCAAACGACCTCTTAAAGTGTCCATTATTTAAACTTAATTTTGTTTTGCTGACATATGTAGATGCAAGGTGTAGTAAACTTCTTTGGACGGTTTGCAATCTTGATAGACCAGAATACACAGGCATTCCATATGTTTATGTCTGCTCTTCTCCAGGTATTTGTTTGTTGTTGTATACTTTATTGGGTGACCAAAATCTGAAAATAACCAATAAATAGCGAAATTTTATTGTCAAAAACTGATGGGCCTTTTCGCATACATTTATCTTCAGTCTTTTCATTTTCAGTTGTTTGATCGATCTGGGTTACTATACGGGGAGCTTGCCAGATTTGTGCTGAGACTGCTGGGAATGAGAACAAAACCCAAGAAAGTTCATCCTCCTGGCGGTGAAGGGCTTACCAGAGCTCCCGATCGCTCGGGATTTCAAAATTACCTTGATGGACCCAAGGCTGCTCCAAGTGGTGCTTGGGATAGTGTCTGGGGAAATAATGCAAATTAACTTTCTGGTCATTTTTCCTTCTATAGGAGCACACAAGAATCGGTGGCATATCTATATCTAAGCTACAAATACAAATACAAATGGAAGAGGATGCTACAATTGTATGGAAGTGTGTTATGTGTTCAAATAATAGAACATAACCTACCGCCCTGCCCCCCATAAAAAGATAGGAAATAAGAAAAGCTAAATGTGGAGTGGATATGTTGTGAGGATTTTGTTGTAAACAAACTCATTTGCTTTGTACACCTGGAGATTTTAAACGGTTCTCTTGCTGATTATTAATTTCATCAATTTTTGTTTTCCAGAAGCTAGACATGATTGTATGATAATGGATATGAATCTAATTTTAATCGTCGTGTTGGGTTCGGGGAGTATTACCATTGCAGGTTGCAACAAGGATGGCCACAACGGCTGGAATCATTGGATACAGCATTATTTTGGTCGACTCTCTCCGAGTTCGTTACTAATAGATATTTTGATCTTGTCAGTACTGAACCATCGACTGGACAGGAGATGGAATTTTTTTTTTTCGACGCAGACGAAATATAATTATATAAAGGTAGCGTTTGGAGGAAAAAAATAGATCTTTTACCCGCATAATGTTACTAATCTATCTACAATCTATATTAAAAGTGGGGATTGGAGGGAAACTTTTGAATACGGCTTTTACTTTTACATATTTACCTATATGTCAAATACCCACATGGTTTATAAAAAGAAAAAAAATAAAAAATAAATTGAAAGGTTGCATTAAATATGTTGTATTTATTATTTACCCTCATTTGACAACTACATATGAATATACATAAGTTTAGATAAAAAGGGAATATCAAATGATTCAATTTATTACCTCTAAATAAGATATTTGATAATTATTGTTGCTTTACAAAATTAAGTCAATTATTTTCAACTAGACGCAATGATTACTAATTATTAGTGTACAATTATATATAATTCACTACGGAATATCAAATGATTCAATTTATTTCCTCTAAATAAGATAATTAATAATTATTATTGCCTTAAAAATTTAAGTCAATTAATTTCCACTAAACGCAATTATTGCTCATTATTAGTATACAATTAATAAAAACATTGTTACATGCAAATTAAAAGAAATTATAATAATACCACATATATAACTAACTTCAACAACATTACTTATACAGTTAATTTTTTACAAACCTAATATTACATATTAAAAATAATATTGGTCAATTGATTTACACAATGCTTAATCAAAATTGGTAATGAGTCAGAAATTTATATAGAGGATGACTTCCTCGACTTAACAAAGGAGATAGTATAGCATGTGAAGATGCTGAAACTTCGGAGGCACACTTAATCAATATAGTGTTCCCGAGTTTAACGAAAAATGCATCTTCTTCTGATTATATAACACAACATGAAATTCTTTTAACAAAAAATAGGATGTTGACTACCTCAATAATAAATTAATAGTGTTATTTAATGGAGAAAGTGAGTCATTTGTCAGCTTCGAAGAAGCAATAGACGACACAAATCAATTTTATCGAGAGGAGTTTATAAAGACATTGCTGTCATCTTGCTACATAAGTTAATCTTGAAAAGAAATTATCCGGTTATACTCTCGAGAAATCTGGACCCACCAACGGTCTTTGCAATTGAATAATAATAATTTGTCGTGATTTCAAGAAACATATTATCTATGCAGAAATAATCATGACAACATGCTGAAAAATAAATTTTCCTTTTGCGCATTCCATTAACTCCATTTACATGGAGGATATACATTCAAATTCAAAAAGAAAACAATTTACAATACGTACATGCTTTGCAATTACAATTAAACAAGGCTCGAGGACAAACAATGTCTATTATTGAAATATACCGCCCTGAACATGTATTCTCTCATGGACAACCATATGTCACATTTTCTCGCGTTGTTTCAATGCAAAAAACAAAAGTCTTAGTAAAAGTAGAAAACAAAAAGAAGAAACGACGTGGAACGTTGACAAAAAATATCGTATACAAAGAAGCGTTATCGTAATCATAAAATTACATTTAAATTTATTCAACATTACGCATATCATTCATCCGATATGTGTATGTATATATATTTATTTCCCGATTTGAAGAGCACGCTGCCTATATGAATTTCTCATTGGCCACAAATAATTTATAACAAAATTCAGAGGTGAATACAATTGGGTGGTCTGTTGCCTATTTTAAACCATACCTTTTGAAATGGTTTGAAATTTTTTCAAATCAAACTAAACTATTTGTTGGGGTTCGATTTCGTTTCCTACAATGGTTTTAGTGATGTAATATGGATCTTTTAAACAAGTGAAAAATATAACAAATATTATTATATTATAAAATAACAATATAACATAAAAACTTTATTGACATAAACTGTACAATAATAATGTATTGGTCCATGTGGGCCAAGGTCCGGTTAAGACTTAAAGGGCTCTATTTGGCCCAAATATTTGGCTCATTTAACAATCTACATCCGTTGATGCAAAATATACTATAAGCCCTAAAATGAATCCTAACCCTTAGTTTAACCCTTTAGCCCACTAGGGTTTTGGTTATTTTTTGTGTTATTTGAACCTCTTCTGCGGCTATCGTCATTCACCTTCCCACTCCAAAACCCCGCACCCCACCTCGAGGAAAAGCTTTGGCAGTGAAAAATGGTAAGATTTCAGATCTAATGAAACGTTATTGATAATGTGTATGGTTCTCCTGTTCTTAAATCTTTTTATCTGCTAGTAATAAAACGATTAATTGATTTTGTTTCCGAGAATGTTCACTGTTCGTTTAATTTGATTTTGAATTCTCAAGAGCAAAAATAATTTCTTGGTATTTTTGTGACGAGAGTTATATCTCATTTCCTGGCGTTCCATATTGGATCGTTGATTATCTGATGTTAAGCTTTTTTACGTATCTTCAATTCTATATTGTGCACGTGTATATGCCAAATCCTTAAATTATTTTGGTTTTATGTGGTCTGGTTTGTTTGCTATGGTTGGTTTGAGCATAAATAACTTTTTATGTACTGTAAATTAAAATTTCGATAATTTCTATTTCACGTTATATGATTTGGGAAATTTCCATGTGATTTGTTCACGCCGTGGTTGCGTTAATAAGGTGAGCAGCATAATGGAGTCCTCTCATTGTTTTACATAATTCACAGGTCTTCGTCAAAGCCCAAAAGTCAAGAGCATACTTCAAGCGATTCCAAGTCAAATATAAGAGGAGGAGAGGTATGGCATCCCTACCTCTGCTTTCATGTTCTTAGTTGTTAACTTCACTAATTGTCTTGTTCAATTCTGCAGAGGGAAAGACTGACTACCGGGCTAGAATCCGCATGATCAACCAGGACAAAAACAAGTACAACACTCCAAAATATCGATTTGTTGTGCGATTTGTATCCTGATACACTGTCATTTTCCTTTTTTTGTAAAGTAAATGCTTTTCTGACTACTCTTACATACATGCATGCCTAGAGATTTTTCTTTGTTCCGCTTGAAAATGTATGGACAAAATTTTGCCAGCCAAGTATCTAATTGTTTTCATAGCATTTTATTTTTGTTTCTTTATTTTTTTCGTTTGTTGACTTCCTTTATTTTCTTTTATGGACATTAAAGTTGGCTTATTGAGTTTAGCAGTTTGAATTTACTGAATGGTGGATTTTAAGTTAGAATCTTTATAGAAATTATTTTCACCACATAGGGAACTTTCATCACATTGCTTGTAGTAATAGTGTTATTGCTGTGGTCATGTTAGAAGATTGTTCAATATGTTCCCTATGAAATGGCAAATTACCTTGACATGATTCTAGACCAACCAAGACATAGTTGCACAAATTGTATCTGCTAGCATTGCTGGTGATATGGTTCTTGCGGCTGCTTATGCACATGAGCTGCCTCGGTACGGCCTTGAAGTTGGGCTCACAAATTATGCTGCTTGTAAGTTTGCTACTTAAACCAATTTGTCAGTTTTTTCCGCATAACAAATTCAAAAATGTCACACTTGTTAATGAAAACTAGCTTACTGCACTGGACTTCTGTTGGCTCGCCGAGTTCTCAAAACCCTTGAAATGGATGAAGAGTATGAAGGAAATGTTGAGGTAACTACTATTTTCTCGCTTCATCTGCTCTGTTATTGCTTGCCATGAGATATCTTTTATGTAGATCCTTTTATTGATTGTCACTTATTACATTCAGGCTACTGGAGAGGATTTCTCAGTTGAACCTGCTGAAAGCCGGAGGCCTTTCCGTGCGCTCTTGGATGTTGGCCTTATACGAACTACAACTGGCAACCGTGTTTTTGGTGCCCTCAAGGTAGCATTCCAGCTCTTTACATATTGACATTTGAAGTTCTACAAGTTAAAAATAGCACCTTTGAACGTAATTAATTGCTTTATTGTTAACTACAGCGTCATTTCATTGTCATATAACTAATTAAAATATATTTGCTTGTTTTAGATGTAAATTCTTTTCAGTAGATTTAGATGTAATAGTTGGACATAACTTTGCTTGTTGTTGTAGTCTTAGATTTTCTTGGAATTAGATAATATGATTCTTGATCCTCAAAAGTTGTTTTGTATCTCGATTATAGGGAGCATTGGATGGTGGTCTAGACATCCCACATAGCGACAAGAGATTTGCTGGATACAGCAAAGAGAGCAAGCAACTTGATCCCGAGGTTCATCGTAAGTACGTCTATGGAGGTCATGTTGCTGCATACATGAGGGTGAGTCCTTATTCTTATATACTCCCAGCGTTTTGTATCCATAAAATTCAAAATTCATAGATTTAATCCGAACTTCCGAACGTGGTGTGTACTTTATTAACAAACAACAGCCTGCAAAGTTTCCACTTAGTGTTTTCTTCTCCGCCTTCGCTCATATGAGGCAAACTAAGTGTTCCTCTGAATGTGCAGACTTTGGAGGAGGACGAGCCCGAGAAATACCAGTCTCACTTTAGTGAGTACATTAAGAAGGGTCTCAATGCAGATGAGTTAGAGGAGATGTACAAGAAAGTCCATGCAGCCATTCGCGCTGATCCCACACAAAAGAAATCTGACAAGCAGCCACCAAAGGAGCACAAGAGGTAAGGCCTTTTCTGAGGAGCTTATGTTATTTGTGATGAAAGAGGGTTTTACTGGCTTTGCAAAGTACCATGTGTTCCTGAACAAATTGTTTGGTGCCAAATATGGATTCACAATGCTTAGTTGATCATTTCCTCGATCACTAACTGCAGTTCATTTTTGGTTTACTTTTGCAGATACAACCTCAAAAAGCTAACTTATGAGGAAAGGAAAGCTAAGTTGATAGAGAGGTTGAATGCACTGAATGCAGCTGCTGGGGATGACGATGATGAAGATGACGACTGAACAAACATAATTAAGCATCCAAATTCCTAGCTATCCTTTTGTTTTCTTGTGGAAATTTCAATTTTGAATGTTGGAAAAATGAGAAACTTGTTTCGATTACTTGTTTTATCCTGTCGAACTTCTTTTCATGAGAGGCACCATCTGAATGTTATGATGTTTGGACAACAAGTCTTTACTTTTGTTATTTCTTAAATATTTGTAGGGCTTTGAACCTAGGACAAAAGCAGAATCAGCACTGCTTTTTATCCTTGTTAAATTTTTGTGGATGCTCACTATGTTTCACATGTTCATAGTTTATGTAGATGAACAAGTTCATTTAGTTATATTAAGGCCCCGTTCGGGAGGGATTAAAAGCCAATTAAAATTGAAAATATGGTCGTTATTGGACCCCACTCGTCTAATAAAAGTCAACAATAACGACTATATTTTCAATTTTAATCTGATTTTAATCCCTCCCACACAAGCCCTAATATCATTGCCATGCTCATTAATGTGAAGCCACTGAAAATGTTACTTATTGAAGACTCGTGTTGAACAATGTTCAAAAGCTCTTTAGAACGCTGATTTACTAGTCATCACGACCTTCAGAGCAATGGAATGTGTAATGAGTACGATTTGATTTTTGTTAATATTGTCGAAAAAATGGAAAAATAAATAAGAAAATGTTGATTATTGTGTTGCTGGACAACAAATCTCAAGCAATATTTGTATTCTATATATACTATTCCAACCTAAAAAACATCGAATCTTGCAGAGGCAAAAAGCAAATGACTTTGGAAAAAGTCATTACTTGAAAGAACTCAAATTCAGGGTATGCATGAAAATTCTTAGTGATTGATTCACATGTTCACCAGTGGTGGTGGCTCCCTCTTCTCATGATTTGAACTCTCTGTTCTCTACACGCTTTTTGTGAAAAATGAGTGCACAAGAATCTTGAAAATGATGAAAGAAAAGTGATGGATCAAGAAACGAGGTGTTTTGTCAGGTACCAGGACATATTCGGTTGAATAATGCTATCTAATTTTATTGATGTTACAATATTAGTTCAAGTAACACTCAATTAAATATGAAATTATGAGACTCGTTCAATTAGATCTCTCGTTCAATGCCACTTTGCCCTTGTTCGGCCCCCATTTTGGGGTGTTGAAAATTTTTGGAATAGTGATTGATTGAGGAATGTGTGGTAGAAAAGTAATGAAAAGTTTTAGATTTGTGTGTAATATTATTTTATTTGATAATGTGTGGTTGAAACGAAGAGAAAAATTAATGTAATGTAATAGAAAAAAATGGGGACCAAACAGGGACTAAGTATCACCTAAATTGGTGTTGTAGCACTAATTGTGCTAAATAACATTATTTGGATTTGTTTGGCTCCATTGTGTGTGAGTTGTGGGGGCTGGGAGGGGGCTGTAAAGGGTCCTCTTGGATCCTCTTTTTGGTGCAAAAGACTGCTCAAATTCCCTAGTAAATGGCCTTTTTGTCCAATGCTTTTTGACTGTAAAATTCATATAAATTACAATTTTTCGAAGTTTTGACTCTTTTTAGTCCTCGCTTTTCTTAATCGTAATTCCTTTTCCCACTGGAACATGTGGGCTTAATTCCTATTATAACAGGAAAAGTGAACTTTTTTACCTCATTAATCATCATTATGTACCCAAGACAATAGCCCACAACCTTAATACATGTAATAAAATATAATTATTCATAGTATTAGTATATACTATAATGTAAAGATGCTACTGATCCTGCATTACAAGCTAAATTCACTCAACAATACATCAGCAAACATTGGGCCCAAATCCCATAAAACCATTTGCTCCATCAAAAGAGATTTGTATACCTTCTTGTTGAATGTTCCCTATTATGGAAAGTCCTGAAGGTGATGGAGCAAATGCAAAACAAAATGTGCCCTTTTCATCCACTGGAATGAGGAAGTTCCTAGCTGGAAGAGTTAGGATCGGTCCACCCGACAGGAAAAACGATACGGTTGGTACCCGAACGGTCTCAAACCCGTTCAAGTCATAGCATGTGTCAAATATTGAAATAGCAGGCGATCGAGGAAGATTGGCTGTTTCGGCGAGAAATATGTCGCGGAAAGCCACGTAGGCTGCGGTTGGTAGCCTTGTTACGGCAGTCCCGGTGTCCATCACCACTCCTCCGTCGCCGGATTCAGTGAGTCGAAAAATGTTCTCGCCTATTGGAACCCGCATGCCACCGACCCCAAGACCCGAAAGCCCAATAAAATAAAAACTTGGTTCCCTCGGGTTTCGGAGTAGTGGTACCCATGCAGCGCCTATGGGTAATACCGAGCGGCCGAATTCCAGTGACCCGGATGAGTCTGTGCCCCGACTCACGAGGCAATAACTAAAGGCTCCACCCGTTTGCCCGCCTAATTGACCCACGAGCGACATGGATCCCCCTCCAAGACCCAACAACCCGGCAGCTCCAACAAACATGCCCCGATTCATGTGACCGCATCCAATGGCCACGCTTTGGACCTGTGTGTGTCCAATGGTGAGCGTCTCGAGGGCGAGTGTACCTTTAGTGTAAGACCCGTCACCATACGAGACCTCGTACTTGCACCGACCCGCATGACAACCCGAATTTTCGACTTGATCACAAACCGAGGAGCTACACGACACCCCGGCAAATGAAGCCGAGTCTGCCGGGTCAAATACTGGATCCGACTGATGGTAACACTGGCTACAAGGTTGACATTGGACCCAGACAATATCACTGCCAGAATCAATCACCATGTATTGACTCCTGGCTGGACTTCCAACACCAATCCGCACAAAGTATTCTCCACTACCTTGGTCCATGCCGGAAACCACATCTGATCCGAAATCCTCCACCTCATAACTAGCCTTTCCACCACCACCTCCTCCATGGCCGGCTTTCAGACGGCGAATCAAGCTAGCCACCCTTTTAACGTCCCTTTTCATGCGAGCTTCGAAACGGCGGTGATGGTCATTCAACCAGGCAAAAGAAAGCTTATCTCTATGAACCAAGTGAAGCTTCCACGTCTTGTTCTTCTTCACATCACTATGATCATCAGAAGTTAGTTCATCGTATTCATTTGGGGCTCGAATTTTTGTCTCGGCGGCTATGGTTTCTTTAACATTAAAGATTTCAAAGGCGGGGTACGGTATTGCATGGCCGGAAGAAGTGGTGGTTTCAGAGGTAGATAGTATAAGGCGTGGCGGTAGAAGAAGAAGAAGAAGAAGCAGCAGCAAGAGTGCTTGAAAGGCTAGTAGTTGCATTGCTTCAGTGTTTTATTGGCAAAGAAAATTATAGCAACCAAATACTTTGTTTTGAAATGTGAGATATTTGATAGGGTTTGTGGGGGAATTTATTTGCTTTGGGCGATGAAGAAAAAGTGGGAGAGAGAGAGGGAGAGGTGGGAAAATAATTGAGTGGAGTGATTAGTTTTTTGCCTTTTGTTTGTTGACAAATAGTGAAATTTTGAGAGTGAAGTGAACTGTCCTTTTTTGCTCGTTTCCAGTTGCCAGAGTTCCCTCAAAACTGTCACAGTGTCATCCATAGACAATAGAAGTTAAATATTCGAGTTGCTAAGAAAGGGCTACGAGTTAAAGGCCAACCAAGATCGAATACTTGGTTGAGTCGATCTAATTTGAGATTTCACTTCAAACAAAGAAATCTTTGTATTTCAAAGCATCTATTTTTTATTTTTTTTATAACCGTGGATGTCCGAATCAGCTTACGTACACCTCGACTAATCTCACGAGATCCTGAGTTTAATGTCGGTTACCCATTTCAGTTGCTCTAAGAGGATTCGAACTGGTGACCATTGTGGAGTTATTTATTTCTTTAATATTGAAAAAGTAGTAAACTCTTCGAGCTTTCTTTCATTCGCTTGGCAGGACCATCCAAAAACATAGTTGGAAGTCGGATGGCACATACTACCTGCCTAACCTAGAACTTTTTCAAATGTTTCATACTTGTGATTTCCTAAATGCTTTCGAATTGTTATTGAAATTTAAAGTTTTCGAGTTGTCATCGAACTTATCAAAATATTATTTTATTCATCATTCTATCGCTTGCTATTTTAAAAGCTAGCGGATATGATGACGTGGTAGACAAGATTTTATGTATGAAATTTTCCCCTCTAGTCGTTAAAGTTGTTAACTTTCAAAACGACGAGTAATGAATGAGAATAACATTTTCACGCTCAATGAAAAGTAAGAAACATTTGTAAAAATTTAGTAGCAATTCTTAAAACTTTTAAAATTCAATAATCGTGTTATTTTGAAAATTAATTTCTCAATAAATACATTATGGTGTAGACAACGTAGTCAAAAGAATTCTGTTTTCATGATTTAAGGTTAAGGTTAGCCAAATAGGAGCACAGACCGCAAGCTGTAGAGCATATCCTCACTTTACTGATTTTTCTAATCAAATCTCAGCCGTATATCCGCCATCTTTATAGTCTTTGCCGACCGAATGAATAATGAAGCTTCCAATAGAGTAAAAATTATTCACTGATGTTCAAGTGAAATTTCAAATTGGTTTATTAAAATATGAACAATGTTCCATTATATTCTTCTGTTTGGTAGGATTTAAAATTTAAATTTAAATTTAAATTAAAGTAAATAATTAGTTTTAATCACATGGTTGTGGACCCACAACTTTTTAATAACACATTTAATCGATTTTTACCAAAATCAGGTAAAAAACAGATTTTAATCTCCACCAAACGGAGGTATAGTTGTTGACTTATATTAAGCAATATTGACACGTCGAATCAATCCAACAAATCCAATCAAGTGCTTGAGAGTCATCATAAACTTATTTACTAATTAATTGGTACGACGTGCGCCATGTCACGGTTACTTAACTTAATGTACGATACTTACGAGAACATTTCTCATTAAAGTATTTTTGTGACCCACTTAGCGTCTTTAGAGAGTCAAGAGCTGTTTCTGAGGTTAATAAATAGTTTTTGAATATGTTTGGACAATTTTTTGAAAGTTTTTTATTTGGTATAAATTTTTTTAGAGAAAACTGACCTAAGATAACTACTTCGAGAAGCTCTTCTACAAGAAGTATGAATAAAAATAGAAGCCTTACCAAATGAACCGTTAGCAACTAAAGTTAAATAATTTTACATAATTGGTCATTCCTTTAATCACATTCACCCCAAATTCTACGTCCATCGAGGAGTTTTAGATCAAACTATTGTTCGGAATGAACTAAGTTATATTACGTTGTGTCTTAAATTCTATTAGACCAATCACTTAATTCTTTCGTGATCGTAAACGACTTAAATCTTTTTAAATAGAGCGGTATGTTAAAAGTTGAGCTTTTTTAATTAACTAAAAAAATACTAATGAAACTATTTAATATTGGAATTATTTATTGATTACTTTTTACACCACAAGAAGAGTATAGAAAGATTTCAGTTACTTTATAATTAAATAATTTACCATTAATATTTTTTATATATAGTAACTTTTCGACTTTTTCTTGGTAAAGTGCTTTTGCAATTTGATTATTCTTACAAAAAAGTACGTATACAAGTGCATTTCTTAATTACACAATTAAGAGTTCACACTACTATTAATTACTAATCATACTCGTAAACACGTGCTCCTTCAACATTAATTAACTTATAATGAATAATGTTATTAACTTTATTTGCTAGTGAAAGACTTCTCCAATCTATAATTTTTTTTATATATGAAATGTTGCATTGAGAAGTAAATACCTAATTTTGTTTTTACTTTTTTTTTTCTTGAGCCGATTATCTAGTTAGTAGGAAATTAAGTATCTGTTCAATTTGGCTTAAAATCAGATTTTTAGTGGATTTCGATAAAAACTGATAAAATGTATGGTTAAACCTTGACCCCTGTTATTTTGAGGTCATATCTAGTATTCAGAGTTTGCCTCGATTTGGTACCGCTCTCGCGGCCCGCACCGAAACAAAGAGTTGAAAAAAGTTGTGGATCCCATAAATGTACAGTTGAAAAACGAGTTTGAAAGAAAAAAAAAATGAACTTTAAAAATAGAGATCAAACATGGGCTAAATTTATTTGGATTGCAATCTTTTGACGGGAAAGTCATGGAAATGATTTTGAACAATCACTTGTAACATAGGGATTGTTTGGGAATTTGACGTTGAAGCACTTTGTAGTTGTGACATATCTGATATGCTCGACTGAACTCGATTAGTTATAAGTAAAAAAGACATTCGTAATGTAAGCACATAATGCTATATATTATTACCTACCATCCCACCAACTGTTGGAGAGTCTACATGAAAAACAAAGACTATCCAACAAAAAATAAATAAAAAAAAAGAACACGAAAACTATTTCAATGTGCCGCACATTAGTTGGACTCGATACTCTTCCTCATTAGGGATTTTTTTTTTTTTTTTTTTTGGGGGGGGGGAAGGAAAAACTTATCATCGACAAAATTAGATGGGTTTTAGAGAATGGATTCACGAATGAAAGTTCTTGAATAGTCTTCCCAAACTCTTATGACTTTTCTTGTCGAGATAAAAGAGGACGAGTAAAATATTACCGTAATTCATAATCAAACATTAAAAGTTACGCTAGAAACATTTTCGAACTAGTTAAAATTTCACCATGGTAACATGCTATGGACCATTTTGTCCATGGACCTTACCTTAATTATTGTAGCTGCTTCTTTTTTCTCCATTGGGAAATTAATGATTGTAAGGGTTAAAAGCGTGCAAGAACGATGCAAGAAGACCAAGAAGAAGCACTATTATTTCCTTTCATTATCATGCACAATAATTACACGGTGTTGTGAAAAGACACTATGATAGCCAGACATTCTCAGCAATTATCGACTATGACTTTTTTCTTTAGAAGTCATTTTTATCACACATTATAGAGAATAAAACTCGTTGCATCTCGAGTTTATGATTTTCTATGTTTAACCTTCATATTCACACAAGTACAAATTGTACATGTATCGTACTTTCTCGAATTTATGATTTCTCATGTTTATCTCTTTCACACACGAAGATTCGCTACAGAATGAATACGTTTATAGATGAAATAAATAAATAAAAAACTAGATTTTTTGTTTAAGAATGAAATCTTATTAGAACTAAGATCAAATTGTAGTGTGTATAAGCATACCGATTCTCAAGTGCATGATTTTTATTTTTATTTTTTACTTTAATTTCTCAAACGGTGTAACATGTATTATGTATATAATTTGAGAAAATTTCAAAAACATCCCTTAAGATTTTGATAATTACAAACACACCATTTCTCTTTTCAAAAATATCATAAACTTTCCCTATTAAATATATGATTATATTTGCTTTCTTATTTGTATTTTTTTATTTTATTATAAAAAAAATTGATATAATTTTTTTTTAATCTTTTGTATAAAATTATTTAATTTTAGTCATATTTTTGTGAGTATTAATTTCTCATTTCTTGAACAAACTAAAATTGATTTAATATATTTAACAAACAGACGAACTAAAAAGAATCGATGATTTATACCTTTGATACCAACTTTCTTGCATTTTTTATATTATGATAATATTACTTAAATATTTTAAACATATACAGCATAAATATAAAGAGTTCATAAAATAAAAAAAAATAGAGAAAATGATAAAAAAAAATCAAGCAATATAAAATATTTTATAAATTTTTCAATTAAATTTGTTAAATTATTCTAAAACATTTATTTATAATTGATTTGGTAATTATTGGTCAATCATACTTAATAATTTTATTCACTTTATAATTATAATATTTATAATGGCATTAAATTTTTAACTTGCTTTATTAAATTATTATAAAAAAATTATTTGTGTTAATTTGTCAATTATTATCACTTATTTGAAAAAAAAAAATCATATTTAATAATTTTATAAATACGGTGAGAATATTATGTATCAAAATTTTAACTGGCTTTATTATATTATTGTAAAACATTTGTTTGTGTTGATTTTTTTAATAAATTGTCGATCGTATTAGATTAAAAAATCTTTTTTAATAATTTTATAATTCTAATACTATGATTTATTAATAGCATTTTATCTAGAATGATTTAATGTAAATGAGAAGTATAAAAAGCATATTTTAAGAAGTAAGAAAAAAATATAGTTTAAATATAGTAATATAAGAATTTCAAAATAGAATAGAGGAGCAAAATTAAGAAAGAAAAATGTTAGATGTACTTCAAAAAATGTATATCAAGGTCTACGTCCCCTCACATGGAGGGGTCCACTTACCCATGTGTGGGGGTGTACACCTCGATGTACCACTAGCATGACTCATTAAGAAATGTATATTTATTTGAATAATGCTAGAGGTACATAATGATGCACATAATTGTGATGTGTCAATCATCTAGTTGTTGATGTGTAAGTGTGAAATTTGAATTACAGGTTGGATTATATGCCACGTGTAATTATGTCAACCCTTATGTAGATGGTTATGTACCTGTAGCAAGATGGTTATGTACATGTAGCATTACTTTATTTATTTATAGCTAATATGAAGAACCTGTTACAAAAAATGAACTTCAACTCGTAATTTTATTGTATTTGAACTTGTAGTGATTTTTCGAAGTCTCTCTTCTTCTTCTTCTTCTTCTTTTTATAAGTATTGTATATATGAAATATAGTTAGAGATAACCGAGCAGCGTAAATAATTTTTCAAAAAAAAAAATTACAACACATCTAAGATATATTATCGAGTCAAATATATCGTTAAACCATACGATAAAGAACTCAAAAGTCACTTAGGCTACACAAAACGAAAGTGAATTGCACATTATTTCTAGAATATGCACAATCATACCTAATTTTTTTTGTTGAAGAAAAAGTCTCCTCTCTTTTACTTGCCTCTTCCAGTTTCAATTGATGATAAGCTTATTAATTAAGACATTTACTTTAAGAAATTAAATTAATTAAGCCACTTTTTTTAGTTCTAGTGTAAAGATTGCATAAAATCTTCTTTTTAGCACCATAATGGCGGCTTAGCTCATTAATTTTGTTCTTAAGCTACTAAAATATTACCGCAATTAATTAAATTATGTTAAACATACAATAAAGCTTAATAGGTGTAACCTAACATCAAACAAATTTAAATGAAAGTTGCAAAGAAAATAATTTAGGTCATAATATTTAACAAAGTTACACGATGACTATCAACCTACCGCGACCATTTTCATCTATTCAAGCTTGAGACTGGCTATGAAAAACACGAGCTAAGATACTAAAGAATCAATAAATTTTCAAAACTTTTAGGGTGCGTTTGATTGTAAGGGTGGAAAATAGGTGAAAAGAAAATGAATTTCAGGAAAAGTAATTGCCTAGAAATTGTTTTTCAGGGAATTGTTAATTAAGTGTTTTTTATTGGTATAATTTTTCACCCGAAAATTTTTAAATTTTCGTTTGACTTTGTTTTACATGAAACTTGTTTATTAAAATAATAATTTCTTCTACAATTTGTTATAAAATTTGTTTCAATTGCCAAAAAGTAAAAAAAAAAATAATCATTTTTTTCATAAAAGTTTAGCGTTCGTTTGACTTTGTTTTACATGAAAATTGTCAATTACAATAATTTTTTTTTTTACAATTGGTTATGAAATTTGTTTCCATTGTAAAAAAAAAAAAAAAAAAAAAAATTCAGAAACATGGAATTGCATTTTGGTGGGAAAATGATTTCCCTCATTTCAAGGAACTTGGACGCGTGAGGGAGGGGGTTGGAATTTTTTTTGCCTAGAAAATATTGCTCATCAAACATGCCAAAACCTAGAAAATGGAATTTTTTCCAACTTTCCAAGAAAAAATGGCTTATCAAACATGACATTAGGTTTAAGTTAAATGTTAATAGTAAATGGATCTCGTATCTGAAAACTAGCAATTCAGACTTTTAGTATTCGACGATCTAAATATCTCAATTTAAGCAAGTCCCAAGTTATCCCACACAAATTTTTTTACTAGTTAATTAATCAATCTTTCACTAGATCTACTAAATCATCTAAGGAAATATCAAATATTGATATGAACAAAATGTCGATATTGTCGACAATCGTTATCAACCTACTACAATTTGAATTCGGAACCGATTATGAAAAATCAAAGTAGGATAGTGAACAAAAGTTGATCAAATTAAATATGTGAATTAATAATGATAAATCATTCCAACATGTTTCCATTAATCTATTAGTTGATGTGCATGATGGAAAATGGTGTATGTTTTGCAATTAAACAAGTAAATTTCAAAGAGAATGTGACAAGAATAAAGTTGATGAGAATATTATTCATATAGCCTAAGTGCCTTTATATACGACAAGATTAAAAAAATTGGATTAGGCAAGAAAATTAATTAAAATAGAGTGGCAATGTCACCATGAGAAAAATAATTTGAGTTGGGAGTACATAAGACATGCACAACTTCCCAATAATTGTGCCATTATTACCACCTTAAAGTTGTACTTATTTAAATAATCTTACTTTTTATTTACCATTATATTAAACAGAATCAAACTTGTTCACTTGTTCAACTTATTCATATTTTAACACATAATGCAAAAAAAAAATAAAAAATTTGGGATTACTTGTGCAAATTATGATCTTCATCTGAAATTTAAGAAAATATATCATGTTTATTGCTCAACTGTAATTTGTCTATCTAGTGGAGAGATGAATTAGATTTATTTTATTTTAGTTTAAATGAGGGCGTACACTTTCCTTCCGAGGACGTTGATCCAAAGCTAGAAGATTTTTGATCAATACGAAGTTAGGAATCTATTGACAAAGTTTATGTCATGACGGGTTGTTTCGTGGATGCAATCCTCTTGATTGTTGATAAGAGCTTATCGCCCCGTCCTTTATAGTCGTGATTGTTATGGAAAACCAGTTTATTTTCTGTCAAAGAAGCCTGCTTAACATAGCATATAGCATAAAAGCATTCGAGCCGTGTCTAAACTAAATTAAGGGCAATAGGTTCGACCAATAACCCGTTGGTAGAACTAGTAATTCAATAATGTGTCATCTATCAATAACTACATGGAGTATAATAAATATAGTGACGGTATAAGAAATTAGGATTAGTCTAAATGTACACAATCAATTACCTAATGGATTACACCCCCCTCACATGGGGGGGGACCACACACAATAAAATATTCGTGGGCCCCCCTCCATGTGAGGGGGTGTAATTCATTAGATAATGGATTGGGTGTACATCTAGCACAATCCAAGAAATTAAGTCTTTCTCTAATGATTTTTGGCTCGACTACATGAGATCCTTTTTATCACACTATGTACTGTTCAGTAAAATAATTAGATCCTTAGCAACTACATACGATTTGTATGATAAAATATTAAGAAATTATGCACTATCAACCTATCAAGATCCTCGACCAACTACGAAAAACGTACACTAAATTATATACAATATTCAATAGATATCTAATGTTTTATGATATATCACACAATATAATACACAAAATGAGTCATCTTCAGCGAGATATCCATACGGGGAAGATCTGAAAACAAAGTTGTAATGGAAAAGTTGATAGAATTGGCAGACAGGATAGAAGATTCATATAATTATTTTTTCAAAGTAGCAGAGATGAAACAAATTGTCTTCTTCTTTAATTTAATATTATTTGCAATTTAAATAAGTATATTATTTTATTCAATGCTTTCTAATGCTTATCACATCAATTATTTTGGTTTCTTAATTAAGGGAATGATGTATACAGGTGATTAACTGTGGTTATGTAATTACACAGTTTCGAATTTCCAGCTCAAAAGCCAACTTTTAGCTCAAATATTTATTTGTTAATTATTGCTTTCATACGAGGAATTTTGTCCTTAATATGTTCTTACAAAATGATGACCGGTTTAAAAATATTAGGCTCAAAACTCGGTTGTTTGAGTTTTGATATAATTACCTGTTATCCCGACGTCTTGTATGATCGTGCAAGGTTGTTTGGAAATCCGAAATCCCTTTGCAACTTCCGGCTGCTGGCACGGGGTTAGCCGTGGCTTCTTCCTCAAGTCTTGTCATGATTGTACATCCAACGCAAAGCGGCCCTTCATTCCCTTGTTTCGTCGTGGCACGCCCCCCACAAGCCATCAAAAGTATAAAAGCAATCCGTCTAGGCAAACATTCAAGAAATCTTTGAGTCTTTAAATTCCAACGTAAAAGATGAACTTGTTATAACAAAAAAAAAAAAAATGAACCATGAGTTCAATTTTCTTAGAAGTTAATTTCGGTCACAAAGTTCATGTGAAAGTTCAAATTGATTATTAAAATATTTATGTGACCTATTCAATCAATCAATCCTTTAATTGTGCAATTAGTATTCGAAGTCAACCTGTTAAACCTTGACATCGACTAATGATTGTTATGTCCATGTTGTGAAATTGCATTTCAAAATAAAATACAATCTTGAGAAATGAAAACCTAACATTAGCTGAAAAAATTCAAATCTCTTTTAACCTAAACCATTTCATCATTACAAAGCAACAGAGCTTAAACAGGAGACCATATGAAAAGAGTTGATGGATGGTCATTAGTCGACATGAAGGTTTAAGAGCTCAAATTTTGACACCCCTAAATTTCTAACACTAGATTTAGAGGTGTCAAAATTTGCCGAGCTGCCAAGGCCTAAAACTGGCCGGAGCAAAAAAATAATAATAATAAAAAGCACAAATTTATGTAAGTGGAAATTACATCAAACCAACTTTTGTAAGATTCAATTTAAAAAATGAGATATAATGATTATTTATACAAAAATCAGATATTAATTTAATTATTATAAATCAATATTTTAATATTAATAATAATGTTATAAATTAATATTTTAATATTAATAATAATGTTATAAATTAATTTATATACACACCCTTCCCTATTTAACCCATTCAAACCCTAAACTCATTTTTTTTTCCTCTCCTCTCAATTCTCTCTTCACCACCCATTTCTCTACCCTTGGACCGCCATCGCCGTTGGGATGCCGTTGCAGAAACCCTACATGATGTGCACGTCGTTGTTGTGACGATGAGTAGTAGTGCAGCGATGTGAAGCAGCATCGTCGTTGCTGCAACGCGTCGTCACAACGCGGCGATGTGAACGTCGCATAGCGGCTTTACCCTTGCCGCAGTTACAGTTTGGTGATTATTGTGGTGCTACAAGTGGTTGGTGTCGGTGGTGGTGGATTTGGTTGTGGCGATGTGTTGGTACTGTGATTGTTTCTTGTTAACAGGTCTGTGAAGGAATGGTGGTTGGAAATGGTGGCGATGGTGAAGGCAGCGACGACGGCAGTGAGGTGATGGTGGTTGTGGGGTGTTGGCTGTTTTGGATTTTATTTGTTGGTGGTACTGGTTGTGGTGATTAAGTGACAAATGGTTGTGCTGATGAGGTGGCGACGACGGCGGTTGTGATAGTGGTCACAAATTTTTTGTTTGATTGAAACCAATAAATTGGTCAATGTGTGACTAATAAATAATATGTGGTCAATTAAATAGATAATTTTGTGACTAATAAATAACGCATGACCTAAAAAATTGTTAAGTTGCGACTGAAAATTAACTTGTGACTAATTAATTAGATATTTTGTGATTATAAATTGAATTTGTGATCAATAAATAATATATGACCTATTAATTTGATAAATTTGTGAGATGCATAAATGATGGCCCATAAAAATTTTGATTTGTCATCATGAAATAATTTGTGAACAATTAATTTATAATTTAAAACCAAATTGGATAAAATTGTGACCTATTTAATCAATAAAATATATATTTAACTAGTTAGTTTATAAATAAAAAAAATTTAAAAAAAATTGATTTTTGAAGTTTTAAACCTTATTTTTTAGTTTTAAAATGTGTCATACTTTAATTTCTTATATATGAATTTTCCCTTTTCTGTAAATAGACAGGAAAAATTTGTAAGGCCCAACCAGCCCAGGTAATTTTAGACACGCCAGGCTAGTAAACAACCCGGGTGCCTTTGCATTCAAGGTAAAAATTTTCATGCTTTGGTTTTGTACTCTTTTTCCTACGAGGCAAATCATTAATCACCAACTTCAGGCATAATTCAATTCAATATTGGAAAACAGTGAAGTGAATGAGCACATAATCTCAGATATGACGCATCTATATTTGATACTTCCTTCAAATATACAAGATCGTCAAACAGAAGTGAGAGATGAAACTGCTTCCAGATCAATGGCAGCTGCCAATGTTGTTCAAATTACGCTTCAGTCATCCTCAGGGTCAAAATCCTTAACCTTAATGTCTGCATCTTCTCCATACTGAATACAGCTGTCAATTTGTGACAAAATGTACTGTATACTGCAGATAAAGAGAGACATTTTCAGTTCAGTAAATGCAAGATAACACATTTCGATTATAAGAACAAGAAGCTATCATAGATTGAAAGTCGTTATATTTCCTTCTTCACTAGTTTGCTTTTACAGTACAACCATGGTATTTTGGTAGGGAGATTCGAAAAGAAGAAAATAAGCCAATATCTCATTCATAATACTGCCGAATCACATCCAACACGATGTACCAAATATGCACCTAAGTAGAATAATCTTTTGCATAGGACGTGTATGTTAAATCTTTACGGGACAGATACGGTATATATTCACAGTAGGGATTCATAGGCCAGATTAAGGTAGGTACTTAAAAACTTCTTCATTTTGGTAATTTGTAACCCTATAAGCGCCTGTTTTCGTTTGGTAAGAGTTTTTTGAGAATAGATTTCGTGAAAAGTGATTTATTTGAAGAATATATGATTAAAAAGTAAGAAAATTTTGGTTTTTGTGCAAAATTATTTTATCGGGAGAACGTGTGGTTGAAAATTAGTTTAGAGAAAATTGAATTTTAGAAAATGGGGATGAAATGAGGCCTAAATAGCGCTTTGAAATTTAGAGGACAAAATAGTTCTCTGTTCCTCTATGTGTTTCCTTCTCAATTACTTTTACTCTAGTTTCTAAGAATATAAAAAGAGTAGAATTAAAATAGCAAAACTAAAATGTCTCAAAGTGCTGAAAAAGATGGCAATGTACCTGCTGTTTTTTCTCAGGTCAAGAGGCAAGAAGCTCACCATACTATACTGATCCACCTGATGGGGGAAAAAAAAGGAATCAAGCGATTTACTTGATGAAATTTGTGCAAAGAATTCACAAAAAGCTCCACGTCATTATACATGTAGATAAATTAGTCTACCACAATATAGATGCATAGGCATACACATCAGGAGATTGAAATTTATACAATCAATCAATGAAGTAGCTATTATCAAATGAACGTTCATTTAAGCAACCATGAAAGAAATGAAGAGGTCGAAAATGTGACAATAATATATGAAGCTACTCAAGTTCAAAGCAACAGCAGTATAGATTGGAAATGAATTCTTTCCATTACTCCTGATACCAAGATCACGAGAGAATTTTATCAAAAAGATTTATGGTAAAAAAATGAAAAGAATCTAAACTAACTATGTGATACGCAAAAGAATTCACAGATCATGCCATGTATTTTTGCAGCAAGAGTCTCCAGCTTCAACCAATTTACAAAATAAGCTACATTGAGATAATAACAAAATACGTGTTACACATTTAAAGCTTATAATCTGGGCAACAAATGCTGTTCCAGATCCAAATAAATACTTTTCTGGAGAAGTAGGGATCAATGTAAAAATTGACAGATGCTCAAACATACCAATTCAATCAAAGATTTGTTGAGCTTTTCAAATTGTGGAGCCATGTGCTGATTCAACTCAGCCAGTAATGTTCGAGGTTCTGGATTCAAGTATCTAATGGGCACATAAAAGTAAAACCAAAAAAAGATTAACAAAGACATAACGCTAACAAATACGAGAGGAAAGTGTGTGCAACTAAGAGCATATCTGGCTGAAGCTTAAAAGTACTTATTACTTGTTAACTTTATGTTTCCAAACATGTTTGGACAAGTTACTTTTCTTACTATTAAGTAAAAAAATTTACTTATCTTGAAGATAACTATTAGTTCACAACATCAAAATGTGTAGCTTGCTAATTTCCAACTTTGACCTGTAAAAAATTATTTATTTTAAAACTCATGCATTTACTTAAGTAAAGTTACATACAGAACCTTTTAACCTTAGCCAAACATGCTAACAAGGAAAACAGTCAGTAAAGACTGCATTGTATAAAGGACTTACTTCTCAACATCCCTCCTGTTTGTCACAAGGTCCATTTTGGAGAGAATATTAACATGAGGCAGCTCAAGTTGAAACATAGCAGAAAGTGAAGCCATACAACCGCTTATAAATTTGGTCACATCTGTCATAAACTGATGCACAAACATAACATAAAACTTCAGTCCACATAAGGATACTGTTGACAAGGCATGCCAGTAGTGAGTAGACAGAGTGATAAAACTTACGCACCTGAGAATCAAGTAAGTAAACAACACAAACATTGAAATTTTTGCGCTTTAAATGCTCCACAAAGTTCTTAAGGACGGGAACATGAGAGAAGAGCTCTATCTGGCCTGTAATATGGTAAGAGATCAAAGAAATTAAAGATTGACACACACGCACACACACATGTAAAAGTCTTCAGTTAGATGAACTTGGTGAAAGTACATGGTTTTTCATGTTAACAAGGGCAACAGAAGCAGCTATATGTATTTACCATTATTGATAATTGAATTTTTCCAGTTCAATATATTTTTATTAAGAGGCCAATGAAATTGAGGCAAGCAGAGGACCAATAGGTTAAATAAACTACCATCAAAGCAATGAACCAATAGCTTTGAATAAACTTAAGCAAGGTAAAGGAAAAGAGCATCTTCGTCAAAGAGGAAGACAGTTAAAGTCTATGAATTGGGTGGCCGCAAATCAAATGGCTGATCGTTGTGCACTGTCATAGGAGCCCTTGTCACAGGGTTTAAGAACAAGCTACTAATCCTTGACAACTAGCTGTGATTTCTTTTAGTAAAATGAATAAATATGTTTAATAAAATGAAATGACAGCTTTATAACACCTATGAGGGGCAAAAAAAAGCAGTATAGGCACTATTGACGATGTTGACTCTCTCTCATGCGCACTAGAAATGGACGTGAGAGTATTGATAATTTTGGAGATCGAAAATAATGATGGATTGTCCTCAAAATTAATGATTTGATTAATTAATGACAAGTAAATGTTCAGAATAATTATTTGGAGAGAGGTTCTGGCAACTCAAAGAAAAAATGATACATTTTTTTTCAAGGAAATCATATGTTGATAACAAAAGTTTAATGACACAGATTTAATAAATGATAACCTTAACAAGGAAATTAACACAGCTGATGGTTGAACCCTAACAGCATTTACCTCAATTTTCTGTAGACGCTATTAAGTTTCATCCTACTCAAAACGAGTATCATCAGTTTAAGTGCATAAAAGGATAAACCTAATTAAATCATGATGGGAATACGCATGTCAGATAGATCTTTCGATTTTGGGACTTAAAATTTCGTTGCCACATACTTTTGTCCATGAAAAAGTAGCGACTTACCAGGTCCTTAGCTAAAGCCTAATAATGAGACCATGTAAACTATAGTTCAATTTAAATGGTACATCATAAGAGACATTTTAAAAGGAACTGCAAAGCCTCGTTTATCAGAGTATTAGAGTAATAATATCAGCATTTTGGTCAAATTCCTGGAATTAAAAATAAATAAATTAAAGAATAATTTTAACCATATGGAGAAAAAAATTCGGAGGAAATAGATTATGAATACCATTCTATCTAAGTGAAGGTGCCAGTAGATGACAAAAGCCATGTCCGAAAGTATCCGTTTACATCAAAATCAACATATATCAGTTCATTTGAGCGCTACTTCCTGCGTCTGTTTTTCCCTACCTTTTTACCTAATATTTCTTTCAAAGATCATAGTTAGAGGGGTCAGGGAGCAGTTCTCTAACCTAATTCTGTTACTTATGAAACAAGAGTAATGATCAATGAGGACTCCACGTGCTATCATGCTTGAATATCTTGTCTCAGTCAACAACTCTGGAAATGAGTCGAAATAACCGTTCCACACAGTTTTAGGTCATTGGGATTTAAGAATACTAATCTAGATCCTTGGACCATGAAATAAATTTCTATCACCAACAATTTTGACATTAAAAAGAAAAGATGAAACTATACACAGAGGTAGAGTAAACGTGTGTACCTGGACAGTCAAATACTATATAATCATCATCCAAGTAATTATCCAACTCCTCTGTCAGCCAATCATCCAAATTTTCTTCAAGATGCCTGGGTTAAGATTTAAGGCTCTACTAGTCCATTTGAATACAATTTATAAATTGGTTAATAAATTCCAGCAAAGTCAAAACATTAATTTTTGTCATTCATTCATAACTTTTTTTTTTTTTTTGATAACCGTGGATGTTCGGGCCAACTTGCTCGCACCTTGATTAATTCCACGGGGCCCTGAAGTTTACGGCCGGGTACTCACCTCAGTGGCCCTACTAATTATTATTCACATGTTTCGTGGAACCCACTACTATTCCTATTTCGAAATTGATTTATAAATTTTCCAAACGGAAGCTACATATTTGGACCCATAATAATGAGAAAGAAACAAAGATTCTCCACTTTCTTGGAATGCAGTACTCAAGCTTGACAGTTACAAAAATGGCCAGGCAACTCAAGTGCAAAATTAACAGATAAACGCAACAAAGAAATTGGAAAGGAACTTTGGAAAACAAGAACACATGATGCAGAGGATACTCCATGCAGTAAATAAGGCCACCATTTGGACCAAGTCCGAGTTCCTCCATAACATCATCCAAAGAAATGAGTTCTCTAATATCTGCAAATGATAGCCTCTTTAACAACGCCGTAGTCCAACAAGCATAACTAAGAATCAATCATATGTACAGAGGACCATACTCACCCATAGCTACTGGATAGTCAAAATTCTCTGCAGCAGGATCTAAGTTTACAATATGAATTGTTCGGCGCACGGTTTCACAATGTTGGTACAAGCTAGAGCAGTAAGTAGACTGAACAGACAAATGATTAGGATACTTAAAAAGGTTTGGTCATCTCAATACAATAGCAATGTGAAATCAGCTTCAGATCTCTTCTGAAACCATCACTCATGCAACAATATAGATTGGAAATCCATATTGACAAGAAAATGAACAGGTAGACAGAATAAAGGAACACAATTTCATGAATCACCTTTCCACTGCCTGCAGGGCCAATAACTAGCTGTGCATAGCCCATGATGGTGTTCCTTTTTTCCTTCCTTCAATATGTTTCTCAAGTTGATTGTCAAATCAACTGAAAATGGAGATTTGAAGAAAATTGAAGACCCGGAAGACTCCGTGAACAGCAACCAAAATATAAGTAGCACCCCAAACAGCAGCCGCAAAAGACAATCTCTGTACATCAGAGCATCCCATACAGCATTATGACAACAAAAGAAGCAATGCTATACCACCTGAATTATCAATTAATCTGAAAGTATAATTAAAAAAATGAAAAGAAAAACCACAACCGATTCTAATCTTTTCCAGAAAGCAAAAGGCGATGTGTTATAACAAGCCAAAAAACAAACTCTATCCTTGGATAAAAAGAAAAATGAGAGAGATTCGTTTTAAATATTTCTCACCATGTATATCTAATATAATCGCCTGTTGTTGGAGAGGGGATATTTTATTTCCTTATTGTTACTACATTAGTAGGGAAATAAAATATCCTCTCTCCAACACCTGTATATAACTTACCACTAGCCTGTTGATTAAGTTAAAAGAAGCAGATATACTAGCTTAAGCTATGACCCCTTACCTTTTCTTTACTTCAACCAAGTATTGAAACAAGAGCAGAAATCCCAGAAAATGTTTTATGAAGAAGAGGATGGCCAGAATTTGGTTGCAAACAACTTATTTCTGTCAAAAGATTAGATTTCTATTGACTTGATAGACGTGGTGCTGAAACACACGGAGCAACGAAAACGACTCAAGTGGACAAGTCTGTTCATTTATGTAAGGCTTAGTTTGTTGCATTGTGCCTATATCGTTTATATGCCAGAATTGACAGATACAATTCTGCGTGTCCAAATCAGTATCGCGTCACCATTGGGCATCATACTCCATGCTTATTTTTAGTGGCATCTCACGTTATTTATTTTTTTTGTTATGGAAACAAAAGAACAGTAAAAATCGCTAGAAATAGTCGATCCCTTAAGAAAAATACAGTAAAATCCTTGAAACCCAGAAGACAAATGGTAAAATGAAAAAAAAAAAATAATAATAATAATAATATATATATATATATATATATATATATATATATATATATATATATATATATATATTAATTAATTAATATTCTCTATAATATCAACTTAAGGGCATGGTTTCATAATTTCGTCGTCTCTTTCTTTGGGTGTTTGCATTTGTAAAGAGATATTTTTTAACCCCCCACTCATTACAGAATCCTAAACCCCCAGCAAAAACTTGATTAGCTGCATTGTTAATTACTTTGCAGAAGGGAACGGCACTAATTAAATTCTCTGAAAACTCTTGTAATGCGTTAATAAATAGCAGAATATACAGATTGCCCTGCATAAATATATGGTTAAATGTGAATTGAGAGATGAAGAGAAAGCATCAGAACCTGGGCCTGTTGCCGATTCTTTGCTAAAGCCGGAAGTTCCGAACTTCAATCGCTTCCTATGGGCTAATAGTGGAAAACCTATCTGTGATTCTAGTCCTATCGCGCACCCAGCAGTTTTTATCACGTGAGGATCACATCACTCGGTCGTGTTTGGCTAACCTTAAAAAAGATTATTTGTGAATTACAAGTTAGAAATAAGCAGGTCGAGGGTTAATTACTTAATTCCAATTTTGGTCCCTGAATTTTCATGAAAATCTCGATTGGCATGCAATCTTTAGTTGGTCAAATATCAAATTTACGATTTTCAAGTTACTTTCAATATTTGTCCCTCCAATTGGTAAAATTATCATTCCATTCAGGTGTAGACACTGTCCGTTTAATGTGTAGTTGCGTGCACAAAGGTTGATTTAATTTGTCGATGAGCTTTCATCGATATTTCAATTGCATTGCTCGTTATTTATATCAATGTCAGTCACTCTGTCACCTTGCGTTATAAAATTAACATTTCATTGATACATTATTTTAAGCTTCTATTTGATAACACTCAAAAAAATTATTGTACAGTGACCGTGAGCTATTGAGCAGGTATATCAATTCAGATCACTTACAAAACGGTTGCCACATTTGACCCTTATCGACTGAAAATTTTTGAACCTTCCAAAAAATGAGAGAATAGGGCAGCCGACCGTAGTTTCTGAGAGAGATACATTGAAGGGCAAGGTTGTAATTTAAAATAGTTCGATGAGGGTAGGAATGGAACACTAAAACTTTTGCCAGGAGCTTCATTTCTCTTTTGTTAGTATGAAATATCAGAACTCGTTGGCTTGTCTTTTTTCTTCTGGGTTGATGTAAGGGTAGTCATCATATCTATATCAACTGAAGCCTACTTACGGCTATTGTTCTATTCAAAGTCGTGCATATGCTGTACTAGTCTCACAGTTTCACATCTTGTTCTAATTTTCTCAGTGAGCTTACTATTTTGTATTGAAGTTTTTCTGAGAGCGTTATGTTAAGTTTTACTCTGTCGATAATATTCTTGCACTTCAATTTGTTTTGTGCGCCATTCACGCTCAATCCCTGATTTCTTTTCCCCTTTTTATTGCATCTCCCACTCTTTGACATAGACGCGTGCACATGCATGATGCGTATATCCAGCTAATTTCTAGAGAATGTATAAACATAACTTTGCTGTTGATGTGTTGGGTTGATTTATATCAAGACCTGCCAGAACACCAGTCAAAGTATTGCTTCTGTGGTTGAATTGGGTTTTTGCCAAATGGAGAGACGTTGCTTGACCTTTTCACCTCGACTTCATGTCAAAATTGTTGAACCGAACGGGGAAACCTGCAAGTTTTCACCACCAGTGGGTATGATCCAACTTGTAGCTAGTGTATTTACTGGATCTGAGCAGTTGTCGTGAGCAATATGCTCATGTTGCACACCAGAAAACACGAGTGATGCTAACAAGTATTCAATTACATATTTTATAAAGATAACTGTAAAAGTTAATTTATTTGCAAATAGTTTACAACACTAATGTAATTGCAGGTGCTAAACATACAACAATTGATCCTAGGCAGGATACAACTAATGATTCTGAGCATCCATCTGACATCTACAAGCCATGAGTGGAACATTGATACCTTGGGTCTGTTATCTGCACTGTCCTTAAATAGATGACTTCAGAGTAGAGGATAAAACTTCAGTTCCACTATTCTCAAGCCCTACAAATAGAATAGAAAATGTTATGCATGAAAAACAAGAACTCATGGCATAATCACTGTCTTGAACTGGAAAAATCTGGAGTGAGTGGAACCGTCGACATAGATTGAACCATTTCTTATGGTCACTGACTGGATGTAAATCTAAATGAGAATTTAAAAGCTCATCCATCGAAAAAGGAAAAAGATATATACCATCCAGTTATTGCCATAAATTATTATAACATCTAGAATACAGCATTCAAAGATGGCCTGGTTGAGGCAATTTGTTTGAGACCATGTGCGATTGCAATTCTTAAGATGGACTATCAATTCGTATAGGATTGTGTTATGTGTACACAATCTTTTACACCCCCCTCACGTGAAAGGGGGCCCACACACAATAAAATATTTGTGGGTCCCCCTCCATGTGAGGGGGGTGTAAAAGATGGTGTACACACAGCATTATCCATTCGTATATATAATGTCTGCGATAGCTGTAACTTGGAGAAGGAAAAAGGAACTCACTAGATGACACATAGGCTGGCAACCTGACATATTTGGGACAAGAGGCTGTCGAATAAACCATGTCACTTTGGCGGTTGGAATCAACAGCACAGTCTCGAGGCTGCAAGAAAATTCAATTTACAGGATAGAGACTAAAATCAATTAGCGTAAACAAGCAAACTGTAAATACCCATATAGATATAAGTGCCTATTCAAAGCTCATAATTCATTATTTTTAAGCACTGGGTTCCAAGGAATGTGGGGTTAAAAAATAAGTAAAAGTTGTGGGTCCAACTAAATGTATGGATAAAAAGGAGTTTGACCTACTCAAACAATTATAAGCTTTGACAAATATGCAATGATTAAAAATGATTCAGAGTCTTTCCGGGATTGTTTCATCTGGAAATATGAATGGCAAAACTCTCCAAGTCAGATTATGTACCATTCAAGTCATCATGTCTAGTAGTATCGCCCACAACTTGAGCAAAAAGAGGATGGGGATTGCCGGGGGGGGGGGGGGCATTTAGCTATTGATTCATCAAAAAGATAAAAAAATAAAAACGAACACTTTGATGCTAACTCCAACGGACAATTGGGTGAAAACATCAGCAGCTTTAAAAATCAGGCATTGCTTCTTGTTAGTTTTCGGAGATGTAGAAATAGAGGGATATTTACTAAACATAAATATCAGAACAGGATGGATCTGACCTTAAAATCCTTATAGAAGCATAAATGAAGTTCCTTCACAGCATCACCTTTGCATTGAAGTCCTGGAGTTGCATTGAAAGCACTCTGAATGGCGGAAATAATGCCTCCTACAGGATACTTCTCAGTATTTGATGCTACATACCCTTCTTCTCGCAGAACTTCCTGCATCATGTTAAATCTATTAGATCAAATCTGAGAGGTCTGGAAAAGAAATCGAATTACTAATTAAATATCAAACTTAAAAAATGAATAACCTAAAAGACTAATAATAATACTCATCAGATATGAAAAATGAGAAAAAATATAAACTATCACGTCATCAAATGTCTCAGATAAATATGAGGCTTTACATATGTTAGCTGTATATCCAGGCAAATCTTTGGGAAACCAATATCTTCAGTGTCAACCAAACTAGAAATAATATTGCCAACCTCATATTGTCTCATATAATGGAAAGATGCTAACAACCCTCCCTGGCAACTTTTGATAGGAGTTCTCATTTAAAAGTAATCTTCCTTTGTCTTTTCCACAAGATGTTTTTCTTGGCTAACAATTATTTTAGCAAACCTGCATTAATTGTCTCAGACAATATAAACTTAACAGCTATAACGCTGCATGACCACTAGCAAATTATGAGTGAAAGATGACAACTATCTATTGCAAAAAATATAGATCCCTGAAACAGTTTCCATTACTCAATTCTTCTCTTATATTAAAATTAGCGTTCTGAATTATGCATTGCCAAATAACCTTAATATGGCCGACTACCTGTCGACTCAGTAGGTAAGGCAAAAAGGTATGATCATGCCAGTTAATGCATACAGATATCAGAACGCAACTAACAACAGAGTAAAAATAAAATAGCTGACCCGCAGGAAGGCCTTAATTTCATTTCATAGTATCAACGGTTTAAGGAATTGAAGATACTCTATCCAGGTTCAACATATATTAGTAACACTTTCACAATCCTCTCTTAATTAGATTGTGCAGCATATATAAATTCGGACATACACAGATATGTCAAAGTGCAGCTGGAGCTAAGTCCATCCCCACGAGGTCAATTGATCCTATTGGCTCTTTAGAAAAGGACAAGGCATAGAAAAGTTTGTAACTAGCAACATTTGAACATTGATCCTCTGAAGGACTAGTGTATTAACTATGCAAATTTCATAATGATAACGACGCAATAAAACGTATCAAATCTCCAATATATTGTGTAATTAATTTAAGGGAGTAACACTTACTTTTAGGAGTGCCCTCAGAGGACATGTTAAATGTTATAAATATTTCAAATGTATCTCATAATGAATTAGGAAAATTCTCCCTGTGAAGAATTAAGTAGGAGCATATTAATTAGTTCAAGTAAAGATCTAATTTCAACATTCAAATTTCAATCTTTCCTACGAAGTATTCTAATTTGCAATTATAATGTTGTGTAAATAGAATTATGCGGTTCATATGACCAATTGTTGAATCACGATACAGAATCCACCATAACAACAACTTCCTTGATCACCTGAGGCTCACTACATTATCCCCTAGCTGATGACTGTACCGAAGAGTGAAACCTAAGTCAGAACTGAACCTTGACTGAATAACAGTCAGCAAGTTGAACACTTCTCAAAACCTACCAACTCCAGCACAGAAATACCAATCCCAAAGTGGTGACACAGGAATTCAAGGACTTGACAGGGGTACGGCCCCTACCGTTACTGCAGAGGCACGGCCTCCTTCCTCGTCCCATTCTCACATCCTCTACAAATATTAGCCAAGGCAAGATGACAAGGTGAGTGAAAATTAATCCTCTACCAAAACTCTGACAAAATACTTCTTATGTACAGCAAAAAACAACTTGACTTGAGCACTAGAGTGCCCCCGGCCACCACACCCCCCCTCGTTTTGGAGCCCAAGCACTAAGCAGTCTGACCTGGTGCTTTGCCACAGGTTGAACAGGTTCCTAGGACGTAAAATTGGTGTGAAGACCCAAGGGCCTTTCGATGTCAGCATAAAGACATACCATTAAATATATTTGAAAATGAAAGGCATGGACAGTTCAGTAATTATGGCACCAAAAAATGTATTTCTTTCTGAAAATGAAAGGCAACATAACTTCCATTAGGACCGAGTCAAATAATGCACTTGACACTCGTATCAAAAAAATGTAATGGCTTGAGATGCCTACATGAGGCATCTCCAACCATTTTAGAAACAGATAGGAAATATGCAAGTGGGGAAAACATAGAAGCTAAACAGTAAGTTCAATATTTCTCTTCATCAGGTCAATCCAATATAAAACGCAACCTTACCGTAACGTTGTATTTGAAATAGAGATTAAGCGTCGTCAAGAAATAGCTATGTTCATCTTTGGTAACTGAAGAGGAACAAGTTCCATGTTTTTCTGCACAGAGAGGACTCAGAAATTAGAATTTATGAATTAGATTCTTTTCAAGTGATGAAGTGAAGTGTTCTTCTACTCTGAATATGTCATCTCGATTTCTGAAATATCTATATGAATATCAAACAGCCACTTGTTCGATAGAATCAATCCTTGAGATGGAACAGGTTATAATCGGGAAAAAATTAATATCAACCTAATTGTAGCTTTAAGCACTAATGCTATAAAAAGAGAAGGGAGGGGGTGATGCAATTAAGGCCAGGGCAGCTAGAACCAAAGCCATGTAGTATATCGACACCTCAAGCTACATGATAGAAGACCCAGTAAAGTGTATAAGTTAGCACATGTCATACTGGTTTATATGCAGATCACATGTCCTAAAAAGAAAGAGGCAGTAAAACATGCCACTCTGTAACGTAAATTAACTTTATTCTTCAGTTCAAATTTCCACCTTAGTTTAGTCCTTCTACGTTTTTCTCTTCTCATAGGGGCTTTTGGGTTGAGAGAGAGAGAGAGAGAGAGAGAGCACAACAGTATAATACACCGTAGTTTCAACATTAATCATCTAGAAAAGCCACCAGCAATTTTAGATTATCATCGATATTGAAAGAAATACGGATAATTAATTTTATAAATTTATAACATAAAGCACATCATTTCAATTAAACTAGAGATCTGTAAACAATAAGCTTCATTGAGCAGATCATAGATCGAAAAGATAAAACTACAAAAGAATTCACATAAAGCAAAGATGATTACCCCACTGACTCAGGTCGTCCCCCAGTTCGGATATGAAATAAACAAAGGGAGCAATAATTAGTTTCAAGTAATGAATTCGTCAAATCTAATGAACAAGCAGCTATTAAAAACCACCTCATGTCCCCAGAATAATCCTTTTCCACCATGGCAGTTTGATACTGAACTACAACTGAAGGATGGCCAGTACTTGTTCAGGGCATCAAACAATGTCGAGATCTGCAGTCAGTAATTTGGTATTGGATAGAATTAAACAAACAAAGCAATAGTAACTGCTTAGTATATGAATAAGAGAACTGAGTTTGATTAAACAGATAGTTGAATACAAATATGAAATGTAGCAAATAAATGGCCTAGAAATAGAAGAAACATAATACTTTAGAATATAGTAATAAAGCACCATAATAACTGAACAAAAATCTAAACTTGGTGACATCTCGCTGATATTCCATCTATCTCACTAAACTAATGAATTTACACAGGACCAAATTTCTTTGCCAGGCTTTCCACATCATACAAGAATTCACAAATCACATCAATCTAACTGAAAAAGTCTTAATATGTAAAAATGAATTTTTCTAATAGATCAATGTAAACTAATTCCTGGATCCTCATAAATAAAGTGATTGCCCTCATAACTGAATCCAGTATCTATTTGGTCTCATCTATTTGCAGACCATTTAGCAGTGATCCACGTGAGTCTCAAAAACTCCTAATCTATTGGTGATTATTTGCATGCCAGATAAGTGATACGTTTAAAGGTCAATAACAATTTTCAACAGTCATGCAGATACTGAGAGCATAAACAAGGGTTCTAAAATCTAAAGTAAAATACCTCTGTCACATTAAATCTGTGACCAGCACAACATGAAGGCCAAGTACCATCATTGTAGTCAGGCCAGAGTCCATCTGTAGAGAAAGAGTGAAAGACAAAAACTCCAAACAGTTAAGTCGGAGATAACCAAAAACTTACACCGCTGGACATATTTTCATGTGTCAAAAAATGTCATTCTTACGGATTGTAAATTCAACTGGCGCATTCGAACTGCATCAAAATCATAAAGAGCCAAAAGTAAGTTTCTCTGTCATTCTTATTCAATATATAATAAATCAAAAGCGAAACTTTCAGATTCAACCCAGATGGATATTGAAAAGTGGTCAATATATGTTCTTCGTCTCTAGTAATGTTTTGACATGTCATTCTTCAGACAAAGGTTCATCATGAGTAGACAAAGGTCCATCATGAGTTAATTAACTCTTTGCCTCTAAGGAGCACCATAGCAAGCTTTAACTACGCCTTCTTATATTTGCTGTAAGTTTCTTAATTTTAGGGACAAGCGCCTTCATCAGCTTATAGATGATGCATTGGTTATTGGAATTGCTTGAACTATGCTAATCATCTGGACGTGGTAAGATTGGAAAATCTCCTAAAACATTTCAAAATAGCAACCAAACATAGAGACATAATGTCACATGATTGACGTGGAACTGGAATACAGCCAAAACACACATCACGGACGCTCAATTACTTCATAATGGGGACAATCAAATACCTAAGAAACAAGTCCTACCTTTATAACATAAAATTCCTATCCACTATATACAAAATGATGCACAATTTCTTCACAGGAGCCCAAAGGATTAAGGAAAAAGTTAGTAGGATCATTTTAGCCAGAATTCTCTGTCAAAAGACTCGAAACAAATATGTAAATTTTCAATCGAAAATGCTTCCAACTCCTGAAAAGGCAAGGAAAATCACACTAGGAACTTAAACTACAACGCTCTTGTGTTGATGTGCTTCTACGAGAGAGCAATTCAGGTTGGGAAATTTTTGTAACTGACCAGGTGGTCATCAATCTTTGCTAAATTGAGAATATAAAGCATTCTTTATCATAAAAATCCCCAAAATCACACACGCACACAAAAAAATAAAAATAAAAATTGACCACTTAAATCGTCTTAAAGCACCAGTTTTTCCACAGATCATTTCATTAATTTTTTGAAAAACAAAATAATTCTCCCAGGGCAACAAATTACATCAGCATGAGAAATTTCCAGAAGAAAAACAAAAAAGAATAAAAATCAAAAATACCCTCGGCAACAGCCATTTGAGGAACAGCAATGCTTAGTGTGGCGACAGACAGTGCCCGGCCATTGCAGAGACAGCTTAAAGTAATCAAATTCTCTCTGCTTAAGGTCACCTCCTCCTCCTCCCAGTACTGCTTCTACGTCCCAATCGGCGTTGATTTCTCCAATGCAAAACAATCCGATTGAAACAATTGAGAACAGTACCAATTGAATAGGTCGGTTGAGGAGAGAAGCCATGGCTCTTGTCTGCTTATTGTATTGATAATGACAGTATTGCTTGATGCTTCCGCACATGTACTCGGCAGAAAATTTCTATTTTTGGCCCACGTTTGGTTTGAATGAAATTAAAATTTAAGAGGGTGTTTGATCGAAATTAAAATTAGATTTTTAGTGGATTGAGAAATTTTTGAAATGTATGGTTGAAAAGATGTGGAACTCATGAAAGATGTGATTAATATTGATTGTTTGACTTTGACTTTGATTAAAATCAGATTTTAATTGAGCACAAACATGCTCTAAATCTCCCCGTTTGATGACCTTTATTTTGATCAAAACAATATTTTAAATAGTTATTTTCAGAAAAAATGTGTGATTAAAATTTAATTTTTTTATTTACGTGTTAAATATTTTATTACGTTAATGCATCGTTAAAAAAGAGTATATAAGAAAAAAACTTCAAGTAATTGGTTGTCAAACAAGAGTTTAATTTAAGTCGAAATTAACAACTAAACTAATTTTCTATCATATAACAACCTTATGTATATGTTCATCGTGTTTGACTTGGAACAGGAAATAGAACCACAAAAGTAATAATAATTCGACAAAATTAGTTCCCAAGGCAACAAATCACATCAACATGCAAAATTTCCAATAGAAAGAATTCAAAGAAAAGGCAAAAAACAATATTACCCTCGACAACAGCCATTTGAGGAACAACAGTGCTTTGTCTTTCGACAAACGGTGCCCGGCCATTGCAAAGCCAACGTAAGGTAATCAAATTCTCTCTGATTAACATCTCCTCCTCCTAGCGCTCCTTCCTTGTTCCAATCAGCGTTGATTTCTCCGATACAAGATATTCCGACTGAAAGAATCGAGAATAGTACCAATTGAGTTGGTCGGGTGAGGAGAGAAGCCATGGATCTGGACTGACTATTGATTGTATTGAGTGTGGTATTGTTATTGCCTTATTGGTAAATGGATAGCAATATTCCATCGAATATTATTTGTGGAGTATGTGATATTTTAACGTTTTATCTAATTAAACTAATATAATGTTCATTTTGTCACTTTCGTAGGTACATTTTGTCATATTAAGTTTTGCCACTTGTTGAATTGACTTATGCGAAATGTGTAGAACACATAATCCTTTTAATCTTTGCTTCAAAAAACACATCGCACGAAAGCACGACGATTTATTTATCTCACATTTTTTTAAAAGAAAATGAATATAAAAGTGCGACAAAATATATTTTCCTCATTATATAGCGCACAAACATATTATTTTGACAGAAGTGATAATCAAAGACGATACATGCTAATTAATGAAAGATTAAATATAAGAATTATGCAAAAGAAAAGTTATGAGCATAAGTGTTGGAATTAACAAAGTTTTAAGGACCTTAAGCTCAATTGGTGCCAATATAACCATCAAAAGCCGTAGTAAAAATAAGGCCCTATTTGATACGCCAAATTTTTCAGAGAAATAGGAAAATATTTTCCACTTCCCACTTTTTTTACTATTTGATAGGCGAAATTTTTCACGAAAAATATTTTCCTTCTTTCTTCCACACGTTTGCATTTTTCGGTTTTTTGATGAAATTTTTTTCCCACCATTTTGATGGGAAAAATTTTTCCAGGCTGGTTGGAAAAAAAATCTTTTTTTTTTTAGTAATGGAAACAAATGTTATAACCAATGGTAAGATTTTTTTCACTTTAATGGATAATTTCCATGTAAAACTAAATCAAACAAACACTAAATTATGATAAAAATAATAATTTTTTAGGAAACAATTTTTTTTTTTTTTTACTTTTTGGCAATAAAAACAAATTTTATAACCAATTGTGAAAAAAATTATCACTTCAACAAACACTTTCCATGTAAAATAAAGCCAAACGAATAAAAAATTTAACAATTTTCCGGATTTAAAATTATACCAATTAAACACACTTGAAATCATTTTCCCTACAAAACATTTTCTAGACAAATCTTTTCCCTATAAAATATTTTCTTTCCACCCATTTTCCACCCTTACAATCAAACGCACCTTAATTCTCATCTAGTGGGATTTATAATATACTTAATATTGTTCGTGAAGTATAATAATTCACGATCGTATTAAATTTTATTCAATAGTATATATTGTAGATGTATGTCTAAAAATTGTTATGATGATGTAGAAAAAAATATTTATTCCTCATTTTTAAATACAACAAATAATTTTTATCCTTTATTTTAAAGTATGTTAATAAAATATTTGTACATAAATCATTGACAGAACAAATGTGCTGATTAATAAAAATTAATGATAAATATGTAATAAAAAGTTAACATTGAGGGGTTGCTCAATTGATCGGTCTTGGGATTGCTCCCCAATTGTCACCAGTTCGAATTTCCTCAGGGTCACTGGGGTGAGTGCGAGCCATAAATTTCAGGTCTCCTTAGAATTAATCGAGATACGCGTAAGTTAGTCCGAACATTCATCCTTCTCAAAAGAAAAGAAAAAAATATAATAAAAAGTTAAGTACAATGTGAAAGAACCCAGCACTTTCGCTAAAATTAGAATGTGTCGAAGTCGCAATGAAAGGAAAAAAGAACCGCGTCTTTAATATAACGAACCGTGCGATAAAGCTATCCAACAGCCATTATTCTGCCGCCACGTGTGCAGGAACGAAATTGCTAGATCCATATGAAGTATCCATTGACATGCCCAGATTCCCGATTAAGCAACACCACGATCCGCACTCAATTTTTCCCTCCGACTTCTTTCTTCGTTAGCGTCGTACCATAACTTCGATCCTCCAATTGCAATTTCCAAAGTATAAAATTCAATATCTTGAAACCGAGACAAAGATACTAGCTTTTTATTGGGCTATTAGGCGGCGATAACTAAAAAGAATCTCCGAAATCTTTGCTGATTAGCTGAAGCTACAGAATCTCCCAAATCTCGAAGGTACAACCGTCAAAGCCATTTTCTTAATTTTCATTTTTGTTTTATCGAATTGGTTCGACAACAGTTGAGGATTGGCATTTTTTTTTTTATTATTCTTTTCATTTTCGAATTAGGGTTTCGCTTTTTCTTGATTATAATTAGGGTTTCTGGCTTCGAATTGTTTTGGTGCTTTTCTGTTTAGTATGAATGTTTCGATTTATATCTCATGATAACCAGATGTGTTTGTGGGGGTGTGCGTGGTTATTTCTCTCTAAATTTTATAATATGCCTTTTCCTCTTCTGTAGTTGAATTAAATTTCTGATTCATTGGTCTTGCTGGTCAAGTTTTAAATAATGGATATTAGAGAAGCAATGCTTTAGGGCACACAGTGTTGGAAATTTCAATAAGATGATTTTAGTAGAAATAAGTTGTTAAGATAGATGTGTGGCTATAATGGTATAGATAACACAAGGTACGAGGATTTGATCCACCAATTGGAGTGGCACTAATTGAGACTAAATCAAGAGAATGATGATTTTGCCTTGTTTGGTTTAGCTAAAAAAGTCGATAAAAATTAAACTGAAAGTTGACAATTAATTTTAACTACATGTGAGCCACAACTTTTATCAACTTTCGATACACATTTCGTCGACTTTCATCAAAATTTACACAAATTTGATTTTTCTATAAACCAAACAAGGGCTTAGTATATTTTGTGTGTAGCTAATAAAGCTCACTTACATGAGGAATGTGTTCGTGTTAGAAAAGGTTAGACAAGGGAGAGATATATTATAGAAGATCAAATTAACTTATCTTAAGATGGTCGCGGAGCATTTAATTTTAGATCTAATGTAGCAAAAAAAAAAAAAAAGCATTTATGAATGAATAAAGATCTGTTTGTCATTCTTATTGTCTTTTATGAGCTTGTGTTGCTATTGAGTTTTTTAGGCGGTCAATGAGGTTAAAATGTTTGCACCCGAGAATTAGGTGCACAGAATGTTTATGTATACATAGGTTGTAGATTAGCATTTTGATCATTTTCAGAAACTGGTTCAATGCTAATTATTGAAGCTTGGCAATAAGGGTTATAAATTTAGGGGGCAAAGAAGGAATGCTTGAGGGTCCATCATATGATGGCCGTATATTACATTTGTGAAGCCTTTTTGACGAAGTCGAGTGAAATACTAAAAAGAGCCTTAGTATCACTTTCAGAAATTATATTAGTTTTTTGATTGTAAAGTTTAAGGATTTTGTGCTGCGATGACATGGTATATCTTTTGTTATGCTACTTATTCTTAGGATTTTGCTAGTTCTAGAACACGACTTTTTTCTCTTAATAACAGAGAAAAGATCTAGAAACAAAAATGCTCTTGCTAGATATCTTTATTTTTGCCGCAAATACAGTTGACCTTGAGGCTTCATGTTCACTCTTGTTCATTTGTCTTCCTATATGGTTTGGGATCTGCAACCGTTTAAGTCTATGCTTATTTCTTCTTGTTTTTGATCTCCCGCTCTCTTCCTTTGCTTCCATCACTTCTGTCTCAATGCATCGTGTTGATTGATTATACATTTTTAACAGGTTTTCCTTATTTTCTTTATTGATGAAAAGCTGTTATGTGAAATGTAACATTCAAAACACAGACAATGCTTCAGTTAATCTGTTGTTGACTGTTCTTTAACTTGTTTGTGTAAAATCCCAGGCATTTATGTGCTACTTGTGTATTAGATGCTGATAAATGGACCTTGATAGCAAGACGTTTGGAAGAGGTAATAATATTTAATTATCAGACTGGAAATGCGTATACACTTTATCGTAATCTTAGTCTTACTTCAGCTCGTTATTTGGAACTTTATAACATTTACTTATTTATTTTAAAAGAATCTCCATCCATATCTTTGAATGAGCTTTAACGATCTTACTCCGATATGCTGGGTGTATAACATTTATTTATATTCGGCCTGCCTGCATTATTTATAGGGTTTCTTATATCCTTTGGTTGTGAGATGAGTTTGATCCTTGTGATGAAAGTGTTTTTGGAAATAAATTGATCAATGTATTTTGTTAAGTGGATGAACCTCTCTTCAAGTTGAAGAACAAAATAAAAACAAGAACCGAAAAACTGGTTTATGCTGTGATTTAGAGCCAACTGATGAGATACTACTAGTGCCTTCATTGGAACCATTTGTACTCAAGTATGGAAGATAAATTTTGGAGCCATATGGAGAGAGGGTCGAGGTAGTTTGGCAAGCCTAAATATTTTTAGTGGGATGTTAAAATGTGTCATGAAACCTAAGAAGGACCGATACTTGTAAACTCGTTACATATCCACCGATATGTATTCAGGCCTTGATACTCTTCGATACCCTTCGATATATACCGGATACTTGTTTTTAATTATTTTATAAATTTTTATATTTTTAAATTTTTGATACGTATTTTTTAATTATTTTATATTGTTTATATTATTTTCGATATGTATCTGATATGTATTTTTAAAATTTTTTTAATAATTTATTGAATATTAATAATATTTATTGAAAATACAAAATTAGAGTTTTAAAATTAACTAGATTTTTTTATTGAAAATGCACAATATTATTTAATCTTTCAATCTATGTGAAATCGTATTATTCGATTCTATCACTGATCTGTATAACATGGATTCAAAGACCCGATGGCTAATTCATGGTTCACATGCACCTTTGCTACAAAATTATCTTTAAAACTTCTTGTAATTCTTCTTCATCTTGTGTGGCAAGAAATTGAAGTACTTGCTCTTTTGTGCACTCTGCGAGAAGGAATATAATTCACAAGAAGCTGAAGAATTGATTTTCATTCATAGCAATTTGTGTCTTTTATTAAGAAAATTAGATCTTTATTTAAAAGGAAAATCCAAAATGTGGGACGTTGCTGGATTCTTATCTGATACTGTCGAAGATATTGGACTGCTTGAGATTGCTAATCTATCATTAGATTTGTTAGAGTTGGAAAATTTTATTTTTAATGATAATGAAGAAATTCATATGATGATGTTGAAGAAAATGAAGTTTCGATAATTAATGATTAAGTTAAAGTGTTTTAGTATTTTATTTTATTTTTATTATCATGCTTTTGTATAAATTTTTTTTAAATGAAATTATATTGAGTTTTATAACACGTATCGGCGTATTCTAATTTTTTTTAAAGAAAGTCGTATCAGTGTATCCGTATCGTATTGTATCCTATCGTATCGTATCGTATTCGAACTACGTATCCATATCTGTGCTTCTTAGCATGAAACAAATTCTCTTCCCTTGTATATAATTATGGTTGAAACCGAAACAAAGAAATGTACAAAGAGACAGTGGACATAAAGTAACTGAAATTTTATTAACCTTCCTCTCTACCTCTCTGTTTTTTGTCAACTCAGTTTACAACGTCCAATTGACTTGGTTCTGTTCTTGAAATTAGGGCCTAGAGAACTTACAGGTGCTGTGGATCTTATTAGTCACTACAGGTTGTTACCTCACCATGATTTCTTCTGCAAGAAGTCACTTCCTGTGTCAGTTTCAGACACACACTATCTTCATAATGTTGTCGGAGACACAGAAATCAGAAAAGGGGAAGGGATGCAATTAAGTCAGCTTATTCAGGATACGTCCTTACCAAGGGAGAGTAATGTACGCATACAACCATTTGACCTGGATGTTCTCAGAGATGCCTTTCAACTTCGGGAGACGGCTCGCATCGATCTACCTCTTGTAAGAAATTTGCTGCCTCTTGAGTTGATTTGATTTGGCTACTTAATGATGGTTAACTTGTTCAAAATATAGGGTGCTGAACTGGATTTCCTTTCATTTTGCCAATTCTTTTACTATATGCTATGCCATGAGTGGGTGATCTGATTTTTAAGTCATATGCTTTACACAGTCTGAGAAGGGTACTCCTACAATTGCTGGGAAAAGTAAAAATGAGTTTAAAGATAAGGAAAAGAAGCATAAAAAGCACAAGGATAAAGAGAAGGAGAAAGATAAAGATAAAGAGCACAAGAAGCACAAACATCGTCATAAAGATCGAAGTGAAGACAAGGACAAGGAGAAGAAGAAAGATAGAAGTGGCCATCATGATTCTGGCACAGAGCACTCGAAGAAACATCATGAAAAGGTTTGAAAATTATGTTTTGTGTAGCTGCTTTGCCTTGCAAAAGCAAACTAACTTTAAAAGCTTTTAGCAATATGCATATATTTTGTATGAAATTTATTATCATGTGCTATGGCACTTCTGCCTGTAATTGAAGTTCACCAATCTACAATTTTCTGGTCTTGTGTAAATGCTACGTTAGGCGACAATTGATGACACAGACCTATAGATACTTTTTTAGAGTGAATTGATGGAAATTTCAGAAATACTATGATATTGATTTGGTCTAACTGTAGTCTTCTATGAAATCTGTTCCTATAACCAAACTTTCTACATTTGTAAAATCATCAATGGATTTTCAATCAATGAACTGTCTAAACATGTACATGTTTTGTAATTTTCAGAAGAGGAAGCATGATGGGGATGATGATACCAATGATGTGCATAAACACAAGAAAAGTAAGGTAACAAAGAAGCAATCTATCTGATTCCATCATTCTTAAATCATTTCGTTAGTCCTGAGATGTTGTGAAGAATTCATTTCACTCTTGGATTATGTAAAATTATGTCATGCTCCTACACTTTCCTCAATCATGTCATCATTTCACACGCTAAAATGACGCAGCACAAGAGCTCAAAGATTGACGAGATGGGTGCAGTAAAGGTAGCAGGCTGAAAAGTTGCACACAATCTCTTGCTTTTGTTGCCAGATGTTGCACTTGTGAATTTGAGGGATCTTTTATACACTGTTGTCGAATTATCCAAGGTACAGAATCACCTGTTAGTGAAATCTTATTTTTGCCCCATCGAGTTTCATCTTTATTTTTCTTGTTAATGATATGGGGTTCTATTTTAGGAATTAATTAGAAGTGTGTAGTAGATTTCTATGAATTGAGGAACGTGTCATGGATATTGCCATATTGGTACAAAATAACTCCTTATTTTTTACTGAAATAGAAAAGAGGCTGTGGTAGTATCTCTTTTAAGTGAAAATACCAGTTTCTGTACAATTGTGTTCTATGCGCTTAATTTATCTACTGAAGGCCATTTTTTATTCTGGATCTACAGACGCTCCTCTTAAGATTATTTCTGCTCGCTTCTTTATTGATGAACAATAATTTTGGTAGGTTGGCTGTGTGACTTTGTCAAGGTGACTATTAGGGAAGTTATGGGTGCTATATTAGTCTGATTTGGGTAATCTGTTGTTGACTTTGACGTACCAACAGCAAATGCAGTTACTTGTGTGGGTTTTACTCTCTCTCTGTGCGAGCGCTTGTTTGGTTGTTTTTTTTTTTTTTTTTTTTTTTGGGTTTTTTTTTGTGGGGTGTGGGGTGGGGGGGGGGGGGTAATGAGTAATGAACTATCCGACACTTTCTCACCCGTTGGCACGTTCTCTTAATTCTCCAGCTTGGACTGAATGATCTTTCAGTAATAGTAATTCGTTGTCAAACTGCATTTATCAATACCCCAATTTGGCCCTTCGTTATTTTCCAAATGAAGACATTTCAAGTCCTATAAAATTTCCCAAGAAATCTTTCGTGCCACAAACCCTGGAAGAATGCACCACATCTCCTCAGTCTCTTTGCCTCGACTTTACACTCAAAAGTGGATTGGACAATATTAAGAAATAGAAGCTAGAGTTTTGCCTTTCCATTCTTGTCTAGTTTTGTGCATCAAACATGGTGTGTGGGCTTATTCAGGCTAAGGAACAAGGAGAACCAAAGATTTTCGGAAACCATGTTGAGTTTGTGCATTTTGCAATCTTTTACTGTGATTTTCTTTCCACGAGGAGTTTTGGTTGATACTTGAAACCAAAACCGTTTGAAATGGACTTCATTTCTTTTCCAGTGATTCTCAGACTTTTCGAAATGGACGAAGTGCTCATGTCGACACGACACGGGTACGGGATATGTGTCGGATTCTTCCAGTTTCAACTGGACACTCCGCCGTTTCTGTTTCTTTTTTCTTTTTTTGTTTCCCCTTTTTGGTATCTGTAAACCTATCGCCGCTGCCGAGAAGATGAAGGAAGGCAAGGGTGCTAGGTTTTTCCTTATTTTCCTTTCTTTCTTTCCCTTCTCTTTTATTTTTCTCCCCTTCTTTCCCTCTCTGTATCGATGGTTTAGGGTTTTTTTTGTATAAAAGTAAATGGTTCCATGTAGTGCTACTTATTGTTTCACTAAGTCCAAATTGCGTTCGAGCCCCTCATTTTTTATTTTGTATACATTTAGTAATTAACTTCTCATAGTTGAAAACTATACCCAAATTTTCTATTTTATTCAATACTCATTTCCTTCTTTGTGAACAATTGATTATCTTGGGGAAGTTTGAAAGCCATACACATGTACCCGTATCCGAAATTTGAACTCTTTTTATTCGTGTCCCCATATCCTATCTTTTAGAAAATAAAATATCCGACACTTAAATACGTACCCGTATCTGGGTCCGAGCATCATAGAAGTCATGTCCATTTGGGCCATACCAAATAGCGACGTGGCAGGAGACTCTGCAACTAAGGTTGCGTCGGTGCTGGTGGATTGGCACCTGGTATCTTTCCAGAAGTGCAACTTGACCTTTCTAAAACTTCCTCCTCAAGGTGAAGCTGCGCCATGAGCCATGGTGCTCTACTTAAACTGCCTCCCCCTACTTGATCCGACGAGGATTGTAGGCCACATTTCTCAACACCAGCTGTTCCCTCACTTCTGCCAAAGTTACAATACACATGTTAAACATAAAGAAAACACACAAAACAGTTCAATGTTGATTTAGTGTAGTTCTATGTAGAGAATGATCACAGGAGTGTTGAGTTCAAGAGTTGAAAGCTCGATTATGTGGTGTTGTCATGAACATTTTTGATGATGTATTTGAATCTGTTATTTTCCTTGTACTTTAGATGGTATTTGAAGAAGTTGAAGAGAAGTACAAGGCAATTCTCTGTTTTCCCTCGGTTCTGTGTCATATTTTTATATGCAGTATTTCTCTTTTTTACCTTTCACTTCTTTATCTTTCTTTTATATGTGATACAATACATTGTCTCCTCTTGCTTGGTGGTCCTCTTAAATAGGTATTATCCTTTCAATAAGACGTGCTTTTGTTTTCATTTATTGCCTAATCTTAGAGCATTTTAAGAGATGGTTTATTTTGAGCACCTACTACAATCTTCTTTACTTTTTGTGCATGATTACGTGTTTCCTTGAACAATTTCTACCATTCATTTCTGAGTTTTATTTGTTTTCCTCCATTTGTTTCTTGATTTTTTGATGGAACCATAGGAACTTTGTGGCGGTTACATTTATTTGTTAAAATTCGATGTAGCACCCATTTTGATATATTTATATATGATTTGGTCCTCCTTGAGTTCTCATTTGCACCCTTTTATTTTTTTTTAAATTCCTATTTTCAGACTTGTGGGTACAAATCATGTCTCATTAATATCTAACCTCTCCATTTTTTGTGATTCTTTCACTGTCTGTTTCCAATTTCTGTGATCTTTCATCATGAACAACATATCTGGAAATCTCGTGGGCTAGTTCCAGTAATCTTATGTATATTTTAAGTGAAGTTGTGGAGGTATATCAATATTTTGAAGGTACACCGACTTACTGGTAAAACTGAGAATGTAATAATTAGCTGCTATTTCAGTGGTTGAAGTGCTGCTACTCGGCATTGCCTAAGTAAAGTCCAGCTCTGTTTGTATGCTTTATAGTTTTACTTTTTGAAGTTACCTGCCCGGTATTTGTCAGTTGTTAATGCCAGAACTTTGCAAGCTTCTTTGTTTCCTCCGTCCCTTACTATTTGGTGATATTAAAAGTTAAAGAGTCGGTCACCTTGCAAGCCAGTGGTTATGTCCCATGTTTGCATTTTCTTTCATGCAGAATTTTCGATGAACTTCTTAAAGTTTGCCAAGAAGCTGAATTCACTTGCAATTCACTTGCTGAGTAAAATTTAATCAAAGGTACAATTGCTCAATATGAAGTTCATTGTATCGTAACAAGGACTCTCATATTTTGGAAGTAACATTGAAAGTTTTAATCTCTTTTGCCGGTTTTCAGTTATGCATTGGATATCTCGTCACTTAATTAATTTTCATTATTTTTCCCCTTTCAGAAATCTAGTTTGAAGTCTTACAACTAGCCTAGTTAGCTTGCAACATGGAATTTGTAATTTTAATTTGTTCCTTGAATTGTTTTCCCCCCTCTACCCTGGATCCTCGTTTGAAGGAAATGATCGTGTATTATAAGAATGTATGATTGATCAGGTGCAGAAATGACTCTCAATTTTATTGTAGGAATAAATGTAATCTAGTAGTCTTTCGACATCAAATCTATACGAGAAAGGAATGAATTTGAGTATCATTTGTCTGTAATGTGAGGTCTTGATGAAGTCCAGTGTTGGCATTCTACTTGCATTTTAAATCTTGATAAAGTTTTGTCATCTTTTATAGTTTGAGAGGAATGTATTAAGTTGCTGCTGCCACTTGCATTTTGTTCGAGCTTGAATCTTGTGTGTGTTTTTTGCATTTATAGTCGCCATATCTTCATCTTCTATTGTATTAAGTCACGTTTAATAGAGGCTTAACTGTTCTTTATCCCGTCATGTATTATTCTTAATCCACTCGGGTCAATGTATCAAACAATGCTTGTTGCCCCATGTTTGACTAATGTTTATGTAGTGTTTATAATCGATCAAATTACTTTTTTTCTTTTCTTTTCACACATTTGACGTGGTCTACAAGTATTATCTATTCATTTTGATCTTTCCTCTTTCGAGTAAGCAGATTTGCATTAACGGTATAAAATTGTGGCTTTTGAGTATTTGGGTGGGTAAAAGGTTCATCTTTTTATGGGCATAGATTCCTAGTCTTTCCTCCTTTACTCCCTTTACCTTTTGCTTTACTCTCTCCAAGCCCTTTTTCCCGTTTTACTTGGTTCATCCTTTCAAAAGGCATCAAATATCCAATCAAAAGTTCCATCAACGACAAGACAAAAGTGAATAAGCTTTCGTTTGTTTCTCATTTTTCATTCATAAAAATGAAAAATATGATAATTATTCATCACATCAAGCGATCAATTTTGAATTTGTATCTTTTGTGGAGGGTTCAATAATGATTATATTTTTTATTTTCATTCTACAATAATGAGAATCAAATGGGCATTAAATATAAATGTATTGATTTAAGTATCAGAGTGTTTAAAAGAGAATTTGTAATCCCTTTTCTCAAGTTTTGTTTAGCATTCTCAAGAAAAAAAGGGTTGTAAATCAAACTAGACTTTTCACTTTTGCCAAAAATTGATGTCAACATTCCGTTGACCAAAAATATAGGTAAAGTCATTCAATATATAGTCCTCCAATTATGATCGTGGAGGAAAGTGGGACAAAAATAAAAATAATTCAATAATTATTTTTCTTTTCCATCAAATCAATTCAAAAACTTTATGAATGTAATCAAAAGTAATGAAAAAGGCTATTATATATTTTTTAAAAGTCATATTATTGTCCCTCTCCAAATATTTGTACACACTACAAATTATTTTGAATCGCTATAAAGGGAGTGAATTAATGTATCTTGAACAACGTAATTGCGTTTTTCAATTTAATTGATTAGTAGGACAAATTTGCATGGTAAAAAGTAAAAACGAAACCCATGCACTAATGACTTTCTTAATTACTTCGTTCAAAAACCTTGTCCCACTGTCTTTCTTAATTACTATAGATGCCCTCCATAATGATGATGCTTGGTGCATAATCATAGTTTAATTATCTCTACTAATCCTCCAACAAAGACTCAAATTCTATAATAATTTGAATTCGATTATAATTAATATAGGTAATGTGCACTAATCTTGTTTTATTGTTACTAATAACATAATTGTCGGCCACAAAGAGCCATTACGTCCACCAATGCAAAAGGAAAAGAGTAACGTTATTCAACACCACTGATATTAGATAACATTATTTCAAAGAAAAATGATATTTTTGAAATTGGTTTTCTATTTTATTGTGTCATTAATTTCTATATGAGGTGATTTAATATGTATCGGATGGTGCCGTGAAAGTAAAGTCAAGCCAACCTGGCACTTGACAAGCTTGGCATTGCATTGGTGCGACTTTGAAGTCAGGGCCGCCTTATGTTTTAGAGCAAGGGAAAAATCCGTGACAAGGTCGCCATTATGATTTATTTTCTAACATGTTCACATAAGATGTGGTACTTATTTGAGTTTTAATCGAATTGTTCATTGGAACTAAATGAACTTTGATAACATATTAAGATTTGATGTTTCGTCTTCGAAGATTAAATTGTTAGAAAGAATTTTACACTATTGAGGGTTATGTTTAACAGACCTAAAATACGATTAAAACAAGAAAAAATTGTAGCCACGATACCAAACATTTCGATTTTCAATAGACTTTGCCTAAACTTTCATTTTGTTGCATTCACGGTACTAAACCTTTCAAAAACCTCATACCTGTAGTCCAAATGAATGATTTCTGTTAGTTTGACCGTTAATTGATTTAAGAAATTGATTTTGCCCAATTTTAAATGGGCAAAATGATAACTTTAAATTAAAATAAAAAAAGCCAGGGGAGGTCCACATGGGATACCAGTGGATCACATTGGATGGATGAACAACATTTTGGCCATCAATTACAATTGATCGAACCATCCTAGTCACTACTTTGAGTATCGAATTACGAGGCCATTGAGCGACAGTTGAATCAATTAATTGTGTACCTACAGTCGTTTGAGTATGGATATGAGTTCTCGATAGTGAATTTGTGGATTGAACAATGGGAAAACCTTGGATTAGCTATAAGCCCATGTTTGGTACATATTAAAATTTTCATTCTCATTCTTCTACTCATTTTTAACCACATATTCTTCAATAAAATAATATTTTTCATCACATCAATAACTTTTCCTTCTTTTTCAATTATACATTCTCCATCAATCTACTATTTCAAAATACATTCTTTCAAAATAATGTGGCTCAAACACACCCTAAGTATTCATGTTCGCACGTGTCTGAACGTGAAATTCCAAAAAAATCATTGACGTATTTTGTTGAATCATCATCATATTGAGTGCCTTTGGTGTAGGAGTTGACCGGTGGTGGTCTGAGAGGGTGGGAGTGGCTGTAAGATGGGTTTCCGCCACTGTAGATCACATTGACTCGAAAATTCTTGATAGGAAGAAAATGATTTCTTGATGGATTTGATAATGGTTTGTGATCTGGGATGATGAAATTCAGGATAAGATGGCGCGCTTTGTGGTGGAGGCTGTAGGTGGCGCGATGGCGATGACTATGGTGGTCGTGGGGTTAATTTGAGATGGGGTGTGGAGGAGATGGTGAACAATAATTTTTTTTATTTTTTAGTGGGATTGAAAGTGGCTTTTTCATCTTTGTTTATTTATTTTTTTAATTCAAAGTTACCATTTTGCTCTTTTAAAATTGGTCGAAATCATTTGCTTGAGTCAACTAACGGTTAAACTAACAGAAATATCCATTTGGATTTTAGGTGTGAGTTTTTGAAAGATTTGATACCGTGATTGCAATAAAATGAAAGTTTATGCAAATTTTGCTTAAAATCGAAATGTTTGGTACCGCGACCGTAATTTTCCCAAAAACAAATATAAGAAGATTACTATAATAATATAGATAATTGAGACACGATTAATAAACAATAATTCCATAGAAGAAGACAGAGTCGGAGAGCACAGAAAAGACAGGAGAAAGGCTGTTTGGAAACCTCTGCGAATGGACCAGTTTCCAAAAGGAGTTAGTCAGGAACATAAATACGTGGTACATCTCACACACTTGAATGGTTGTCAATCGTTATTTGCCCAATTATTTTTTTATACATTACAAAAATACAATAATTAATTAATTAATTGATACTTGGCGTGGAAAGTGTAACAATTTAATAATTAAAATTCGTCTGGATGTGTCGGTGCTGCCCACTGGTCACTCCTAAATTTAATGTGGGAGGTTATATTCCCACCCCATTTCATTTATTTAATTATTTTTTTATAAATATAATATATTTTAACCTTTGCTGGCCTTCCATTCTTTCAATTTATTTCTACGTTTTTAATCATACATTCACATAATAAAATATTATGCACGTAAATTCAAATTTTTTTCATACTTTGTAATTACACATCCTCCAAAAATTTACTATTCAAAACGAATTATTCTACTTATACAATCTTGATTGACGACTTTACATTTGACAACATCGCATTCATTTATTTTAAAAATTTGTAAAATCTATTTTTCAAATTGACGGCCTGAATTTTGACAACACCAATATTAACAATGACTGTACAAATAACTTAATCGATTCAAAAAAATGTTCATCAAACAGGGGCTTAATTGGATTAAATATTATTAACTTTTATTTAGTATCGTACTTATATCTTTAACTTTTTTTATTCATCACATTTTTATTTTTTACATTTCACTGATAAAAAAACTTATCTTTAATCACGGTTCTTCGTCCAAACAAATAATTAACGCGCTTTAAAATGATGGTCAAATATTTAATCGTATGTTTACATTATTATTTGTTTTGCTTATTTAAAAATACAATTGGCAAATGAGTCTTTTTACTCTATCTTAAAGAAATTTTGGAGAGAAATCATAATCAGGGATTCAAGAACAATTTATGTTAATTTGAAAATAAGAATACAAGAAAAAAGTTTAAGACATAAATGTGATCGTATGTAAAAGTTGTGAATATTTCATACAATTAAAAATGTAGTCTAGTTATTAAAAACTGTGGTGTGAATATATTTAGCTGCTCCTCAATGGTCACCGGTTCGAGTCCATCGGGGCTATTGAGGTGAGTATCCGACCGTAAATTTCAAGACCCCGTGTGATTAGTCGATGTGCGCACAAGCTGGCCAGGACAATCCACGGTTATAAAAAAAAAAGAATATATTTAGCTATTCACTGTCCACTGCCAATGTGCCACCCGATATTGAGTGAAAATGAGTTAATTCATAATGTCTACACTATAATTTTATGTTTTAGTTCAACGGAGGTCAAGTTATAAAGTGAATCAATTTGTCTTGAACGTGAAGCAAGTCTTAGCAAGGTCAAATATAAGTCAATCTCACTTCATGTAGCTTTCCATGTCTCTTTTTTGTTGGTTACTCCTTGCATGGGACGTGCCATCAGAAATTGGGCACGAAGATAATTGGGTTCGAAGTTCTCGACTTACCAATGAGTCGACGCTGAATAGTTATTGATCATGACTACTATCATAAAGCTCCAACGCATAAGCATCGCCCGAAAATGGAAGAGGCGGAAAGCTATAGGCCGAAAAGCTTCAACCCTTCTTTTAAATTAACTCATCTTATCATTTCGTCATTGCTCGTTTTCGTGAGGGCGAAGTGTTTGGCATTTTCTTATCTGCACCCTCTCACGAGGTTTGTTTGCATAGGCTCGTGCATAAATTTATGTTTAATACTCCCAAGGGCATCCCTTCGACATTTGAAGACATTTAAAAACCTTGTTCAATCAATAGATACTTCCAACACATTGACTACACTCCCTAGCGTGACCTTTCCAATCAAGGTTCACTCCACATATTTCGGGATTTAGGGTATTTTTCTATCGATAAGCAACAAAACACAACTAATAATAACTAAGGTAAACAATGGTAACCTTACTTTCTCCATCCACCACAATTATATAAGTTGTCACGAAATGTGTTGTTGAAAAATCTTGCAAAATATGTGATTAAAGTTTATTGTTGACTTTAATTTAGATTAATATTGATATTTTAATTCTTACCAAGTCGCTCTTAAAGTAAGAACAAAGAGGAAACATCATTAGAGGGGACAAAAAAATTAATAATTTGACCATTTAATCACCATATAATTTAGGCACATACTATTAACGAGCATATACTGCCGCTGTACTAGATTATTACATATTAGAGGGGACAGTGGCAACGGTCATCTTTCACTATCGCTATCGACCATTGCATCTTTCACAGTCGAGGACAAAATCGACAAAGCAAAATTTTCAAATTCAAAAATTATCTTTAGGGTGTGCTTGAGTCACATTATTTTAGAATAGTAAATTGATGGAGAATGTGTGGTTGAAAAAGAAGGAAAAATTATTGATGCGACGAAAAATATTATTTTATTGAAGAATGTGTGGTTGAAAATGAATAGAAGAATGAGAATGAAAATTTTAATGTGGTTCAAACATGGAAGTAAAATCAAATTTTGCTATAAACTTTTGTCGGTTATAAGGAAAAAGGGATCCTTATTTCTCTCTCGGAGGAATATTTCAAAATAGTCCATGTCTAAAAAGAAAAACGGTAGCTAACCTTAATTTCGACTCTCTTTTTTCACTAATAAGAAAAAAAAGATGTTCGATCTACAACTTAATGAGGTGGTGATCAAATTGATAACCTAAATACTCAAATCGTTTAAAATTGTAACCGATTATCTAACTTGCAAGTTGGTCTTCAGATCTTCAATGTTCTATTATAATTTGACATTCAATATCCCGCAATAGAATTATCTAAATTTCTTACAAATTATTACGTAAGTTAGAGTTAAACCTACGGAAATTCAAAATTTTGAACACTACCCGAAGTTAAGAAACAAAATATAGCTTCATAAAGTTCGACACCTTAGAGTTACATGATAATTTGGATGAATTCTATCATTGAACACTGATAGTGTAATTATAATAGAAGGGTGATGATCACTTTTCTCCTTTTTATGCATTGAGGACAAACTTATCACTCTAACAATAAATTGGGCCAACAGTTCAATTTTCCTTGCTGTGTATATTCTAAAGAATCCTAAGCGCCCACTTTCGTTTCTCTCTCCTGATCGGTCCATCATTAAAAAGCGTCGACGATTTGACAAATTTTTTGATAAAAGTTTTAAAGTTTGTTTGAGAAGGATTTTAATCCAATTAAAATTGAAATATAGTCGTTATTGGATCCAACTCGTCTAATAAAAGTCAACAATAACGGCTAATTTTTCAATTTTAATCCGATTTTAATCCCTACCAAACAAGTTCTTAGTAAATTTTAATAAAAATAGACAAAATGCATAATTAAAAAATTGATAAAAGTTATGAATAACATAATATAGTACCCTTTCAAACTAGACTAATAATAAATAAATTTGTAATTTGTTTCTTATGGTGCTTTGCCTAATATTCGATCAATGTAACATCATGCCATCATAGTTATACATTGACTACTAGTTCGTATTGGTAAAGGATCGAATTGCATTACAAGCAACATCACATTGTAGTTATTGTATTATTACCAATATTTTGGAAAGTGGATCAGCTATCAACTCGTAAATCGTAATAGATAAACGACCATAAAAAGTAAAACTAACTAGTGCTTTGATTTTTTCACATGACGTATAATGTTTAAGGTATAACAAATAAATTTTTGACTTTTTTTTTCTTATCAAGTTGGACAGTTTTACTCGGGTTTCAAGACAATGGTTATTGCACGTTGTTGTCCAAAGGGCACAACGTGTACACGATGCGACACATGATCGTCATGTCTCGTACTCTAGCAATCATCGAACATGAGCCAATACTGAACATGTGCAACATGCTTTAAAAATATCAAAAGATGTTAATAATGTTAAAATTGCACCCATTGTTGATAATTTTAAACAAATTGGGAGCCTAAAACCACACTTTTAAAAGTCAAGGACTTATAATCACACTATGTAAAAGATGAGGATCCAATCCTAATTTACCTTTTTTTATTGACCGTTCCAATGTTGATTTCACCATGCAGCCAAACACGTCATTAAGAATCAAATATCGTCACTATCTTAGCTGTATCCGTTCATGCAAACACCAGTCTTCTCCAGCATTACTCTCTCTCTCTCTCTCTCTCTCTCTCTCACACACACACACACACACACACACACTTTCTCTCTCTACTGTTGTCTACCTTTCTCACTGTAATCACTCATTTTTCACAGGGTAAAGGTGTAATGTGAGAACACAACAGTCGCCAAAACAAACCCAATTCATTTCACACACAGCTAAGCTACATTTACTCCTCTTTCTCTCTCTGTATACAAAAAAAAAAACAAATATGCCCACCTTCTTCTTGTTCTTCCTCTTCTTATCCTGCGCCCTCCGCCCCATATACTCCACCGGCACTGGCACCACCCACAACCGCCGCATTCTCCATCAACCCTTTCAACCACAAGAGTCCATACCCCCATCACAACCCCCTGTGCCCTCACCCCCCACCACCCCTAAATACCCTTTTTCAACTGCTACTACTCCTAACAACACTCCATTTTTTCCGTCCTATCCATCGCCGCCGTCGCCGCCATCGCCGGCTTCTTTTGCTTCGTTTCCGGCGAATATCTCGTCACTCAATCTTCCACAGCCTTCAAAGTCAAAATCCGCTTCATCTAAGCTCATAGTTGCGGCCGTCGCCGCCGTACTTGCCGCCGTCGCCATTGTTTCTATTGTTGTGTTCCTCCACTTCCGCAGGCGAAGAAATCAATCTTCTAATGAATCGAAAAGCCAACTATCTGATAATTACAGCAGTGCTCGATTTAATAACGCCCCGAATAACAACCATATCCCGAAGCTCCAGAGGCCATCGCAATCTAGTTCAGAGTTTCTCTACCTGGGTACTTTGGTTAATTCACATGGTGGAAGTGTTATTGGTTCGCGCAATGTTTACAATGGAAGCAGAACCAGTGATAGTAACGCTTCAAATTCGCGAAAGTTGGACTCGCCGGAGCTACACCCGTTGCCACCGTTGAAAACGCATAGTTTCCAGCATAATTACAGAAACACCGAGGCGGCTTCTAGTAAAGATGAGGAAGATGAGGAGTTTTACTCTCCCAAAGGATCGTTAAATGGCAGGGAAAGCTCTATTGGTACTGGATCGGCTTCCAGGAGGGCTTTTGCAGCTGTAGAGGTGGGGAATTTTAACGGTTCTACTTCAAATTCTTCGTCCACTTACTCTTCATCGGTAACTGGTTCCGGGTCCGCATCTCCGGTTAGATCCGTGTCGTTGAGCGTTTCTCCGGCGATTAGTTTGAGCCCGAGAAATTCGATTCTCAAGTCGCCGGACTTGATCGAGATTCAGATGGCTCCAGCGCTGATGCAAACGACAATGGCATCAGAGCCTGCTCCTAGTGGCTTGGTGCTTAGGGAATCTGCGTCGCCTTCGCCGCCGAGTTCATCGTCGCCGGAGAGATATTCGAGGAGAAGTGTAGAATCTTCGCCCAGGATTTCAAATGCTTCGGATCAGAATGTGCAGTCTCCAGTAAGAATCAGTAGCCCTGTCCAGCAAAATGTGACTATTATACCACCTCCGCCTCCTGCTGCTGCAGTGCATCTCTCTGTTCCAAAGCCACCTCCTGCACCTGTTTCTGTTCCACCACAGGCTCCACCACCACCACCCAGTAAACTCTGGGAGAGTCCAAGGACTCCAACTCCGCCTGCTAAAAAGCAGGTGTTGGGGCCACCTGTTTTCATAACGCCTTTCAGACCAATGAGTATCGACACTCCTCCATTGATTTCTCCAATCGAGTTGCCTTCTAGTAATTCAGAAACTGTTTCAAATGAGAAGCAATTTTCCAACGAGTCCATGGAGAAAAGTGAGGAGACTACTCCTAAGCCAAAATTGAAGCCACTGCATTGGGATAAAGTAAGAGCGAGCTCTGATCGTGAAATGGTGTGGGATCAACTTAAATCCAGCTCATTTAAGTATAATTCTCAACTTTTTGTATATAATTTATCTGCTTATTTGTCAATTGAATCTTGTCGATATAATTGTGTTGTGCTGGAACTATTTGCAGATTGAATGAGGAGATGATTGAGACATTGTTCGTTGTGAATACCCCAAATCCAAATCCGAAGGAAATGGCCAAGCGGCCAGTTCTTCCCTCGCCTAACCAAGACAATGGTAATCGGGTACTTGATCCAAAGAAATCTCAAAATATTGCCATTCTGTTGAGGGCACTCAATGTCACTGTAGATGAAGTTTGTGAAGCCCTTTTAGAAGGTATCCCAATAATATTAGTCTAATCTCTGTTCTTCAAAGATAGATCATGTGAAGTGTTTCTTGTTATGAGCTGATCTTTTATCAATTATCATGATTTTCCATGGCACAACATGTTGATTGGGTTGGTTTTAGCTTATTTGATCACAGGTATATACAATGTTTGTCATTAATGGTTAAACATAAATATGATGATTGAGTTTTTTGGCTTCACCTGAAACAATGAAATAAATTTTTTGTGGATTCAGACCTTTGAATGTGACATTTTAATAATGGAATATTTTTCTTTTGTTTGTCTTTCCATTTTCTCTTCCACTCTATTTCGGGATTGCCATGTTGAAAAATTGTTGAATCTTATGGTCTGCCGATCCAGTTATTCTCATGGGTCTGTTTCTTGATCTTGATAATGACTTGGGACACACATTTCAGTACTGAAAAAGTTTTGTCGTAAATTTCAAAATGCGTAGCTTACCCTTCTCCTCATGGATATAGGGAAAACTCAGACCTTGCTTAAATTTTACACGAGTTCCGTCCCAATTCAGTATACTTGACTGCTTTAACATGAAGCGTCTTACAAAAATCTTCTTAACCCCTTGGGTCTCTACATTTATGGTGCTGTGCAACTCTTTGGAATAACTGTCCAGTCCTCATGCTAGACCGGTTCTTTTTTATTTGTGCTGAGGATGTCTATTGTAGACTGTACTTCTAGAAATAAAAAAATTTGCACTTGAACACAGGTAATGCAGATACTCTTGGTACTGAACTTCTAGAGAGTTTGTTGAAGATGGCTCCAACCAAGGAAGAAGAACGTAAGCTAAAAGAATACAAAGATGATTCTCCAAGCAAGATTGGGGCTGCCGAGAGATTTTTGAAGGCGGTTCTTGATATACCTCATGCATTCAAAAGACTAGACGCAATGCTATACATATCCAATTTCGATTCGGAGCTTGAATACCTCAAAAAGTCATTTGAAACTCTGGAGGTATCTTTTCATACCCCTCATCAGCTTCATGTGTGCTTTGTAACTGGCTGAAGAAGCTTCATTGCTATAAAAGAAATTATGTTTTCATTTGATTGTTTGGTATCAAAGAAATAGCTAAAGGTGGGTTATATTATAATCTGCATCACAGGGAGAATTAATGAAGAAACATCTTTGAGATTAATTGACTGAAGCAAACCATTGTCATGATTGTTGTTTCCAGCAGATTTAAAGCAATCTATTCTGTTAGCTAATTATTTATGATATTTCATGAAGCTACATACTTGTTCACTTAAGATCTAAATCGTATCCCTGTGTTAGTTTTGAGTGTTTTTGCCCCTTATTCGTCTTGCTTCTTCACTAATACAGACAAGAAAATGGAGATAGAACATGAGTTTTGCTGTTATCGCAGGATAAAAGCTTTTCTGTTGCTTACTTTTTGTTGAATGCGTGGTTGGATTGCTTACTTTATTATTGGTTATGATCATTAAGAATTTTCTGATTTTACAGACAGCTTGTGAAGAATTGAGGACAAACAGGATGTTCTTAAAACTTCTAGAAGCAGTTTTGAAGACAGGAAATCGCATGAATGTTGGAACAAATCGGGGTGCTGCACATGCCTTTAAGCTAGACACACTACTCAAACTTGTAGATGTCAAAGGAGCCGATGGGAAAACCACACTTCTGCATTTTGTTGTTCAGGAGATAATAAGAAGTGAAGGTGCCCGTCTTTCTACTGGGAACAACAACGACAAGTCATCTGTAAACGATGATGCCAAGTGCAGGAAGCTTGGCCTTCAAGTCGTGTCAAGTCTCAGCTCAGAGCTCTCAAATGTAAAGAAAGCTGCTGCCATGGATGCGGAAGTGCTTAGTAGTGATGTGTCCAAGCTTTCAAAAGGAATTGGGAACATTGCAGAAATTGTAAGACTAAATGAAGCAATACCTTTGCAGGAAGGTAGCAGCCATAGATTTTCTGAGTCTATGAACAGTTTCATGAAAAAAGCCGATGAAGAGATTATAAAGATTCAAGCCCAAGAAAGTGTTGCTCTGTCTCTAGTTAAGGAAATTACCGAATACTTCCATGGAAACTCAGCCATGGAAGAGGCTCATCCTTTCCGAATCTTCATGGTCGTCAGAGACTTTTTAACTGTTCTTGATCGGGTATGCAAGGAAGTTGGAATGATAAATGAACGAACAATAGTCAGTCATGCCCACAAATTTCCAGTTCCTGTGAATCCATTGCTACAACAAGTTTCAGGTGGATTCCCTGTTAAGAGGCAAGACACTTCATCAGACGAGGAGTCCACATCCCCTTAATATCTCACTGCTCGTTTTACATTTTCATCGCTTTTTGGCCATAAGAGAATGTACTTTATGATATGGTCAGGAGCAGCTTCGCTTCCTAGTGTTGGTGCCTAAAGTTTTTAGATGCATGTAAATTTTCTCTCCCCCCTTTTTTTGAAGTTTTGTACTTATTATAAAGTGTAATTGATAGGTATCTATAGAAGTGTTTTTTTTCCCTGAAAAATTCATACGTAAGTATATAATTTGGAGAGAGAGAGAATATAGGAGAGGACGACGAGAAATTATTTCTGTATTTCTAGTAATTTAAATGCATTCCGCCTCTGGTAGGAAATTACTTGTAAGTAATCTGATACAACAACATTAAAAGCTTAGCCAAACATGCTCAAACCAAAAGAACATATGCTATTCTTCTTAACTTTGAAGCTCATATTCATATTAATACTATTTTCACAAAAAAATTGAGAGAATTTCTCAAAGATTCAAACTCCAAATAGAATTATTATGAATAATAACTTTGTCCATTCTATAGCCCCTACTACTTTTTTCACCAGAATGTAGTCGAATGCGAAATGGTGTTTGTTTCACATCGTACGCAAGTGATTATAGGGAATCAGCTTCCATGCGCCCCAAAATCGTGCGTGCTTCCTCCTCTGTGACTGGAACAACCTTCCTGATCCTAAATCCATCGTCCATAGCCTTTGCCTCGGGACGAACTGTGAATGTGAAGTAAAATCTGTTCGACACCTGCAACAAATATAAATACTTTCATATTGCTTAATAGTCTCGGTTAAAAGGAAATTGAACTTCAGAAAATGTCTAAACAACATTATAGAGGTTGCCTTCAGTTGGCTAATCTTCATTTACAGTTTGTATTTACGCTGTCCAGTTTATCCATGAAGGCTAATAGAAGGATGCAAAGTTTCACGTACGGCAATGTCAAGAGGCTGCACAAAACGTTCCTTTAACCTTATGACACGAAATATCACCTAAGAACTTCACCTTAATCCTATTTCCCATCTTAAAACCAAGATATTTAGAAATTCACGTGAAATATTCGCAATGCCCCTCTACAAACCAACGCCGTAGCCTGTAAGGAAGCTGATGCAATTTTTTCCTTCATTTTCCACCCTTGCATCTAGTTTTGCTGTGGTGACCAGCATCCCATAATTGCCATGCTAAAGAGCATAGAACCCCTCGCACTCGCACTCAAATCTCCTATTTAGGCGAGTTTCACCTTTTTCCGAGCAACTAAATGATGTCTATCTTTTCATACAATAATTTCACTCTCTCTCGTATTAACCTCACTCCAAATGCCTCAGATCGGGCATAACAGCCTCTTTCAACAGTCCCCTTGATTATCAGCAGCAAAAGTCTTTTGAGGGATCAATTCTGTTTGTTACCGATGCCAGTTTTGAAATCAGCAATATTTCCAAAAGAAGTTTGATATAGATGAACAGATTAGTTCTTATTTAATTGCACACGGAACAAATATTAATTATGCACCAGTATTAACTGGACTGAGAAGAGTGACAAATACGATCCCTTCTCAGGCATTACATCAAGCCAATCAAGAACTTTCATACCTTGGACTTCATAGCTGGCTTGCAGATGTTATATTATGCAAACATAAAAGGGGTACAAATTTTATTTGAAGGGGAAAATCCAAGTTTTAGACCCGGACGATGAGGATTGAGGCACCCAAAAGTCATAGACTCGTAATAGGGAAGAGAAGTGAACACGTTTGTTTATTAAACCCATACAGTCCACTACTAATCTACAGAAAAAAGATGCTTCCATTTGGGCATGCTCTGTGTATTTAAATATAAAAAAAATTAAACTTCAAACATAAAAAACATGCCTTTTAATGTGCCATATGTACAGGTGGGACCGTGCACTCATCATTTTGCTTGCCTCACACATGCATGCTTACTCTGTTTGCTAACAAATTGTATGACGTGTGGTAAAGATGAGCATACCTCACTAGACCTGAGTTCTGGCCTTGTAACATGTGCAACAACTTCTACGTGAATTAGAGGCTGATCTGAGTTCTCAGATTCTGTGTACAACACACACGATTTGAAACGCAAGAAATCTCCGACATCCACCTGCGACACCAACAAAAGGCAGGCTGTTTAGCAATTGATGTGATGCTAGGGAACACAGCTTTATATCTGTAGAAAATTATTGATCTCGTACAGACAGCTAATGCTCATTTGCAATAAACTAACAATTTTAGAGCACAGCTCGTAAATTGCACCACACTGAGCAAATAAGAAAATATGATGAGAAAATTTGTAAATATCACTCGATTAAATTCTTTCTGAAAGGAATTGAGGAAGAGTGGCCCACAACAGCTAACATTTACATACAATTGCAGCAGCTTTTAGTTGAGCCAAACAGGTAGCAGATAGTGCTCTCTGTGGTGTCTAATGAGGGACTTGAATTGATAGTGACATATAAAAGGATGCCAAAACTAATCTGTATTTAACTCCTATTCTTGTTATAGATTAAGTTAAAAATCAATACTACGACACATCACTAAATCAAGTTGACATAAGGAAACAGAGAAGAGAAGTTTCCAATGAGGTACTCACTGGTTTCAGAAAATCAACGTGATCAACTTCTAGAAAGCTTGGCATTATGCTGGCAAAAGCATAAGCTGTTGAAAAAGCTAATTCAAATGCTCGGTGCATTAGAAATCCTCCAAAGATCCGACCATGAATGTTCCTTTGCTGTGGCTGACAAATTAAAGAGTTCTCGAGGCGGGTATTTCTGAGGAGAACGCTGTGTCTATCGGCCAATGCTGGCATGTCACAGAAGATCCGTCCCTCAGACAGTAATGCTGCAAATCTATTCATCTCTCCATTCTCAATTTCCTTTCTCTCTTCTTTGAACTTCCTTTTCCTTAGTTTATTTCTTGTTTCTGATGCTTCATAGAGCATTTTTTCCCGATCTGTTTCTGGACTCAGTCGATTTACCGGAGCAGCTTTCCCTGTCTTGTAGTCACGAGCTACATTAATGAAGTTGGCAGTCAGAGCAACTGATTCTGATCCATCAGTTATCTCTGTGGGGGCAAGTCTTCCTTGGTTAATGCATGCAAGACAATAGTGACTAGCAGTCTTATGTTTTACGACATGTTAACTAGTTTCTAACCAACTCGTAGTGTAATTTAAAGACTGATAAAAATTGTGCACGAGACAGACCAGTTAGCTAGATAACACGTGGAGAGATCGAGGATTGCTGGATGATATACAAGGCAAATACGAAGCCAAAACTGATTAAAAATTACTAGTATTGAGTTTTCAGCTTAAGATCTAGAACAAGTTTGAATAGCAAAGAAAGCGTTACCGGTGTATAGAAATTAAAGAAATACATTGGGAAAATATAGTTGGATGAAGACCATCAATGACATGGAGTTTGAATGGAAGAGCAAGACATTTTATAAGTCATCGAGAAAACAACATTATAATGATATTAAAAAAAAATCATAAAAAATTAAAATGTATATACAAGACTAATCATGAAAAATCTTTGAGTTGAGTTTTAAGTTCATCAATTTCTTATAGTGAAAAAAGACAATTAGTTCTGAAGAAAATACCAATTGGTGGCTGAGTGACTTCCAGTTGAATTTCAATAGAAGATCGGCCAACCCAAATTACAGCACCAACTATCTTCAGATCAATATCAACACTGATGGGCTTCTTCAGCACCATTTTGTCAACAGAAGCAGTTACCAAATAGAGTGGTCTAGTTGCGCTATCAACATCGGAACAATGCTAATACACAAGAAAATGAAGATTATATAAAGGAAATAACATTTTGAATAATATCTCGAATCCTACAACCATAACATAACTAATACCTTTTATAGTGCTTGCATGAATCATCTGAACATCTTTATTTGAATGAATGAAGACTAACAAAACACAATATTATACGTTTGTTTTCAGGCATTTATCAGATATAACATTGCTCGTTGAACACAAAGAGCAACAATGTCATAGCACCACCTGGAATTATCTCAAATACAGGCTGTTGAAGACTAAATTTAAATAAATAAACACGTCCCAGTATGTACTTGTTCAACACATTTTCAAGCACGCAAAGGTCTATGAAATCATGTTTTGCTCCATTCGATGCCGTTGGTAAAAATTGAAACTGGCTTGCAGGCCAACTCGTGTATTGAAGACCAAATTTAAATAAATAATATGTAGCTAAACAACAGCTTTAACCTTTAGGACAAGTCAACATCAGCGACAACAAGAAATCCATAATGTTGGAGATGTAAATAATAAAAAAAAAGCCCTCACACGCACACACAGATATTGAATCATGTCCGAGATTAAGAATTAAAGACAACATCCAAATTTTAACCACGAAAAGATTGTACCTTGACTGAAATAGTTCCAGCAAGAGCATCAAGATCTTCAAGCAACTTCCCAATTCTGACCTCATTCCAAGGATCCCTATACTGCTCTCTCAGAATATAGTCAGTCGAAAAATTATACAGAATAGTCATCTTACTCTGAGATGGAGTTTTTGTCAACAATTCACTTTGTGGAGGTGCGTCAAGCGGGGCATCAAGAAGTCTCTCAAATGTTTTTGACCTTGTCTCCCACAAAGCATTTGTCACAGGCGAATGGTACATTCCTGGCCACAAACTAAGGGGTTTTCTTGTTGAACCATTCCCCTTTGGAGAACCCTCAAATGGGGAACTGAAAGTGGAAACAATAGGAATTGGGCTGGAAGGAACAGAATCAGAATCCATGGATTTCTGAGCAATTCTTGATATGGGGTTTTCTTTAGCAGAATAAAAATGGGTTCTATAAGTAATATATTTGTGCTTAAGATTTCGGATGAATGAAGCAGCAAAAATAGTGGGAAATTAGCTGCGACATAGGAATTGTACAGAACAGTGCTTGAAAGAACTGTAGATTCTCAACTTTGGAGGGAGCTTTTTATTTTATTTTATTTTATTTTTTCCTCCACAATTCGCACGCGCACAATTCTCGTGACTGTACTTGAAAAATAGTTTATTAAAGCTAATAAAAATTATATATTTTTTAGCCTTTTTAGGGTTAATTTTGTTAAATATGCAGAGAGTTTAGGATGCTGATTTGGAAGTTGGTCAGAGTGAGACTTTCAAAAATAATTTGTAAGTATATCAAAAATTCAAACTCAGTCGTCAATTCTTCTCGACAATAGCACTAGCATCATTGCCATCATCAATCGTTGACAAAATTGTTTTAAGTTATCTCCAGTAATATTACTGTCATTATTTTCATATGAATCACCGACATATATTACCAATACTCTAATTAACCAATGTGTATGACTTTGCTTCAAGAATACTAGTTTTCGTCAGTAATTTTAGTAAGTTTAATGAACAATCTCTCTTATATGGAGTGAATGACATTAAAATATTTACAAGTAGAAAGTTGGAACCAATTTTTCTAAAATAGTTGTCACATCTCTTTAATTCTTTAGTGGACAGTACATTGTCTAGCGTGTCAAAGACGTTTCAACCACATTTATGATATTATTACCGAAATATTGTGTGGTGATATAAATACATTTATGTCAAGTTATCTCCTATTGCTTGAATGCCAAATTGGTCAAGTTAGGTGCATTCATTGATTGACTCATGTATATTGTATAACGTTAATACAATTATACTATATTGATTTCCTTGTGTAATTAATTTAAGTATCCTATTGATCGTTTCCTTTGAAAATTGGCTCAAATCGATATTTACCTAGCTCAAATTGAGACATTCTAGTCGAACATTATGTGTGGGCTGAGGGTTTTGCTGTTTGTACATTTTGAGTTCCAACCCCGAATGTACACGGAGCAAGAGCGATATTCAAATTGGTAACTTATTTTAGTCTAAACAATTGAAGAAACAAACAAGTTGGCTATTAATTTGTGGCAATGGTGAGAAGGCCAAAACCAATGGCGAAATGGTCAAACCACGGTCCCTCAAAAATCTCCTTTTCTTGTCCGTTTACGTCAGTGGGAAAAGGAAAATGAAAAGTAGAAGAAACCAAGAAAAACAGATGGTGGAAAATTGCATCCCTTCTTTGACCAGGCACTCAACAGTAACAAAATGATGAAATAGATAGTGATTATTGTTCTTATAATTCCAGTCCACCTTCAAGTCTCCGTTCAACATCAAGATCGAAGAAACTTGCGAATACCCCCAGTAACTATCTACTTATCTATCTCTATTTAAGCAGATTTTTTTCTTCTTGTACGGTTATATGTAGTTGTAAGCACATATCTGTTGGTGGGTTTGAATGTTTCGAACAAAGAGTTGAGGGATTTTCTTTCTGATTTTCCTTCAGTTGGCATGAAAGATATGATCCTGATATGTGAGGTGGATTTCTTTGATTTTTCTTCATTCAATTATTGGATCGCTTGAATTTCTGATTTCAGGGGTGTATAATTGAGTTAACTCAAGTGGGTTTTTGTTCTTGCTATTCTGATTTCACGATTTTAATAAAAGGAAGTAGTTAACTCCGAGTTAAGCATTCATTCATCACTATTCACACTTTTTTCTTTCCTCCTAATTAGGTTTTTTATGTTGTTGGAAGTGGAAGCTGTTGTACTTTTTAATTGACTAAAACTCAATTGAATTCTTATGTGTTCTCTTTATCTAATGAAATACTGTTTATTCACCGTATTAATTTCGTTGGATTTCTTTCTCGATTTCGAACTTGCAAAATGAAGCGTTGATATAGATAAGAAAGAAATTATCATCAACTTGTAAATTTTTTTCACCTTAAACTTGCCTTTCCTCGTCTGCACTATTTTCCATCCTAGTGTTGGAGACATCGGATATTTCTGTCTCTTAGTGGTACAATGGTCGTAGATGAAGTGGTTTTGCAATTGATTGTCTATCATTTGAAATAATCACTGTACTGTTCGGAATAATCCCTGTTAGTACTTTACATTCACCCCCTAAATATTGTTTTTACTCCACTTAACAGTTTTTCGAATGTTTTATCATAGTTCTGAAATTTGGTTTTGTTGATGTTGAAATTGTTCAGCAACCAAACTTATGAGGCGTGCCTCTCGGTGACTATTATAATATTTCCATGCGACACCTTAAGTTTGTTGACATATTTGTTTTATCTGGGATTATGGATGCTGTCTTCACAAGGATGGTCTTCAATTTTAGAGCCCTCCCTGTTCTTGCTACCTCTATCTGGTTACTCTTCAGTGGATCTTTCAGCTATGCTGCTCAGAGTGATGTTGACTGCCTCAGAGCTGTAAAATCTTCTTTGGAAGACCCAATCGGTTACTTAACAACATGGAATTTCGATAACAAAACTCAAGGTTTCATCTGTTCATTTATTGGGATTGAATGTTGGCATCCTGATGAAAATAAGGTCTTGAATATCAAGCTGGGGAACATGGAACTTAAGGGCACGTTTCCACTAGGTGTTGTTGGTTGTTCGTCCATGACAGGGTTAGATCTTTCTAGTAACAAAATCCATGGAAATATTCCAAATAACATCTCTCATATAGTTGGATTTCTGACGAGCCTTGATCTTTCCAACAACGAGTTATCTGGAGAGATTCCTGTAGATCTTTCCAATTGCACTTACCTGAATGTCCTCAAACTTGACAACAACCAGTTAACAGGTCATGTCCCTGCACAGCTTGCTCAACTTAGCAGAATCAAGGAATTTAGTGTTTCAAACAACCGATTGACTGGGCCAGTTCCAGGATTCTCAAAAAATGTTACAAAGAGCTATGCGAATAATGCAGGACTTTGCGGCGATCTGTTGCCGACTTGCCAAGGCGCTTCCAAGAAAACCAGCATTGGACCAATTGTTGGGGCAGCTGTTGGTGGGTTGACTCTTGCCGCTTTGGGTGTCTTAATTGGCATGTTCTTCTATATGCGCAAGGTGGCTAGAAAGAAGAAGGAAGGCGATCCTCTAGGCAACAAATGGGCAAAGAGCATGAAGGGTTCCAAAGGCATCAAGGCAAGATAGACCTATATTTTCTTGTAATTTCTGCTTATACATATAATAACTATTAGCTATATTATTTTATACTGCCTGCTTAAAAGATTTTTCGTTCCTTTTTTCTGTTCGTTTGATTATTTTTTTCCATACAAGGAACGAATCACAAATAGTCGTATCTTCTTGTTTCAGCTTTCGATGTTTGAGAAGTCGGTTTCCAAAATGAAACTAAGTGATCTCATGAAGGCTACCAATGACTTCAGCAAAGAGAATATAATCGGGTCAGGAAGAACAGGGACAATGTACAAGGCAGTACTAGGAGATGGCACCTCTCTTATGGTGAAGAGATTGCAGGATACTCAACAATCGGAGAAAGAATTTGTGTCTGAGATGGCTACTGTAGGAAATGTAAAGCATCGAAATTTGGTTCCGCTTCTTGGCTTTTGCATGACTAAGAAGGAAAGACTCTTAGTCTATAAGCACATGTCAAACGGTACCCTGCACGATAAGTTGCATGTTGTGAATGATGGCAAGAAACCTATGGACTGGCCATTAAGGCTTAAAATTGGGATAAGAGCAGCAAAAGGATTTGCATGGATGCACCACAGTTGCAATCCCCGTATTATTCACCGAAATATAAGTTCCAAATGCATCTTCCTGGATGTGGATTACGAGCCGAAAATTTCTGATTTTGGACTTGCTAGGCTCATGAATCCCGTTGACACTCATTTGAGTACTTTTATAAATGGTGAATTTGGGGACCTGGGTTATGTTGCTCCGGAATATACAAGAACACTGGTTGCCACTCCGAAGGGGGATGTCTATAGCTTTGGGGTCGTTCTTCTCGAGTTAGTAACCGGCGAGAAACCGATTTATGTGGCGAAAGCACCCGAAAGCTTTAAGGGAAATCTAGTTGAGTGGGTTTCCCAACTCTCCAGTACCTCAAAACTTCAGGAAGCAATTGATGTGTCATTGGCCGGGAAAGGTTATGATAGCGAGCTTTTCCAGTTTCTTAAGGTTGCTTGTAGCTGTGTGTTGCCGGCTCCTAAAGAGAGGCCTACCATGTTTGAAGTGTACCAGCTTTTGAGAGCTATTGGACAGCGTTATGACTTCACCACAGAAGACGACGTTTTGGCGTTATCGGATAATGGCAATGCCGATCAACTAGAAGAACTCATCGTTGCTCGAGATGTATAGGAGATCTATTAAAGAAAAGTTAACCAAGATATAGTGGTGAGTCTATCCATAATCCAACGTGTAAATTATCTGTTCTCGTTATTGGTTTTTCAATAATTTATACTTGCCATTAGATTACACATTCATAAATTTAAGATTGATGGTTTCAGCATAATACTATCAGGTAAATTGCTCATTTAGTCAAGTGTACAGCTTTTTCCATTTTTTCTTTTGTTGGTTACTTTCTTTTGCTTCCTACTCTTATCATTGTTTTGTTGCTCAGAATGTATAAATTATATTAAACAATCCTAATCTTTTACAGGATTTTTAAAACTCATTTTGTGGATTTCACATGTAAGAAGATAAATGCTATTATTCAAAAATTATTTGAGTGTTCCAATACAAATTTTCTCTTGATTTATAACTGGACAAGGGATGGTAATAGGGTGGGATTGAGTTCTAATTGTCTTCAGTTCATGAACCAATTTCTCGGCGAGGTGTGAATCCCAGCCCCATTTGAGATGGGATTGCATAGGGCATCTTGATTTGAAGTTTCATGGTGTTTTCTGCCACTTTTTTCTACCTACTAAAAATATCAATGTTTTATCCTAGAAAAATGTGACTTGTAGTACGCGTGTTTATGTTTTATCCAAGAAAGTGTTTGACACTTATTAGCATTTAAAAGTCATGGAATGAAGATGGCTAACAAGTAGATATTACGTTCAAAATCCCTCATACTTCCATATTTTACGTCACTGAAAGGTGAAAATTAATCCATTGAAGTACACTAAACCAAATATCCTCGATCTAAATCTTCTTGCTACCGAGGAAGATCTGCATCAAAAATCTTCGGTAGGAGAAAGAAAAAAAAAGGCGGGACTGAGAAGTAGTTAAGGAAGTTGTTGGTCATGCGTGACGTGACTGAGAAGTAGTTAAGGAAGTTGTTGGTCATGCGTGAGGCATCAATCGATTAGAAATCCATTCTCGTGGATTCGTATACTACCAGTCCAATTCAAATAAAAAAGCAAGCCGAGAAAATAAGAAATTGATATTAAAACAAATGTGCGGAAAATGTTTATAAACAGTTTAAACTATAAATAGGTAAAAATGAAGAATGGATGGATAGATGTGTAATACATGCGGATATCTTGAAATTTGCAGATAAAAATGGAGTCATATTTTTATTGAGAAAGGGTGATGTACATCACCAATTCTTCAGGCTTATGCAATTCGGAGAGGGATTAGAGGCAAGAGAGGGTGGCAGTCCTTTTCTTCATTGATGTAAAATTAACATAAAATTGTTGGTGAAAATGCTTGATCATTTGCTGACTTTCATAATTCAGTGATGGTTAATATGTAGGCATATTTTTCTATTGAAGTTCATAGGAATAAATGATTTTCTAGGAAGTATCATGAGGCATGTAACGATTCCTTATGATTTGCATCCTCCGAACTTCATTGCACATTTGTGATTTTAGTATGACCATATAGTCCCGACTATCCCTTTGCATCCTCTTCTAAAGATTGATTATCTTCTGTTCATTTGTGTTGAGACTATCAATTGACATTTTGGTTTATCGTGAAATTTTTAGAAACTCAAGTTCGTCTTTCATTTTGCAGATAATTACAAGAGAAAAGGATAAAGTCCCCACTTATTTCACTTCGTTAGGTACTCTTTACACAAACATTTAACACGATGAGATGTTTACATCTGACAGAGTATAAACTCAAAACTTTTACGAGTACGATTGAACTAAGATCAGACAGAGCCAAGTATCCATTGAGCACAGAAATAGCCATTTGTGCATATTATGGGTGATTCGGAGTTAGTAGAAATATGACATTTAAGGAGATAAGAATACGCAATTAACAAATAGGGAAGCGATGAAAATTGTTATTGCAGGTGCATGTGTTGAGAACTGTGGATGAAGAACAAGAAAAACTAGCAACAAGATTTTCGTTAAAATGGAAGGTTTGAACATGATTATGAATCACTGTCCTCAAACGATATTTGTCATCATCAAGATAAGTGCTTGAAGGCTTCAATGACAAATAGTTTGCAAGAGAACAAATCTTAATTCAAGTTTGAATCAAACAAACAAAACTTGAAAAATGAACTTTGAAGAACAATATATAAAACTAGGTTTAATCTTTAATTTTGGACGTTGGTGAATGAATTTGATGTTTGTGATATGTGAAATCATGAAAACTACATATATATATATATAGAATTACAATCATCATGCATGAAAAAAGGGTGCAAAAATCAAGCCAAAATGACGTGAAACCCTTCCAAATGACACCAGATTCAAAACTCCAATGGGTAAATTTTTGTACCAGGTGGCCTCCCAGTACTAAACCCGGCACCCGCCTAGTTCAACAAAATGGCCACTATAATTGCAACACAAGGTCGGGCGGCCGCCCAAGCCTTTTTTCGACCTTCATCGTGTAATCAAGTTTGAACGATCTTCATCATGTGACTATAGTTTATTTACGAGTTCGCTTTGCTTATTTGCAGGAGATACAAGAAACCATCCTCCCTCCATCTGTATCCGAAGAAGAAGGTAAAATTGTCAAAAAGAATCGATACAAATGGAGGAGTACAGCAACAGGACAACATTAGCAATGACTTTTTCTCCTCCACAAGTTTCAACAACATCAAGTAGGAGAATAACAATAATAGCATTTTAACTCCATTAGTCCCACGGCCATCAAGACTTCTACATATCAGAAGCTGCCAGCTACCATATTTTACAATCTATCGGGTCAATGGTTCCCATTTCAGTCTGCTGTTTTCTAAGAAAAAATTAGTGTAAAGAATTGTGTTTTGCTGAATGGCAAAATTTTGAGGGCTTCTTTTTTTTTTTTTTCACATGGATATACGATTTGTTACTGTTAACACCTCGTCCATGTTTATCTATTTATCGGTCCAGGGCGATGCTTTCTAGCATTTCACTTGATGTGATTATAGGTTGAGTTTTGGGAACTTTAACTTAAATATGTGAATCAATCCCCCCATGAGGCAGATTATCGATGTGGATTGCAAATCGGCCCCCACGTGATGAACGTGAACCATTAAAATAAGAATAATGTTATTTACAGTCGCTCAATATCATAGTAGTGATTAGATGCATACATGACATACATGTGACAATAACGACTGCAATTAACATTACTCTTAAAATAAAATAGGAGACAAGACTCTCTGTTCTTTAATTTTTAATTGGAAGTTGTTTTTGATGAGGGGAGGGGAAACCTCTCCCTGACATTGGTGAAGATCTATAAATAAGAAGGCTTGGCAAAGGGCAACCTAACCAAGTTTGATTCAGTCCAAACTTTTGATTTTCTCTCAGATTTGAGTACGAAGGTTTATTCATTATTTGAGAGTCAATTATCGAATGAATACATTAACTCAACCGGCACTCAAGATCCGTTTGACAGGACTTATGTTTTTCCTTCTAGTAGAAAAACTTATAGAGAACGTTACTTAAGGTCAATTTTTTCTAAACGATCTTCCAAAAAATTATTTATACATGCTCAAAAACAATTTCTTAATTTTAAAAGTAACTTTGATTTTTCAAATGGACCCTCAATCTCGTTTATAGATGATGAGTTGGCCTGTGTTGGGCGTGGGCGACCAATCCCGTCTTACACCCCTAGTAGAATTTCCTTCGTCATACACCATAGTACAGGTTCTTGATGCTTTTTTCCTTCCCCTTTTCATTTGGTAATCATATGTACCAAATCTTTAACTACATTGCACCTCAAACAAACAATTGATTGTCACCAATAGCTTGCAAGGATAGAAACTCATCTCAGGCAAGTATTCAAAGAATAATTATATTAAAAACAAGTCCAGTTGAAACCTTGTTACATACTTTATAATCTTAAAATTTTCCCGTTATTTTAAAATTCTAGGCAAAACAAATGCAAACGCTATGGTATATTCTACTGTATCAAATTGACAGGGTTTCCCCAATTTTGGCAAAAGGATCCAGCTTGTACAACATTTTTATTTTGGCAGTTCCATATCTTGTCGACAACCCCTGTGCAAGTTACTAATATCAGCCTTAGCAGGTGAGGTGTCTTCAGGTCTTTCAGCCGTTCGGCCGAAGTATGCTAAAAACTCTTTGTTTCCATCAGCTCCCTTCAATGGAGACTCAATCCAACCTTTGCACTGAAATCCAAAATCTTGTACACCGTTTATGATCTTCTCAAGAACCTGTAATCACAAATGCATAAGAATTATTTTCATATTTTTTCCTGGCAAAGATGATGACTATAGTTATCTGATTTTCAGCAGCTCCTCTGTATCTTTTCCAAGAATTTCCAAGTTGCTAGATTAAGATTTTAACTATCTTCTTTACTCTAAATACACCATTAAATCTAACTAGCAATGAAACGGGCTGCACTGTCAAATTACAAATCCTCAATGTTATTTGCAGCCAGTCGAAAAGCTTAAAGAACTAAATGGACAGCACAGGGAAATAATAGTCTGCTTTTAAGAGCAATATTTGGAATCTGTTGTTTATACCAGCATACAAATTTTTTTTTTTTTTTTTTTGGTTGGGGGGGGAGGGGGTGGTTGGAGGGTAAGCAATAAGAAGTCGAGCAAACATTACTTCCTGATGAACCAACGGATCTCTCACAATCCCACCACGTCCCACCTGAAACGGAATGGAAATTCAGAATTTCTTATATACATATAATGACAATAGCAGATGGACCATGTAAAGGGACAACTATTGACAAAGCCATACAGGTTTAACAATCATATGGATTCTAAAACAATCATAAGGGACCAGGACCAACAGAAGCTTGAAGCAACCAATAAAGAACAAGAAAACTTGCATACCTGGCCTCTGCGTGCCTCAAATTGAGGTTTAATCAAAGTAACTAATGTAGCTTCTTCCTTTATCATGCTGACTACAGCAGGCATAACCTGCAAATTTGTGACCAAAAGTAACAAAGTGAAAATAAGCAACATACTAGATTCACAAGATTGTAATTAGATTGCTAGTTTGCCTAATAATATAGCAAAAACAAAAGATGACTCCTATTCCAGACTACAGTCATTTCATGTAGGAACGATGTCATGAAGTAAAAAAATACAGCAAGCAGAAATATGTCTTCAAGAAAGCTTACCATTAGTATGGAAATAAAAGAAAGGTCCAAAGTAACTAGATCAACCTTTTGCGGGAGTTGAGAAAGATATCTTAAGTTTGTTCTTTCAATAACACATACACGATTATCATGACGGATTTTGTCTGCCACCTACAGAAAACAATAAAGTAATTTTTTGGATTAGTTATAACCATACATGCAACCACGCTTAATAGTGCAGAAATAGTAATATATTCCCATAACTTATATATTGACACCTAAATAAGTTGATGTTTCTGAATTGTCTTTTCATGTAGTTTTAGTCTGACGTATTTGTATGCTGGCTTGCCTAAGAATATCATATTCAGCAGAAAAAATTGCTAACTAATGATGAATGATAAATCACTGTGAAATAACAAACTGGAAAGCTCCTATTCGCTTCATTTTGTGTAATTAATGGACAAATAAATAAATAAATTCAGAACAGCAGCTTGACCACAAGAATTGTTTTTGAAGTCCTACCTGTCCGTACCCTACATCAACACCATAAACAAATGACGCACCAAACTGAAGCAAGCAATCCGTAAATCCTCCAGTAGACAGACCTGAATCCAAAGCAACTTTTCCTGCTACATCAATCTCCAGTTGTTCAATGGCAGCCTCTAACTTGTGTCCTGCTCTGCAGTATAAATTGGTACCAAGAGTTAAAAAGTTGCAATGGCTTCTCAAATATAATACAGATACTAATATCATGTACGAAGATTCAACCAAACGTCGTTTTGAGGGAGTAATCACCTACATACATATTTGGGAACTTCAGCCCTTATCTCCAAAACTGCTTTGTCAGAGATGGGAGTTCCACATTTGCTCACCACTTTTCCGTCAACTAATACTTTACCTGAGCATGAATACAAGAAGGCCATAAGAAGAAGGGACAGAGCAAGTGAGCTATAATCAGCTTCCATCGTCAGATAAGTTAATATCCACAGTAAGGTGAAAACAAAAGGGTAAATCTACAAGTCCTAAACCTCACAAGTATGAGAGGACAGACATCATCATCTGCAGACAAAACTTTGGAGGGTTGATATTTAAACAAAAGTTCAAGAACGTATGAATAGATAATTGAACATAGAACAGACACCCATCAATTTACCATTAAAAGAGATGCAAATTATCTTAAAAATACTCTATCGCAGTAATTGATATGCTTATCCGAAAAAGTTAACATAAGTATTGGTAATATTTTTCTTCATTTTCTGAAACACAGTTTCTAAAAGGAAAGCCATGCTCAAAGCCTAATGTTGATTTACTCGTTAATGGGTCCCTGGCTCAGGCATGAAATCAAGTATGCATAAAGGGAGATTGAGGTGTGAATTTGAGTCAAAGAAGTACTTGAAAATATCCATGTCCAATTATAGATGAACATTTGTTGATCTATTGAAATTTAGAACATTTGTTATACTTAACATTATAACTTCAGAAGTTATAATTACATTATGCAGTATATAAAATGATAATATGATGTTCACTCTTCCATTTACCCTTTAAAACGCAGGACATTTCAAAGGTAAAATTATTTTTCTAGTTTAATAATGAAAAGCAAGAGTTTTTACAATAACCATTGACAATCCACTCATAAGAATTTTAAGCCCTCCATGTGAAAAATGAATCAAGGAACAAATCTTGATGAACAATATTCTCTAGAAGACCATCGAAAAATAAAGATCACTATGAACTACCTTGCAAGATCCACGACTGTATGAATGTTCGACTATATTGCTGAAATTTTTCAAGGCATACTTCATCCAATCTTCTTTTCCTGAAAAAACACATATAGATAACAAGATACAATCATGGTAACAATAAAAGCAATAAGCTATACAGCAATAGAGAATAATTACTTTTTCTGCACCCGAGCCATTTCTGATTTTGTTGCAGCAAAACTTCTGAGAGGAATATGCACATGGGCCTTGTTCCATCTCACTGATTAATTGAAGCAAAATTAATCCACAAAAAATTTCACGGGCATAAATGTATACGAACGTGTTGCTACTGAAAATCAATCCAAAACAAATTCACGCCCTATCTGTGAGTCCTTGAATTTCACTAGGCTCGGATGTACAAAGCTAAAACGCCAAGCCAACATAAGCAATTTTTTTTCTCCTTTTTTTTTTTTTGCAGCAGTTGAAACTGTAGAAATTCATGTTTCAAGTAACACTTTGAATGCAGATACACTGCAGCATTATTATTTCGGAAAAAAAATAAAAATCATACATATAAACACAAAAAAAAAAAAAAAAACCCAACTTTCGGTGGCAATCGAATACACCCAATTTCACTAGCACTTTCAAATTCCTTAATTAACGTACATCAAAAACTAAAGTTTTAATATGCAGATAGCAGAAAAAGGGGAAAAAAAAAGGATAAAAGAAAAAAAGATATAGTACCCGATAACAAGGAAGTGTGCGGGCGTCTGGATGAGAAGAGGAGGAAGCCATTTCTATTGCCAGAAATCAAAGCTGCACAAAAGCGTGAAATGGGTAATTTCAAAATATGCTGCACTACCATCTTCGCCTCTTTTTCGGGGTTATGAACAAAACGCCCAAAAGCCTCAAAAGAGGATTGTACTCAACAGTCGAAGTCGAGCGTGCGAGCTAACAAGACGGCCAGAGAAAGGAATGGAGCCAGTTTGGCTACCCAGTAGCAATAAGGACTTTTTAAGAATGAAAAAAATGTTTTTTGACTTGCATGATTCAAGAATCAACATTATACCCCTGTCTCGTAGAAATTAAAATTAAATTTTTAGTAAATTTTAATAAAAATTGATGAAATATGTGGTTGAAAAGTCGTGGATTCCATGAAATGCGTAATTAAAATTAATTGTTGACTTTGACTTAACATTTTAATTTGAAATATGTATAAAACCTAATGATTTTTTAAATAATGGAAACTCTTAAGATGAATTTTGTAAACCACTTTTTATTCATATATTTCTTAGAATCAATAAGTATTGTTAACTTATCTACTACTCATTTTTTTCCGATTTATAATTTAAATCTCTTATAAACAACTCCCAACCATGTTTTAAGTTTAATTTGCTATAATCTTACTATGAATAATTTTCATCTTTTTTTTCCTCCTAGTTTCAAAGTAATATTTCAATATAGATTTTTATTTATTTTTCTACCAAACATTTTTTTCTTTTCTTTTTATCTCCACATTGACATTGACGAAATGGAATTGAGGATGAAAAAAATAATTTATATACGATTCGCAATTCGTCTTGCACGTGAGGGTACGATGAAGATAAATTTAGCACATGTTTGGTAGCCATTTTTGGCCAAATGCAGAATATATATTTGACCGTTTCGGTAGGTGGGACCCATAGATGTTGCACATGCTGCGAATTACCGAAATTGTCCTTTTTCAAAGATTTTTTTTAGGGACACATTAATAATTTGTCAGTAATTCAGTCAAAATATACAGCTCCTCTAACAAGCCCAATATAATGGCTAGAATTTTTCTAAAACTATAACCCCCGTTTGGCTCAAATTATTTGGTCAAAAGTATAAAAATTTTGATCGTTATTTTCAAAGAATTTGAACTTGTGTGAGATAAAAAAGTCAAAGATAGTGGCTGATTTGATTGGCAATGGTGCATTTTTTTATACAAATGGAGTAAAAATGTGGAACAAATAAGCTGATAATACAGAATGGCTCCCAAACGGGGGGCTTAGTATCATAAAAACTTACTCGACTCAATCAGCACTATTGTAAGAAATGAAAATCAATCTGATTATTGCCTACAACTGCAATTTTATTTTAACCATTGCCGATAGAATTGGTCAACACGTTATTGATTGGTCTTGTTGATCGAATTTTTCCAATGTGGAATTTTAAAAAATTGTGAGTTTTTTTTTTTTTAATCTTCGGTTCAATATTCACATTAGATTTTTTAAAAAAAGACGAGATGATTTAACAAGTGAAAATTACGAGAAATCTTTATCTATTTTGTTTGGGAAATGTAATTCTTATCTCGAATTCAGTCTTATTCCCGACTTCTAGGCTTTCAGCCAAGTGCGTGTAGTTAGAAAGTTCCTTCATGTTCATTTGATAACCGGCTACGTAAATTGAACTACTCGGTTTGATATCCTATCATTCACATTCTTACATGTCAATGTGGATAAGGGAAGATAAGGTTTCTAGCCCAACTCACCCAATGAGAATCCAGTGCCTCACATCTGAGAACCACAAATTTGTGTGCAAAAGATATTATTTGCAGAGTCATAAATTACACAAACAAACCCTTATTTCTTTATTATACACATTCTTGTTCTTGCTGTAACCAGACATTCATTCTGAGTTCTAGCACAAGTTTCAAATATGGCTACTGCTGCTTCAACCATGGCTAGCCAGCTCAAGAGCAATTTTGCTTCTTCCTTGACTAGAGGACTGGTTACTCCAAAGGGTATTTCTGGAGCTCCACTAAGAGTTCTGCCTTCCAGGAGAAACTCTTGCTTCACCATCAAAGCTGTTCAGTCTGAGAAGGTTAGAGGAATTATGTCTCGATTGAACAATCTCATCTAGAAATTTAATTTTTTTGATATGAGATACATATACATTTTTATCTACACATTTCATGGGATACAATACTATTCCTCCTAAAAATTTCCTAATAATTTTAGATGAGTAGAGAATTAGTCTTCAATATGCATAAATTTCACAACCATCTACACCTTACCGTAGCACCTTATCTAAAAGTTTAAACTGCAAGAGAAGCAGTTTGTGCCTTATTTGAATTAGAAAATTGTGGATGTTGAAATGCTGCTGAGATCTTTCAGTGAATTCGCCAAATTTCTTTTAAATACTGTAGTTTTATTGCAAACATACTCTTTATAACACATTTTGATAGGATCGAAAACTTGTTACCCTCTTATTATCTACACATTTCGTAGAACTTACAACTTGTAAGTGCTTTAAAAATTTTTTAAATTTGCCTATCATGCACTAAACTTACCTGTACATAGAGATATACACTGGTTTCAATATCCCCTTAAAAAGGCAGATAAATAGATAAATGAAGGGCTAGTTGATGTGATATGTATCTAATTGTATGTCATTGTTATTCATTATCGTCTAGTCGTTTTGAGTATTACGTATCAAATATGGAGTTTGATCTTCTTTAACCTTGACACAGCCTACTTACCAAGTGATTCAACCCATCAATGGTGATCCATTCATTGGAAGCCTTGAGACCCCAGTGACATCAAGCCCATTGATTGCTTGGTACCTCTCCAACCTCCCGGCCTACCGGACCGCAGTCAACCCACTTCTCCGTGGAATTGAGGTCGGCCTTGCCCACGGCTTCCTCCTCGTCGGCCCGTTCGTGAAAACTGGCCCCGTCCGCAACACGCCTTATGCAGGTGGAGCTGGTTCTCTAGCAGCAGCAGGCCTTGTTGTGATCCTCAGTCTTTGCTTAACAATTTATGGGATTTCATCATTCAAAGAGGGTGAGCCATCAACCGCACCAGCATTGACCCTGACTGGCAGGAAAAAGGAGCCTGATCAGCTACAAACTGCTGAGGGTTGGGCCAAATTCACTGGAGGATTCTTCTTTGGTGGTATTTCTGGTGTCACTTGGGCTTATTTTCTCCTCTATGTTCTTGACCTTCCTTACTACTTTAAGTAGAGGAATTTAATTCCCTTTTCATATGTAATTATTCTGATTGTACAATCGAAAAACAAAGTTTATATTATTTCAAGAATTTTATAAATTTGAAGTCCATTACATGAATTCTTTTTGATCCCTCTGTTCGATTCATCAATGTTACTTGCAAAACATATGAAATATAATGGAAAGTTCAAGAACCAATATTGGAAAATTTCTTGGTAAAACCTACAGCATTTTCATCTGATTTATAATTCGTTCTCGATTAATCTAGTCTTGTTTTTTATTTATAACACGCTAAGCTGATATTCGACAAACTTTGTGTACGTTTACATTTACATGTTACCTTTCAGAAGTATATAAATCGTCACGATCACATGTATTACAATATGATTGATTCTATGTTATATACACATTATATGTACAGTACTTTGTACACATATTCTATTTTGGAGGCTAATTACACGTTGAAGCTAGAAAGCATATCAAGAAATTTGTCGATAATGACTAAATAGAAATAAGTAGATCATAATACAAAATTTTGAAAGAAAATTGCTCGAAAACAATGAAATAAAGCATCAAATACAAAAAAACCTTGAGGGATTGCTCAGTTGATTGGGCATTGAGTTTACTCCCTAATGATCACTAATTCGAATTCCCTCAGGACCACTAAGATGAGTATTCGACCGTAAACTTCAGGGTCCCGTGGGATTAGTCGAGGTGCGCGCAAGCTGACTCCGACATCCACGGTTATAAAAAAAAAAGTATCAAATACAAAAAGAAAAAGAAATTCAATAAGATGCATTAAAAGAACTAAGGTATTGTCTAGTGTACAAGTTCAATCTAATGCAACATACCAAATATATAGTAAGTGTTCAGAATTAAATAAAGGGTTATTTTCTGAACCTATTTTCTTTTCTCATTTTTTTTTGTTGTAATTTTTTGTTTTTGTTAGTAATTTTGGTTTTTTTTTTTAGCATTTGATTGTAGAGTGAATGGGTTATTTATTGTGTTTAAATTTTAATTGCTAGATTGAAAAACATAAAGAAAAATAATTATATTGGTATGGTTATGCAATTAAATTAATAGGAGAGTAATATTAAAGAGTGACAAACCACCGTGAATAATATTTTGACAATTTTTTATATATTTACCAAGGATGAGTAATATTAACACAGACATGAACATGCAAAAGTTGTCTGTGACCATTTCTCGAGTAGATTGTAAAGTAGAATGTAGAATTTTTTGTTTTTCTTTGAAGGGTGCGATTGATTTAAAAAATGGATGTCCTTTTTTTATTTATTTAATTTCACGTAATAATAAAAAGCGAAAATCAGGATTTATAAAATTTTAATTTTTAACCCCTTTTTCATTAATTTTTCTGATATTATTTGTGGGTTGATTTTATATTATAATGTTGCTACTTGCTTATCGATTGCATACATACATACATACATATATATATACTAGGTTTAAGCAACGTGCAATACACGTTTGCTTAGTTTATATATAATTTTTTTTGATTAAGAATTAAATTTTTATTATAAAGATGTAATTTTTTTGGTTAATTAAATAACTAATGATGTAATTTTTATGTAATTGATAAAAATTATACATTGTGATATATTAAAAAAAGAGTATTAATATAATCTATAGCATGACCCTATAAATAAACATCATTCATAATTTTATGAAAGTTGTTTGAGATAATTTTGATTTTAAGATAACGATTTAGAATTTTCTTTATCTTGCACTGCTTCAATAAAGAGGACATTAAATTGCCTATATTTTTTTATCCTTTAGTTTCTCTGGATCTACATAAACTTGAATCTTCCAAATTTCTTTTGATAATTTCTCTGCAACGCTTTTAACATATGGTCGATTTTCCTACAAAATAAATTTTGAATAGGTTTACATAATTAATAAAAAATCCAATTATTTTTTAAATAACTCATCATAATAAAAATCAAGTTTTGAAATTTTTTTTAAGAAATACCTCTCCAACATGTCCCATCAATTAAACTGTTGAACAACCAAGTGCCTGTTCTGCTATTTCACCAAACATAGTAGCAGCTAGTTTTTCAGTATTATTGTCCAGTTCAACGTATCCCCTAACACTTTAAATACGTTGAATATATTAATTTTAATTTAAATAGTGTTAAATTCTAAATTAAATCAGACATCAATTTTAAATTAAAATTCTAAGATACATACTGGTGGTTTGCAGACCCCAAGACTTTTGCAATATATACAAACGAAGCTTCCATTGTATTTATATCCAATTCCTTTATTACAGTCAACGTATGACATGTAATAAAATACTTGGACAAACTCGATCACATTTATCTTCGCATATATCCAAAATTTTGCTTTCTACATTAAATCATAATCAATTTTTAGAATGAATGTGTAAAGACAAAAAAAGTATAAGTTTGTATTTCGTACTATTATATTATATCAAATTTTGCACTCAATTATGGACATTTTGTACATAATAAAATAATAGATAACATTACAATACAATACAATACAATACAAAACTAAATAAATAATTATTTTTTCTTCATTAAGTTCAATGTACCTTACCAAATAAATTATTAGCATTTTTAAATTGATAATCTCCACGTCCTTTTTGTTTTTTTAGTTTAATTTTTTCCTAGTGACTAAAATGTAGTAGTACAAAGCTTTTTGCAATTCTCATTAATTTATTATTAGATAATGGAATTCCAACAAACACAACATCAATGGCCACAAACGGTGGCTTAATTGCTATTTAATGGAAACAATAAAACTAACGGTAAAAAAAGATTTTCCGTTAAAACAACTAATTCTGTTAGATTTTCCGTTAAAATAAGAATTTTCATTTCATATGGACGCATATATATAGTTTTAAATCCATGCTCCTCAATTTTACTCTAATACGCATTTAGTGAATACTCATTTGTCATCGTATCACTAATTTTTCTCATTTATTTGCTAATTATAATTGATAGTAGTTCATATTTAAATAAAATTATTGAATTGTTGTTGCCTTACTGTCTTATTTATATAAATTTTACCGCGTCAATTTTTAAATCTTAGCCCTCCTTGATGAAAATCTTGAATCCTTAGAGGAAAAAGGAAGTCAAATCCCTATTTGTCATATGGTCGAGCCTTGTCTTGTCTAATACTTGATACCAAATGCAAATTAAATATGAAGATTTGATATGCACAACATTCGTGAGAAATGAGAACCAGAAAAATCCTATCCATCATAAAACATAGCTGCCTTCAATTCCAATTCCATATTTCTACCTAATAAACCAACGGTCATAACTGCCATTCTTTTTGGAAAACCATTTTCCTTCCTTTGAATCCTTTCCATGGCAATCTCATTCTCCTCTTCATCACTTCAATTCCATTTTCTGCTCGCATTTCCAGTAGATATGCGCCCTCGCCCTCGCTCTCGCCCTCTCCCTCTCCCTCTCATATCGAAGCTCCCATTTTTCACGAATAAGAAACCATATCGATTCCGTTGCCATTCAAGCAGTAATTCTAACGAGGTAGATACAATTGTTGAATAATGGGATTCTTTCTTCATTATGATTCTGATGTTTAATTGACATTGTAGGATTATTTGTTGGATGCTCCTGTTTCAGTTGGAGATGGGTTTTCTTTCAGTGGAGGTTTGAAACTAAGATTGAACGTACTAATCCCCCACCCCGGCCACCTTTAACTACGTGTTGTTGAAAATATAGAAATTTTAATAATAATTTTTCTGAAATTAAAGGTAATTTTTTGACAGGGAAGTATTCTGATGAACCGAGCCCGGCTGATGAATGGTTCAAGCAAGGAATGATAGTATGTTAATTGTACTTCTGTTTGATATGAAGACAAAATTGCTACTTATTGATGGGATTTTGTATTCAGATGAAAGCCCATCCTGTTGGTGGTACTGGAGAGAAAGCAAAGGATCCAATCTTCGGACTTGCAATGGGTGGTTCTTCACAGGCCACATCTGATCTTTTTAGGTAATCAAAATTGATACTTCTGTTAAAGACTGATTTTCTTGGGGTAACAAGCACTACAATAACAAGTATGACATGTTCAGTAAGGTGGATTGTAGAGTAAAGTATACTGGAGAAAAAAGAAAGTTATATCTTGTCTACTGTATTTGTAGACCTGTTTAATTTTGCGCACCAAACATGTCCTTAATAAATTGGTTAGCAATCAATGTTATTCAGATATTGAGGACGGATTATTTGCAGGGCTATGAATTGAAACATGCTCATTTTGTGCAATAGATGGTTTTGTGTAGAAAGCGGAAGTCCTGAAAATCCACCAGTCATACTGATTCATGGTTTCCCTTCTCAGGTGAATCTTATGCTTTCTAGTACTTTTCATCAATGAAAATAAGGTATATTTGCAGCCCCTTAACAGGATATATATGTAGTCAAGTTGAAAAGTGGGAATCATATGAACTTTCTTCTTCCTTTGGTAGTTGTTGAATAATTTACTCCTTCCTACTACATGATTATTCATTTCAAGATACGAAAGCACACTTAAATCCTACAAGAAAATGTATGTTTTCTTCTCCATTATTCAGTGGTACTGAATTCTAAATTTTTCTGATTTTTGATAAAACTTACAACTGAATCAAAATTTTCTTTCCAATGGATCTAAATGGGTATATTTTAAGGTCTGTTAACATTGAGTTACAAGTTCAGATGTCAGAAATCTCAGTTTCTTTAGTATAGGATGTAATTAGCTTTTAGATTTTTTGATATATTACTGCTTCAAATAGAGCATTAAGGGAACTGTCCATTATAGATTTTCGTAATGATTATACTTTTTCTTTCTGTTATAGGCTTATTCTTATCGCAAAGTTCTACCAATTCTCTCAAAGAATTATCACGCTGTAGCTTTTGATTGGCTAGGTACTCTTAAGCTTGCTCTTCTTACTAGAAATTACAGTTATTTGCATAGTTTCTGACTTTCTGTAAATCACACAAACAAAAATGAGTACTTCCGTTTAGTTTCAGTTTTGAGTAATTAGTTTTTTGCTTAATGCTGTCCTGGTCGTGGCATAAATGATCTATCGTTCATGAAGTACCGTTCCAGTAATTTTTCTAAAACAATTTTTTTTTTTTAATGCTGAATTGAAGCTATCATTATTAAATTCTCTTGGCCTTCTTGTTCTTACAGGATTTGGATTTTCAGATAAACCTCAACCGAAATATGGCTTTGACTACACTTTGAATGGTATTTTCTGCCACATAAGATTTTAATTAGTTATCATGTCACTAACTCACTATTAAAGAAAATATCTACTATAATGCTAAAAGTTGCCTTCTGGCTTGAAGAATATGTGTCATCCTTGGAATCTGTTATCAATGAACTCTCAAAAGATAAGGTTACTCTTGTTGTCCAGGTACATGCCATCTTGAATCTGGATCTATAACCATACTTCCAAAGTTATTTGTCATCTGGCCAGTAATTTCGAAGAGTATTAGCTTATACTGTTCTTTTATAGGGATACTTTTCACCAGTTGTGGTCAAATATGCTAGCAATCACCAGGAAAAGCTTAACAATCTAATTCTTCTAAATCCACCGGTATGATTAGATTGAATCATTACCAATATGGATATGGCATTTATTCCCTTGCAGTTTTGGATAATCGAGATATTGGTTGCTTAGAAAATCACATAACATCTTAAATTATTGAGGATTTTACACATCCTTGAAGTTTGATCGTGATGGAACTTTGAGACTTGCTATAATTGTATGCTTGAGAATGCACTTGAATCGTTGATTTTGTTCCATATTGATTGCTTTTACTAATTCTTTAGCCAAGAGGTTTCATGAAACACATATTACTCTGGTAAGAGAATGTTGGTTGTGCCCTTTGTATATCTCAAAAGATGATATGTCGTTGTCAAGAATCAGATAACAGAATTCCCTTTGCTGCTGCATTTACTGTGAAAACTTATACAGCTGAGCAATTTTATTAAGCTTCTGTTTGTCTACCATTCTCCAAAAAATTAATATTTTTTTTTTCTAAAACTCAATTTCAACCATACATTCTGACAATAAAATATTTTGCAAGAAAACCCAAAACTTTTCCCAACTTTTTAACTACACATTCTTCAAAAAAATCACTATTTCAAAACTCATTTTCCCCAAAAAAACCTTTTTAATGAGCATCAAACAAGGGCTAAACTGTTAAGTGATTTAGTATCCATGTAGCAACAGCATATCAATATATTGTGTATAAGTTTCCATGGCTCTAAGGTGCCTAATATTCTTTTCATCTTTGATGAAGCTGACTGTAAAACATGCCAACCTGCCATCAACACTATCTATATTCAGCAACTTTTTATTGGGGGAGATTTTTTCTCAGGTGAGAAAATCAATAATATCACTTGCATTTATGTTTCGGTGAAGCTTGTTAATTATTGAATTTCCATTCCAATAAATGGTTGCTTCTGAATCAGGATCCTTTAAGAGCAAGTGATAAAGCCTTGTTAAGCGGCGGTCCTTACAAAATGAAGGAAGAAGTTGCAATGGTTTACAGAAGACCTTATCTCACATCTGGTTCGGCTGGATTTGCACTGAATGCAATCAGTAGAGCAATGAAAAAGGAACTTAAGGTGCAATTTCTCTGCCAATCTTTCTTTTCTCTTCTGGTTTGGGAAGTTATGTTCAGTTAACAGGTATAACATTAAGGTGCATGATTTTTTTGCAATATTTGTTCAGGTGCATGTTAGAGAATCAACTAAACTATAATATCCAGTCCAAGATCTTTTATTGTTAATACTTATTTTCAGTCCTAATTATTGGGAAGGAGCATGTCAACTCTACAGAACAGATGCACGTTTTTTTCCCCCCTCCTAAAATCCACCTAACTTTGGAGGGTTAATTGTGGACACTACCAGTTTATTATGAACACATAACAGTGACCCCCTTAGGCATAAAGTATAATGGAGTTGCATGCTTGATAGTCTATTGAGTGTCCAATAATTGTTACAGGCATCAGGAAAATCGTGGTGAAGCCTTATTATATTTTCAAATTTACTATTCAAACTAGATATAGGATAAAGCGAGGTAGGCAATGATTCTAGTCAGCGAGATGTTGCTTGAATATGCAGTGTCCTTGAGCCAGCTGTTGGTGTTTTCAAACACAGGAGAATCGGGCTAACTTATTCTTGAAGATTACATTACTTTGTTAAGAATTTGAAGATCATTGCTTAGGAAAGCCACCTTTGCTGGTAAATCTCAGACATGTCCTTGATGAGAGATACTACTTAAAACTACATGAGCTTTCGACACCTTACTTAGGTCTACTTTTGATCCCGAGCATGAAATGTATGGTATATTGATTTGTACTGTATTTGGTTTACTTCTTGTTCCTTCCCAGCACTCCAACCTTGTTAATGTCAAATCTTATTTGGTTTACTTCTTGTCCCTTCCCTGCACCCCGACCTTGTTAATGTCAAATCTTATTTTTGTAAGTTTGTTAATACTCGACTGCATGATGAGTTCAATCAATTCCAATAAGCATGGTTTAATTAGATGTTTCTCAGCATCTCTGGTGCTTACCATGAAGAGATACATATCCAATTTGCTAATCTTTCTTCGTGTCATTCCTTTATCTTCTTCTTTACCTCACCTTCTTTTACAACTTGCTCTGTTTCATCATTGTGCTGTAGTGGATGCTGGGGTTGGAGGGTTCATAAAATACTGATAGATGAATTTGTGGTTATAGGAGGTGAAATAATAGAAGATTTTTTTTTCTTCATTATGTTGTCATTATATGGATAAGGGTTTAAAAGATGAGCATTGCCATCTTTTCTCATTTATTCAGAACATGAAAGGAGAAAAATTATATGAGAACTAGAGAAATTCTATCTTTTCTTGACTCAGCTCTAGGGATAGGAATTGACATTGTCCTGCTATGCTTCATATTATCCTTCTCTTGATCACGTTGCTTGTTTTAAGTATTAACTGAAATCTCATCTCTTTTTCCAAAAATTTCAATTCTAGTTTTCAGAATTTCATGTTATTTAATTTGTAGACGTACGTTGAAGAGATGAGGAAGATACTAATGGATGAAAATTGGAAAGTTCAAACAACTATATGCTGGGGCGAACGAGACCGCTGGTTAAGCTATGATGGGGTGGAAGATTTCTGCAAAGAATCCAATCATCGGTTAATCAGTCTTCCCACGGTAATAATACTCTCTCCTTATTTATGTTCTCCAAGAGATATTATACCTTGCTCCTGTGGCTGCAGATAACCGCATGATATGAAGCATGCTTGGCTAAGTCTAGAAAAAAGTAGAGTTACTTGAAAGTATCTTTTAAGCTTAACAAACATATATATGTATAAGCCATAATTACTTTTTTGCTATCAAAAACTTGGTTCTTTAAAAAGAATTAACGCTGATTTCTTAAAAAGTATACTTTTTCTCATGGTTATGCAAACAAGCTTAATTCTCGAATTTATTGTAATAATTGTGCAATGTGGACCCTAGTAGAATAGCTCGGAAAGGAGAGAGGTGTGTTATAACTAATATGTTATGATTATTACTAGGAAACTAGTCGCTTTAGATCTTCTAGTAAAGTAACAATGACCAACGGTATAGCCAAAAAAATTCATACAAGTCAACCCGAATCTCAGTTTGTTGTTGTATTGTAAGAATTATAATTTTTTCCGTCTTAGTTCTCTAGGTCTAAGTGTCTATTCTGTTACTTCTTCAGGCAGGACATCATGTGCAGGAAGATTGCAGTGAGGAAATAGGAAAACTCATTGCTACAATTGTAAGCAAAAGAAAAAGTATTTAATACAAATTATGGGAAAGGTTATTTTCTTTACTAGAATTCAACAAGTAATCATATGTTGAGGATTTACATTTTTATATCGTCAAACAGAACAATTCGACTTATTGTAAAGAATATTATTTGAACCAAAGAAATATTTTCATCTGCTTTCTTTGAAGTAAAAACCTATATCTATACAGTAAATTCTTTTGTCCTCACTTCTGCTTTACTGGCTGCTGAAAGGGATCTAACCAACATTCATCTTCTCTTACAGCCTTCTTCCATCTATTCTTAAAGTTCTCTAATTCAATATAGGACTCCTTTCGTACCTGCAAAAGGCACACATGAGAGTCAACTCAAATTGTCCAAATGACATGCAGTTCTAGATGGAACAGGATAATATAATAAATGAGATCTTATATTATTTTTCGGTTTTCTTCCTTTGGTAATGGCATAAGCAACTAAAGCATAGTTAGAAAGAAAAAAATGAACATAGACTTACAGCATTTCTACCATCAGATTGATCTGTTTCGGATAGCACCTGTAAGGTATTGGTAGAAAACTGTAAAAATTTGTAAGAAAAAACAGTTCATTATTGTCGCATCAAAAAGTATCTGATCCAAACCTTTTGCCCTTGGTCAGGCAACACTTTATTTAGAGACAATTGGCCTTTGTCTTCACCGTTAGCCTGTATCAGTCGATATAAAATTGTATTATCGTATTAAGACAAGGCCTTATCACCAGACTAGAATAGGTTAGGGTTCGTATGTTTCAGTAGAAATTGTAATAGAATTCACTCTAAAGTTATAACAAACTAATCTAAATGACTTATTCCTTAGTGAGAACTTGTACCATAGAAACTGAAAAGACATTAAACAGACTCGATATGTGCTCTTGGGATGAAAAAACTGAACTCAGCTTATGTACCTTGTCTGATGCCAAACCTCCAAGAGTGGGTAGACCAAAGTGGACTACATACTCAGAGTCGACAATCCCAATATTTGCCATTCGATTTCCCTACAAGAAGCATATTCACACAACTGTAAAATATTATTGGAGAATGCACGGAAAAAAAGATATTGCCTTCTAAAATCGCAAACCTGTGCACAGTAACCAAGCTGGAAGTCGAGGCCCCATGCATGGACAAGGTCATTCTGTTAAAACAACATTGGAAATAAAAATCATATTGTTTATAATATATCACCAATTAAGACAAAATAAACTAAAACGAACATCCAAATATAGAGTAACAAAAGTATATAATAATGCCACACCTGAATCATGTACCAAGCACAACGCCATGATTCCCTTGAGAAAACAGGAGCCATCATCTCCACAAACCTGTATTAATTATCATGATCCTAACCAATTACGAAAATATATGGTGGAGCAACATGATCCCTGCATTAATATGGATTTCTATGAATGAACTCACCCCGTGCATGGAGGACTGGTGCTATCTTCATAGCACCGCCTGCCTGGACCACGTAAGTTTATAGTCCTTCTGGTAGCAGAAAATAGCCAGAATATATGAACATTAGGTTAAGAATGCAAACTACTCAATTAACAATAATAATTACAAAACCCATAAGCTTTATGTAAGGAAATACCGGTGTACTGTGGAGTTTAACTCTCGTGCCGTAAATTTGTAATGGACCTCTGATTTTCCAGGATCAATTGCTGGCTGTGAAATCTGAAGCCCTTCCTCTTTAATAATTGAGAGATATCTACAAGAAACATTGGGAGAATCAATTGTGTATTTCTGAATGTGATAATATCCAACTTCTGGAAATGGATAAACTATTTGGTTTAATCTTCATTAACACTTCTGGACTTATCTACTTCGAATACAATAAATGAATAAATTATAACTAAGGAACTGCCATGTAATTATTGTCATGCGTGTAGGTGAATTACTCATCACTTATGAACTCACAGATATTAAAATATACCTCCCAACGTGGAAGTTTTCAACTCCAAGATCTTCATCCCAAAGGAAAATATAGGCATACCGTGCAACAACATCTGGATGTAAGAACCTCTTGGCAAACCACCTAAATCAAAAGGAACAAGTATGATCGTTAAGTGCACGAGATATCTCGAGGTACGTCTAAAACTGTGTAAAACTTGCTTAAATTAGCGGCGAAGAAGTGGTACCACTTAGTTTGGTTAATAGCAGAAACATGTATGGCATAATTGCTCCATTCGAACTCTTTCCAGCGATCCACGTTACCATCATAATGGAAAAGCATGATGGCAAAATCGGTCAATGGAAACTGAAAATAAGATAAGCGTGTAAACCCAAGAAGTTTATATAAACAATAAAAACAGGGTTTTAAATATCATTTCCGCACCTTTTTAATCATTTCATTTACATTGTGTTTCTGCTTTATTCCAACTGCAATTGCCAACAGGTTCATTGGTGACTTGGACTTCTAAAGTTGGAATACAAAATAAAAAAGATGTTGATCGGATGAATCAAATGAAACACAGTTTATGTAGAAAACCGATAAATTCAGATCCCCTATAAACAGGACGGGATACAATAAAAGACTGTTGGAAATGGAATTAGCCCGCAGCCAATGTATTGCTTAATGCTAATGCACTTGGCATTATAGTCAGAAATAGGGAAAATATCCCAGTTTTATTAAAAAGGAAACAACCCTTCTTGATTTTGTATAATGAACTGTCCAAACTAGTACTTTTACATTGATGAGAAAGGATTCATACCTTCTTTGGACGACCCCACAGTGGCCGCATCTCCAAATCAGTAGTTATAGAAACAATCCCTTTAGGCAAGGTCTCACTTCCTTCAGGTCTGCACTGATTCTAAATGGAGTAAAACAATGTAAATGGCATCATATAAGCACAAATTTTCATGGTCAGGACTGAAGATATCACACTAAATAGCTAAGGAAGAGATAAATAAAGAACTTCCAAAAACTTGTACAAACCTCACACATCTTAGATTTTGTGGCCTTTATATTGTAAAACATTTGACACCCCAAAAACCTCTGCACGGAAAAATAAAACCAATCATTCATTATTCTAATTCCTTTTTGAGATTGTAGCAGCAACGAATTCAAGGGAAAATGACAACATATAACTTCTTTCCGAAAAATTTGAAGCATTGAGTACAGTTGAATCGCCTAATCTAAAAGTTTAAGTTGTTGGGTCTGGAGAGGGGAAACGCCACTCATAGGCTTGATACATGCATATGCGTATAAATGTATGGTCAAGAGATTTGAACTACAACCTTTGTACTCTTAATATACCATGTTGAACCAACTCATCTAGAAACTAAGTCATTAAGTGTGAAGAGGGTACAAACTTATTTGTTTAAATCGGGATTTTACGAAGAACGACATTTATTTCCTCATATTTAAATCTTCAATAAAAGTAACTAAGGAATTATGATGAGTTCAATATAAGACAAAACCAGCAATGAAAAACACCAAAGATTGAGAAAATAATTGAGGTAATAGAGATGAAAAAAAGTACGAAAAATACCTCTTTATAATCAGTGACTAGGAATGCACTCCCAATAAAGAGAACAGCAGAAAGCAGCAGTGCTGATGGAAAGCAATTGCAAAATAATGACTTCCTCTTTGGGGGCTCCATAATTTCATTTACAAAAATCTGAAAGCATCATCAGACATAATTATCTCAGGAAAAAAAAAATTCTGGTCCTTTCAGAAAAGTATCAAAGATTATATTCATGTAACTTAAATCAATAAAAACGCGCAGAATTTCGCAATATTCACTATGAAATAATGAAAGCAAAGTCACTTACATATATGAGTGTTCAAGAAACAGAGATAAAGGGAAGAAAGGAAGGATCATCGGAGTGGAAATGGTGTATAAGCAGAAGAATATGTATGCATATGTTGGGGTGGGTGAGTGTTTGTCTAGGTCAACGAGCGAGAGAGTGGATATTTGCTTGAAAATGTTGAAAAGTTGAAAGCAGACGTAAAGTAGAAGAAATTGTTTGAACTTGACTCTACAACCTGTGTGCTAAAATACTTGAGAACAAAGACCAAAACTCGCATTTGAAATAACATTTTTAAAAGCGTGTTTTATTTTTTTATATTATGTGCCCAAGAGAGCTTGCGTAATTTGAGATTTTGCAGTATATATATTTGATAAATGTATATTTTAAATTTATTTTGGGCTATGAATTTATATAATTGTTAAGGTTGAGAAAGTGATTTTATTTATTTTGCATTTATTTATTTTTTAGATTGATTAAAAATTTGGACGAAAAACATGGTTAATAGCTGAGGTAAAGAGAAGTCGAGGGAATGAGAAAATCGGGAAAAAGAGGAGAAAATTCAATTTAGGGAACAACGGTCCATTATTTTTTTATTTTTCGTGCTATTCATACATGCACGCACTTTGTTTGGCTCCATATATGTTATTAAAAGAAATAGAAAAACAATCACAAAATTTGGAACGTCATAGTCTGATAGTGAACAATAACTTCGAATATTTTAAGTAAGAATAGAATCTTGAAAGAGAATTAGAATTGAACTTACGTGAATGACAACAAGCATGGTAGGTTAGGGACATGATTAAAATATCTCCATTTCTCATCTCATTTACTTATTTATTATTTATTTTTCTTTTTCAAATACAATTTAAATTTAAAGACATAAAAAATTAAGTCAGAGTGGGACCATGTCCTCTTTCCCACCCCAATCCCCATTCCCTCAACATTATTTAGATACAATTTTTATGTGTCTTTGGGGGTGTGATGATGATGTAAGGCAAAGATCGGTATGCGAAGTTATAGATTTTCCTAATCAAATAAGGGCTGATCCGGTTATTGTTGGTAGAACAACATTCGCAATGCTTGTGTCCGTTAAGGTTTACATTGTACAACAAGAGGATGAAACTATTGAGGATGCCAGGGAGAGGTCCATCACGCGTAGTTTCTGGTGTGAAAATCCATCATTCGTTCAATCGTTGGAGAAGTTTAAAGTAGAAACTGATAATTCGGAACAAGAAGAGTGTTGTATTTGTTTGAACAAGCCTTGTATTGGAGAAGAAATATCCTTTCTACCATGCTTACATTCTTATCATTCCAAGTGTATAAACACTTGGCTAGCGAACAACAACCTATGTCCGTTGTGTCGCATGCCTATGCCCTCGAATTAACCCTCGAGGCTTGATTGAATTTCTTTAGGAACAGTAGTATTGTTTAGCCTATCAAGATATTCAACTTTGGTGCAAAAGTTGTCTCTATGTTTCAATGCCCTTTTATTTTCATGATTTCTATTGCTCGCTGCATAATACAGTTCCTGTCTATCGCAATTCACCTTCGTTTTCTATTCATCAAGAGTTTTGGTGCTGGGATTTAAGGAATTTTAACACTCAGATGCAATGGCCAAGCTGAAATAGTAGAATTGGTTATAGCATGAGCTGAGTTTATGCTTCATCCATTGATGGTCCTCCAATCACGATTCCCTACAGACTTGGTGGTCTATAAATAGGGAAGTTTGTTGGAATTATTCATGCACCATAGTCGGCAACACTTGTATGGTGCATTTTTTTGTCCCTTTTCATAAAAATCAATCAAAAATTGACAAATGTCACATCTGTAAAAAGTCGGTCAAATTCCCCATGTACGTGTAGCATCACTCTTTTGGTTGTTCTAGTTTGATTAGGAATTCTTATACTAAAGGTTATGCCAATTTGACATAAAGTGATTGACAGATAGAGCGACATAACGTTAGATGACAATAAATGATTGAATGAAAAAGTTGACTATGTTAAAACAGTCCAATAATGAAGTCACATGTGACATCATATCAACCATTATGTCAAGAATTACGTCAAGTCACATAATGGTGGGTTTCTTGGAAGTCCTACTTAAACTCAACCACAAAGTAGCTTGGCCTTTAAGATTACATGATTACCAATTTTGACTTAAAATAAGTTATTTCATCATTTTACTTTTTTGTTATAATTAAAAATTGAACAAATTGTCCAAAAAAAGTCACCATAAAATAAAATACAAGTAAAATATAAGGTCCAATTTTTAACAACTACTATGTAAAATATAGAGTAACAAATTATGTAACAATATTTAACTTTGGTGGCTAAGTATGTCGCATAAATATTAGTAGTTTTGAGGGATGAGGAATTATCTGTTTGCTTTTGCCATTTTTGAAGAAATTGACTCCTGCTGTAATACGAAAAAATAAGCAGATTCTCTACTATATATACCTTTCAATGGAATATGTATTGTTTTCATAGCCTCGTTATTTACTTGATTTGTATTCTTTGGAGACATTTTTCCATTATCCACCCGCAAAAATTATCTAGATACAATTTTTAGGCGTCTTTGTCTGCATGATAATGATGATGATGTTAGGCAAGGATTAGATATTGTAGATTTTGCCAATCAAATGAAGGTTGATCCGATTAATGCTGGAAGGATAACATTTGCAATGGTTGTGTCCGTTAATGTTTACACGGTACAACAAGAGGATAAAACTATTGAGGATGCTAGGGAGAGAGCCATGATGCGCACTTTTGGGTATGAAAATCCGTCGTCCATTCAATCGTTGGAGAAAGTTAAAGTAGAAATTGATAATTCGGAACAAAAAGAATGTTGTATTTGTTTGAACAAACCTTGTGTTAGAGAAGAAATATCGATCCTACCATACTCACATACTTATCATTCCAAGTGTATAATTACTTGGCTAGAGAACAACAACCTATGCCCATTGTGTCGTACACCTATGCACTCGAATTAATCTTTGGGGTATGGTTGTTAAACCTATCTTTACGATTTTTAGGTAGTTTGAAATTCTTTAGGAACAATAGTATTGTCTTGCATATCAAAATATTCAATTTTGCGAAAAATTAAAAGTTGTCTCTATGTTTCACTAGAAATCATGTATTATGTCCGAGTAATGTTATTTAGCCCTATTGGGGTCATTTAATTTCACCTTTCATTTAACTTATCATTTAAATGTAGGAAATAAAACCAACCATAATGTTTACCGTCATAAGATCGTTCATGTTGGATCATCAAGAATTAATTAACCAAAAGCGGAAGCGTACCTGGATCAGACATGATTATCGCAATGAATAAGTCCTGCGGTTTCAGTCTTCCAGATCAACACGTGTTCCTTAGTTTCTCTCTGAAGATGGGAGTCAGAATAGAATGAACAGAACGTGTGATCCGGGGACCATAACCGTATATTTATACTGATTGCCTATTGACCTAATCCGGCCCATCATGGAATTAGGAATAGGTCCGGTCTCTACACAAATGAGCTCATACTTTAATTAGATGCTTCAAAGCCCAAAATACCGAAACCTTATTAGATCACTTTAAATGGGCTTAACCGAAATTGATAGCCTTTAATTTAATACACAATATTTCACATATAAGCCCACATGTTTGATTAAAAATCCTTACAATCTCCCACTTGGGCTATATGTGTTACCTTATATTTGTGCATTAAATATAACCTTATGAGTACTCAGAATTTTGCTATCATTACCGAATGCATCCCCAAACAATCCGGTCCATCAATCATATCAACATAGGATCAAAGAGGCTTTCGCTACTTGTATCGTAACTAAACCCATCAATGGTCACGTATATTGACATAACTGAATGACATGGATCAAGCATGGATGTGTAGCATGGAAATTTCATGTGATGTGATCTTAACATGCCTATTTCCAACTGGTCCACCTTAATACCTTAGTGAGATCATTTTCAAATGAGTTCAGAGATAATAAACCAAAAAACTTTATAACTGAAAATAACTTTAACCATAAACCATATCCAAAATGACAGTATATGTGTCTAATATGAAAAACACAGAAATACAAACTCCCACTGAAACTAGATATCTTCAAGAGATATTACACCCATATGAGCAGTATGCTCACAAAAGACCTTGGGTATCAATCCCTTAGTAAGCGGATCTGCAACCATGGAGTTTGTCCCGATGTGCTCTATTGACACATGTCCACTCTGAACTCTTTCTTTAACAGCCAGGAACTTGATCTCTATATGCTTTGACTTCGTCGAGCTCCTGTTGTTATTGGAATACGATCGCTTGATTTGTTGTCACAAAATAACTTGAGCGGTATTTCTATACTGTCCACAATGCGCAGCCCAATGACAAAATTTCGCAGTCATATTCCATGGTTTGATGTCTCATAACACGTTATAAACTCCGCTGCCATGGTGGAAGTAGCTATGAGTGTCTGCTTAGCATTCTTCTAGGAAATAGCACCTCCAAAGAAGCATGAAGATATAGCCTCAAGTGGATCTCCTACTATCTTGGCATCCCGCGAAATCGGAATCGAATAACCGATGATCTCCAACTGATCCGATCTCCTGTATGTGAGCATGTAGTCCTTTGTTCTCTGTAAATACCGTATGACCCGTTTGGCTGCTTTCCAATGATCCATTCTCGGGTTACTTAAATATCTCCCTAACATCCCAACAATGTACGCTATATCCGGACGCGTACAAATCTGAGCATACATCAGACTCCCTACAGCTGAAGAATAGGGAATCTTCTGCATTTTTTTAATTTCCAAATCATTTTTGGGGCATTGACTTAAACTGAACTTGTCTCCTTTAGCCACAGGGGTGTCACCTGGTTTACAATCTTGCATGCCATATCTTTTAAGTACCTTTTCGATATAGCTCTTTTGTGATAATCCTAGAATAGCCCGAGAACGATCCCGGTGTATCTGAATTCCTAATACAAAAGAGGCGTCACCAAGATCTTTCATCTCAAAATTCCTTGCTAGAAATCTCTTGGTTTCGTGCAGTAAATCTATATCGTTGCTGGCAAGCAATATGTCATCCACATATAAAATCAGAAAAATATACTTACTCCCACTGAACTTGTGGTATATACAGTCATCTACCAAATTCATCTCAAAACCATACGAGGTGATCACTTGATGAAACTTGTAATACCATTGACGAGAGGCCTGTTTGAGTCCATAGATGGATTTCTTTAGTTTACAAACCATTTGCTTTGCATCATCCGACACAAAGTTTTTTGGTTGTACCATATAGATTGTTTCATCAATGTCACCATTGAGAAACGCTGTTTTAACATCCATCTGATGTAACTCAAGATCGAAATGTGCTACCAAAGCCATTATAATCCTGAAAGAGTCTTTCGAAGAAACCGGAGAGAAAGTCTCTTTATAATCGATGCTTTCTTTCTGTGTAAAGCCTTTTGCGACAAGACGAGCCTTATACCTCTCCACATTACCTTTCGAATCCCTCTTGGTCTTAAATATCCATTTGCAACCAATGGGTTTCGCACCTTCAGGCAATGGAACGAGGTCTCATACGTCATTGTCCTTCATGGACTTTATCTCTTCATTCATGGCATCGAGCCACTTTTGAGAGTTAGAACTTTCTATGGCTTGACGGAAGTTGATCGGATCATCTTCCACCACTCCAATGTCAACTTCATGTTCTTGGAGAAATACGATGTAATCATCTGGAACCACACTTCTCCTCTCTCTAGTGGACCTTCTTAATGGCATTAGTTCTTGAGGCTGTAGAGTTTGTTCTTCTGGAACAAGTTGTTGACTTTCAGAGGGAGATATAATGACATTGTCTTGATCCGGAGTTGCTTCTTGAACAATGTCAGGAATAGAAACCTGATCCCGATCATTGTCAATGGCAATTAGAGGGATTTCAACATATTCCTCATCAAAGACAAAGTCTGTAACCCTTTCCCCCCCCGCAAACTCAACATCCTCAAAGAACCGTGCATTTCCTGTCTCGAAAATTGCCTTAGTTGTGGGATCATAAAACTTGTAACCCCTGGACCTTTCAGAATATCCAATAAAATAACAACTGATAGTTCTTTCGTCCAGTTTCTTTTCATTTGGCCTATAGGGCCTTGCCTCAGCTGGACATCCCCAAATGTGTAAGTGCTTCAAACTAGGCATTTTACCCGTCCAAAGCTCATAAGGGGTTTTATTAGTAGCCTTAGTTGGAACTCTGTTGAGTATATACGCTGCGGTCTTTAATGCTTCACCCCAGAGTGATTCTGGTAAGGTAGAATGAGTAATCATACTCCTCACCATGTCCTTAAGCGTTCTATTTCGTCTTTCAGCAACACCATTCATAGTGGGCGAACCCGGTATAGTGTACTGTGGGACGATACCGCATTCCTCTAGGAATTTAGCAAATGGTCCTGGACGTTGCTCACCTGAATCGTCATATCTGCCATAGTATTCACCACCACGATCAGATCTGACGCTTTTAATCCTTTTGCCAAGTTGATTTTCAACTTCAACTTTATAGTTTTTGAACACGTCCAGTGACTGTGATTTTTCACGAATGAGATATATATAGCCATATCTTGAAAAGTCGTCTATGAACGTTATAAAGTATTGTTGACCATTCCAAGAAGCCGTAGGGAATGGTCCACAAATGTCCGTATGTATAAGTTCTAAGACGTCCGAAGTCCTGTTGGCTTGAAATCTCCTTTTGTTGGTTTGCTTTCCCTTTATACAGTTAACACACACATCATAATCTGTAAAGTCAAGGGGATCGAGAATTTTGTTAGACACAAGTCTCTCAATTCTCTGTTTGGAGATGTGACCTAATCTCTTGTGCCATAACGAGGCTGAATTCTCACAGGTTAATTTTCGCTTTACACCTCTAGTACTTACATGCAAGGATTCATTAAAAGAAGCAATTGTATCAATCAAATAAAGATTATCATAACCTGATAAAGAACCGGAACCAACCAATTTTGAATCATGAAACAAACTAAATATTCCATTCCCGAATGAACAAGAATAACCAGATTTGTCCAAAGCAGAAATAGAAATCAAATTCCGTCGAAATGACGGTACAATAAATGTCTCATCAAGATCCAAATAAAATCCAGTCTTTAACAATAATCTAAATTTTCCTATTGCTTCTACTTCCACCGTCTTGCCGTCGCCAACATAGATGTATCTTTCACCATCACTTGATTTTCGGCAACTCGTGCAACCCCGCATAGATACACCGATGTGAGTTGTTGCACCGTAATCTATCCACCATGTGTATCTAGGTACCGAAATTAAATTAACCTCGTAACAAACCAAATTAAGAAGAATACCTCTCTTGACACGCCATGCGTGATAGTTGGTACAATTCTTCTTCCTATGACTGAGCTCCACAAGAAACAACTACCGTCGGTTGGCTCCTTATGTCAAGTTTCTTTTGTGATGTCTTTGTACCAGCCTTCCTTATCAGTTTTCCTTTTCTTGTTCCTTTTGTCCTTAGAGGTGGTGGCTAAATGAGCACTTTCTGTCTTGTCATGCTTCAATCTCTCCTCTTCCTGGACACAGTGTGAGATGAGCTCATTAAGGGACCATGGGTCCTTTTGACAATTATAGCTCACCTTGAATTGACTGAATTGTGCCGGAAGGGATATCAAAACCAAGTGCACTAATAAACCTTCAGATATATCCATCTTGAGCGCCTTCAGTTTTGAAGCAATGTGAGACATTTCCATAATGTACTCCCGTATGTTTCCTTTCCCTTTGTACCTCATTGAGATAAGATTTTCCAAAAGTGTACTAGTTTCAGCCTTTTCATTCTTGGCAAACCTCTTCTCAAGATCCTCAAGCCGTAGTCACCTTATCGGACATAGTGCCCCGAAATGCTTCTGGAATAGCACGCTTCATGACCATCAAGCTTATGCGGTTAGATCGTTCCCACTTTTCCATCTCCCTCTTGTCATCAGAGGTACTCTTATCAGTAAGTGCAGTAGGTTGATCGACCCGTAAAGCAAGATCCAGATCCATGACTCCGAGAACAATCATTACGTTCTCTCGCCATGCCTTAAAGTTGGTGCCATTAAGCATTGGAATGGAATTGATGTTAGCGGAGATATAAGCATGAAACTGAATTTAGAGAACGATTAAGTTGAAGAGCTCACAATCCTTAATATGCAAATATTAATTTCAAATAGTGGTAGGGCCCATCACAAGATACCTAGCACAACATCAATACTTAGTCTTTGGACAGAAATATTGACTTGTAATAGGTACTCTTGTTGTAGTGATCAAATATTGACAATAAAGAAACATGTCAATCAATAAACCTGTCTTTGGACCGATTCATTGATCACACGTTAAACCAAATAATCACCACATATTTATCACCACAGGTGTATGTGCAATTCGGCCAAATACTGACCTTCCTTTGGGCCGATCAAGTATTCGCATGAATAACACACACACAAACACCTTTTAATATTCTAAGTAGATTAATTTTCACAAGAGAGGTTGCTTTGGCAACATGTTGTTTCAATTAATTCACTTTCGAATATTATATCTCTCAAAAGAGTCCTTTGTACCAAAATTTGAAAAAAAAAGAATCACCAATTTTGCATATTTGAGTAATTTTGAAACTTTAGAGACCTTTAGGTTAATAATTCAGAACTTAAGGGATCAAAAATTAATTATCCAGAACTTTAGGGGGTCAATAATTAATTATTGGAAGCTTTAGGAGTCAAAGATTAATTATGCAAAACTTTAGGGATCCAAAAATTAATTATTTAAAACTTTAGGGGCCAATTTAAATTAATTATGAACTTTCAGGGGCTTAATTGCAAATTTTAAAACTTTAATGGCCCAAATTAATTAATTTTCAAACCTTAGGTACTGAATTATTAAACCCGAAACTTTAAATGGTCCAATTGAGTGAATTATAACCTTAGGGGCTTAAATAACCAAAGTTACAAACTTAAGGGGCTGAAACTGTAAATACTAACCCTAATAGTAAATTGCAAACAAGGGCCCAAAGACTTCAAATTTTCAGCCCATACCCCCGCCTCCAAATTCACCCAAACCCTAACCCTAAAAAAAAATTTTTTTTTAGATAGAATTCCACCGCCCCCATAAACCTCACGCAGTAGTGAAGCCAAGAATACTGTCGTCGCTGCCGCAGATAGCGTCGCCTATTCTGGCCGTTGCTGTTGTCAGATAGCGCCGGGCTGCCGTCAGAAACCAATGGCGGCGGCGCCGACGCCGATGCCGCCGCCGCCACAAAAAAAAAAATTTTTTTTTTTTTAAACCTTTAAATCTGAAAATCCGAAATTTTAACCAAATAATTTTCAAATCTAACAAAACTAAATCCTGTATTGTTAAATTCGAAAATAATGAAATTAATACAAGAACGAAATTAAAATTTCGATTCTCAATGATTCAACATGAAGAGGCTCTGATACCACTTGTAGGAAATAAAACCAACCATAATGTTCACCGTCATAAGATCGTTCATGTTGGATCATCAAGAATTAATTAACCAAAAGCGGAATCGTACCTGGATCAGACATGATTATCGCAATGAATAAGTCCTGCGGTTTCAGTCTTCCAGATCAACACGTTGTTCCTTAGTTTCTCTCTGAAGATGGGAGTCAGAATAGAATGAACAGAACGTGTGATCCGGGGACCATAACCGTATATTTATACTGATTGCCTATTGACCTAATCCGGCCCATCATGGAATTAGGAATAGGTCCGGTCTCTACACATATGAGCCCATACTTTAATTAGATGCTTCAAAGCCCAAAATACCGAAATCTTATTAGATCACTTTAAATGGGCTTAACCGAAATTGATAGCCTTTAATTTAGAGGAAATTACACCCAGCCCTACTTTTAAATTATCATTTTCATAAATCCTTATTCAAGTTTGCTATTGCAAAAATCAGGTTGTAATTAATAAATTTAAAACATTTTTTTATTCTTATTTTTATATTTCCCAACCCTAACCCACAACCCACACCTTCCCCTTTCTCTCTCTCTCTACCCGCCGCCTCCTCCCTCCCTCCTCCTTCTCCTCCCCCCCTTCTCCTCCTCTTCCCTTTCTCCTCCTCCCTCCTACACTCTCCTCACTGTCGCAGCGTCGAACGCTACTCACAAAGAAGTTCGGCGCCGCCGAACGCCGCTTTGTAAAATTTACGTAGCGGCGTTCGACGCGGCTGTGATTACGAGACGTCGAACGCTGCTCGATTCTGACGACGTCTGCTCGTGATTTACGTAGCGCGTTCGACGTCGTTGTGATTCTACAAGAACGTCGAACGTCGCTCCGTCGTCAGAATCGGAGATGGCCTGAGAGGGGCGTTGAAGGGGACGTTGTGGTCTGGTTTGGTTTTGGCGGAGGCTATTAGTGTGTTGTGTTGTGGTCTGGTTCCTGATCTGAGAGGGGCGACTACGGCGGTTGTTGGTGGCGGTGGCGGTGAGGGTAAGGTGTTGGTACTTTGATGGTTTTTTATTAACAGTGAATGGGTTGGTGGTTTGGGATGATCGGTGGTGGTTTGGGTGGTTTGTGCAAGGCGGTGGTGATTGTACGTTTCTGTGCGGTGGTTGGTCATGCTGCGTGCGACGGTGGTGGCGGTGCGACGACTGTGGTGGTGCTGTTGGTGGAGACTGCAACGAAGTGGTGGTCACATGTGTTTTGGCGGTGGTCACAAATGATTTGATCGTGTGTGACCAATAAATTTTTGGTTTGTGACCAATGAACTAGCTGTGTGACCAGTGAACTAGCGTTGTAACCAGTGAATTAGATAAACGGTGACGAATAAATACTTTGTGACCTAGAAATTATTAATTTGTGACCAATAATTTGATAAATTGTGACCTAAAATATAATATATGTTCAATTAATGGGATGTTTGTGACCGTAAATAAGTATTGTGACTTTCAAATTTTGTGATTTGTGACCGATGAAAAAATTGTGACTTTTAAATTTTTAAGTTGTGACCGATCAACAAATTGTGACCTACGAAAATTTTGAATTGTGACCTAAAATTTTTTGAATTGTGACCAAATTGTATAGATCTGTGACTTTAACAAATTCGCCGTAATCGGATCAGTCGTCGGAAAAGTCGTCGGAACGGTCGCCGGAGAAGAGTGGTGATCGGAAAGGTCGCCGGAATATCCTCGGAGTTGTAGGGATGGTGGAGGTGGGGGTAGGTTAATTATTTTATAGTAGAATTAAATATTAATAATAAATTAATTTAATAATTATTATTTCATAATTAAAAATTTAAAAAAACCTGATTTTTGAAATTTGAAATATATTTTGGCATTTTTGAAATGGTTAAAAGTAAAGGCATGATTTATGTATTCTTCCCTTTAATTTAATACACAATATTTCACATATAAGCCCACATGTTTGATTAAAAATCCTTACATTAAAATTACTTAAACTGGAGTTACAATCCCGAAGTAGCATTTGTCCTTTTATTTTTATTTTAAGATGGCAATTTAATAGAAACTACGGGTTCAGTGTAATTGTTAACGTCAATGAATTGCATTGCGCAAGCCATCGGGCTCGGACCCGCGCTTCTCTTCCCTCCAAATCCTAACTCAAATTCAAATCCCAACGATTCTCATTCTCAGTACCGTAAGAAATGCATATCTCTTCTACAAAAATGCAGAAATAGCAACGAAATTACTCCAATTCACGCTAATATCATTAAAAATGGCGAAGAAGACGACGTTTTTATTGTATTTGAGCTCCTTCGCGTTTGCTCCAAATGTAATGCCATTGATTATGCTCTCAAGATTTTTAAACAGTTCTCGAAGCCTAATGTCTATCTCTATACAGCTCTTGTTGATGGGCTTGTGTTATCTGGGTTATTCGATCATGGCATCCGAGTGTATATGCAAATGATTGAAAATTTTGTTATGCCGGATAATTATGTAATTAGCTCTGTATTAAAGGCATGTGGGTTTTACGGGGATTTGAGAACGGGTAGGGGAATTCATGCTCAGTGTGCAAAACTTGGGCTGTGTTCGAATAGATCAGTTAAACTTAAACTACTGGAGTTTTATGGAAAATGTGGAGAATTTGAAAATATGAAGAGGGTGTTTGATGAAATGCCCGATAGAGATATTGTTGCATTAACGGTAATGATATCCTCCTATCTTGATTATGGGTTTGTGAAAAATGCTAGTGAGGTTTTTGATTTGGTGAGGATTAAGGATACGGTTTGCTGGACAGCGATGATTGATGGGCTTGTAAGGAATGGGGAAATGAATAAGGCGCTGGAGATATTCAGGCAGATGCAAGGGGAAGGCGTGAGAGGGAATGAAGGTACAGTTGTTTGTGTTTTATCTGCTTGTGCACAATTGGGAGCGTTGGAGCTTGGTAGATGGATTCATTCTTACATTGAGAAGTATGATATTGAGGTTAATTATTTTGTTGGTTCAGCTCTGATTAATATGTATGCAAGGTGTGGGAGTATTAAAGAAGCCGAGAGGGTGTTCGAGGGGATAAAAGAGAGAGAGGTCACAATTTATAATTCCATGATCATGGGTTTTGCATTGCACGGGAAGAGCATAGAGGCTGTTGAAATGTTCCGAATGATGATAAAGGACAGATTAAGACCAACCAACATTACCTTTGTTGGTGTTCTTAATGCATGTAGTCATGGGGGATTGGTGGACGAAGGTATTGAAATTTTTGCAAGTATGAAAATTGAGTATGGACTTGAACCGCAGATTGAACATTATGGTTGCATGGTTGATCTTTTGGGTCGTGTAGGACATCTTGAGGAGGCTTTCAGATACATACAGAATATGGAATTATCCCCAGACCATATAATATGGGGATCACTCTTAAATGCCTGCAAAGTTCATCAAAATGTTGAACTTGGAGAACAGGTTGCAAAAATTCTATTAGATAATGGGCATGCTGATACTGGAACTTATATTCTTCTGGCTAACGCATATGCTTCTTGGAATAAATGGGAAGAGGCTGCACTAGTGCGGGCAATGTTGAAAGAAGGTGGCGTTCAGAAAGAACCAGGTTGCAGTTCGCTTGAAGTGAATAATGAGATTCACGAGTTCTTTCTGGGAGACATTAGACACCCTCAAAAGGAAGCGATATACAGAAAATTGGAGGAGTTGAATGAAACACTGAGGTCAGAAGGTTACAATCCGCAAATAGAGGTGGTGTCACAGGATATTACCGATCGAGAGAAGGAATCGGCTTTAGCCATACACAGTGAGAGGCTAGCAATATGCTATGGCTTAATATCGACCGAACCACAGCGCACGTTAAGGATCATAAAAAATCTAAGAGTTTGCAATGATTGCCATTCTGTGATCAAGCTCATTTCGAAGATCACAGGAAGAAGAATTGTTGTGAGAGATAGAAACAGGTTTCACCATTTTCAAAATGGTGTTTGTTCTTGCGGTGATTATTGGTAAAGGAAGTGCTTCATAATTGGTTTGCCAAGAAAATTGCACATATGAAGTCCATGACAAGCCCTGAACAAGAAGTGTAGTGGAAAAAACGGATATGACATTAAGAAATCAGATGGCTATGCTTTTCAACTTTGTTATGAACAAAATTCCACTTCAGTGTGCTTCTAGGATGCTCTTCGATAATTGTTATTAAAGGTTCACTCGTCCAAATGAATTAATCTTTAGATGCTTTTGTTCTCTTTCCTGATCTTGCGCATTTATTATCATGAACTAGTCATCATCGGTGTTTTCGAGGTCAAGATTCAAGAAAGGCATCCTAAGCAAGTGTCAGAGTGTATTTAGTGCTTGTTTGTCAACCATTATTGAGAAGAAAATGGTGTAATGAATAGTATTTTTTGAAAAATGTGTGGTTGAAATTGAAAGAAACTTTATCGGTTTATGTGTAAAATATTTTATTATTTGAATGTGTGGTAGAGATTGAATACTGTAGAAAACAATTTTTTGAAAAATGGTAGACAAACAGGAGCTTAAAATGAATAATAATTGGTTCAAAGCTTGATTGAGATAACATCTGATCTCATTCAAGCTTGCTTCCCATTTGATGGAAACTTCTCTGGCTTCTTCCATACATTGTAGGAACCCTACCATATTGTTATTTGTCTCATAGATGTCCACTGTAGCACAGTAACTTAATTTGTTTCTAACCCAACTTTAAGTACCACTTTTTTCTAGAGATAGGAACATGAAATTGTGGTCATAGTCGGTGTTCGAGGACAAGAGGAGATATGTGCATTCGGGGTTGACATTCCGGATGACATCCCCTCACATAGGGGGGCTCGAGATTATTTTATTACTTGTAGTCCCCACCCCCATGTGAAGGATGTATCATTTGGGGTGTCAATCCCGGGTGTACGTATAGCATTATTATTAAATTATACGATAGAAAGTTCAAAATGGGATTATGTATGGATAATAATGCAGTTATCATACCAAAATTAATTAGGTAAATAAGCAAAGATAACATACGTACAGAACTTCAAGATTGACCTAACTATTTTCATTACAGGATTAGGTTTTTTGGGTTTGTTCAAAGCCAAGATTTCTCCTTATTCATCAATGGATAAATTATATTATCATCGTATAATCATACCCTAAAAATTAGGTAAACTAAAAGACAAAATACACTTTTTTGATATTTTATTACAGAAATAGGTTTTTTTGGGTTGTTCGGCGTAAGATTTCTGCATATTTTAAACATCTTTTGACTTAATCGAGACCGGATTTCAAACGTCTAATAGGGTAAATTATATATCCATGGTCAAGAAAGGCATCCCAATAAATTGGCATGTGCACAAGTGTCCAACTTGCCATGCTGAATTATATATATAAGTGCATATATGTATAGCATTACAACTACCTAAATATTCTTGCAAGAAAATGTTCACCAGAGACAGGCTCTCCGTTGTATTACCAGCTCAGTCCTCGACGAAAGATACAGTCGTTGACGGGTAAAATAATTTCATCGCTCGTTATCACCCATGTTTAGTCGATATGGGACTTTGTTTGCTATTTATTTGTGTGTTTTTAATTACAAACAATGTACTGATTCCCTCGATTATTTTGAACAGAATTGAGTTGCAATCAAAGACTTCACAAGATGCGCAGCCCTCCACCTTGGGTCGGTCCAAGACTAGCATCCACGTAACTGCCCTAGATGGTATAGTAAACGTGAACTCGCTCTTCACCATGGCAATCTTCATCGGTTTCTCCCTCACTGTCCCTGCAAATGGCAGCGCTGGGCATCCAGCATCATGCAATGCCAGTATCGGTACAGTCAGAAGACTTATCGTTTTCGAAGTCATTTCCTTCAGTTTCTTTCTGTTTTCCTCCCTCATAGCACAAAGTCTCAAGCTGACAATCAACTTGTTGAACAGTTTAGATGCAACCAACCCTCATAAAGCTGATATCGACTCTTCTGTTATGAAATACGGGTTGTTTGGCTCTGCCATTGGATCCGTCATGGGATGTTTATTTCTGACATTTTCCATCGTGGATTTTATTCAAGTGAAACTTGGAGTACTTTCTTGTGGGGGTGAACCCGTATACGCGGTCGTGACACTGGCTGTATTTGTGGGTTCTTCTCTACTGGTTTATGTTTTCACTTCAGTGTATGCTGCATTCTTTATGTGAGATCAAACAATGACAGAAATAGTGGGATATCATCCAACTTCAAACTCAATGTCCAGTAGAGATAACTCTTGTACTTCTCACTACTTGAAATCTTAGATATCTGTTGGTTAATTGTATGGAATTTAGATCCAATTATTATCCATATTGTATTTCCTATATTAATGTTTAGATGTGGAATAAACGTGAAATTTTACATTTATTTGTTTAAATCCATGATATTTTAGAGTAAATTCATTATTCAGTGTTCATTCTAATGCATGAACATTGAATATTTGTAAGGATTGGTCCATTTTATTGAACAATAGAAGCATTTTTCTTTCTTTTTTTTTTTTTGAATCCCAGCGAAAGTTGAGTATATATCATAATAAAAGAAACATAAAATAGACGAATGTTATCAAATGCCAACCTTGAAAAAAAGTGAAATCAAATTTTCTGTCATCTGTGTTCTAACGATTTCCAATGTGTAGAATTGTGTTATTAAATTCAATGAAAATCTGGACAGATGTATATCCCATAAAAATAATATAATTGGAAAAGGTTATTGAATCAAGATTCCGACGAACTTCGAGGATCTGAATTTGGACTTTTCTATTGAAGTTATGGTTTGTTTTCTCTTTATAATTAAGGGGGATGCTAGACGTACTCACGGAATTACTACACGCCTTACTTCCGGCTGATGTGGCTGGCTTTGACAATTCAATGCTGAAATTAAAAAAAAAAACTAATTAGAAGGCACCTTTTGCCAGACAACTATCATTTCCCATTCGTTAGCTCCAAATTGATCATCATTTTTTCCTGACATTTCCCTGACTTTTTAACCCACCAAACACCCCACCCGCCCCTGTTATCACCTAACCCCACCCCTTTATATATAAATAATTTTCTTTATTCATGTCTCTATTTTCAAGGTCATTACGAGACGTCAAACGAGGTCGAAATATTGTATTTTTAATATTATATCGAAGTGCTCACGACCTAGTTTTCCCCATCTCTAACGACGTGTGAAACGGCCAATCCATGTAAAAAGTTAGACTGTCGAATAAGAGCCGTTTCAAAATATGTAAATGATTTTTTCTTAATTTTGTCTCTATTTTTCGAGGTCATTCGGGATCGAACTAAGTCGAAATATTGTATTTTTAATATTATATCGAAGTGCTCACGACCTAGTTTCCCCCATCTCTAACGGCGTGTGAAACGGCCAACCGTAGCAAAAGTTAGCACACGTCGAAGTAAGACGTTTCAAATATTTTTTACAGTAAAAAAATTATTTACATATTTTGAAACGTCTTACTTCGACGAGTGCTAACTTTTGTGATTGGCGTTCTGCGCTTCGTTAGAGATGGGGGAAACTAGGTCGTGAGTACTTCGATATAATATTAAAAATGCAATATTTCACTTAGGTTTGGCATCCCGTAATGACCTCGAAAATAGAGACAAAATTAAGAAAAATCATTTACATATTTTGAAACGTCTTATTTCGACGAGTGCTAACTTTTGCTACGGTTGGCCGTTTCGCACGCCGTTAGAGATGGGTGAAACTAGGTCGTGAGCACTTCGATATAATATTAAAAATGTAATATTTCGACTTCGTTTGATATCCCGTAATGATCTCGAAAATTGAGACAAAATTAAGAAAAATCATTTACATATTTTGAAACGTCTTATTTCGACGAGTGCTACTTTTGTTACGGTTGGTCGTTTCACACGTCGTTAGAGATGGGGGAAACTAGGTCGTGAGCACTTCGATATAATATTAAAAATGTAATATTTTGACTTCGTTTGACGTCCCGTAATGACCTCGAAAATAGAGACATGAATAAAGAAAATTATTTATATATAAAGGGGTGGGACGAGGTGATAGCAGGGGCGGGTGGGGTGTTTAGTGGGTTAAAAAGGCAGGGAAATGTCAGGAGGCAGGGAAATGTCAGGATATCACGTGATTTCTCTCCCCAAGCTACCGTTATTTTTGACTTAGAGTGCCAACTCAGCCGGAAATAAACCATTCGGGAAAAAATTGTAGTACGTTTAGCTTTATGGTATAATTAATGTCCAACTGCCCATTGCCCCATTCTACCGAGAATACAAGTTGTGATATTTTTATTTTCTAAGAGAGAAGACTTTAATTTCTTTGGCAGCTGTAGCCTGTATGTATGCATTTATTGCTTATGTTAGGAATTAAAGACGAGATATAGGTAATATATGAAAATAAACAATCACAAGAACGCAATATAGGCAATACGAGAATAAATAATCACAAGAACACAAGATTTAAGGGAAAAATAATGCGCAGAGATAAAATTCACAATAATCAAACGAATAAGTTAGACAACTGATTAATCTCAATATGTGTTGTACATTACATATTATAATAAAGAATTCCTAACAAATTAGGAGAATATAATACAATGAATAATCTAATATAAGGGAGCCCTAATACAATATGTAATATCAATAACGGATTGTTTGAATTGGAATATGAGAGAAAAATTGTCAAAATTGAGAATCATTCTCCTTATCCATCTTGGACTTTTTCAAAACTTGTTCAAGTCATATTACCAACTTCCAATAGAACTCTAAATTAAATTCTCGATAGAATTCGGGTAATACCGAAATTCTAACAACTTAGATTTTAAATCTTTTCATTTAATTTGATCTCGAAAAAAGTACATAGAAGAATGCTTTAAAAAGTCGACGCTTGAAGGGTTTTTCCGAGTACTACACACTCTTGTAAGCCTTGAAGACAATGAACTAAGATAAATTAATGTTAAGTCTTCAACTTGTTGAGAAGAAGGATTTCTTCTTGTTCTTCACTCTTATTGCTTCGGTGAATTCCTTCCAGCAACGAGTTTGATACTTGGGGGACATGTCTTATCCTTTAGTAAGTTTCTTTCAGTGACAAGTTACTCATCGAATGCGAGTGCTTGTGGTACCTCTAAATTCTATCCCACGTTTCCAGTGTCATCGAGGGAGAGCGATTTACTCAATATTCTCAATTCTATGATAATACTTAAAAAACTCGACAAGTCACGTGGCAGCATTAAATACGTATATTAATTAATGTATTTTAATTAGAGAATTGGGGAGAATTAATTTATGAATATTTATAATTTTCATATATTCATTGCGTGTTACACTGTTACTTGCGGATCCATGTGATTTTAGCCGGCCGCCTCAGATGAACTTGAAAACAAATTAATGGCTGCTAGCCCTACATTAGGTACAACCCCACTATGTTGTAATTACTTTAAAATTTGTCATTCGCATATATTAAATTACAAGTTGAATGCACCAAATTTGCATGTGTTGTTGGAGTTGAAAGGGTAAAACAACAAATTTCCTTACTTCAATATCTTGGGCTCGGCTCGACTTCCAACATGAGTTTTGGTTATATTAAAGTGCTCATTTGATAGCGTTTAAAGGGATAGTAACTTGTAGATTCTATAAAATATCTACATAAAACGTATGTTTGATGAGCTAAGTTATAATTTAAGCTTTGTCAAAGATGAACTCAGAACTTTATATAATGGATGTGTTATTTTGTAGACTAGTTCATACTCACAACAATGGTTAACCAAAGCAACTCCCTCAAATGCATTTTTCACCATTTTCAAGAATGGCATATCCCCAACAAAATTCACCCTATAATGCTTGGAATGTGTTGAAGTATTCAACTCTGGCGAGGTTCCAGTGTTCAGACAATAATGGAGAATTATGCCGGATAATTATGTAATTTTGTTATGCCGGATAATTATGTAATTAGCTCTGTATTAAAGGCATGTGGGTTTTACGGGGATTTGAGAACGGGTAGGGGAATTCATGCTCAGTGTGCAAAACTTGGGCTGTGTTCGAATAGATCAGTTAAACTTAAACTACTGGAGTTTTATGGAAAATGTGGAGAATTTGAAAATATGAAGAGGGTGTTTGATGAAATGCCCGATAGAGATATTGTTGCATTAACGGTAATGATATCCTCCTATCTTGATTATGGGTTTGTGAAAAATGCTAGTGAGGTTTTTGATTTGGTGAGGATTAAGGATACGGTTTGCTGGACAGCGATGATTGATGGGCTTGTAAGGAATGGGGAAATGAATAAGGCGCTGGAGATATTCAGGCAGATGCAAGGGGAAGGCGTGAGAGGGAATGAAGTTACAGTTGTTTGTGTTTTATCTGCTTGTGCACAATTGGGAGCGTTGGAGCTTGGTAGATGGATTCATTCTTACATTGAGAAGTATGATATTGAGATTAATTATTTTGTTGGTTCAGCTCTGATTAATATGTATGCAAGGTGTGGGAGTATTAAAGAAGCCGAGAGGGTGTTCGAGGGGATAAAAAAGAGAGAGGTCACAATTTATAATTCCATGATCATGGGTTTTGCATTGCACGGGAAGAGCATAGAGGCTGTTGAAATCTTCCGAATGATGATAAAGGACAGATTAAGACCAACCAACATTACCTTTGTTGGTGTGCTTAATGCATGTAGTCATGGGGGATTGGTGGACGAAGGTATTGAAATTTTTGCAAGTATGAAAATTGAGTATGGACTTGAACTGCAGATTGAACATTATGGTTGCATGGTTGATCTTTTGGGTCGTGTAGGACATCTTGAGGAGGCTTTCAGATACATACAGAATATGGAATTATCCCCAGACCATATAATATGGGGATCACTCTTAAATGCCTGCAAAGTTCATCAAAATGTTGAACTTGGAGAACAGGTTGCAAAAATTCTATTAGATAATGGGCATGCTGATACTGGAACTTATATTCTTCTGGCTAACGCATATGCTTCTTGGAATAAATGGGAAGAGGCTGCACTAGTGCGGGCAATGTTGAAAGAAGGTGGCGTTCAGAAAGAACCAGGTTGCAGTTCGCTTGAAGTGAATAATGAGATTCACGAGTTCTTTCTGGGAGACATTAGACACCCTCAAAAGGAAGCGATATACAGAAAATTGGAGGAGTTGAATGAAACACTGAGGTCAGAAGGTTACAATCCGCAAATAGAGGTGGTGTCACAGGATATTACCGATCGAGAGAAGGAATCGGCTTTAGCCATACACAGTGAGAGGCTAGCAATATGCTATGGCTTAATATCGACCGAACCACAGCGCACGTTAAGGATCATAAAAATCTAAGAGTTTGCAATGATTGCCATTCTGTGATCAAGCTCATTTCGAAGATCACAGGAAGAAGAATTGTTGTGAGAGATAGAAACAGGTTTCACCATTTTCAAAATGGTGTTTGTTCTTGCGGTGATTATTGGTAAAGGAAGTGCTTCATAATTGGTTTGCCAAGAAAATTGCACATATGAAGTCCATGACAAGCCCTGAACAAGAAGTGTAGTGGAAAAAACGGATATGACATTAAGAAATCAGATGGCTATGCTTTTCAACTTTGTTATGAACAAAATTCCACTTCAGTGTGCTTCTAGGATGCTCTTCGATAATTGTTATTAAAGGTTCACTCGTCCAAATGAATTAATCTTTAGATGCTTTTGTTCTCTTTCCCGATCTTGCGCATTTATTATCATGAACTAGTCATCATCGGTGTTTTCGAGGTCAAGATTCAAGAAATGCATCCTAAGCAAGTGTCAGAGTGTATTTAAAATGAATAATAATTGGTTCAAAGCTTGATTGAGATAACATCTGATCTCATTCAAGCTTGCTTCCCATTTGATGGAAACTTCTCTGGCTTCTTCCATACATTGTAGGAACCCTACCATATTGTTATTTGTCTCATAGATGTCCACTGTAGCACAGGAACTTAGTTTGTTTCTAGGGTTATTCTACTTGTACATAGGAGGTGCCATAATGGTGTCCATAATGGGCACATGGCACCTCCTCATTGGCCCGAGCTCGGACCCACCCGAGCCCCCTCCAATGAGGGGATGCCATGTGCCTATTATGGACACCATTATGGCATCCCCGATGTACTTGTAGCATAACCCTTGTTTCTAACCCAACTTTAAGTACCACTTTTTTCTAGAGATAGGAACATGAAATTGTGGTCATAGTCGGTGTTCGAGGACAAGAGGAGATATGTGCATTCGGGGTTGACATTCCGGATGACATCCCCTCACATAGGGGGGCTCGAGATTATTTTATTACTTGTAGTCCCCACCCCCATGTGAAGGATGTATCATTTGGGGTGTCAATCCCGGGTGTACGTATAGCATTATTATTAAATTATACGATAGAAAGTTCAAAATGGGATTATGTATGGATAATAATGCAGTTATCATACCAAAATTAATTAGGTAAATAAGCAAAGATAACATACGTACAGAACTTCAAGATTGACCTAACTATTTTCATTACAGGATTAGGTTTTTTGGGTTTGTTCAAAGCCAAGATTTCTCCTTATTCATCAATGGATAAATTATATTATCATCGTATAATCATACCTAAAAATTAGGTAAACTAAAAAGACAAAATACACTTTTTTGATATTTTATTACAGAAATAGGTTTTTTTGGGTTGTTCGGCGTAAGATTTCTGCATATTTTAAACATCTTTTGACTTAATCGAGACCGGATTTCAAACGTCTAATAGGGTAAATTATATATCCATGGTCAAGAAAGGCATCCCAATAAATTGGCATGTGCACAAGTGTCCAACTTGCCATGCTGAATTATATATAAGTGCATATATGTATAGCATTACAACTACCTAAATATTCTTGCAAGAAAATGTTCACCAGAGACAGGCTCTCCGTTGTATTACCAGCTCAGTCCTCGACGAAAGATACAGTCGTTGACGGGTAAAATAATTTCATCGCTCGTTATCACCCATGTTTAGTCGATATGGGACTTTGTTTGCTATTTATTTGTGTGTTTTTAATTACAAACAATGTACTGATTCCCTCGATTATTTTGAACAGAATTGAGTTGCAATCAAAGACTTCACAAGATGCGCAGCCCTCCACCGTGGGTCGGTCCAAGACTAGCATCCACGTAACTGCCCTAGATGGTATAGTAAACGTGAACTCGCTCTTCACCATGGCAATCTTCATCGGTTTCTCCCTCACTGTCCCTGCAAATGGCAGCGCTGGGCATCCAGCATCATGCAATGCCAGTATCGGTACAGTCAGAAGACTTATCGTTTTCGAAGTCATTTCCTTCAGTTTCTTTCTGTTTTCCTCCCTCATAGCACAAAGTCTCAAGCTGGCAATCAACTTGTTGAACAGTTTAGATGCAACCAACCCTCATAAAGCTGATATCGACTCTTCTGTTATGAAATACGGGTTGTTTGGCTCTGCCATTGGATCCGTCATGGGATGTTTATTTCTGACATTTTCCATCGTGGATTTTATTCAAGTGAAACTTGGAGTACTTTCTTGTGGGGGTGAACCCGTATACGCGGTCGTGACACTGGCTGTATTTGTGGGTTCTTCTCTACTGGTTTATGTTTTCACTTCAGTGTATGCTGCATTCTTTATGTGAGATCAAACAATGACAGAAATAGTGGGATACCATCTAACTTCAAACTCAATGTCCAGTAGAGATAACTCTTGTACTTCTCACTACGTGAAATCTTAGATATCTGTTGGTTAATTGTATGGAATTTAGATCCAATTATTATCCATATTGTATTTCCTATATTAATGTTTAGATGTGGAATAAACGTGAAATTTTACATTTATTTGTTTAAATCCATGATATTTTAGAGTAAATTCATTATTCAGTGTTCATTCTAATGCATGAACATTGAATATTTGTAAGAATTGGTCCATTTTATTGAACAATAGAAGCATTTTTCTTTTTTTTTTTTTTTTTGAATCACAGTGAAAGTTGAGTACATATCATAATAAAAGAAACATAAAATAGACGAATGTTATCAAATGCCAACCTTGAAAAAAAGCGAAATCAAATTTTCTGTCATCTGTGTTCTAACGATTTCCAATGTGTAGAATTGTGTTATTAAATTCAATGAAAATCTGGACAGATGTATATCCCATAAAAATAATATAATTGGAAAAGGTTATTGAATCAAGATTCCGACGAACTTCGAGGATCTGAATTTGGACTTTTCTATTGAAGTTATGGTTTGTTTTCTCTTTATAATTAATGTCCAACTGCCCATTGCCCCATTCTACCGAGAATTTTATTTTCTAAGAGAGAAGACTTTAATTCCTTTGGCAGCTGTAGCCTGTATGTATGCATTTATTGCTTATGTTAGGAATTAAAGACGAGATATAGGTAATAAATGAAAAGAAACAATCACAAGAACACAATATAGGCAATACGAGAATAAATAATCACAAGAACACAAGATTTAAGGGAAAAATAATGCGCAGAGACAGAATTCACAATAATCAAACGAATAAGTTAGACAACTGATTAATCTCAATATGTGTTGTACATTACATATTATAATAAAGAATTCCTAACAAATTAGGAGAATATAATACAATGAATAATCTAATATAAGGGAGCCCTAATACAATATGTAATATCAATAACGGATTGTTTGAATTGGAATATGAGAGAAAAATTGTCAAAATTGCGAATCATTCTCCTTATCCATCTTGGACTTTTTCAAAACTTGTTCAAGTCATACTACCAACTTCCAATAGAACTCTAAATTAAATTCTCGATAGAATTCGGGTAATACCGAAATTCTAACAACTTAGATTTTAAATCTTTTCATTTAATTTGATCTCGAAAAAAGTACATAGAAGAATGCTTTAAAAAGTCGACGCTTGAAGGGTTTTTCCGAGTACTACACACTCTTGTAAGCCTTGAAGACAATGAACTAAGATAAATTAATGTTAAGTCTTCAACTTGTTGAGAAGAAGGATTTCTTCTTGTTCTTCACTCTTATTAATTGCTTCGGTGAGTTCCTTCCAGCAACGAGTTTGATACTTGGGACATGTCTTATCCTTTAGTAAGTTTCTTTCAGTGACAAGTTACTCATCGAATGCGAGTGCTTGTGGTACCTCTAAATTCTATCCCACGTTTCCAGTGTCATCGAGGGAGAGCGATTTACTCAATATTCTCAATTCTATGATAATACTTAAAAAACTCGACAAGTCACGTGGCAGCATTAAATACGTATATTAATTAATGTATTTTAATTAGAGAATTGGGGAGAATCAATTTATGAATATTTATAATTTTCATATATTCATTGCGTGTTGCTTGCGGATCCATGTGATTTTAGCCGGCCGCCTCAGATGAACTTGAAAACAAATTAATGGCTGCTAGCCCTACATTAGGTACAACCCCACTATGTAGTAATTACTTTAAAATTTGTCATTCGCATATATTAAATTACAAGTTGAATGCACCAAATTTGCATGTGCTGTTGGAGTTGAAAGGGTAAAACAACAAATTTCCTTACTTCAATATCTTGGGCTCGGCTCGACTTCCAACATGAGTTTTGGTTATATTAAAGTGCTCATTTGATAGCGTTTAAAGGGATAGTAACTTGTAGATTCTATAAAATATCTACATAAAACGTATGTTTGATGAGCTAAGTTATAATTTAAGCTTTGTCAAAGATGAACTCAGAACTTTATATAATGGATGTGTTATTTTGTAGACTAGTTCATACTCACAACAATGGTTAACCAAAGCAACTCCCTCAAATGCATTTTTCACCATTTTCAAGAATGGCATATCCCCAACAAAATTCACCCTATAATGCTTGGAATGTGTCGAAGTATTCAACTCTGGCGAGGTTCCAGTGTTCAGACAATAATACAATGTTAAATGAAACATATATTATTAAACAAATTAAAGCATTGATGAAAAAGACGTTATTGGTGTGCTCAAGTCTATAAATAAGTATCAATATATGCCTTCATTACAAATTACAAGTATCTCTTAACCCAATCTTGTAACAAAATGTTGTCAAGACATAGCCTCTCTCCAAGGAACTCCAAAAATAACTCGTATATTGTAGCATCGGCGCCCCCTTCCCCGACAATTGATGGGTACCCCTCTCCTCTCTTTATAATTCGACAATAACAACTAATTTTTCAATTTTAATTCGATTTTAATATCTACTAAACACACACTATATATGATTTGATGATAGAGCTCGTTTGACATGAGTTTTGAAAAGTTGAAAGTTATTTCTAAAGTTAAGAAGTTTCTAATTTCAAATATGTTCAGATAATTTTTTGTTATCTAGAAAAGTTTTTATATTCTACGAGAAGTTGAAGGAATCGTATCAAACATGTCTTTAATCATTGTCTAAAAACTTCGTTTTATAAAGAGATTGCCTTTATATGCGTTCATTTAAATCTTGTTTTCAAGATCTAATTCCTTTTGTTGTTTGAACAGAATTGAGTCCCAATCAAACGCTTCAATAGATACACAAAACCCCATCGTCATCACTACCACCTCCGCCATTGCCACCACGGGAAGGTCCAAGACAAGCGTCCACGTAACAGCCCTCGACGGCATAGTAAACGTCAACTCACTCTTCACCATGGCAACCTTCATAGGGTTCTCCTAATCGACTTGCGGCGGCGCGTACGGAATCCAGAATCATGCAACCCCAGCATCAACGCAATCAGGAGACTTATCGTTTTTGAAGTGATTTCATTCAGTTTCTTTCTCTCTTTCTCCCTCATAGCACAAAGTCTGAAGCTGGCAATCAACTTGTGGAACAGTTTAGATGCAAGTGACCCTCACAATGCTGATATCGACTCATCTTTCCACAAATACACACTGTTTGGCTCCGCCATTGGATCTATCATGGGATGTGTGTTTCTGATGCTTTAGATTGTGGAGTTCGTTCAGGTGAAATTGGGTGTACTTTCTTGTGGAGAAGAACCTATATATGCCGTCGTAACATTGGTTGTGTTCGTAGGTTCTGGCTTACTGGTTTATATTACTACTTCTATATACGCAGCATTCTTTATGTAACCTAATAGTCCGAGAGAAATAGTGCTTAATGCGTTCTTATATTTCGATATTTTCATATATTTTTTGTAAAATGCAAATATGAATTATTAATAAAATAAAATTGAAACTCTTAAGAAATTTATGGATGATTTTTCTTTGTGAATGTCTATTTAGGATTTAGTGTAGCTTTTTTTGGAGGATTGATACGATACAAAAAGAAGAAGAGTTCATGGAAAAGTGGAATCGGGTTGGAAAAATAAAAATTTTGAAGCGTTTTTGAAAATGTTTGTGTCTATTTGAGTGAAAATGGCCCAGTGAGCAAAACTCATCGGCTTTGCCCATGATGTAGAGCTTGTTTCGGTCCAATTCCATCGTTGGGGCTCTAAAAATACGTTTTTCGTTATTCTGGATAATTTTCTTAATTTAATTAGATAAAACTTCAATTCCGTTTAGAGTTTGATTTTATCTTTAATTCTTATTGTTATTTAGAATTAGTCTTTATCTAAAAATTAGTTATTATCGACATTTTATTTACTGCTTTAAATATGTGTTGTAATTAATTTTTAAATTCAGTTGAATTATGAATTAAATAAAGAGTCTTGAGAAGTTTCTCAAAATAATTCTCTCTTTTTTGGTATTTGATCTTTCAAATCAATAAATTTGAATTTTTGTGAGGTTTTATTTTTTTCAATAAGTTTCCGCTACATCAACAATTCAATTAAATTTTGATAGAATTGATGATTACATTTTGAATTAAAAAAATCCAATCCTATAAGGTGAACGTTTGAGTAGGGAAACTAGGGCACAGATTCATTTACTCCAAATATTAATTTTGCCTTCTACATGCTGTTCGACGTCCAATTTTTGGGGAAAATATATTTTGAAATAGAGATATTTTGAAGAATGTATGGTTAAAATTAAGAAAAAAAGATATAGGCTCTAATCTTTAACTTGCACCCTTAAAAATTTAAAAGAAAAATTCTTTAAGTACATGAATTTTTGCCAGAATTTTGAAATGCATCAATCCTGTTCGTGTGTGTATTTTCCCTCATCCAATCTTTCAATCATTTCCCTTCATTTCAAATTCCTGTATGTTTTCTGTAAAAAAATCATGTACTCATAGAAGGATTCAATTTTAAAAAGTTTGTGTCAAAACAATGGAATCGTTACAAGATTTCTATGTGAAAAAAATAAAATATTTTCAATGTGTTCCATATTATTAGGTAAATGAAGACAACATAATGTCGGAAAGTGAAAGGAAGTTCCATTAATTAACCTTTCCTTTTGGAAACATTGAATTTTTTATTAAAAAAAGAGGAGAAAAAAGGTCTTATGGGCTGTTCGAGGTCATCTTTTTCATGCATATCTTAAACAACAAAGGGAAAATTAGGTCCAGTACTCTTTTTTTTAGGTGTTTTTGATTAATACCCTTAAACTCTAATTAAACATTTTAATTAAGTATTAATTATGTCCAATTGTGACTTTTTTATATAAAAGTGACATAATGTCACTTTTCATAGAAAAGTGACGGAATTCATATTCTCCTTTTGTCAAACACCTTGCACGCATCAATGATTTAATTGATTCAAAATTTTCGTTTTCATATGTATTACCATAAAACGGGACTTGAATTGGTATGTTCAAAATTCCAAAAATGCATACGTATGCATCTAGTTAATTGCTTCAAGGATATAGTGTGGCTCTTTTTGAGAAAAGTGACAGGATGTCACTTTTTCATAGAAAAGTGACAAGACGTCACTTTTTCATAAAAGTGGCAGAATTCACATTATCTTTTTATCAAACACCTTACATGCATCAATGATTTAACCCATTCAAAGCTATTTTTTCATATATATTGACACAATCCATTCTCTCTAAAGTTCAATAATGTTATTTTCAAACATGTTTCCAAAAACAATAACAAAGGGTTAAAGGGGTTCAAGACTCGGGAGGGAGAGGTTAAAGAGTCACAAGACTGTGGAGGGCGTGTAACTTTTTTTTGAGAAAAATTGATGTACTTTTCATAGAAAAGTGACAAAACGTCACTTTTTCATAGAAAAAGTGGCAGAATTCACATTATCTTTTTGTCAAACACCTTACATGCATAAAAAATTTAATGGATTCAAAACTATTTTTTCAAACATGTTTCCAAATACGATAACAAAATCATCAAACTCATGTCATAGAATTATTAGTTACGGCATCACTAAACTGTAATTGCATCATATCATTTTTTTCGAAATCAACAGCCTCCAAACATTGTATATCATTAACAAATTCAGTTTCGTCACTTTTTGATACCGTTGCCACATCTACGCACAGTGGAAAGTTTGCAAGATCTTTTTCCTTCCTCTTGAACTCCAAATAAAATGTTAGAGAAATATCGTCTGAAATCTCCATCAAAGGTAGGTTTTTCTTCACTCTATATTGTACTTTTATTCTCTGTGTTGATGAACTTAGTTTCATCACAGAAAACATCATGCTTTCAAGGATGTTGTACGTGCAATCCATTGGGACAAAAAGATTACAAAGAAATTTTATCCATACCTACAAGAGATTACAAAGAAAAGTGACAGCTTTTCTATAAAAAAAAGTGACAGATTGTCAAAAAAGTGACAGATTGTCACTTTTTCATAGAAAAGTGACAAGGTCCGAATGGGTGATTACCGTGACTTTTTGAGAAAAGTGACACAACTTCACTTTTTCACATTCTCCTTTTGTCAAACACATTGCATGCATCAAAGTAATTGTAATTGATTCAAAGGTAATTTTCCATATGCAGTAATCCTCATATCACTTTCACGAAACATCTTATTATTCAAATGAAGCTTACATAATTTATAGAAGAATTGGAAGAAATCCAAACAAATAAAACTTAGATTTCAATTTTTCACCAATTAAATTAGAAGATTACCTTACATAATATAGAAGATTTGTTGGTAAAGATTTGAATTGCAGAGAGAGAATGAAAATAATACTTGACACTCCTATTTTTTTGCAGTGCGATTTCTTCTTCCTCTTCCTTTCTTACTGTTTGTCGTCACCAAGTACCGAATCCTCCCTCCTGGAATTGCGTTTGGAAGAGCCGACCCTGTATCTGTGGAAGATTTCTTCTTCTTCTTCATTTCTTGCTGTTTCTTGCTGGGACCGTATTTTTTACGTGAAATTATATATAATTACTACTTACTCCAAGTTTGTCATGATTTTTCAAAAGTGCCCCAAAATATAGGGTATTTCTGTAATTTCCCCAACAACAAATAGGAAATTTTCATGGTCAAGAAATGTATCCAAATAATTTTCCATTGGGCCTACTTCGAATGAAACAAACCTTATAAAGTAAAGCGTTGATGAAAAACGTGTTTCTCATGCCATGTTTTTGAAGACTCTATAAATATTTGTATGGCATAAATACTGATTTCACTTTTTTACAAACTTTATCTTAACCTTCACTTTGTGCCACACACATTCCCAAACCCTTTAAAAATATACAACTGAAGAACCATCAATTTGACTGTTAGTTGACCAGACAAGTTAGTTTTGACAAAATTTAAAAAGGCTAAAATGGTAACTTTACCATCAATTATTTTTTTCATTTTCATTCTTATACTCATTTTCAATCACACATTTTTCAATAAAATAATATTTTCCATCATATCAATAACTTTTCCTTCTTTTTCAACCACATATTCCTCATTACATCAACAAAAAAAAAATACATTCTTGACCCCAAAATGTGCACCAAACAGGGGCTTATTCTTGTATGTCCCTTGAAATAATTAAAATTAAATAAAAATAAGAGAAAATAAAATTGTTTATCATCTTTCTTCTTCGCCTCACCCCACTCTACATCATCCCAAAAATCAGAAAATCAGGCCCCCTGGGGCACATCCAAGTTGGCGAAGGACGGGCATTGCGGGGCTTGCAACTTCAACGTGGGGAGTTCGATTCCTAATTGGAGCAGTTAAGTGATGTAATAACTACTCTTGGTTGGAACAGTTTGGTGATGTAATAATCATGGAGGAAGGCTCCCTTGGAGTCAGGAGTATAAAGGGTGCACGGACTCTGGTCAACTTGGGCATAACCCACGGTTTACTTCCGCCAGTTACTGAGGGGCCGGTGACTGGTGGTCCAGGATATAGTCGGGCGAAGCTGAGATACCTGGGTATCAAAAAAAAAAAAAATCAGAAAATCAGTTGCTGACACCACCAATACGTCGCCGCACCGCCCATGGCCACCACAAATCGCTACCACCATCACCACAAATCTCAAACAAAAACTCGTGTTTTCGATTTTCCTCCACTGTAAACAAAATCTGGAAAGAAGTGGGTTTAGCCTTCAACTATACTTCAACTATGTGGAAGGAGAAAAGAAGTGGGTCGATGCATAGCCGAAAGAAGGACCATTGAACTTTCGCCGTCAATGTCCCCTATTTGCTATACATCCGACGACCTTAATACTCTTCAAACGGCCACCAGTGTTATCCTCACCAGTGCTCACTGTTGTTTGCATAAAAATGATGAATGTAGAGGTGGAATTTAAAGTGGATAATATGATGAAGCGGAGGTTAGGGAAGAAGATTAGTCCGGTTGGGGATGGTGGCTGTGGTGGTGGTGCTGTAGGTGGTGTTGGCTTTGGGTTGATTTGGTAGGAATAGGTGAAGGCAGGGGTGAGTTAAGGGGTTAAAGGCCAGCGTTGTTGGTGGTGGTGGTTGTGACCCTAGTGGTTTTGGCCAAGTTTTGCTCACGTCGGGCAAAATTGTGGATTTAGGCGGGGGAATGATGGTGAGGGCGGCTGCTGCTGTGAGCAATAGTGGTTAGTCGTCGGCAATAATGGCAGAATCTGTGCACCTTGATCTTAGTTAGGAAGAGAAGCCCTTTTTTATTTTTTTTCTAATTTTTTGTTTATTTATTTAATGTAATAATTGTAAAGTTACTATTTTACCCATTTTAAGAACTTGTTTGATGCACATTAAAATGGAAATAATGTATTTTTTTGTAATGTGATGGTGAATATATGGTTGAAAAAGAAGAAAAAGTTATTGATGTGATGAAAAATATTATTTTATTGAACAATGTGTGGTTGAAAATGACTAGAAGAATGATAATGAAAATGAGAATGTGGTTCAAACAGGGGCTACTTTTGTCAAAATTAGTCAAAGTCCACTTTTCTTGGTCAACTAACGGTCAAATGGATGATTTCTATCCATTTGGACTCCGAGTACATATTTTTTAAAGGTTTGAGATTGTATGTAACACAAAAATGAAGATTATGATAAAATCCGCAAAAATAAGTGAAAAGTTAAGCATCGCTGCTGCTATTTTCCCATAATCTTATAAGAAAACAATCTCCAAAAATAATATAGCAGATGTAGCTCCCCTCCTATCCCAGTCGAACTTTTTGGTCATGGATCTAGAGAGGCTAAAAAACAAAAGAGTGAAGTGAAGTGAAGTGAATGGTGAAATGGTTAGGGTTTCCTCCTTTCGTATGAGGGCTCTAGACCATTGATCTAGATCACGATCCAAGGGTCGCAATTATCTTCAAGTCATTGAGCAGCACTTAAAAGTATTACACCTCAAATGACATTTTTTTTTACATTAATGGGTCAAATGTCGCGTGGAATGATCGAGCACCATACGGCCCTGTTTGATTTGTTAAATTTTCCATGGAAAATGGAAAATATTTTTCCACTTTTGTGCTGTTTGATGGCACAAATTTTCCAAGGAAATTTTTTTCCCCCCAACTAGAGGCGGACCCAGACCATTTGTCTTGTGGGGTCAAAAATGAGAATTCAAAAATATTTAAAACTACATATAATTAACGAAAATAAATTAATACGTTATTACAATTGTAGCCTACGCGTTTTCGTACCCTGAAAATGTCGTATAATTATATCGTTATCAATATTGTTAAGTACATCGTTTTCAATATAAGCAATCAATCTATCACTTAACCATTGATCACCCATCCGACCACACAGTCGATTCTTGACAATCTTCATTGCAGAAAATACTTACAAAAAATTCTATTTTAAATCACGAAGTTAGACAAACTGACAAAGCCATTACATTTGGTACGTAAAATAACGCATGATTTTTCACTTAGATTTAGCATTTTCACCGACCAAAGAAGGTGATCGATGAATATGACACCCAACCAGTGACCATATAGTGGTCACTGTTATTAATTATCAAGGATAGCTCGACCAAATGGTCACTGTTATTAATTATCAAGGATAGCTTGACCTTTGGTCGTGGAAACACTTGGCACGATAAATCCTATAATTTTTTCCGTCAATTTTGCAGACGCGATGATTTTACTTGATTTGAGAATAATGAATTTCAAATCATTGATGAATAGGTAACCTTAGAATAGATGAGTGATCAATGAATTAAATTTTGAACTATACTACAGTGTTAAAATAATAGACATAATAGTTAACATAATATTACATGATTTCATTCTAATTTATTATTTTGATTTCAGAAAGTAACTAATATTCTTTTGATTTCATACAAGGTTTGAAATAAAGAATGAAACAGATTGAATCCGTCGACACGTGTTCAACTTCGATAATTGTTGATTGTCTTCTCAAATTCCATATTGGTAAGTCGAATTCTATTTCGATTTCGTGAGTATGAAACGGTATGTATTGATTTGAATATAATATGCACATTATCGGTGTAATATCTCCTACAATCTTAAGATGAATTTTATGTGTGCATTTCATATTCTAATTTCTTTAGAATCTGATTTTTCACGTGCAATCTGAAAATATGGATGTTTGCTGTTGAATATTTGCCGTCAATTTAAATGATGAACACAGAAATTGGTTAACGGCAACAGATCAGTGGGTATATGAAGGGCATATTGTTTCATGTATAGTTGTTCGTTGCATATGATGATTTTGTGTCTATTAAATAATTGTTAATTGATCGGCCAAAGTGATGTGCATATATATATTTATGGAAGTTTGCATTTTCACAATTGGTTACAACCATTAACCTGGAAATGGGTGATTTTTAAACGAGCCTTCATTTGCATCCTTTGATCAATTTCACGGCAACGGTTGAAACATGATCTGTTCTGTCTTCAAAATGCATGTGCTGATTGTTGATTAACATATAATTAAAATTCATACATTATGCTTTCATATTCTGGTCAAAAACTATGAATATAAATATGTATGAATGTTTCCAATTTTATGGTTGCAAATGACTCAATTCCGGTCTAATCCTTCTAAATCTCTATTTAGCTTTTATCTTAATTTCCGGAATATGATTACGCACCATGGTGGCATATATGGTGGATTGAGTTTGGATAACCATGGAAAAATATGGACTTTCATGGGCTTTCAAGTGGACAGATGCATGTGGTGACAGGAACTCCGAAACAATGCATGCGGTGAAACGGTGGATATTTATGCATGTAATTTGGTCCTAATTGCATGATATGGTTTGTGTTTAAGTCAGTAAACTGTTTTTCCACCAAGGAGATTAATTGGATTTCTATGGTTATGGCCTCAATTAATTTGATAAAATTAATTGAGATGGCTTATGCAAATTATGGTTGCATTCTAGCATGACAATATATGATTTTGTCATAATGGATATTAAGCCGCCTAATCACGTGGTGGAAAAATCAAGACTCTTGGAAATGATTATTTTCCTAAGGAAGTATCTCTTCATAGAGATTGATTCGAAGATGTGTGTTCTCTCGTTGGGTTGTCTTTTGAAAACACAACTGATGGATGATTCATTCATTAAATTTGAATATAGTGAATAAGTATTATTTAACATGGAATAATACTATCTTGTGAAATGTCACAAATGTGATATGTTTGGAGAAGTTGCAAATCTTGTGAATCAAGATGCTTAGTCTTCTTCATTGATTGAATTTGACTTCCATCGTGAACCCAATTAAGTTGGTGTATGCTTAAAAAGTGTTGTTGGTCTATATATTGACCTTGATCAATTGTGTTTGTAAATTCAAGTAATTGAAGTACGCAATTGAAATAAATTGTGGATTGACGACCACTATTTTGAAAGTATTTAAACTTTACGAAGCATTTGATATGTACATTATCTATTTGATATATGAATTGAATTACGAAAGAGTTGATGAACTCTAAGTTCAAGTACAACCCAAAAATGTGGGGGTTAACATCAATGCTTGTGAACTTATATGAAAAGTTCAAGATTTGTGGATGCAACATTACTAGTTGCACATGCACTCCTAATTGAGGAATTGTGGGGGTAACTTATGTTAAAAATTACATTTTACTATACCTTATAATCATAGAAATATATCTATGAAGGTGGAAAAGGTAGAAAACCTTTATATTAATTATAAGGATGATATACAGTAAGTCTAAAGTGGATGAAATTGGATAAAAGTCGATTACGGCGTTTGTTTGGCTATGCAAGATCAATTGGAATATTTGAAAAATATTCAAAAAGTTGAAATGCATTGTAATAATTCAATAATGATATTGAATACCCATGTTTTTGAAATCCACTAGTAAAAGTGATTGACTAGTGTAGTGTGTGATAGAAATCCTCCAACATTGTTGTTTGAAATTTAAAAAGTTTTAGATAAAGCTAGTTAGAAGCATGTAGTTTCATGAGAGGATTTCTTGGTGGTGACATGTATCTATTGAATCAATCGATCGTTGGTTAGCTATATTTGATGAGATACTAAGTCACATGTAATGGTAAGTCTAGACGTATAAGTCGTAGACGAATACCACAAGCAGTTGATCTCAATGGTGTAAACTCGTGGTACCTTTAAGAGATTTACCAAGAGATCAAGAATATTGCATATCGAGGGGAATGAGATTAAAGCCTACTAGGTAAGAGTCTTTGTAATGGTAACCCTACCTTGTTGACTGGAGATCCCAAGATCTTGGTTTAAAGGGACAACTAAGTTATGAAAATTCCATGAAACACTTAGGAAATTATTCCTACTCATTCCTATGATAATTAAAGTGCTTTCTGCAGAATGATTGAAAGGTTAAGATACGCTTTTAATGATTCATATATCTTGATTAAGTCAAGTAGAGTATGACAAAATACTCTTAATAGGAGATCACCTATGTAAGTGTGAAGTGGGGCCGCTTCAATGAGAATTGTTCGAGGCTAGAATTCTGTAAAGCACTTATGAAATCCAAGAGTTGGTCAGGGCCAAAATGAACACAACAGTGAGAACCATGAACGGTTTAGGGAAGACATTGTGTGAGTACTGTTGTCTTGACTTACACCAACGGCTGAATGGTTCTAGACATCACGTTCACCAATTAGCCAGTAAGTCCGATAGTATTTCACAACGGTGGGTTCAAGGCCAGAAACTACATTCTCTGATGCAGTGTTTTTCCGCCCTCTCTCTATTAGTGTTTGCATAGTCATTTGCATTAATTTTTATTCATGTGGGGGATTGTTGAAATTTTGTATTTGAAATTGGTTGTGACCAATTGAAATTATTTAAGCGAAATTCATTGTTTGGTGAATGAGAAATTAAGCCAAACTTAAACCGCTTAATACTTGAAATTATTGGGAAATTGTGTAGAATATTGTTGAATATTCTAGAAAGATGTAGATGAAAAGATGTGTCTTTTCATATGGATCATGGCTCTTGGAGATCATGACTTTTGATATGAGTAACTTCCAATAATTATGTATTTTAATTCCAAGAGATTTCCATATTGGTAAGTCGAATTCTATTTCGATTTCGTGAGTATGAAACAGTATGTATTGATTTGAATATAATATGCACATTATCTGTGTAATATCTCCTACACCTTCAGCCGGCAGTGCTGGGCATCCAGCATCATGCAACGCCAGTGTCGATACAGTCAGGAAACTTATTGTTTTCGAAGTATTTTCCTTCAGTTTTTTTCTATTCCCCTCCCTCATAGCTCAAAGTATAAAGCTGTCGATCAACCTATTGAACAGTTTAGACGCAGCTGACCCTCATAAAGCTAATATTAACTCTTCAGTTCTGAAATATGGGTTGTTTGGATCCGCAATTGGATCCATCACGGGATGCATGTTCTTGATGCTTTCAATTGTGAACTTTATTCAGGTGAAATTGGGTGTGTTTTCTTGTGGAGATGAACCAGTATACGCCGTTGTGACACTTGTTGTATTCGTGGGTTCGGCGCTACTGGTTTATATAATTACTTCCATTTATGCTGCATTCTTCATGTAAACCGGAATATTGATATATAATTCGGACTATAATATTTGTAGTAAAATATAGACCATATTATTTGTATTTCCAACTTTTAGGATCTATATATATATATATATTTCAATCAAAGTGAAAGCAAATGTATCTTTATTAATTCGTTAGATGTATATATTTTGTGTTTTTTATTCGATTAGATCTTTTAGAGTTTAGAAAATCATTTAATTTCCTGAATCTAAGCATCGGTGCTTAGAAGATCACTTTTCTATATTGTGTCATTGTGCGAGCATGTTTAGTTGGACAACGACATGGTAATTAATTAAAATTTGGAATATTATGATAAAAGAAATATGGATACATTGGATTATGTAAATTTTCACAGTTTTGAAATTGTGTTTAGAATTATTCCTCATAAATTTTGTAGTTCAAATATAATAAATTTTAAATATTTAAGGACGTATTTAATTTCGAATAAATCACAACTATTTTCTTCATCAATCTATACGGCATGCTTGAGAATTATGTAAATATTCAATTTTACGGCGTGTTTAAAATGTATGCCGTAAACACTTGAAGTGATAGAATTTTTTACCGCACGTTTTATATGCACATCGTAAATGAATGTTGTAAAAAGCTACTTTTATTGTAGTAAATATGAACTACTTATGCACAAGGATCATAGGAGAGTGGCTATTTTTGCAAATTTCCCTCTAAAAGTAAAGGTCGCGATAAATATACTCCAGAAGTGTTTCCAAATTGTCCATCTCCCTTGTTGTATAAATTTCGGATCATTTAAGCATTATCGGAAAATTAGGCAAAGTTGACAAAAAAATTCAGTCTATTTAGACACACTATCTCTTCCTTTTGTATGGATTTCAAAACATCTAGACATTCTCCTCAAATTAAGCAAAGTTGATGAGAAATTTTAGTCTATTTTGACATTTCGTATTCCTTTAATATTTACTAGAATTTTGATGTATCTCGAGATTCCGGTCGAACTAAATAATATTTGACAGAGTTTCTAATCCATTTAGATATTTTAATCTTACTTGACAACTATAGAAACCGTAGTCATTTAAACGACAGCTTGATTTCCTTTTCTTTTGAGTCTGTAGTTTCTATTAACAATTGAGTAGTTCTTGTCTTCCTTAAAGATTATAATTTTTGTATGTATTGACCTTCTTCATGTCACTTGTTCACGAAATATTTGTTCGTTTTAAAACCACTGCAAGTGTACGGTTCGTTACAAGTAATAAAATAGATTTTGAATCCAAGTATAGTTCCCACAAGGATTGATTAGATCTAACTCTAATTACCGTGACCTTAATCGAAACAATAAAAATTGAGAATGTTGTTTATGTGAAATTATAAATAAATTAATGATAAGTATGCAAGTATGAATGAATGAATTAACTAAATGCAATTCGATGATGAATATAAATTGAAGTATTTTCTAATATGTGATGAGTGTACTATGATGACGAATTCCTAAATAATAATCTCTTTAACCCTAGTTTTATACCTTAACACACGATTGCAATGTTGACAAATCAATGTTCCTAAATTATTCAATAATTTCTCTCGAGCAATGTCAAACATGTTCTCATACATGACCCAACTATATTTCTATGATGGACGTGAACATACAAGAATGCATGAGTTTTTATGAACACTTAAAGATTTACTTAAGGCATATCGATATATTTATTTCTCCTATCGTATCTTATGATGATTTATATATATCAAATTTATTTCACTTCTCTCGAATGTATGAAATAAACCACCAAACTCACATAATTATCGTGCACTATAATCATAAAGAAAATAAGATCATATAAATCATTCAAATATTCAAAATGTGTTTTTGATGTCAAGAATGTAAAACTAAGAATTAAAAATTATATTACATTTTTCATCTAACCCTAGTACAGAATTAGTTTAGCCTTGCATGATGGAATAAAGAAAATCAAAAAAATTAATGAAGAACGATATCACTAATTTGATTCTTGAATTCAATCTTCGCGTCGTGTTCTTGCCTCTTTCTCTCTCTCTCTCAAAAGCTTCAAAAATCTCATCCCCTCTAGTTTTGGACTGCCTTAGGGTTTTTATATACATCACAAGATTTGTTTCCATATATGTTTCAATCAAAGGAAAATGCTAAGTGTACATCATCTCCTACATAATGGACACCCGACGTCTTTCTATTGGAAGAAGTGCCGACCCCACTGGCACTTCCTCCAATGGAGAGGCGCCGAGTGTCCATTATGGATACCCTTATGTAGAGAGTGATGTACTTGTAGCATCACCCTTCAATCAAATTAGGAAATCTGAATTTCGCATCAAAATCTTAAACTATGCGACTGCATAGTATATTCATATGTGATAGCTTTCATGGACTGCACCCTGAAATTTGCTGAAGGCTCCTATGTGACCGCAAGGTTTTAAACTATGAAGCCGCATAACTTAATAGTCTTCCAAAATGTAGCAATTTGGTCCTCGAATTTCCTTTTGCACTTCTCGACCTCTTTTCCAACTTTTTCCTCTTCCAATGTTTCATCCAAAGCTCAATTGATAATTGGCATCTTCACGTCTCCAATTCCTTTTCCGGGCTATCTTTTATTTATTTGCACATTGATCCCTGAGCTTTGATTTTCTTTCATTTTAGTCTCTTTTCCATTTTTTTCCTAATTTCCACCGTATTCATCATTGTTGTTCTACAAAATACAAATTATATCGAATTAAGTTATATTTCACATATTTATTAACAATTATCCATATTTGTGGCATATAATAAGTGTGTAAAATGCACTTATCATTACCCATAAATTCATTTGATATAAAAAAATAATAAAAGAAATGTCATTCACAGGCCAAAACATTGTAGATTTGTCCTTTTAACAAAAAAAAAAAAAGAAAAATAATATTAAAATTTGTTTTCTTATTTATTATTATTATTTTTTTAATGAAAATAAAGTTGAAATAATATTTTTAATTTGTAATGGAAACTCGAATGGAAAGAGTCCAGCAATAACATTGAAAGGTTGAGGGTGTAATATCATGATTTAAAAATTGGGGACCTACTTGAAAAATTATAGGCTAAGAAATTCTGTGTTGTTGATTCTTCACCTATGACTTACTTGGCAAGTTAGTCCTTAGTCTTTAAATTGAGAAATTTGGCTTTAATGGAGGTTCTTGTTAATTTTCCATTATGTAAACCTCCCGTATCGTTCTTTAGAAAAGTGAAATAAGTAAAACATTAGTCTTTGATAGCTTGCATTTTCCATGAAAAAGGAAAATATTTTCATTTTCCACCATTAATAGGTTGTTTGATAGGTTAAATTTGTCATAGAATTTTTTTTTCTCATCCATCCATTTTTCCTTCTTTTTAGGGAATTCTAGTTTCAGCCTTTATTTATATTTTTTTTGGCAATGATAACAAATTTTATAACCAATTATAAAAAAAAAAAAAATCATTTTAATGGACAATTTTCATATAAAACAAAGTCAAATGAATACTAAACTTTGATGAAAAAATAGTTTTCGAGCAAACTTTTTATTTTTTTGCAAGGGTAACAAATTTCATAACAAATTGTAAAAAAAAATTCACTTTAATTAACAATTTCTATGTAAAATAAAGTCAAACGTGAACAAAAAGATCCAAAATTTTAAAATTTTTTGGGTGGAAAATTATACCCATCAAACACATTATTTAACAATTCTTTGGAAAAACAAGTTCTAGGCAATTATATTCTTTGAGATTCATTTTCTTTCTACCCTACTAATCAAACGGAAAACAAATTTCGTTTTTTTTTTGTTTACTTTTTGACAATGGAAACAAATTTTATAACCAATTGTGAAAAAAAATTATCACTTTAATGGAGAATTTCCACGTAAAACAAAGTCAAACGAACAAAAAAAGATCTAAAATTTTAAAAAAATTCGGATGAAAAATTATACTAATCAAACACACTTAGTTAACAATTCCTTGAAAAACAAGGTCTAGACAATTGGTTATGGTATTTATGGCTTCTATGGTATGTTTCGATGTTGAAAAATGCTATTTATAATAGTTTACTTCGTAATTGTCTTACTTAATGTACATATGATGGTCAATGATTTGATGCATAAAGTAATAAAAAATTATCGCATCAATACATCAAATCACTAACTGTCACTTGTATACTACCTATGACGATTATAATAATGAATGACTGTAAATAAAATTATTTATATTTGATAATTGATATGATTAGATATTCTGACATTTAACTATTTTGTCACATTTGTAACCTTACGCTCCTATTATTAGACAAATTGACTCCAATTATTCCTGAACACTATTCGGTGAGCTAATATACTCGAATAAAAATTGGCATACAACCTTAAAAATCAATAATTTTTTATTAAAATTTTGAAAAAAGTACAAAAAAATATTGGTCTTTCGACAAAGGGCAACAACCCTTTTTCGACGTGGGCCACAGGCTACCAATTTCTACGGCTGGCCAGCCTTAGAATGTAATACCGACCTGGCCTAAAACTGTACTAGGGGTCGGTCCAGAAAGTACTAACCAAAAAGATGGCCTCTAAATTTTATCGGGTACCGAATATGCTCTTTGAATGAATTTGGTACACATTAAAATTTTCATTTTCATTCTTGTATTCATTTCAACCATATATTTTTTAATAAAATAATATTTTCTATCGCATTATTAACTTTTCCTTCTTTTTTCATCTACACATCCTCCATCAATCTACTTCTACTGTCACACGTACATTCTTTCAAGATAACCGAGCTTAAACCCACCCTAAATTACACTTCGCAGCGCCGTCGGTTTTCATCGTTAACAAGCGGATTTTCTCTTGCCATTTTCTGGTATTACAGAATTCAAACAAACATTTAGCCCATGTTTCGTACGTATTAAATTTTTCATTTTTATTCTTTTACTCATTTTCAACCAGACATTTTTCAATAAAATAATATTTTCCATCACATCAATAATATTTCCTTTTTTTTAAACATATATTCTCCATCAATCTACCATTTTAAAATACATTCTTCCAAAATAAGATGCCTCAAACACACCCTTGCACTCTAATTCCAGCCCTATCTCTTGTTTCAGCTTTCGAATTAGGGATTCTGTTAATTATCTTTTTTTTTTTTTGATAAAAAACTGTCATTAAACAAACGGATAAACCGATTACAGACGAAACAAGCCAAAATAGCTTGAGACACAAAGTCTGGAATACAATCCAGTCCAAAAACGAAGTTACAACTGTGACAGTGTGTGACTTATGAATACAGGTAAACCCGATTAAAATTCAACTAATGCCATCAGCACTATAGCACCCCCGCACACAGAGGCGGACATCGTCTAAACTTCAAATCTCTCCGAGGAGAGAGCAAGCACCTAACCTAAACACACGAACAAACCAAACGAAAAACAACGACACTAAACAAAAAAAACAACACAAAACAAACTAAACAACCAACGCCACCAAACAACCACCAACCCAACCAAACACATCAACCACAGCAACAAAGCACACCACCCCCAAAACCACCAAAAACAGGGCCCCAAAAATCGGGCACAGCACCCAACCGAAAGGGTTAACCCCGCCGTCAAAGAACCTCAAACCGGTGCACCCAAAACGAGCTCCGGCAACACAAGCCAGAAGGAAAATGGCCAAGGACCCAGGTTTCATCCGAGCACCACAGCCACCGCAACAGTGACTGGCCGAACTGTCCCCAGCCGTACCTTGACCGCCGCTTGCCCCATGCCCTCGCTCCCGAATGCAACCGATCGAAGCCACCACCACAGCGGATGCCGACCCAAACCAATCGAGCGCCGCCTGGACCCCGTCTCCATCCCGGAAACCGCCGCACCAGCAAACCCAAACCCAAAACACCCAAACAAGAAAAGAAAGGAAGAAAACAAAGGAAGGGGGAAGAGGACGGAGGATGGAGCCGAAGCACCCACCCCCCGTCAAACGCGCCGGGAACTAGTATGAGGAGAGAAGAGAGAGAGTTTCTGAAGAAAGGGAGGAAGAGAGAGTTCCAAATTTAATCCTTCCCCCTGTTAATTATCTTTTTCATGGATTCTTTGCTAGTGAATTATGCGTCCTCAGATGAGGACGAAGAACAGGAAAATCAGCAACAGTACCAGAAAAATATGTGGATCCTAAAAAATTGAAGGTAGAAGATGAAGGAGAAAAAGATTTTCTATAAAACCATCCGGGAAAATCTCCAATTCCCTCCCACCTTCGAAATCGTCTCTCTTTTATTCGCTACCTCCACCCAAATCCCACCTCGCACAGACCCCATTTGATTTCAAGGAACCCTCTTTGCCAAAACCCCAACCGCAATTTAAACGAGAGGAGCTAGATGAAATCCCAGAAAATACTTCATTGTTTTCGTTGCTTCCTCAACCCAAATAGTCATCGTTGTCATTTTCTTCTTCTCTATTTTCTTCACTTTCGCCACCAAAATCTGGTATCTTAGAGGCCCCTCAAATCCTCCCAAATATGACTTCATCTGCTTCGTTTGATTCTAGTTCGAAAAAGGTTGTTCAATTTAGGCCTCCGCCAATTGTGAATTTTATTTCGAATAAAGTTAAGGATGAAGAGGAGGATTTGGATGAGGACGAGAAAGAAAAACAAAGAAAAAAAGTCAAAAGAGTCTGTTTCTACTTCATCTGTGAAGTCGTTTTTATTAAGTATTCCTGCACCCAAGAACTTGACCACATTGGGTTCTTTACCTTCAGCTTCGGGTACTGGTAGGAGATCTATGCTTGAAACTTGATGCTACCAAAATTCGTACCTGGATGAATTCAAGCTGCACGAGAGAACTCCACGCGATCTGGTCTTCTTCAATACCTAAAACGAAGGCAGCGAGGTGTGTCCTCGTTGCCCCTCCGATGCTTAAGTCAGTTAAACTTCTTGAGAGAAATTTGTGCTGAATGACCGAATTCAAAAACGTACCTCAATGGCGAAGTTGGGTTGCGTATTTATAGATGCAGGTGGTGGAATCCCAGAAGGATTGAACTTCCTGTGTGGAGGACTCCTAGAAGGATTGAACTTCTAGTAGTTTTACCTTTTTCGGGTGTTTGAGTTAAGTTGGGATTGTAGAGTTGGAGCTAAGGTAGAATTTGTAATTGAATAGGAGTGTAGTGAGATCGGACATGCATGGGGGTTATCTATATGGATCGGGGGATGCGAGGGACCACTAGATGTTGGGATACCGACCTCGAGCTCGACCTGGACCAAGGTCATTTTTGGGGCAGACGAGGATGGGCCCAGGTCGGGCCCAATCGTCGAGGTCGGGTTCCTGAAATATCATAGGCCCCCGTGCATTTGGGCCTGTCTGTTCTGGTCTCTGGAACTACGAGCCCAGATGCACTGAGGTACGAGTGGGCTTGGGCCAGACCTGATGGGCCTTGGAGAGTGACAGCTGGGCTGCCACGCGTCGGCCACGTGTAAGTTAGAGGAGTGGTCGACGGATGGTTGACACGTGGCAGAATGGAGGATCAGGATTAAGCGACTTTTCACCTTCCCCTTTGACCCCTATAAATACCCACTGTTTTCACTTTTCATTTTCACATTGAACTTTTTACTCTCAACCTTCAGCAGTCCGAGTTCGGGGGCGTAGAGTGTTTGGTGAGCGTCGATCTTTGGAGAGGTAAGCGTTCGAGCCCTTAAGTTAATTTATTTATAATGTCAAGTAGCAGTAGCGAGGGGTCGAGTGGGAGTAGTAGTAGCCAAACGTCTAGGAGTTCGAGCGTTAGAGACCTTGACCCCGACACCACCTCACTGATTCCTATGGCAGTGCCCATCGACTCGCACCCCGAGGTCGAGGCAATAATGACCTACCCTAGGGTACCGACCATATATAAAGAACACGTAGTTATCAAAATTGCGAGGGAGTTCGGGGTCATGCCTGTTTGTGATGTTAGGACTCCTGGGCCCAACGAGAACGTGCTGGATGCTCGGGACGGGGAGATAACCTTTTTTAGGGATGCCCTGAAGGCGGGGCTTAGGTGGCCGTTGCACCCTTTCTTCATCGACTTTCTAACCTCGTACATGATATGTCCGGGTCAGCTAGCCCCGAACGGCTGGAGGTTACTTGTCTATTTCTTCATACTGTGTAGGTGTCTCGGGGTAGAACCTAGGACAGATCTTCTGAGAATGGTGTACGACCTTAAATACTCGCCGGGGTTTAACTGTTTCGTGTATTTATCGACGAAGGGAGGATTTAGGACACCAGAAACCCCGAGCTCTCTTCGAGGTTGGAAAGAGAGGTATTTTTTTGTCCAACCTCAGAACCCCGACCACCCCTTTAGGCCGATGTGGTCAGTCCCCGATAAGGATAGGTTTAATGAGGGGCAGCCATACGTCGAGGCTTTGGAGAGAGATAGGCTCAGGTTAGTTAATTGCGAGCCACTGGCGGCTAAAGTGGATTTCTTGCTCGAGACAGACACCCTCGAGCTTGCCAACGTGAGGGGCATCGAGGGTATGAGTTGAACCCTCGTTTTTGGTTATTCGCCCGAGATTAGATCGAGCTAATAACTTGTTCAATTTTTTACAGATTTGGAGATGTCTTTCAACCCCGCCGCTCTTCTCGCAAATGTTTATAAGAAGGCCAAAGGGCCCCAGGCCAAACCACCGGCCCCGTCGAAGGGGAAGAAAAGAGCTCGGGACGTAACCCCGAGCAGTCGGTCGAACGAGCCCGGGCAGCCTTCGAAGAGTCCCGGGCCCCAGTCACAGCCCTCTCCTCGGCATCCTGGACCTCGAAGCCGTCCGGAGATCGTTGATCTAGAGGACGATGCTCCCCTGCCTCAGGAGGCGCTTGGGGAACATGCTCGATGCCCTCTGATCCCCTCCCTGGTTGCTAAATACAAGGATGAGGTCGACCCAGGGGAGGGTGTTCGAGCTCTTGAGCTTATCTCACTGAAGGTATGTCTGATTAGGTCGATAATTTTTACCCCGATCATGTGCTGTGTTCTGATCAATGTTGTCCTTGCAGGCTCTGAGCATGGCTCGAGGTCTGTCTTTGAGGAGCCTCGAGTCCTCAAGCAAAGTCGCCGAGCTCGAGTCGCGAGTCGAGGAGAAAGAGAACCGCATCAGGGAGCTCGAGGTTGAGCGCGACCTCGTTCGCATTGACTTGAGGAAGGCTCGAGATCAAATCGGGGAGATAAAGGACGAGGCTGAGGAGGCGAAGCTCGAGCTTATCCAGGTGCGCAAAGGGGTCGAGGACCAGTTGACCGAGGCTCGAGCTCGGGCCGTCCAGGAGTTTAAAGGGTCAGAGGAGCAGAAGACACTGCTCGGGGAGTATGGCTCGGGCTCCTTTTATTACGGGCTGAGGTTGGCACGATCTTTTCTGAGGACGAAACTCCCTGATGATCTGAAGCCCATCATCGATGACCTGAAGACTGTCAGCGAGCTTGCCAATGAGCTCGAGCTTTCTGCCTCGGAGCCCGAGGACAATGCTGAGGAAGAACCCGAGGGCACTCCTGACGCCGGCGCTGCTGATTTAGATTAGGCCTCCCCGATCCCAAGTGTATTTCTCTCTTCTTTTTTTTTGAAAATGTAACTATTTTGCCCGAAGTGGCATTGATGAATGAACGTTGTTTTTATGCTATCTTGTTCGAGCACCTTTATGCATATTGTGTTGTACCTCGAGCATGTTGCTTAGCCTGTGGAGGGGCTCGAGCGTATTACTTTGGAAATTTGAAGGCCAAGTAGCTCGATTCCTTTGGAGGAGCTCGAGCGTATAACTTGGGCAATTTGAGGACAAGTAGCTCGAGGCGTATTACTTGGACAATTTGTAGGCCAAGTAGCTCGAGTCCTTTGGAGGAGCTCGAGCGTATAACTTGGGCAATTTGAGGCCAAGTAGCTCGATTCCTGTGAAGGAGCTCGAGGCGTATTACTTAGGCAATTTGTAGGCCAAGTAGCTCGAGTCCTTTGGAGGAGCTCAAGTGTATTACTTGGGCAATTTGTAGGCCAAGTAGCTCGAGTCCTTTGGAGGAGCTCGAGGCGTGTTACTTGGGCAATCTGAGGCCAAGTAGCTCGAGTCCTCTGGAGGAGGTCGAGGCGTGTTACTTGGGCAATCTGAGGCCAAGTAGCTCGAGTCCTCTGGAGGAGGTCGAGGCGTGTTACTTGGGCAATTTGTAGGCCAAGTAGCTCGAGTCCTCTGGAGGAGCTCGAGGCGTGTTACTTGGGCAATTTGTAGGCCAAGTAGCTCGAGTCCTCTGGAGGAGCACAAGGCGTGTTACTTGGGCAATCTGAGGCCAAGTAGCTCGAGTCCTCTGGAGGAGCTCGAGGCGTGTTACTTGGGCAATTTGTAGGCCAAGTAGCTCGAGTCCTCTGGAGGAGCTCGAGGCGTATTACTTGGGCAATTTGTAGGCCAAGTAGCTCGAGTCCTGTGGAGGAGCTCGAGGCGTATTACTTGGGCAATTTGTAGGCCAAGTAGCTCGAGTCCTGTGGAGGAGCTCGAGGCGTATTACTTGGGCAATCTGTAGGCCAAGTAGCTCGAGTCCTTTGGAGGAGCTCGAGCGTATTACTTGGGCAATATAAACCCAGCTCGACGATACAAAGTTTGGACAAAAAAAGCGATGCGTATTTGGGGTCGTGCTCGGGGTGTGGGGAAGACTGGCTGTCTTAACATGCTTGCTTGTTATTCTGATATTTTGTGTTACATGTGTATTGGCCATAGCCGAATGCGTAAACTATTCGAGGGCATGCAAGCCCAAACCAAAACTTTAGAAAGAAACGAAAAGAAACACTAAACTCGTTCTGAAAATATCTCAACAGAATAAATAAAAAACTAAACTCGTATTGCAAATACCTTAGGCCCTTGTTACTTGGTTGCTTGAGTCAGTTACTTATGATGAGTGATGGATGTGTTGTCGTTGTGAAGCAAAACTTAGCGCGAACTGATGAGCAACCATGGGTCCTTGAAGCCTTGTTGCGCAACTGATTATTTGTAATAAACTTTCAAGTTGTCAACGTTCCATGGCCTTGGGAGCGGTTTCCCCGAGGTGTCCCTCAAACTGTATGCTCCCCCTTTCACTTTTCGTATAACTTCATAAGGTCCTTCCCACGTGGGTCCTAACTTACCCGGGGGATGTCCGGCTGCCGCTGCCTTTCTTAAGACCAAATCGCCAACTCTGAACCTTCGGGTCTTTACCTTTGTGTTGAAGTGCTTTGCGGCTTTGTTTTGATAACTTGCAGCTCGTAGGGAAGCCTGTTCTCGCACTTCCTCAATCAAGTCAAGATGCTCCGTTGTCTGTTCTTCACTGCGGGGGTCAATCATCCTCTGTGTTGGGATACCGACCTCGACCGGGATCATGGCCTCTACGCCAAAGGCTAACATAAAAGGGGTCTCTCCCGTCGTCGTTTTGTGAGAGGTCCTGTATGTCCAGAGTATAGCGGGTAACTCTTCGGGCCAGCTTCTTTTGGCGTCTCCAATCCTTGTTCTAAGGTCTTGCAATATAATCCGATTTGTTACTTCGGCGAGACCGTTACTCTGAGGGTGTGCAACCGAGGTTAGGCGATGTTCAATCCCGAGGTTGGCACAGAAGTTCCTGAATTGCGAATTATCGAATTGCCTTCCGTTGTCCGTTATCAGAACTCTCGGTATCCCGAATCTGCACACGACGGACCTCCATACGAATGACCTGAGTTTGGGTTCCGAGATTATCGCCAAGGGTTCAGCCTCCACCCATTTTGTGAAGTACTCTACTGCGACAGCAACAAATTTTACTTGACCTTTTGCCAGTGGAAAAGGCCCAAGTATATCCACTCCCCATTGCTCAAAAGGGGCAGCATGGGGTATGGAGGTTAGTTCCTCAGCATGAATATGTATCAAATTACCGAACCTCTGGCACTTATCACATCTCCTTACATAGTCCGTAGCGTCCTTCTTCATGGTTGGCCAGTAATACCCGTATCGTATGAGCTTGTAAGCTAGTGCGCGAGCCCCTTGGTGATTTCCGCATATACCTTCGTGAACCTCTGCTAAGGCTTGAAGGGACTCGGTCGGCTTGAGACATCTGAGGTAAGGGAGAGTCAAGCTTCGGCGAAACAAAACTCCTCTGATGATGCAATATCTTGAGGCTCTAGTCTTGATGCTTCGCGCCTCTCTTGGATCAGGAGGTAGGTTCCCATTAGCTAGGTATTCGAATATAGGATCAATCCAAGAATGCTCTTGGTCGATGTCCATGATGCTTGGCTTTTGTGTTATGCTAGGTTCTGTCACCATTTTGACATGCACTGTTCTGTCTAGTCCGTCTATCCCCATGAACATAAGTCTAGACAGGGCGTCGGCCTTAGTATTGTCCGCTCTAGCGATTTTGATGATTTCACAGTCCTTGAACCGTCTTCGGAGGTCATGTACCTTTAGGCAATACAAACTCATTTTTTCTTCTCTTTTCTCGAAAGTGCCCTCGATTTGGCCAACCACAAGTTGCGAGTCACTAAAGACTTTAATATGCTGAATGTCAAGATTGCATGCAAGTTCCAGAGCAAGGATGACGGCTTCGTACTCCGCTTCATTGTTAGTGGCCTCGAATTCAAATCTGAGCGCGCACTGAATCTCGATGGCGCTGCTAGGGTTAGTGAGTATGACTCCTGCACCCGACCCCGAATTGTTTGACGCTCCATCCACGAAGGTTTCCCAAATTTCCAAGTTCTTGATCGGGCCAGAATCCACTGGCCCCCGAGGTCTTGGGGTAAGTTCCGCGATGAAGTCTGCTAAAACCTGCGCCTTAATTGCGGGCCGCGGTTTAAACTCTATGTCAAACTCACCCAGTTCAACTGCCCATTTCAGTAGTCTTCCCGAGACATCCGGCTTCTGAAGTATGTGTCTGAGCGGTTGATTGGTGAGCACAATAACTGGATGAGACTGGAAATACTGGCGTAGCTTCCTGGCAGCCACGACCAACGCCAACGCAAGCTGTTCGGCCAGGGTGTACCGAGTTTCTGCATCGAGAAGCACCTTACTGACATAGTAAATAGGTCTCTGGACCTTTCCCGCCTCCTTCACCAGTACTCCACTTACTGCATTCTCCGAAACGGCCAAGTACAATAGTAATGTGTCACCTGGTTCCGGCTTGGTGAGGACCGGGGGTGTCGACAGTGTTTGCTTCAGCTCCTGAAAGGCAACACTGCACTCCTCGCTCCAATCAAAGTTCTGGTTGCCCCTCAAGGTTTTGAAGAAGGGGACACACCTGTCAGCTGCTCGAGAGACGAACCTGTTCAGTGCCGCTACTCGACCTGCCAATCTTTGAATGTCCTTTTTGCAGGTCGGGGCTTGCATCGATACCAAGGCTTGGATCTTGTCCGGGTTGGCCTCTATTCCTCTATGTGTGATCATGAACCCTAAGAACTTGCCTGAGGCTACTCCAAACATGCATTTCGTGGGGTTCAGCTTCATTCTGTACTTCCGCAGTGTGGCAAATACTTCCTCAAGGTCTGCAATGTGACCTCCCACTTGCTTGCTTTTGACGACCATGTCGTCAACGTACACCTCGATGTTCTTCCCTATTAGGTGAGCGAAGATCTTGTTAACTAGCCTTTGATAGGTAGCTCCTGCATTCTTTAGACCGAAAGGCATGACTTTGTAGCAGTAAATGGCTGAATCTGCCATAAATGAGGTCTTTTCCTGGTTGTCTTCCGACATGAGAATTTGATGGTACCTAGAGAATGCATCCAGAAAGCTGTATAGCTTGTGACCTGAGGTGTTGTCTACAAGACTATCGATTCGAGGTAGGGGGTAGCTGTCTTTGGGGCATGCTTTGTTTAGGTCTGTAAAGTCAATGCACATTTTCCACTTCCCATTGGCTTTTTTTACAAGGACGACGTTGGCAAGCCAATCGGGGTAATGAACTTCTCGAATAAAGTTTGCCTTGACGAGTTTGGCAATTTCTTCCCGTATGACCTCTCTTCGTTCGAGTGCAAACTGTCTCCTCCTCTGCTTTACTGGTCTCGCACCCGGGGTTACGTTGAGCCTGTGTACTGCAACCTTCGGGTCTATTCCGGGCATGTCCTCAACGCTCCAAGCGAAAACATCAAGGTTGCGGGCTAGGCAGTCGACAAGTTGGGTCTTGGTTGTACGATCAAGATCTTGGCCAATTGTGACTTTTCTTCCAGACTCGAGCTCGACCTCATCCATCTCTTCGACTGGGGCGAGTCTACCCCGATGCTCGAGGTCATGCTCGACCACATATAGTTGCATGATGTCGGTCTTGATTTCGCGAACACTGCTGACATAGCACTGTCTTGCCACTGATTGGCTCCCTCAGACTACTTCGATCCCCCCTCCAGTGGGGAATTTCAATGCCAGGTGGAAGGTTGAGACAATCGCCCTGATTCGGTTTAGCAACGGCCTTCCCAGTATAGCATTGTAAGCCATAGGGGCGCGAACCACTTGGAATGTCGTGACATGCGTGACCTTCTTCTTCTCCGACCCCAATGTGAGGGGCAGTCCGACGACGCCTTCCGGAATAACTATACCTCCCCCGAAACCCTGGAGGGGGTCTTGACCGGCTTGAGCTGTTCTGATGATATGCCCATCTGGACAAAGGCTTCATGCGATAGCACATTGGCCGCGCTTCCGTTATCCACCAAAATTCTCTTCACTTCAAAGTTAGCGATGATCGCCGTTATGACTAAGGCGTCATCATGAGGAAAGGACACGCCCTCTAGGTCCCTCGACCCGAATGTGATGTCATCTGCGGCACCAAGATCCACGGTTGAGACCGAATGGTATTGCCTGGCGTACTGCTTACGCCCACTGTTGGAGTCGCCCCCCGAGGCGGTTCCCCCGATGATGACATTAATGGTCCCGGCAGTGGGTTGTTTATTCCCACCTTCAGGGGCCCTACCTCTATTCTGGTTGTCCCGCCGGCGTTTCTCTTCACTGACATACGCGCCCAGGAAGCCCCTCTTGATGAGAGCCTCGATCTCATGTTTCAGAGCAAAACACCCGTCGGTTGTGTGTCCATGATCCCTATGAAAGTCGCAATACTTGCTCTTGTCACGGGCTTCAGGTGGATCCCGAAGTCTAGGGGGCCACTTCAACTCTTTAAGGTCCTTGATCTCCATCAATATGTTAGACCTTGTTGTGTTCAGACGGGTGAAAGGTGCCGGGGGAGGGTCTTGCCTTGGTTTGCTTCTCGCGGGATCCGGGCGCTGGTTGGACTCGTGAGGCCTTTTTAGCTCAGGGTTTTTCACAGGTATGGCATCTCTCTTTGGAAACATGGTCTCCTCCATGTTGATGTACTTCTCCGCTCGGGTCAGAAGGTCGGTTATCGACTTCGGAGGGGTCTTTGATAGCGACATTTTAAACGCCTCACATCTTACGGCATAGGTTAGGGCAGAAACAGCAGCCGTGATGTGAAGATCGGGGATCATAAGCCTCTCCTTATTGAACTTCGCCATGAAATTTCGAAGTGTCTCGCTGGGCCCCTGACGCATTTGCATGAGTGACGCGGCCGTCTTCCTGATGCGCTTGCTACTAGCAAAGAACGCGGAGAACTTGTCCGCCAGGTCCGAAAAAGAAGATACGGAGTTGGGTTCCAGTGTGGAGAACCAATCTCGGGCTGCGTTGGTAAGTGTTTGAGGGAATGCCTTGCACATAACGGCATCGGGTGCTACCTGCAAATTCATGATATCCGTGTATATGTTGAGATGGTTGATGGGGTCTGTTGTCCCGTCATACTCTTTCACTCGGGGGTATTTGAACCGATCCGGCAGGGGGTACGACAATACTTCGGGGGTAAAAGGGGTGTTAGGGGTGAATCCGGCCGCTGCCTGAGACTTCTGGTGCATTCCAGCCGCGATCCCCTCTTGGATGATCCGTGCAAGATCAGCCGAGTTCATAGTAATTGATTGCGAACCGGTGGGGATATGCTGTGCGTCTGAAGCTCTTGCTTCGCCGTGACCTCGGCTAGGGGGTCGCTCATCTGCCACGACATTACTCTGAGGTGAAGGTATCGGGGGTGTGGATCTCTGATGTAGTAGCTGAGTAAGCATGGCTACCTGCTGGCGGAGCTCCTCCAACTCTCCGGGAGGGGCTGTCGCCGGTGGGTGTTGTTCTCCCGATGATACGTCTTGGGGACCCGGATGGTCTCCGGCGAGGGGTTGGTTAAGAGCGGAAGAACTTGCTGGAAGGTGTCCTGAACGTGTGTTCACCATGACTTTTGGTAGCGAGTTCCCAAAGACGGCGCCAATGATGCTACCAAAATTCGTACCTGGATGAATTCAAGCTGCACGAGAGAACTCCACGCGATCTGGTTTTCTTCAATACCTGAAACGAAGGCAGCGAGGTGTGTCCTCGTTGCCCCTTCGATGCTTAAGTCAGTTAAACTTCTTGAGAGAAATTTGTGCTGAATGACCGAATTCAAAAACGTACCTCAATGGCGAAGTTGGGTTGCGTATTTATAGATGCAGGTGGTGGAATCCCAGAAGGATTGAACTTCCTGTGTGGAGGACTCCTAGAAGGATTGAACTTATAGTAGTTTTACCTTTTTCGGGTGTTTGAGTTAAGTTGGGATTGTAGAGTTGGAGCTAAGGTAGAATTTGTAATTGAATAGGAGTGTAGTGAGATCGGACATGCATGGGGGTTATCTATATGGATCGAGGGATGCGAGGGACCACTAGATGTTGGGATACCGACCTCGAGCTCGACCTGGACCAAGGTCATTTTTGGGGCAGACGAGGATGGGCCCAGGTCGGGCCCAATCGTCAAGGTCGGGTTCCTGTAATATCATAACTGATGCTTCAGCATCAAATTTAAATAGCGTTGGTACTATGGGGAGTGATGCGGATGTGAAATCCAGTATAGGATATTCAGAAAATCAGTCTGGTGATGGTTCATCGTTGAGCTATGATCATTCTAATTGGAATTCAGGGAGTGAGAGTTATTCAAATTATGATGGCTATGGTGCTGATTATGATGATAGTGTTGGAACTGGTGAACGTGTTCATTATTCCAATTGGAATGGGCAAACTGGGGATTATGCAAATTATGGTGTGGGTTTTGGGAATTATGGGCAGGATGAGAGTAACTGGATTGATGAGTTCGGTTCAACAGCAGTGGCCGAGGGATCGGAATTGGCTGAAAGTGGATTGCAAGTTCCTGGGAAGAGGGGTAGGAATGATGCTCCAGAGCATATTGTTGATGTGAAGCAGGATAAGTTGTTGAAAAATCAGCCGAGGATGGAAGACCAAGCGAAATTAACTGGCTTACTAAGGCTCATGTATCAAGGCATGTGCCTAAAGAGAGACTAGGAATGCCCTCCTTGAGGCTTGTGACTCGCCTCAAAGTAAGCTAATCACCTCTACACCTGATTCAACCTTTTTAAATACTGAGTTGATTTATGATAATACTATTTGTTTGACTCTCGATATATTTGTATTAAGCGGATCTAAATATAGTTTGCATACTTAATCCTTGGTAGTCACGAGAAGGCTTCAGGGCTATTTAACTTGATCCATCAGTCTAAATATTGAAAGTACTTTTTGGAGAAACTATGTATGCAGAAACATTAGAATAATTATTAATTTGATACCCGTTCTGCTTCCAATTAGGGCTGTCCGTGGGTTGGTTCGGTTCGGTTCTGAAGAGATCCGAACCGACCCAAAACTTTCGAGTATTTAATAAATGAACCCGTCGGGTCCAAATATAATTATGGAACCGTTCGGGTTCGGTTCGGTTCCGTTCGGTTCGGTTCGGGTCGGTTCGGTTCCGTACCATAATCAAATTTTTAAATATTTAAAGCAATACTACATAAATACAACTAATGGCATTTCATTTGTAACTTTTACAAATTAACGTAGCCCAATTCAAAAACATATAAATAACTAGCCGTCCAATAAGATTAATTCAATGCATACAAATACCAAAAAGTAGATATTAATATTACAGCAAAATTATATAAAGTATATTCATTTGTTTCAAATTAAAATGGGCTAATGAGTTTTAAAAATAATTTGGGCTTTAAAATTAAAATTATGAAATAATCTGATTTATTTAATTAATTTGTTAATTTGTATAGAAAAAAATAAAATAATTTAATTAATTCAATATAAAAAATAAAAAAATTATTTAGTTTCGATTCTTATTCGATTCTTGGGTTCTTGGTTTAGACCCGAGACCCGACCCAAACCCATCGGTTCTCGATTCGGGTACCCGTTCGGGTATTTAATTTATGAAGAACCGTTCGGTTCGGTTCGGGTCCGGTTCGGTCCGGAACTTTTGAACACCCCTACTTCCAATGACCTTACCTAGTGGGAAAGAAAGGGAAAGGGTGTTTGATATGTGGATGAGTTTATATGGAGAAAGCTACGTAGTGTACTTATCTTGATGGTAGATAGTAAGTTCAATTTCATATCTTACCATGTGATACAAATGATTTGAAAAACTTTATTCTAATACTATTTTTGCTTCGTCTCTTGTCTTCAATCCTTTTCATTCCGTTGAACAATTTTATATGAAATGACACTATATCCTCAAGCACTCCGTTGCTGGTATTTATACCCCCATTGAAAATCTCACAACAGGACATAAGCATACATCATGAGCAACAAGACCTTCACCAATAGTGGAATCTTGTCTTTTAGTTTTATCAGACACTGGATGAACACCACACCATTGCATATAGGTCATTATTGCTTAAGTGAGCTCTTTCAGAACTTAACCAAGAAGGTGGTGCTTTAAGTCATGGACGATATCTTCATCTACAGAAGGACCATTTGTTGGTGGAAAATCCCATTTTAACAATCTGATTTCCCATAATATAAGGTGACAATTTCTGATTATGTCATCCCATTGTCACTAGCTTCTGGTCTGTCCAGTTATTTGTTAATGGCTGCCTAAATTTCATTATAAACAACTGTTGTTTCTGGGTTTGTTTGGTCATTAAATATTTAGCCAATGTTTAGAAATATTAAATATTTTCGAACATTTCATACCTTGTCTCAACACGTCGTTAGAGACTATAGTTAGCTTTGAGGCCGGCTGATGCAGTCAAGAGTGCTAGTGAACGAGATTAAGCTTTGATACATTCGAAGTCGGAGATTTTTTGAGGGAAAAAATATCTTGGACAGGTGCTATTTTCCTACAAGCCCTAATTTTTGTTGAGGAATAGGCTGAAGTCTTACTTTTATAGTAATAATATCGATCTAGGTATTCAATATGTCCCCAAAAGTATAAACGGAGTAACTGAAAATTGTAGTTTCTAGCCTCAAGTTAATGTAGGGTTCGTTATACAATATCCTAGTTAAGTTGGTGACTTGGTTCTTGCTATTATCTCTTGGCTTAAAAGATGTTCTACTTCTAGGCTTTTTTTCTTGTTCTTTTGTCTTGGATTGCGTTCTCGGTTGACAAGGTTAGCACTGTGTATTAGTATGGGTTTGAGCTGTAAACATGAATCTTCTCCAGTTCCATTGATATTTTCCTCCATAGAAAAACTGCCTTTCCTCCTCATTTTTCTCTCCAAGAAACTACATCTTTGGCATGGATTAAAGTAAATTTCTTCATTTTATTTTTTGGCCTGCTTCAGTTTTTCTTTTTTCTTCCCCCCTGTAGGTGGACATGGATTCATGTTCTAAATAACTGTGCATCATAGAATAAGAAATTATATACTCAACAGTACCGGATATGAACCTTGGTACTAAAGATGTTATATGGACAGCATGAATGTTCTGCGTTGAAGTTGAATCATACTTGACTAATAAACTATAGCTTAAGAAATTATTTTCCTTTTGGATACTTCTTGCGTTCCTTCTCTTTTCTTTTGGATAAATTTTACCTTTTCCTTTTAATGAAACTCTTGACTCAGACATAGAGGTGACTTCTGATTATCACGTGTATCATTTTATCTTTTCCTTTCGAGTTTAATGACTAGCTTTAAGAACACATATCAATTATCTGCGATTCGTCGCCTTGTAGGCCGCTTCAACCAAGGGTAAGCCTTCAAAGCTGCATAAAAGGAAGCATCAAATTGGTTCCTTACTATACGATCTGAGACAGAAAGAGATGGAGCTTGCGGAGCGACGTGCCAAAGGTTTCCTTACTAAAGCACAAACACAAGCAAAATATGGGTGGCAAGATGGGGCGGCAGTGACCTTTCTCGTGTTTCGTGAGTTGGTAAAAGCACTTAAGTTGGCAACAATAGTTTCTTTTTCATTTTCCTTTCTCCAACTATATTTTCATGCATGTACGATTCTGTATCTTTCTGCAATAATTGTATTGGGCTAATATTTGAGAAGTTATATGTTTTGAATCTCATATTCTCAGCAACACTGAAACAGTTATTGCTTTGTGACTTTTTTTGCCTTGCGAGGAATATAAGAACCTCAATATATTTACGGAAAACATGTCAATACTAGTTAAAGTCACCATTCCCTTGATTATGATCCATTCGTGTCACGCCCAACAAATTAAGCAAAACAACGTCTGACAAATATAGTTAAAAAATGGTCCATGATCTATTGGACCTAGAGGAATTTGGTCCTTTTCTGGTCCTGGACCGGGAATCTTGCACATATTTTCTTCCAGCAATTAATCACAATGAAATTGGGTATTGTAGCCCAAGAAGCATTACCTGTTATGTAGCATACATAATAGAGACACAACGAAGAAGCAGAGTTGTCTCGTTCCAAATAAGAAGCGATGAAATATACGGCAGTCCCATAGAGCTGTTCCAAATGGCCATTCGAAGCATGTAGTTGTATTTGCTGAATTCTTTCCCAGCCAATTTTCACTTATAAGTAGAATGTACAGTGTCAGTAGTGTTGCTAAGTCACCTTACCTATGATATGAGATTGGTGAATGGATGAAGAAAGTACATAAAGAACTTACAAACTTCTGCTAGGTAATGTGGAGTCTTCTCCTTGTAAAATTCTGAAGTAAACACGAAATATCTATCGAGGATAATGTGCGGTAGGACGGTGAACATCCACTAGCACACAAGCAGTCTATCAACTTTTGATGCTTTATGTAACTTCCCTAGCATAAAGAAAATCCATCTGCATTCAGGCATTACTTGGTATTCCAATAGACCACATTCCAACAGTCAAAGACCTTCAACGGAGTTCCAAAGACTTTTTATTAGTCGGCCACATGCTAAATGTGGGCAAAAATCTAGTGCAAAGAGATGCGCCTCACGCCAAGAGATACAGATTTGGTTTTCATCAGCCTCCATTAAACAGTGTCAATCATCTACAGATTCTAAATCTCCATCTTTAGGTAACTGTCTTTTATTCTGAGAATAAGGCGAGTCATTTATCCTCTCTGCTGAACCAGTGTTGTGAATTTGAAATCCTCTATAGAAGTACTTCTATCCTACTTGGGTGAACAAACTAAAACTGAATTCTCTTCATTTGTAATCTTACATTAGGGGACCAATTGATCCAAAAATCAAACCATCTTCAAATTCTACTAAATTCTTCCCACTAAATCTCAGTCCCTCTCAAAAGTACCACAATGGATAAAGGCAACCTGGGTTCCTTCTGCCACAAATCCAACATCAGAGGCTCAAACAACTGAAGAAATGAAATACCCAAACTCTCAAACGAATCCTTAAGCGAATCTTGATTCAAATGAAATTCAAAATAAAGAAGTAGCTTAAGCTCTACCTGCTTCTCAGAAATTTGATCCTCAAGTGACTTCCGGTCTTCATCCAGCTTCTCAGAAATCTCAGCATCAAGACCACAACCACGCTCCACCACTGCCACCATTTTCACCACAACAACCCGATGTCGATGCCTCAGCAACAACCTTCCTGTGAGTCCCACCGTCTAAACCTTCCTCCAATTTCAAGTAATCCCCAACCCTGAACTCCTCTTCAGCAGCGTCGTAAATCATTACCACCGAATCAAATTCCAGGTTTTCTAAACCAAATCAAATTGTTTTCACCAAAACGTAAAATTATTTCCCCAGAAAACAAAACTGAAGAAAATGAGTACAATTACAACCCCTCTAATTGAGGGGTTTTCAGGTTATCAAAATAACCGCATAAATGTAACCTTTAAACTCTTTATTTTCTTTTTACTTTAACAAATCCCTACGGATTTCTGCAAGAAATGGCGTAGAAAGTAACGCGTGAATTGTGTATGTATATGGTGTGTACTGAGGGTATATTGAAAAGAAGATTGAAGGGAATTCAAATAAAAAGAGAAATCTTACACGAGTACTATTATTCATTAGCAATTGGGAGCGTGAAAATAGCAGGTTTCAATTTTCAGATCGTAATGGAAGTTTTCAGAGGAGTGTTTTTATTTAATTTAATACATGTAATGACGTAAATTTCAAATTGGAGGAAGTATTTTTCAACTTCTTCGTATTTGGGCCGTATGGGGCCTAATTTTCCCATACATCAAGGCCCAATAGCCAAGTCCCAAATTTAAAATAAAGAGCAAGTCTCTTTCCTTTTGGTTCTATTTCTTCTCAGTACCCACTACCCACTACTAGAGCTCTGCAGAACAGCATCGTAGTTCAACAATAGAGTGAGTTTTTATTTTTATTTTTTACGTTTTATCTTATAATTTTTGTTTTTTATACATTCTAATCTATTTTGTTTTTGCAGGGAACTCAATATTCTATTGGCTGAAAATGAAAATGACTTTTAGTATTTAGCTCCTTTCTTGATTATTTTACTTTATTTCACTTATTTTGGCGATATATTATTTAGTAACTGTTTGCATATCAGTAGAAATTAATTTTTATCAACGTAGAATGCGAGCATGAATAAATGATCCATGGGTGCTGATTATACCACTTTTGGTGCCCTACCCGAGCAGTAGAGCCCGATGACTTTAACATTATTTTGCCCCAACTTTGCCCGAGATCCTCGGGAAAAGTTGCTCGGGGTAGACGGATCCCGAGGTCCACGAACCATCCGCGTGGGCGTCTTTTTCTGAGAATAACCCTCCCCCATGTAGAAATACCTTATCCAGGTCCTGGAGAATGAGAAACCCTACTGGTCACAAGTCGTATCCTAAACGAATTCTACAAGAAGAGTCCTACCTTCACCCAAACACCCAAGACACACCATATTAACTAAATAATGACTCCTAATGACACTAGGAGTCTAGGACTCCTAGGAAGCCCAGCGTTCTAGTCCTACTATGAGTCAACTACTTGCCTCTATAAATAAACCGCCATCATTCATTGTTAAGGTACGTTCTACATACAATTTGAGCATCCAATATTTTCCATATTCTCTCTCTGACTTAAGCATCGGAGGGGCGACCAGGACACACCTCGACGCCTTTGTTTCAGGTGCCGGAAGACCACGTTCGTGCTCATTCTCAGTCGTCAAGCTCGAAAGTCGACAGGTACGATTTTTGGTAGCATCATTAGCGCCGTCTGTGGGAACGCTACCAGAAGCCATGGTCACCACACGTTCAGGTCTTCCTCCAACGAGTTCATCCGCACCAAACCCACCACCAGTTGCGGAACCCCAAGGTCATCAAGAGGAATCTACAGCACCGACCGGCCAACCACAGGTAGTTGATACTGGGGCCATCGAAAACAAAACTGAAGAAAATGAGTACAATTACAACCCCTCTAATTGAGGGGTTTTCAGGTTATCAAAATAACCGCATAAATATAACCCTTAAACTCTTTATTTTTCTTTTACTTTGACAAATCCCTACGGATTTCTACTAGAAATGGCGTAGGAAGTAACGCGTGAATTGTGTATGTATATGGTGTGTACTGAGGGTATATTGAAAAGAAGATTGAAGGCAATTCAAATAAAAAGAGAAATCTTGCACGAGTACTATTATTCATTAGCAATTGGGAGCGTGAAAATAGCAGGTTTCAATTTTCAGATCGTAACGGAAGTTTTCAGAGGAGTGTTTTTATTTAATTTATTACATGTAATGACGTAAATTTCAAAATTTCAAATTGGAGGAAGTATTTTTCAACTTCTTCGTATTTGGGCCGTATGGGGCCTAATTTTCCCATATATCAAGGCCCAATAGCCAAGGCCCAAATTTAAAATAAAGAGCAAGTCTCTTTCCTTTTGGTTCTATTTCTTCTCAGTACCCTCTACCCACTACCAGAGCTCTGCAGAACAGCATCGTAGTTCAACAATGGAGTGAGTTTTTATTTTTATTTTTTACGTTTTATCTTATAATTTTTGTTTTCTATACATTTCTAATCTATTTTGTTTTTGCAGGGAACGCAATATTCTATTGGCTGAAAATGAAAATGACTTTTAGTATTTAGCTCCTTTTTTGATTATTTTACTTTATTTCACTTATTTTGGCGATATATTATTTAGTAACTGTTTGCATATCAGTAGAAATTAATTTTTATCAACGTAGAATGCGAGCATGAATAAATGATCCATGGGTGCTGATTATACCACTTTTGGTGCCCTACCCGAGCAGTAGAGGCCGATGACTTTCGCATTATTTTGCCCCAACTTTGCTCGAGATCCTCGGGTAAAGTTGCTGGGGGTAGACCGATCCCGAGGTCCACGAACCATCCGCGTGGGAGTCTTTTTCCGAGAATAACCCTCCCCCATGTAGAAATACCTTATCCAGGTCCTGGGGAATGAGAAACCCTACTGGTCACAAGTCGTATCCTAAACGAATTCTACAAGAAGAGTCCTACCTTCACCCAAACACCCAAGACATACCATATTAACTAAATAATGACTCCTAATGACACTAGGAGTCTAGGACTCCTAGGAAGCCCAGCGTTCTAGTCCTACTATTAGTCAACTACTTGCCTCTATAAATACACCGCCATCATTCATTGTTAAGGTACGTTCTACATACAATTTGAGCATCCAATATTTTCCATATTCTCTCTCTGACTTAAGCATCGGAGGGGCTACGAGGACACACCTCGACGCCTTTGTTTCAGGTACCGGAAGACCACGTTCGTGCTCATTCTCAGTCGTCAAGCTCGGAAGTCGACAGGTACGATTTTTGGTAGCATCATTGGCGCCGTCGGTGGGAACGCTACCAGAAGCCATGGTCACCACACGTTCAGGTCTTCCTCCAACGAGTTCATCCGCACCAAACCCACCACCAGTTGAGGAACCCCAAGGTCATCAAGAGGAATCTACAACACCGGCCGGCCACCCACAGGTACTTGATACTGGGGCCATCGAAAACAAAACTGAAGAAAATGAGTACAATTACAACCCCTCTAATTGAGGGGTTTTCAGGTTATCAAAATAACCGCATAAATGTAACCCTTAAACTCTTTATTTTCCTTTTACTTTAACAAATCCCTACGGATTTCTGCAAGAAATGGCGTAGGAAGTAACGCGTGAATTGTGTATGTATATGGTGTGTACTGAGGGTATATTGAAAAGAAGATTGAAAGGCAATTCAAATAAAAATAGAAATCTTGCACGAGTACTATTATTCATTAGCAATTGGGAGCGTGAAAATAGCAGGTTTCAATTTTCAGATCGTAACGGAAGTTTTCAGAGGAGTGTTTTTATTTAATTTATTACATGTAATGACGTAAATTTCAAAATTTCAAATTGGAGGAAGTATTTTTCAACTTCTTCGTATTTGGGCCGTATGGGGCCTAATTTTCCCATATATCAAGGCCCAATAGCCAAGGTCCAAATTTAAAATAAAGAGCAAGTCTCTTTCCTTTTGGTTCTATTTCTTCTCATTACCCACTACCCACTACCAGAGCTCTGCAGAACAGTATCGTAGTTCAACAATGGAGTGAGTTTTTATTTTTATTTTTTACGTTTTATCTTATAATTTTTGTTTTCTATACATTTCTAATCTATTTTGTTTTTGCAGGGAACTCAATATTCTATTGGCTGAAAATGAAAATGACTTTTAGTATTTAGCTCCTTTTTTGATTATTTTACTTTATTTCACTTATTTTGGCGATATATTATTTAGTAACTGTTTGCATATCAGTAGAAATTAATTTTTATCAACGTAAAATGCGAGCATGAATAAATGATCCATGGGTGCTGATTATACCACTTTTGGTGCCCTACCCGAGCAGTAGAGGCCGATGACTTTCGCATTATTTTGCCCCAACTTTGCTCGAGATCCTCGGGTAAAGTTGCTGGGGGTAGACGGATCCCGAGGTCCACGAACCATCCGCGTGGGCGTCTTTTTCCGAGAATAACCCTCCCCCATGTAGAAATACCTTATCCAGATCCTGGGGAATGAGAAACCCTACTGGTCACAAGTCGTATCCTAAACGAATTCTACAAGAAGAGTACTACCTTCACCCAAACACCCAAGACATACCATATTAACTAAATAATGACTCCTAATGACACTAGGAGTCTAGGACTCCTAGGAAGCCCAACGTTCTAGTCCTACTATGAGTCAACTACTTGCCTCTATAAATACACCGCCATCATTCATTGTTAAGGTACGTTCTACATACAATTTGAGCATCCAATATTTTCCATATTCTCTCTCTGACTTAAACATCGGAGGGGCTACGAGGACACACCTCGACGCCTTTGTTTCAGGTACCGGAAGACCACGTTCGTGCTCATTCTCAGTCGTCAAGCTCGGAAGTCGACAGGTACGATTTTTGGTAGCATCATTGGCGCCGTCGGTGGGAACGCTACCAGAAGCCATGGTCACCACACGTTCAGGTCTTCCTCCAACGAGTTCATCAGCACCAAACCCACCACCAGTTGAGGAACCCCAAGGTCATCAAGAGGAATCTACAGCACCGGCCGGCCAACCACAGGTAGTTGATACTGGGGCCATCGAAAACAAAACTGAAGAAAATGAGTACAATTACAACCCCTCTAATTGAGGGGTTTTCAGGTTATCAAAATAACCGCATAAATGTAACCCTTAAACTCTTTATTTTCCTTTTACTTTAACAAATCCCTACGGATTTCTGCAAGAAATGGCGTAGGAAGTAACGCGTGAATTGTGTATGTATATGGTGTGTACTGAGGGTATATTGAAAAGAAGATTGAAGGCAATTCAAATAAAAAGAGAAATCTTGCACGAGCACTATTATTCATTAGCAATTGGGAGCGTGAAAATAGCAGGTTTCAATTTTCAGATCGTAATGTAAGTTTTCAGAGGAGTGTTTTTATTTAATTTATTACATGTAATGACGTAAATTTCAAATTTTCAAATTGGAGGAAGTATTTTTCAACTTCTTCGTATTTGGGCCGTATGGGGCCTAATTTTCCCGTATATCAAGGCCCAATAGCCAAGGCCCAAATTTAAAATAAAGAGCAAGTCTCTTTCCTTTTGGTTCTATTTCTTCTCAGTACCCACTACCAGAGCTCTGCAGAACAGCATCGTAGTTCAACAATGGAGTGAGTTTTTATTTTTATTTTTTAAGTTTTATCTTATAATTTTTGTTTTCTATACATTTCTAATCTATTTTGTTTTTGCAGGGAACTCAATATTCTATTGGCTGAAAATGAAAATGACTTTTAGTATTTAGCTCCTTTCATGATTATTTCACTTTAGTTCACTTATTTTGGCGATATATTATTTAGTAACTGTTTGCATATCAGTAGAAATTAATTTTTATCAACGTAGAATGCGAGCATGAATAAATGATCGATGGGTGCTGATTATACCACTTTTGGTGCCCTACCCGAGCAGTAGAGCCCAATGACTTTCGCATTATTTTGCCCCAACTTTGCTCGAGATCCTCGGGTAAAGTTGCTCGGGGTAGACGGATCCCGAGGTCCACGAACCATCCGCGTGGGCGTCTTTTTCCGAGAATAACCCTCCCCCATGTAGAAATACCTTATCCAGGTCCTGGGGAATGAGAAACCCTACTGGTCACAAGTCGTATCCTAAACGAATTCTACAAGAAGAGTCCTACCTTCACCCAAACACCCAAGACATACCATATTAACTAAATAATGACTCCTAATGACACTAGGAGTCTAGGACTCCTAGGAAGCCCAGCGTTCTAGTCCTACTATGAGTCAACTACTTGCCTCTATAAATACACCGCCATCATTCATTGTTAAGGTACGTTCTACATACAATTTGAGCATCCAATATTTTCCATATTCTCTCTCTGACTTAAGCATCGGAGGGGCGACGAGGACACACCTCGACGCCTTTGTTTCAGGTACCGGAAGACCACGTTCGTGCTCATTCTCAGTCGTCAAGCTCGGAAGTCGACAGGTACGATTTTTGGTAGCATCATTGGCACCGTCTATGGGAACGCTACCAGAAGCCATGGTCACCACACGTTCAGGTGTATCTCCAACGAGTTCATCCGTACCAAACCCACCACCAGTTGAGGAACCCCAAGGTCATCAAGAGGAATCTACAACACCGGCCGGCCAACCGCAGGTAGTTGATACTGGGGCCATCGAAAACAAAACTGAAGAAAATGAGTACAATTACAACCCCTCTAATTGAGGGTTTTCGGGTTATCAAAATAACCGCATAAATGTAACCCTTAAACTCTTTATTTTCCTTTTACTTTAACAAATCCCAACGGATTTCTACAAGAAATGGCGTAGGAAGTAACGCGTGAATTGTGTATGTATATGGTGTGTACTGAGGGTATATTGAAAAGAAGATTGAAGGCAATTCAAATAAAAAGAGAAATCTTGAACGAGCACTATTATTCATTAGCAATTGGGAGCGTGAAAATAGCAGGTTTCAATTTTCAGATCGTAATGGAAGTTTTCAGAGGAGTGTTTTTATTTAATTTATTACATGTAATGACGTAAATTTCAAATTTTCAAATTGGAGGAAGTATTTTTCAACTTCTTCGTATTTGGGCCGTATGGGGCCTAATTTTCCCGTATATCAAGGCCCAATAACCAAGGCCCAAATTTAAAATAAAGAGCAAGTCTCTTTCCTTTTGGTTCTATTTCTTCTAAGTACCCACTACCCACTACCAGAGCTCTGCAGAACAGCATCGTAGTTCAACAATGGAGTGAGTTTTTATTTTTATTTTTTACGTTTTATCTTATAATTTTTGTTTTCTATACATTTCTAATCTATTTTGTTTTTGCAGGGAACTCAATATTCTATTGGCTGAAAATGAAAATGACTTTTAGTATTTAGCTCCTTTCATGATTATTTCACTTTAGTTCACTTATTTTGGCGATATATTATTTAGTAACTGTTTGCATATCAGTAGAAATTAATTTTTATCAACGTAGAATGCGAGCATGAATAAATGATCCATGGGTGCTGATTATACCACTTTTGGTGCCCTACCCGAGCAGTAGAGCCCGATGACTTTCGCATTATTTTGCCCCAACTTTGCTCGAGATCCTCGGGTAAAGTTGCTCGGGGTAGACGGATCCCGAGGTCCACGAACCATCCGCGTGGGCGTCTTTTTCCGAGAATAACCCTCCCCCATGTAGAAATACCTTATCCAGGTCCTGGGGAATGAGAAACCCTACTGGTCACAAGTCGTATCCTAAACGAATTCTACAAGAAGAGTCCTACCTTCACCCAAACACCCAAGACACACCATATTAACTAAATAACGACTCCTAATGACACTAGGAGTCTAGGAGTCCTAGGAAGCCCAAATTCTAGTCCTATTATGAGTCAACTACTTGCCTCTATTAATACACCGCCATCATTCATTGTTGAAGTACGTTCTACATACAATTTGAGCATCCAATATTTTCCATATTCTCTCTCTGACTTAAGCATCGAAGGGGCGACGAGGACACACATCGACATCTTTGTTTCAGGTACCGGAAGACCACGTTCGTGCTCATTCTCAGTCGCCAAGCTCGGAATTCGACAGGTACAATTTTTGGTAGCATCATTAGTGCCGTCTGTGGGAAACGCTACCGAAGCCGTGGTCACCACACGTTCGTGTCTTCCTCCAACGAGTTCATCCGCACCAAACCCACCACCGGTTGAGGAACCCCAAGGTCATCAAGAGGAATCTACAAGATCGGCCGGCCAACCACAGGTAGTTGATACTGGGGCCATCGTAAACAAAACTGAAGAAAATGAGTACAATTACAACCCCTCTAATTGAGGGGTTTTCAGGTTATCAAAATAACCGCATAAATGTAACCCTTAAACTCTTTATTTTCCTTTTACTTTAACAAATCCCTACGGATTTCTGCAAGAAATGGCGTAGGAAGTAACGCATGAATTGTGTATGTATATGGTGTGTACTGAGGGTATATTGAAAAGAAGATTGAAGGCAATTCAAATAAAAAGAGAAATCTTGCACGAGCACTATTATTCATTCGCAATTGGGAGCGTGAAAATAGCAGGTTTCAATTTTCAGATCGTAATGTAAGTTTTCAGAGGTGTGTTTTTATTTAATTTATTACATGTAATGACGTAAATTTCAAAATTTCAAATTGGAGGAAGTATTTTTCAACTTCTTCGTATTTGGGCCGTATGGGGCCAAATTTTCCCGTATATCAAGGCCCAATAGCCAAGGCCCAAATTTAAAATAAAGAGCAGGTCTCTTTCCTTTTGGTTCTATTTATTTTCGGTACCCACTACCCACTACCAGAGCTCTGCAGAACCGCATCGTAGTTCATCAATGGAGTGAGTTTTTATTTTTATTTTTATTTTTGACGTTTTATCTTATAATTTTTGTTTTCTATGCATTTCTAATTTATTTTGTTTTTGCAGGGAACACAATATTCTATTGGCTGAAAATGAAAATGACTTTTAGTATTTAGCTCCTTTTTTGATTATTTTACTTTATTTCACTTATTTTGGCGATATATTATTTAGTAACTGTTTGCATATCAGTAGAAATTAATTTTTATCAACGTAGAATGCGAGCATGAATAAATGATCCATGGGTGCTGATTATACCACTTTTGGTGCCCTACCCGAGCAGTAGAGGCCGATGACTTTCGCATTATTTTGCCCCAACTTTGCTCGAGATCCTCGGGTAAAGTTGCTGGGGGTAGACGGATCCCGAGGTCCACGAACCATCCGCGTGGGCGTCTTTTTCCGAGAATAACCCTCCCCCATGTAGAAATACCTTATCCAGGTCCTGGGGAATGAGAAACCCTACTGGTCACAAGTCGTATCCTAAACGAATTCTACAAGAAGAGTCCTACCTTCACCCAAACACCCAAGACATACCATATTAACTAAATAATGACTCCTAATGACACTAGGAGTCTAGGACTCCTAGGAAGCCCAGCGTTCTAGTCCTACTATGAGTCAACTACTTGCTTCTATAAATACACCGCCATCATTCATTGTTAAGGTAAGTTCCACATACAATTTGAGCATCCAATATTTTCCATATTCTCTCTTTGAGTAAAGCATCGTAGGGGCGACGAGGACACACCTCGACGCCTTTGTTTCAGGTACCGGAAGACCACGTTCGTGCTCATTCTCAGTCGTCAAGCTCGGAAGTCGACAGGTACGATTTTTGGTAGCATCATTGGCGCCGTCGGTGGGAACGCTACCAGAAGCCATGGTCACCACACGTTCAGGTCTTCCTCCAACGAGTTCATCCGCACCAAACCCACCACCAGTTGAGGAACCCCAAGGTCATCAAGAGGAATCTACAGCACCGGTCGGCCAACCACAGGTAGTTGATACTGGGGCCATCGGACACAAAACTGAAGAAAATGAGTACAATTACAACCCCTCTAATTGAGGGGCTTTCAGGTTATCAAAATAACCGCATAAATGTAACCCTTAAATTCTTTATTTTCCTTTTACTTTAACAAATCCCTACGGATTTCTGCAAGAAATGGCGTAGGAAGTAACGCGTGAATTGTGTATGTATATGGTGTGTACTGAGGGTATATTGAAAAGAAGATTGAAGGCAATTCAAATAAAAAGAGAAATCTTGCACGAGTACTATTATTCATTAGCAATTGGGAGCGTGAAAATAGCAGGTTTCAATTTTCAGATCGTAACGGAAGTTTTCAGAGGAGTGTTTTTATTTAATTTATTACATGTAATGACGTAAATTTCAAATTCTCAAATTGGAGGAAGTATTTTTCAACTTCTTCGTATTTGGGCCGCATGGGGCCTAATTTTCCCATATATCAAGGCCCAATAGCCAAGGCCCAACTTTAAAATAAAGAGCAAGTCTCTTTCCTTTTGGTTCTATTTCTTCTCAGTACCCTCTACACACTACCAGAGCTCTGCAGAACAGCATCGTAGTTCAACAATGGAGTGCGTTTTTATTTTTATTTTTTACGTTTTATCTTATAATTTTTGTTTTCTGTACATTTCTAATCTATTTTGTTTTTGCAGGGAACTCAATAATTTATTGGCCGAAAATGAAAATGACTTTTAGTATTTAGCTCCTTTCATGATTATTTCACTTTATTTCACTTATTTTGGCGACATATTATTTAGTAACTGTTTGCATATCAGTAGAAATTAATTTTTATCAACGTAGAATGCGAGCATGAATAAATGATCCATGGGTGCTGATTATACCACTTTTGGTGCCCTACCCGAGCAGTAGAGGCCGATGACTTTCGCATTATTTTGCCCCAACTTTGCTCGAGATCCTCGGGTAAAGTTGCTGGGGGTAGACGGATCCCGAGGTCCACGAACCATCCGCGTGGGCGTCTTTTTCCGAGAATAACCCTCCCCCATGTAGAAATACCTTATCCAGGTCCTGGGGAATGAGAAACCCTACTGGTCACAAGTCGTATCCTAAACGAATTCTACAAGAAGAGTCCTACCTTCACCCAAACACCCAAGACATACCATATTAACTAAATAATGACTCCTAATGACACTAGGAGTCTAGGACTCCTAGGAAGCCCAGCGTTCTAGTCCTACTATGAGTCAACTACTTGCCTCTATAAATACACCGCCATCATTCATTGTTAAGGTACGTTCTACATACAATTTGAGCATCCAATATTTTCCATATTCTCTCTCTGACTTAAGCATCGGAGGGGCTACGAGGACACACCTAGACGCCTTTATTTCAGGTACCGGAAGACCACGTTCGTGCTCATTCTCAGTCGTCGAGCTCGGAAGTCGACAGGTACGATTTTTGGTAGCATCATTGGCACCGTCTGTGGGAACGCTACCAGAAGCCATGGTCACCACACGTTTAGGTGTTCCTCCAACGAGTTCATCCGCACCAAACCCACCACCAGTTGAGGAACCCCAAGGTCATCAAGTGGAATCTACAGCACCGGCCGGCCAACCACGGTAGTTGATACTGGGGCCATCGAAAAAGAAACTGAAGAAAATGAGTACAATTACAACCCCTCTAATTGAGGGGTTTTCAGGTTATCAAAATAACCGCATAAATGTAACCCTTAAACTCTTTATTTTCCTTTTACTTTAACAAATCCCAACGGATTTCTGCAAGAAATGGCGTAGGAAGTAACGCGTGAATTGTGTATGTATATGGTATGTACTGAGGGTATATTGAAAAGAAGATTGAAGGCAATTCAAATAAAAAGAGAAATCTTGCACGAGTACTATTATTCATTAGCAATTGGGAGCGTGAAAATAGCAGGTTTCAATTTTCAGATCGTAATGGAAATTTTTTCAGAGGAGTGTTTTTGTTTAATTTATTACATGTAATGACGTAAATTTCAAAATTTCAAATTGGAGGAAGTATTTTTCAACTTCTTCGTATTTGTGCCGTATGGGGCCTAATTTTCCCGTATATCAAGTTCCAATAGCCAAGGCCCAAATTTAAAATAAAGAGCAAATCTCTTTCCTTTTGGTTCTATTTCTTTTCAGTACCCACTACCAGAGCTCTGCAGAACAGCATCGTAGTTCAACAATGGAGTGAGTTTTTATTTTTATTTTTTACGTTTTATCTTATAATTTTTGTTTTCTATACATTTCTAATCTATTTTGTTTTTGCAGGGAACTCAATATTCTATTGGCTGAAAATGAAAATGACTTTTAGTATTTAGCTCCTTTCATGATTATTTCACTTTAGTTCACTTATTTTGGCGATATATTATTTAGTAACTGTTTGCATATCAGTAGAAATTAATTTTTATCAACGTAGAATGCGAGCATGAATAAATGATCCATGGGTGCTGATTATACCACTTTTGGTGCCCTACCCGAGCAGTAGAGCCCGATGACTTTCGCATTATTTTGCCCCAACTTTGCTCGAGATCCTCGGGTAAAGTTGCTCGGGGTAGACGGATCCCGAGGTCCACGAACCATCCGCGTGGGCGTCTTTTTCCGAGAATAACCCTCCCCCATGTAGAAATACCTTATCCAGGTCCTGGGGAATGAGAAACCCTACTGGTCACAAGTCGTATCCTAAACGAATTCTACAAGAAGAGTCCTACCTTCACCCAAACACCCAAGACACACCATATTAACTAAATAACGACTCCTAATGACACTAGGAGTCTAGGAGTCCTAGGAAGCCCAGCGTTCTAGTCCTATTATGAGTCAACTACTTGCCTCTATTAATACACCGCCATCATTCATTGTTGAAGTACGTTCTACATACAATTTGAGCATCCAATATTTTCCATATTCTCTCTCTGACTTGAGCATCGGAGGGGCAACGAGGACACACCTCGACGCCTTTGTTTCAGGTACCGGAAGACCACGTTCGTGCTCATTCTCAGTCGTCAAGCTCGGAAGTCGACAGGTACGATTTTTGGTAGCATCATTGGAGCCGTCTGTGGGAACGCTACCAGAAGCCGTGGTCACCACACGTTCAGGTCTTCCTCCAACGAGTTCATCCGCACCAAACCCACCACCAGTTGAGGAACCCCAAGGTCATCAAGAGGAATCTACAGTACCGGCCGGCCAACCACAGGTAGTTGATACTGGGGCCATCGAAAACAAAACTGAAGAAAATGAGTACAATTACAACCCCTCTAATTGAGGGGTTTTCAGGTTATCAAAATAACCGCATAAATGTAACCCTTAAACTCTTTATTTTCCTTTTACTTTAACAAATCCCTACGGATTTCTGCAAGAAATGGCGTAGGAAGTAACGCGTGAATTGTGTATGTATATGGTGTGTACTGAGGGTATATTGAAAAGAAGATTGAAGGCAATTCAAATAAAAAGGGAAATCTTGCACGAGGACTATTATTCATTAGCAATTGGGAGCGTGAAAATAGCAGGTTTCAATTTTCAGATCGTAATGTAAGTTTTCAGAGGAGTGTTTTTATTTAATTTATTACATGTAATGACGTAAATTTCAAATTTTCAAATTGGAGGAAGTATTTTTCAACTTCTTCGTATTTGGGCCGTATGGGGCCTAATTTTCCCGTATATCAAGGCCCAATAGCCAAGGCCCAAATTTAAAATAAAGAGCAAGTCTCTTTCCTTTTGGTTCTATTTCTTCTCAGTACCCACTACCAGAGCTCTGCAGAACAGCATCGTAGTTCAACAATGGAGTGAGTTTTTATTTTTATTTTTTAAGTTTTATCTTATAATTTTTGTTTTCTATACATTTCTAATCTATTTTGTTTTTGCAGGGAACTCAATATTCTATTGGCTGAAAATGAAAATGACTTTTAGTATTTAGCTCCTTTCATGATTATTTCACTTTAGTTCACTTATTTTGGCGATATATTATTTAGTAACTGTTTGCATATCAGTAGAAATTAATTTTTATCAACGTAGAATGCGAGCATGAATAAATGATCGATGGGTGCTGATTATACCACTTTTGGTGCCCTACCCGAGCAGTAGAGTCCGATGACTTTCGCATTATTTTGCCCCAACTTTGCTCGAGATCCTCGGGTAAAGTTGCTCGGGGTAGACGGATCCCGAGGTCCACGAACCATCCGCGTGGGCGTCTTTTTCCGAGAATAACCCTCCCGCATGTAGAAATACCTTATCCAGGTCCTGGGGAATGAGAAACCCTACTGGTCACAAGTCGTATCCTAAACGAATTCTACAAGAAGAGTCCTACCTTCACCCAAACACCCAAGACATACCATATTAACTAAATAATGACTCCTAATGACACTAGGAGTCTAGGACTCCTAGGAAGCCCAGCGTTCTAGTCCTACTATGAGTCAACTACTTGCCTCTATAAATACACCGCCATCATTCATTGTTAAGGTACGTTCTACATACAATTTGAGCATCCAATATTTTCCATATTCTCTCTCTGACTTAAGCATCGGAGGGGCGACGAGGACACACCTCGACGCCTTTGTTTCAGGTACCGGAATACAGTCGTCAAGATCGGAAGTCGACAGGTACGATTTTTGGTAGCATCAGGTGCATAAATACTAGTTTATAGTTTTACTAGTATATATATTGTTTGGAATATGATACTGCCATTTATTTGATATGATTTTCTGCATCCGCCTTTATTTCTCCTCTACTGATGGAAATTGGACGACGAGGTAGGGGAGCTCATATTGTGGGTTTTTTGATGTTACTCTTTTTTGATAATGAGTGTGGGCCGTCGGCTCGGCTATTCAAATTCAAAGCTCGGATCGGGACTAGCCCTAGCCCTAGCCGAGCCGAGCCTAGGGTTCGTCGACCCTTGAACACGACATTCACGTCGACATGGCATAAATGACGATTGGGATAGGCCTAGAGGTGGGCAGTGACCCAGGAGGATCATCCTGTTGCAGCTGATGAGGGGAATGGTTAGTTAAACTCTCGGGGGGTGGAGGAAGGTTGTGAAGCTTGAGTATTAGTATTAGCCAATCCATTAACTTGTTTTTTCTTGTTATTCTACTAACTTCATTCCTGCCTAAATGTAGACGAATGAGGCACTTAGAAGGGAAACGCTACATCGTGGGTTTGATGGTAGTGTTGCAGTTCTTTAGATTTAATCTGTGTTCCATTTTTTTTTCTCATGGTGGTTTGATTGTTTTAAGTTTTCCCGTGGAATTTCTGTAGCTTAGGGGGAAAAGCAAATGTAGAAGAGAAAATCTTTGATGTAGGTGGGGCAGGGGCTAATTGTTTTTTTTTTTTAAACATTGGGGTGGGGTCGGCTACAGAAAACTGAGGCTGTACGTGGGGAATTACCCATCTTTGATAGGTTGGTTATTGCAAGTTGCAACCAAACTTATGTCTGAATGGTGTTATGGTTGTATTGGTTTCTTCTCAAGAAAATCAATGTAAACATGTCTGTCCAATCAGATATTGAATTGTTTTTTAATATTCAAAGATTTGCCACCTAAGTCCCTGGAATTACACAAAATAAACAAAACGGTCCCCAAGTTTTTAAAAGTGGGCCTAGGTGCCAAGTTTCTGTCCAAAACCATAAATTGGTTTTATTTGCAGCCAAGTCCCACATATAATTGCATGTTAGGTCCCTCAACTTTGATCTTGTACAATTTGGTCCTCAAATTCACAATTTTGTACTCTTTTAATCCATTTTCCCCTCCTTTTGTTTCATTCTCTTTTCTTTGGGTGATTTTTACATACAAAAGTAATAATTACACAATTGTGCGTAGAAATTCGCTCATTTTTATCAATAATAAGTATATTTAGGTATTAAATAAGTGTGGAAAAACACACTTATCAAATACTCCTAAACTTAAATTCTTGCTCGGGACGAGCAAGATTATCTATTAACACAATCAAGTAATACATTATAAATATTAACAACATTAGATAGATTGCCATAATAATCAACACGTGTAAAATTGTATAATCAATTCACAAATATGCTCCAAATAATGCTAGTAAAAATAATTTATGTTTATCCAATATTCAATCGGTGCGTGTGTGCATGACCACTTTCAATCGTTATCTACATTATGAAAAGGTTGTCAAGACGGAAAAATTTTCAAATTGACTTCAACCCGACCCTTTTATAGTCAAATATTTTCTTTCCCTACTCTAGTTTGGTTGGACCTAACCGGCAATATCAAAAATCTATCCACGTGATGATTCTCCACTAGATGAGTGTTTTGGCATTTAAGCTTATACCAAGTAATTCAAACACGTGTAAAAACCCTTTGGAACATTGAACATCTGAGAAGATATTATCAGTAAGGGAACTTTCAAAACGGTGTAACCTCAACCATGTAAAAAAATTTTTTTAATGAAATGAATCGGTTGTCACATCACTATTTTTCCCTATGTGACGCCCACGGAGAGGTGCGTGTCGTGTTGCCTTCCACGGGCCACCTCTGTTAAGGATGTCCATTCATTTAAGAGAGGTGTCTACACTAATTTCATTTGTTTAAGCGAGGTGTATACACTTTCATTTCATTCGTTCAAGCGAGTTGTTTACACTCTAATTTCATTCGTTTAAACAAGGTGATTACACACGTCTCAGTTAAGAAAAAGATGTAACTGCATTCATCAAAATTGACCGAATCTATTACCAAAAATAAAATAAAATGAAATGATCAAGGATATAGAACTATGACGGGCTCGCCCCCCACCTATTCTTCTTCGACTTCAATGTCAAGACGACCTCCGGTAGGTCTTTTGAACTCATCCTTAAGGAAGCCAATGTCTAGCTCTGGATGGACCTCATCAGGCGAGCTAACATCTGCTGGGCATTCCATGAAGCTCAGTAGTTGGCGAAGTCATCATACTCCTTCGTTAGATCGAAGTTGTCGATATAGTTTTGCACAGAAACCTCGCCTATTGTCTTCACTTCAGCCTTCAGAGATTCTATTTCCTCATTCTGGGCTTCAGTTAACATTCTCAGCTCAACTTTATCCTTATTGGCCCCCTCCAACACCTCAGAGGCGACCCGTTAGTGTTCATTGGACTGATCAATTCGCTTAGTAAGGCTGCCACCCGAGAAACATACTCATAGAGTTCATTCTTCAGTTGGTTTACTTGTATTTCAGCAGCATTCAATTTCACATTCACCTCGATTTTCAAATTTATAAGAAATATTTCAAATTATAACATATTTTTGGATGCATTTAGTGCTCTACTGACCTAGTTATCTTTTGCACTGGACATATGAATGCTTACATTTTAGTCTGTAAATCCATTCATTGTGTATACGGATAACATTTTATTTAGTGAGATTAATGTTTCATCCCTAAGTTCTGATAAGTCCCTATCTTGCAGCCGATTATCCAAGTATATTTTAAAAATTACTTCAAATAACTTCTACTTTTTCTTTTAAGTTTAACCAAACATGCTCTTATCTCAACCACAAAAGTCAGAGATATGTCTTTCTAACTCGATTCAAGAACTTAATAAAGAGAGGTGGGTTCCATCGACGGATAAACAATTATCTCTTTAATTAGCAAGCTATTAAGTTCGACCTTAATGTAAAAAGGGAAAAAAATATCTTTCTAACTTGATTCAAGAACTTAATAAAGAGAGGCGGGTTCCATGTTGTTGAACGTATAAACAATTATCTCTTGAATTAGCAAGCTATTAACTTCGACCTTAATATAAAAGGGGAAAAATATACTCCACTTACATTTCAAGTTTTTACTTTTAAATTATTTAATTTTATCAAACAAGTCAAATTCATTCTTTCTAACTAACCGAACTCATTAATCAAATTCAATTTACCATCCGAAAAGTAAAATTTAATTACAAATATCATGTACTAAAAAATAAGGATTATGCTTATGGATCATGTGATGTACAACAAGCATGATCCAAAAAATAATCCTATTGAATTAGGATTTTATGAATTTTTCTAAATGTACAGGGAAATAATGTACATGGACTTTACAAGTATTGCGCTGGCAACACCGTGTGGTTGATTTTTATTTATTTATTGCCATTGCCCTATGAAATTGTGCCACATCCTCCCTGTAATGCCCCGCACTGGTGCGACGATCTTCCCGCACTTGTCTCCCAAGATACAACATCCTCAACTTATAATAGTAACACTTCAAATTACAAGACCTGACGAACCTACTAATGTTTTGATCTCTCTGAAAAATGGTACAATGCACAAAAATAGTATTCAGGACTGAAATGCACAATATGGAATAATGCATAACACGAGGAATATAATTTGTAAGAGAGAATCGGGATTGATTTTGGAATGAATAAAATCTTGCATGCCCACCTGTTTATAGAAGTTGAAAAGTTGTGTCTTAAACAGACACAACCCATTTGAACAGACAGTGTAACAGTCAATGACGTTGAGAAATTGGAAAAAATGGATAAATAAAACCTAATGCAAGAATTCAATCCAGAGAGAAATGAATATCGGTACCTTTAGCAATAGCTACTTGAATAAGTATAAGATCCACCATGAGAGCATTAGAAAAAGTAATGATCTTAAATTTTGGAGAGAGAAAATTGACATTTTGTTTCTTGTTAAGAAATAGAAAAATGATGGTTAGGAAGATAAATTGTAAAATTAATTATACATAGAGAAAGTAATGACCGTAATATATTTACATGATACATAAATGAATGTGATAAGTTTTATGCCATTTATATGACTTTTTAGAAATGTTTGTATTTTCAAATTTTGTTAGCTTCTTGTATTTGCATATGATAATTCTAATTTAAAGAATTTCATAATTATAATTTTTATCTACGCCTCCTATAGTCACAGGTTTTCTGAAAATGATTAGTAGTAACATTTATTTTGTGAGTTTTTGCTTTTGTTTAAGTAATTTTTGGTATGCATTAAATTTTTAATGTAATAAAAATGTTTAGGGGACTAGGAAGACGTTAATTGGGACTTGTAGACTTTTTTTTTTTTGTGGGATTTAATGCTTTTTAACTTATTTTTGTCGATAGATGTGATTTTGGTGATTTTGTATAATGAATATACTTTTTAACGAGTTAAAATGTTCAGGGAGGATGAAGATAGTTGGCATCTCGAGATTCTATTTGCAGAACCTCCATCGATGGAGTATGTATTTCTAAAATACTTATTTTATGTTATAATAAATTTTTAATTTGTATGTTAAGCATTGTAATTTTATATATCACATTGACTTGCCTCGTGATCTACTTATTAATATTCTCGATCGTCTATCGATCGAGAATTTGAAGAACACGATGCCGTGTAATCGCACATTTCGAAGCATCTCTCGTCTATTTCTAGTGCAACGAGCATTATCACGTCTAGATGAGGGAGTTTATATTTTGTTCCCCAATAAAAACCGGACTGTAAGCATATAGTTATAATTAATTATAACATTTATGTTATAAACAATTAATACATTCTTTGTTTTATTGTAGGTTGGGCATGCCGTGACGATTGAAAATGGAATACGAGATATGGGGCTGACAGTTCGTACAACTGTCAGCAGGGATGTAGAAATCGTGCAAGTGTTGTGGGCCCCGGGTAATAAAAAAAATACATTTAATAAGAAGTCATGATTTGAGTTTTTGAATTTCTTGTTTTTATCATCCTTGGAATCGAAATATGAATTAAATTTTATTGATTTTAGCACAATGATCCAGTTGAGTTTCAAAAGTGTAATTAATCCATTTACTTTTTTCTATTGCAGAGGTAATGGCTATGGATAAAGATGACATCAATATGGAGATGATGTTAATGGAGGGGTTAGGAACTTTAATTCAGACATCATTCTCCAATTCGATCACTTCCTATGCCAAAAATAAGAAGTTCCTATTGCAGAGGTAATGGCTATGGATAAAATATGAATTAAATTTTATTGGTTTTAGCACGATGATCCAGTTGAGTTTCAAAAGTATAATTAATCAATTTACTTTTTTCTATTGCAGAGGTAATGGCTATGGATAAAGATGACATCAATATGGAGTTGATGAATTTAGAAGAGATGATGTTAATGGAGGGGTTAGGAACTTTAATTCAGACATCATTCTCCAATTCGATCACTTCCTATGCCAAAAATAAGAAGTTCCTAACCCCTCCATTAACATCATCTCTTCTAAATTCATCAACTCCATATTGATGTCATCTTTATCCATAGCCATTACCTCTGCAATAGAAAAAAGTAAATGGATTAATTACACTTTTGAAACTCAACTGGATCATCGTGCTAAAACCAATAAAATTTAATTCATATTTCGATTCCAAGGATGATAAAAACAAGAAATTCAAAAACTCAAATCATGACTTCTTATTAAATGTATTTTTTTTATTACCCGGGACCCACAACACTTGCACGATTTCTACATCCCTGCTGACAGTTGTACGAACTGTCAGCCCCATATCTCGTATTCCATTTTCAATCGTCACGGCATGCCCAACCTACAATAAAACAAAAAATGTATTAAGTGTTTATAACATAAATGTTATAATTAATTATAACTATATGCTTACAGTCCGGTTTTTATTGGGGAACAAAATATAAACTCCCTCAGCTAGACGTGATAATGCTCGTTGCACTAGAAATAGACGAGAGATGCTTCGAAATGTGCGATTACACGGCATCGTGTTCTTCAAATTCTCTATCGATAGACGATCGAGAATATTAATAAGTAGATCACGAGGCAAGTCAATGTGATATATAAAATTACAATGCTTAACATACAAATTAAAAATTTATTATAACATAAAATAAGTATTTTAGAAATACATACTCCATCGATGGAGGTTCTGCAAATAGAATCTAATTATCTTCATCCTCCCTGAACATTTTAACTCGTTAAAAAGTATATTCATTATACAAAATCACATCTATCGACAAAAATAAGTTAAAAAGCATTAAACCCCACAAAAAAAAAAAAAAAAGTCTACAAGTCCCAATTAACGTCTTCCTAGTCCCCTAAACATTTTTATTACATTAAAAATTTAATGCATACCAAAAATTACTTAAACAAAAGCAAAAACTCACAAAATAAATGTTACTACTAATCATTTTCAGAAAACCTGTGACTATAGGAGACGTAGATATAAATTATAATTATGAAATTCTTTAAATTAGAATTATCATATGCAAATACAAGAAGCTAACAAAATTTGAAAATACAAACATTTCTAAAAAGTCATATAAATGGCATAAAACTTATCACATTCATTTATGTATCATGTAAATATATTACGGTCATTACTTTCTCTATGTATAATTAATTTTACAATTTATCTTCCTAACCATCATTTTTCTATGGATAAAGATGACATCAAATCGTGCATGCGTTGCAATGCACGTTTACTTAGTTTATATTTAATATTTTTGTTTAATAATTAATTTGTTATTAATAAAGATGTAATTTTTTTTTTATTAATTAAGGGCGTGTCTGGGCGCGCTGCAAGGAGGAAGGAAAATTGATTATGTTACCGTTTTTTTTTCAAACCTACAATTTCTACAAAGAGAGAATTGGTCCAAAATTGCGGCTCCCAACGGCATGAATTGTGTTGCCAACGGCTTAATTTCTGCTGAAAAACAGAAACAGACACCCTATAAATAATTAATGATGTAATGTTTATGTAATTGATAAATAATTAGATGTGTGATTTTGATATTGTGATGTAAGTTGGTGAGATTGAAGAAAATAAGCAAAAGTAGACAAATTTGGAGAAATAGCTAAATTGTAAGGGATCCAAAGTTCGGGGGCTAAAATGTAAATACTTAAAAGTTGTGCCGAATCTCACGATGAAAATTTGAGAGTACTCGGAGTCAATTGGATAAAGGAAGATGTCAAGGGGATCAAATTTAGTCAAAAGATGATCACAAATCAATTTCCAACCGAAAAGTTATGCTCCGGTGTTTTAGTCTCATATTGAGACCTATTTTTGGCATAGGAAGTGATCGAATTTGAGAATGATGTCTGAATTAAAGTTGTAGCCAGATGAGTTAGCTTTCCAACGCATTTTGCATCGGCTTAATAGGATATTGAAATACAAAGTTATGATAAAAACACTGAAGGAAGGTGCAGCTGCATGTTTAAAACAAGAAATTCCGTTATATAGTCCGTTATATTGAGACCTATTTTTGGCATATAAAGTGGTCGAATTGGAGAATGATGTCTGAACCAAAGTTGTAACCAAATGAGTTAGATTTCCAACGCATTTTGAATTGCCTCAATCGGATATTGAAATACAAAGTTATGATAAAAACACTGAAGGAAGGTGCAGCTGCCTGTTTAAAACAAAAAATTCTGTTACATAGTCCATTATATTGAGACATATATTTGGCATAGAAGTGATCGAATTGGAGAATGATGTCTAAATCAAAGTTGTAGCCAGATGAGTTAGATTTCCAACTTATTTTGAATCGCCTCAATCGGACATCAGAATACAAAGTTATAATAAAAACGTTGAAAGAAGGTGCAGCTGCCTGTTTAAAATAAGAAATTTTGTTACATAGTCTGTTATATTGAAACCTATTTTTGGCATAGAAAGTGATCGAATTGGAGAATAATGTCTGATTCAAAGTTGTAGCCAGATGAGTTAGCTTTCCAACACATTTTGAATCGCCTCAATCGGATATCGAAATACAAAGTTATGATAAAAACACTGAAGGAAGGTGCAGCTGCCTGTTTAAAACAAAAAATTCCGTTACATAGTCCGTTATATTGAGACATATTTTTGGCATAAAAAGTGATCGAATTGGAAAATGATGTCTGAATCAAAGTTGTAGCCAGATGTGTTAGATTTCCAACGCATTTTGAATCGCCTCAATCGAACATCAGAATACAAAGTTATGATAAAAACACTGAACAAAGGTGCAGCTGCCGGTTTAAAATAAGAAATTCCGTTACATAATCTGTTAAAACAACAAATTCCATTAGTTTTTCCGTTAAACCAACAAATTCCGTTAAATAGACACTTTTTATATAGACTAGGTGCAAGCAACGTGCAATGCACGATTGCTTAGTTTATATTTAATAGTTTTGTTTAAGAATTAATTTGTTATTAATAAAGATGTAATTTTTTTCTGGTAGCATATTGAAAAGCCAAAAGATGGTTTTAAGATTAAGAATCTACTTATGGACTTGTACAGATAATTTTTTGGAAAGAGTTCATCACTATTATCATGTTTGGTACATGTAAATCGGGGACACTGGAAGATGATATGCAAGTCTTAAGGCGTAAATCTCTAAATTTTATACAAGAATTAGTTGCCTGCAAATTTATATCCAATATCCCTGAGTTCTCAACATAACAATTTTGGTATTCTATTGAGGACTGTCAGCTCTTTATTTAGTCAATTTGATAAAATAAATGTCATTCCGTACTCCTCCAAAAAACATGTGGCAGATCGATAGCAACTCCATAATGAGAAGACGACGAAGTAGAATAGATTCAAAATTGAAAGAATGTTAAAGAGAAGAATCAGGCAAAACCACTCTGGAGAGAGAGAAAGAAAAGCACACATTCGATAATCGAACTGCAAATTACCTGTCTTTGAGATAGATGAAGTTTTCGTGGATTGCTTCCATGCCTCCTTCAAGCTTCTGTAACTCAAGTTGTAGACCGTAAAGGAAAAAAATGGCAACTTAAGAACGCAGAGCAAGATAAAATAAGTGTTTAGAGAGGGAGACTATTATCATAATTATTGTCATCAGAGCCCTAAAATGATGATGACAATTTTGAGGATAAACTTACTTTTTTCTTTCTTTGCTACTGAATCCCAATCCTTCGCGGCGATTCTAGTTTTCCAGTCAAGACCAATGCTCATATTCCCACCTCCGTTATGACTGTTATCTTTCCAGAAGCATGCCAAGTAGTTGCCAGACAAAGTTGTCGTAAAAGTGAATTGACCATGGGTGACATTTTCTTGGTGATGAAGGTTGTTACCGTATGGCGAAGTAACCTAAATAAGACGATTCAAGAATGAGACTTTATCTAGGATCTAAGAAAAAAGGATTGTAAAAAACATTTATTTGCAACTTCATTGTTCTCCCAACACAAGTAGTAATGCAAGTATGGTGCAGTGCATATGAGGAAAATTTTTAAGTTTCTGGTTTCCCTTTCCCAATAACAACGCTATTTTAACTGAAAATTTATGCTAGAACAATTTGCTAGGAAGTGGCACGACTACCAGAGTGATGCAAAAGTGAATTAAATATGTTGTAATTTTGATGTATTTGAAAATCTTCACAAAAAGTTTCCACTATCAATCATATTTACAAGCCTTTCTCTTGAATTTGGTTTAGCAAGATGTTGGTGTCCAGGACCTACAGATGTTATACATCCTGCACACACAGTTCAACCATTCTACCTTGCTGAAGCAAATGATCTTTATTTTATACTCTGCAATCCTTCGAAAAACTCCTTGATCCCTCCTTTGTAAAACTCATCAACTTTCCCCCTTTCCCCCACACCAAAAATAACAACATTTTCAAATTCATTCTAAGAAACCTCAGACGATTTAAAACGGAAAGACTTTTCAACTTTCCAAACTACCAAAATAAAAATCTATACTAACACTCCATGAAACAACTCATGACAAAGCTTTAATTGAGAATCATCCAAGTGCCAAGTGCATACAGAAATGTAACATCTCTGATACAAACCCAGCCCCGTATGTAGAATGAGGAGGAGGAGGAAAGTCTCCAGTAAAGAAGGAAATCTATAAAACTAACAGCATGGAAGATTACATAATTCAAAACTAATAACTACAGAAAGGAAACATGGAAAATTAATCAAAATAACTTCCAATGTATTTCTTACGGTTCTGCCTAAAATTAATATTCAAAGAATATCCGTACGGATCTCCATCAATTTCGCACCAACATCTAAGCAATCACTTGTGGACAAAGACGGATTGTTGAACAATACAGAGACTCCATCAAGAATATTTACAAACCATGGAAAAGGGTGAATGTTTCAGTAGCAATGAGAAGAATATTTAATGGATTTTAATGCAATCTAAATGAGTTAAATCAAAGAAATATGGGTTTACATGTAATTTCTTGATGATGCAATGAAAAATGGCTTCATCCAGTTCATACAACTCTCCCTGTGTAGCCTGCAAATTCTTGAGGAGAAAATGCATGCCAGGTTGCATTTTTGCAGCATACTTCCCACCACAGGAGCCACAAAAATTTGCAAATGTGCACAAGATTTTCGGTGCGAGGAACGTTACGAAGCTCCTCAATGAGGTTCTTCCTCAGCAGAGGGAAGATGCAGTGACCTCTCTTGCCTATGAAGCTGATCACTCCTATTATCATCCAGCCCCACCTACACAACCTATTATCATCCAGCCCCAAGAAAGTAGACCCTGAGGGATCCATCTGAGCTCCTTTACTTTCATTCCTAATATCCCTCATTGTAATATCAGTTCCATCTTTCTCCAATTTCCACTCACTCACAATTTTTCCTGTTTCAATATCAAACTGATGCAAACCCCTCGAATGTGGCATCCCACCATTCATTGGACTCATGAGAAGCATATTAGTTCATCAATTTTGTTCAACCCTAATTTTTCAAAAAAATCGTTCATGGCAAGAAGCAATCGAACCTTGTTTTGATCGAATTGGTGAAGACCCAATAGTGGAATAGCAGCACCAGGTGAGGAGGAGTCGATTCCAGGTGGTCCCCCTCCATGAGTGGTCTGAACAGCGCCGGAAAATGGGTTCTTAGCTGGCGGTGTCGAGAGCCTCGCGACAGGGCTGTGTTCAATCTGCAATTCAGAACGTTTGGCTGATGATATGGATAAATTGCCACCATGGTTAGACTCGTTTGGGTGTTGGGAAGCTTCCAGTTGTGGTTCGCGATCGTCACTGTCAGTACCGGCGCCGGAAATCACGCTCTTCCCAGGCGAGGTCGCTAAAGTCGCGACTGTTCGATTTTCAGCAGATTGGGTTGCTTTCGAGCTGTTTGTGTCAAATTGCTGCCATGGGAGGCTTCGTCCAGAGGTGTGCAGCCTGTAGGGTGGAGGTTCCGGCTGTGGAGTTGGCTGGAATAGTGTTTTGTAGCTTCGATCTCTAGAGTTTGTGTGGATGGATTTTCACGTGTTTTTGAATTTGTGGAGAGAAGGGAGAGCATTTGGGGTAGAGAGAGTCGAAGGGTGAGAATGGTTAGGGTTTGGTTTAGGGTTTACGAAAATTCCGTTAGTTTTTCCGTTAAACCAAGAAATTCCGTTAGTTTTTCCGTTAAACCAACAAATTTCGGCCGTTAAACCAACAAATTCCGTTAGATACACACTTTTTATATAGAAGAGATACTAGGTGTAAGCAACGTGTAATGCACGTTTGCTTAGTTTATATTTAATAGTTTTGTTAAAAAATGAATTTGTTATGATCACACAAAAACTATTTAAATCTGACTCATGTTCTCTTATTGTTTAAGAACTAAAGTATTTGGCCTCATTGTGAAAAATATAATTTAAATTCAAAACGAAATTCTACATCAAAAGTTTGTTCCTTAAATACAAACTCTGCAGCACGAGCAAATCATAATTTATATCACCCATTTCAAGAAGTTTTCTGTATCAATGGTGATAAACTTTAAAATAGATAGGATTATAATCTATACGAGCTCCATCATAAATCAATCAACTACAAAAAAATCTATATTAAGCTGTGGTAACTGCAAAATAAAAAAAAAAGGAAAAAGAAGAAGAAAAAGAAAAACAGTTAAGAGGTCAGAAGATATTGGCATTCGAATCTGAGTGTGCAGACGTTGTCATATTCTTTCAAGAGCTCTTCCACCTGATTTGACAAGCCAAATAGAACAAATTAGTAAATCACACTTGTACATGAGTTGGCATAACACTGAGGATGTCCGCCAACAGCTGTGAGCGATCCTGCAAGCGTCCCTTTCCATACTCGTATGGAATCCCCTGTTTCTCACATAATTTTCCAAGCAAATCGCCAATCCACCCAGTCGTACCACAGATCAAGAATTTGAACGATGGTTTTTGAGATGTATTGTTTTTGGAGGCAGGAACCACCATGTGGCTCTGGTTAGAGTTGCTCAATAATTCAGACTTTTTAGACTCGTCCTTGTAAGCTTCATCAAGTCTTTCAATTCCACAGGGCATCATGAGCATTCTAGGATGAGGAACCAGTGCTCCAGATACATCACCCCACCAACCAGGATTGCTGGTATACCACTCCATGGTCTTTCTTATACCTTCATTCCATGTAGTCCTCTCAATCCAACCCAAATTCTTCAGCTTCTGATCATCAAGGAAGTATCTCTGATCATTGAATGGCCTGTTATCCACAAACTGAATGCTTTTGTCTAGATACATGTTAAATAAATTGCATATATCTTTGGCGACATCAATCACTCTTCTTTCCTTCGTCGTTCCAATGTTGTAAACATGACCAACTTCTCCCTTGTGAAGAATGCATTCAAATACCTCAGCAACATCCTCACAATAGAGATAACTTCGCACATTAGAACCATCCCCATGAATAGGAAGAGGCTGCCCTCTCATGGCTAAAAGGATGAACTTGGGAATTAACTTTTCGGGAAACTGATTTGGTCCATAAACATTGTTTCCTCGAGTGGTTATCACAGGCAATCCATATGATCTACCATAAGCCATAACAAGCATTTCTGCCCTAGCTTTTGTGGTTGAATATGGGTTTGTCGGCAAAAGTTGCGATGCCTCATGATTTCCTACAACTGCATCCTCGTCGGTCTCTCCATAGACCTCATCCGTGCTTACGTGAATAAATCTTTTGATTTGTCCAGTAACTTTGCAGGCCTCTAGTAGAACATGGGTGCCGTATATGTTGTTCTTGGTGAACTCAAAACTGTTACCAAAAGAATTATCAACATGGGTCTGAGCTACAAAGTGCATTATAGTGTCAATGTTCTCAGTAATGAGAAGGTAGTTGACAAGATCATCACTACCGATGAGGGAAGGGGAAACCTCTCCCTGACATTGGTGAAGATCTATAAATAAGAAGGCTTGGCTAAGGGCAACCTAACCAAGTTTGATTCAGTCCAAACTCTAGATTTTCTCTCAGATTTGAGTACGAAGGTTTATTCATTATCTGAGATTCAATTATCGAATGAATACATTAACTCAACCAGCACTCAAGACCCGTTTGACAAGACTTATGCGTTTGTTTTTAGTAGAAAAGCTTATAGAGAATGTTACTTGACGTCACTTTTTTCTAAACGATCTTCCAGAAAATTATCTATACATGCTCAAAAACATTTTTTTAATTTTAAAAGTAACTTCGGTTTTTCGAATGGACCCTCAATCTTGTTTACAGATGATGAGTTGGCCTGTGTTGGGCGTGGGCGACCAATCCCGTCTTACACCCCTAGTAGAATTTCCTTCGTCATACACCATAGTACAGGTTCTTGACGCTTTTCTCCTTCCCCTTTTCATTTGCTAATCATATGTACCAAATCTTAACTACAACATTGCACCTCAAACAAACAATTGATTGTCACCAACAGCTTGCAAGGAAGAAACTCATCTCAGGCAACTACTCAAAGAATAATTATATTAAAAACAAGTCCAATTGAAACCTTTTTACATACTTTATCATCTTAAAATTTTCCCGTTATTTTAAAATTCTAGGCAAAACAAATGCAAACGCTATGGTATATTCTACTGTATCAAAATGACAAGGTTTCTCCAATTTTGCAAAAGGATCCTGCTTGTACAACATTTTTACTTTGGCAGTTCCATATCTTGTCGACAACCCCTGTGCAAGTTACTAATATCAGCCTTAGCAGGTGAGGTGTCTTCGGGTCTTTCAGCCGTTTGGCCGAAGTATGCTAAAAACTCTTTGTTTCCATCAGCTCCCTTCAATGGAGACTCAATCCAACCTTTGCACTGAAATCCAAAATCTTGTACACCGTTTATGATCTTCTCAAGAACCTGTAATCACAAATGCATAGGAATTATTTTTATATTTTTTTCCTGGCAAAGACGATGACTATAGTTATCTGATTTTCAGCAGCTCCTCTGTTTCTTTTCCAAGAATTTCCAAGTTGCTAGATTAAGATTTTAACTATCTTCTTTACTCTAAATACACCATTAAATCTAACTAGCAATGAAACGGGCTGCACTGTCAAATTACAAATCCTCATTTGCAGCCAGTCGAAAAGCTTAAGGCACTAAATGGACAGCACAGGGAAATAAATAGTCTGCTTTTAAGAGCAATATTTGGAACCTGTTGTTCACACCAGCATACAATTTAGGAGGGGAGGGGAGGGGAGGGGAGTTGGAGGGTAAGCAATAAGAAGTTGAGCAAACATTACTTCCTGATAAACCAACGGATCTCTCACAATCCCACCACGTCCCACCTGAAACGGAATGGAAATTCAGAATTTCTTATATATATAATGACAATAGCAGATGGACCATGTAAAGGGACAACTATAACTCTTCAATTAATTATGCCTTTGACTAGAAATGCTACAAAGTTCTTCATTAACTATTGACAAAGCCATACAGCTTTAAAAATCATATGGATTCTATAACAATATAAGGGACCAGGACCAAAAGAAGCTTAAAGCAACCAATAAAGAACAAGAAAACTTGCATACTTGGCCTCTGCGTGCCTCAAATTGAGGTTTAATCAAAGTAACTAATGTAGCTTCTTCCTTCATCATGCTGACTACAGCAGGCATAACCTGCAAATTTGTAAGCAAAAGTAACAAAGTGAAAATAAGCAACATACTAGATTCACAAGATTGTAATTAGATTGCAAGTTTGCCTAATAATATAGCAAAAACGAAAGATGACTCCTTTTCCAGACTACAGTCATTTCATGTGGGAACGATGTGATGAAGTAAAAAATACAGCGAGCAGAAATATGTCTTCAAGAAAGCTTACCATTAGTATGGAAATAAAAGAAAGGTCCAAAGTAACCAGATCAACCTTTTGCGGGAGTTGAGAAAGATATCTTAAGTTTGTTCTTTCAATAACACATACAGAATTATCATGACGGATTTTGTCTGCCACCTACAGAGAAAACAATAAAGTAATTTTTTGGATTAGTTATAACCATACATGCAACCACGCTTAATAGTGCAGAAATAGTAATATGATTCCCGTGTCTTATACATTGACACCTAAAAAAGTTGATGTTTCTGAATTGTCTTTTTATGTAGTTTTAGTCTGATGTATTTGTGTGCTGGCTTGCCTGAGAATATCATATTCAGCGGAAAAAAATTGCTAACTAATGATGAATGCTAAATCACTGTCAAATAACAAACTGGAAAGCTCCTATTCTCTTCATTTTGTGTAATTAATGGACAAAATAAATAAATAAATAAATAAATTCAAAACAGCAGCTTGACCATAAGAATTTGTTGTTGAAGTCCTACCTGTCCGTACCCTACATCAACACCATAAACAAATGACGCACCAAACTGAAGCAAGCAATCCGTAAATCCTCCAGTAGACAGACCTGAATCCAAAGCAACTTTTCCTGCTACATCAATCTCCAGTTGTTCAATGGCAGCCTCTAACTTGTGTCCTGCTCTGCAGTATAAATTGGTACCGAGAGTAAAAAAGTTACAATGGCTTCTCAAATATAATACAGATACAAATATCATGTACAAAGATTCAACCAAACGTCGTTTTGAAGGAATAATCACCTACATACATATTTGGGAACTTCAGCCCTGATCTCCAAAACTGCTTTGTCAGAGATGGGAGTTCCACATTTGCTTACCACTTTTCCGTCAACTAATACTTTACCTGAGCATGAATACAAGAAGGCCATAAGAAGAAGGGGCAGAGCAAGTGAGCTATAATCAGCTTCTGTCGTCAGATAAGTTAATATCCACAGTAAGGTGAAAACAAAAGGGTAAATCTACAAGTCCTAAACCTCACAAGTATGAGCGGACAGACATTATCATCTGCAGACAAAACTTGGGAGGGCTGATATTTAAACAAAAGTTCGAGAAGGTATGAATAGACAATTGAACATAGAACAGACACACATCAATTTACCAAAAAAAGAGATACAAATTATCTTAAAAATACTCTACCGCAGTAATTGATATGCTTATCCGAAAAAGTTAACACGAGTATTGGTAATATTTGTCTTCATTTTCTGAAAAACAGTTTCTAAATTCTAATGCTCAAAGCCTAATGTTGATTTTACTTGTTAATGGGTCCCTGGCTCAGGCATGAAATCAAGCATGCATAATATTAGTGAGTGAGGGAGATTGAGGTGTGAATTTGAGTCAAAGAAGTACTTGAGAATATCCATGTCCAATCATAGATGAACATTTGTTGATCTATTGAAATTTAAAACATTAAAATGCAGAATATACTTAACATTATAACTTCAGAAGTTAGAATTACATTATGAAGTATATAAAATGATAATATGATGTTCACCCTTCCATTTACCCTTTAAAATGCTGGACATTTCAAAGGTAAAATTATTTTTATAGTTTAATAATGAAAAGCAAGAGTTTTTACAATAACCATTGACAATCCACTCATAAGAATTTTAAGCCCTCCATGTGAAAAATGAATCAAGGAACAAATCTCGGTGCAAAATATACTCTAGAAGACCGTCAAAAATAAAAATCACTATGACCTACCTTGCAAGATCCACGACTGTATGAATGTTCGACTATATTGCTGAAATCTTTGAAGGCATACTTCATCCAATCTTCTTTTCCTGAAAAACACATAGATAACAAGATACTATCATGGTAACCATAAAAGCAATAAGCTATACAGCAATAGAGAATAATTACTTTTTCTGCACCCGAGCCATTTCTGATTTTGTTGCAGCAAAACTTCTGAGAGGAATATGCACATGGGCCTTGTTCCATCTCACTGATTAATTGTAGCAAAATTAATCCACAAAAAAATTCACGGGCATAAATGTATATGAACGTGTTGCTAATGAAAATCAATCCAAAACAAATTCACGCCCTATCAGTGAGTCCTTGAATTTCACTAGGCTCGGATGTACAAAGCTAAAACGTCAAGCCAACATAAGCAAGTTTTTTTTGCAGCAGTTGAAACTGTAGAAATTCACGTTTCAAGTAACACTTTGAATGCAGATACACTGCAGCATTATTATTTCCAAAAAAAAAAAACCCAACTTTCGGTGGCAATCGAATACACCCAATTTCACTAACACTTTCAAACTCCTTAATTAACGTACATCAAAAAATAAAGTTTTAATATGCAGATAGCAGAAAAAGAAGAAAAAGAAAAAGAAAAAGAAAAAAGGATAAAGTACCCGATAACAAAGAAGTGTGCGGGCATCTGGATGAGAAGAGGAGGAAGCCATTTCTATTGCCAGAAATCAAAGCAGCACAAAAGCGTGAAATGGGTAATTTCAAAATATGCTGCACTACCGTCTTCGCCTCTGTTTCGGGGTTATGAACAAAACGCCCAAAAGCCTCGAAGAGGATTGTACTCAACAGTCGCAGTCGAGAGTGCGAGCTAACAAGACAGGCAGAGAAAGGAATGGGGCACGTTTGGCTACCTAGTTGCAATAAGGACTTTTTAAGAAGGATTAAGTTATATGTACTACACCATGTACTACATGGTTGACTACATCGCCAAGTGGCGACACCCTATTGGAGGGTCGGTTGTGGGGCCGAATGGGGCATGTTTGGCTACCTAGTTGCAATAAGGACTTTTTAAGAAGGATTAAGCTATATGTACTACATCATGTACTACATTGACTACATCGCCAAGTGGCGACGCCCTATTGGAGGGTCGGTTAGTTGCAATAAGGACTTTTTAAGAGGGATTAAGCTATATGTACTACACCATGTACTACATGGTTGACTACATCGCCAAGTGGCGACGCCCTATTGGAGGGTCGGTTGTGGGGACTTGGCGATGTAGTACATTAAACTTAAAACATTTGAAATGATGATATGTAACAAAAATAATATTAAGAGATTTGATTCAAAGCTTATTTTCTAGAACTTGCGTTTGAAGATTTTTCTGTTCTTTTTTTAAAAAAAGACAGGGCATAGATGATTAGATGTTGATACTCTGCCAAAAAGATAATGAAGTTCAATCTAGCCCTCCTTTTTCTGCCTATTGAGGTAAGACATTATATCTCATTCATCTTGTGTTCATAGAATCTCCAATTAAATGTATCAATTGCACTAGTATTTAATTTTTTCACCAAGTCCCTATGCAAGACGTATGTAGTCAAGACTAATTAATTAATGATACTACATTGCAGAATTTAGGACAAATCAAGGGTTTCTATCAGTGTTAAAACCACAACACAACGGAAACTTCCATCATAGAAGCGAAAATAATGACAAACGATCACCTAACTTCATCAATTCCGGCGAATATATTTTCATCATGTTCTAATGATACTGTACATTAAATCCATTTAAAAAAAATAAAATAATCCACTTCATAGAAGATGTTTGTCTACCAGCACCGTATGATGTAGGATGATTCTTATGAAAAACATTGAGTTCCTTCAATATTCATTCTGACACTGTAAATTTACCATTTTTAACCGACCCAATAAAGTTAGCCAAATCACTAAATTAAGAAGCCTACAACCATAAAAATCACAGCATAAATTTCAAGAGATTTACCATAATCCCGTGGGTCAAAGCAGTAAACTGGAAGCACAGATAATAAAACATGTACTCACTTTTGAAACAATTACCACAACATTCTCCAATTATAGAAATAGTGTCGTATTAATAATATCAAATCTAAGAAACATATATCCAAAATATTTGTCAATATCATATATCCTCGTATTTTAAATCCTAATAAATATAGTAACATGCTTCCAAATAACAACTACAAGAGATTATTAATCATCACTACATGACAGAAAGAATGTTATTTCAGAGTAGCAAGTGTCTTTTCTTTTAATGAAAAAATAAAGTTCTGATTAGAACATTCTTAATTTGTTTTCGACATAATAATTAAAAGAAAAATATAATTTCAATTTACTTCAACTAAAAATTTCTATATAATTTGCAAGCGAGTAAATTATAAACAAAGATAGTAATAATTCCCATAAAAAGATAGCAATAATTCTCATATATTTATCATAGCCACATTTCAAGACTTCAAAGGAAAATTGAAAATCATGATTTTATGTTTAATAATTCATGTAAGATAATTTTTGTTATTTAAACTTTGTCAATCATATATTTATCATGGTCGCCATTTAAACTCTTGAATAAATTTTAAATAGTTGAAAATGAACATTTTTAGTGTAAAATATCAAACCAAACGTAAAAACTGAAGAAAAATGAAATTGAGAGAAATTGGAGTGAATATGGGGGTTGATGGTGTGGCAGAAAAGAAAAATTAACGATTATGATTTCACGTTTAATAATTTAAGATAATTTTTATATTTAAACTTAATTGACAATATATTTATTATTATCACATTTTAAGTATTTTTTAAAAAATTTGAAATCGATCAAAATGAATATTCATATAGTAAAATATCGAATCAAAAGAAAAATTGTAGGAAAATAAAGTTCGAAAAAAGGACATTAGGAATGAGGTTGTGATTAAAAAGAAATATAAACAATCACGACTTTATGTTTCACAATTAATTTAAAATTATTTTGATATTTAAAATTTATCGATCATATATTTATCATGGTCGCACTTCAACATTTCCAATAAATTTTAAATTGCTTAAAACTAATATTTGTAATATAAAATACTGAATCAAACGTAAAAAAAAAAAAAAAGGCTTAGCCGACTCGAGCCATAAAGCCATATGGCTCGGACCAAAAACAAAAAACGACTTAACCAAGCCGAGTCGAGCCTATGTAGGATACTGAATCAAACGTTTAAAAAAAAAAGCTTGGCTTGGCTTGGCTTGGCTTGGCTCGGCTTATGAACAGTTCCTATAAACTCACTCTTTTATGTATGTAGGAAAAAATGTTTTTTGACTTATATGATTCAAGAATCAATTTCAAAAAATATGTATAAAACCTAATGAGTTTTTAAATAATGGAAACTCTTAAGTTGAATTTCGTAAACCACTTTTTATTCATATAATTCTTAGAATTAGAGTGGGTTTGATAGATATTATTGATAAAATAATTTATTTTAAATAGTGATATGATGAGAAATATGTGGTTAAAAAGTAATGAAAAGTTATTGATGTGATGAAAAATATTATTTTATTAAAAAATGTGTAGTTGAAAATGAGTTTTGAAATATTGTATTTTGTAAAAATGTGTACCAAATAGGGGCTCAATAAGTATTGTTAGCTTATCTACTACTCATTTTTTCTGATTTATAATTTGAATCTCTTATAAACAACTCCCAACTATGCTTTTCGTTTAATTTGCTATAATCTTACTATGATTAATTTTCATCTTTTTTTCCCCCTAGTTTCAAAGTAATATTTCAATATAGATTTTTATTTATTTTTTTACCAAACATTTTTTTTTCTTTTCTTTTTATCTCCACATTAACATTCATGAAATGGAATTGAGGATGGAAAAAATAATTTATATACGATTAGGATATGTTTTGAATCCGTCTTGCACGTGAGCGTACAATGAAGATAAATTTAGCAAATGTTTGGGAGCCATTTTTGGCCAAATGCAGAATATATTTTTGACCCTTTCGGTAGGTAGGTAGGACCCACAGATGTTGTACATGCTGCGAATTACCGAAATTGTCCTTTTTCAAAGATGTTTTTTTTGTAGGGACACATTAATAATTTGTCTGTAATTCAGTCAAAATATACAGCTCCTCTAACAAGTCTAATATAACGGCTAGAATTTTCCTAAAAATATAATACAAAATGGCTCCCAAACGGGGGCTTAGTATCATAAAAACTTACTCGACTCAATCAGTACTATTGTAAGAAATGAAAATCAATCTGATTATTGCCTACAACTACAATTTTATATTAACCATTGCGGATAGAATTGGTCAACACGTTATTGATTGGTCTTGTTGATCGAATTTTTCCAATGTGTAATTTTAAAAAATTGTGAGTTTTTTTTTTTTTTTTAAATCTTCAGTTCAATATTCACATTAGATTTTTAAAACAAGACGAGATGATTTAACAAGAGAAAATTACGAGACATCTATATCTATTTTGTTTGGGAAATGTAATTCTTATCTCGAATTCAGTCTTATTCCTGACTTATAGGCTTTCAGCCAAGTGCATGTAGTTAGAAAGTCCCTTCTCCTTCATGTTCATTTGATAACCGGCTACATAAATCGAACTACTCAGTTTGATATCCTATCATCTGTTAGGAATATTGGGCCTAACTCCACTTAATAAAATCGACTTATTAGGGGAGGATTGCCCTTACCTTATTAAGTGGATCATTTATATTTTCTCAAACAATGTGAAATTCTAATATGCCCCCTCACGCACAGCGTGGACCATGCCAAACAATTGTGAACAAATCGATATTGGGTGGCACCCAACATTGCATAATTGGGCCTAGCTTTGATACCATGTTAGGAATATTGGGCCTAACTCCACCTAATAAAACTGGCTTATTAGGGGAGGATTGCCCTCACCTTATTAAGTGGATCATTTATATTTTCCCAAATAATGTGGGATTCTAATATCATCCACATTCTTACATGTCAATGTGGATAAGGGAAGATAAGGTTTCTAGCCCAACTCACCCAATGAGAATCTTGTGTCAACTAAGCCTCACATCTGAGAACCACAAATTTGTGTGCAAAAGATATTATTAGCAGGTCATAAATTACACAAACAAACCCTTATTTCTTTATTATAGATATTCTTGTCCTTGCTGTAACCAGACATTCATTCTGAGTTCTAGCACAAGTTTCAAATATGGCTACTGCTGCTTCAACCATGGCTAGCCAGCTCAAGAGCAATTTTGCTTCTTCCTTGACTAGAGGACTGGTTACTCCAAAGGGTATTTATGGAGCTCCACTCAGAGTTCTGCTTTCCAGGAGAAACTCTTGCTTCACCATCAAAGCTGTTCAGTCTGAGAAGGTTAGAGGAATTATGTCTGATTGAACAATCTTATCTAGAAATTTAACTTTTTTGATATGAGATACATATACATTTTTATCTACACATTTCATGGGATACATACTATTCCTCCTAAAAATTTCCTAATAATTTTAGACGAGCAGAGCATTAGTCTTCAACGTGCATAAATTTCACAAATGGCTACACATTGCCGTAGCACCTTATCTAAAAGTTTAAACTGTAGGAGAAGGGGTTTGTGTCTTATTTGAATTAGAAAATTGTGGATGTCGAAATGCTGCTGAGATCTTTTAGCAAATTCGCCTAATTTCTTTTAAATACTATAGTTTTATTGCAAACATACTTTTTTTAACACATTTTGATAGGATCGAAAACTTATTACTCTCTTATTATCTACACATTTTGTAGAACTTACAACTTATAAGTACTTGAAAAATTTTAAGATTTGCCTATTATGCACTAAGCTTACATGTACATAGAGATATACACTGGTTTCAATATCCCCTTACAAAGGCAGATAAATAGATAAATGAAGATCTAGTTGATGTGATATGCATCTACTTGTATGTCATTGTTATTCATTATCGTCTGGTCATTTCGAGTATTACGTATCAAATATGCACGGATTATGTTGACCTCAAAAAAATGTTGCCAACAGATGCCGGGCCCATTCGTGCACGTGCAAGCTTTGTCCAACACGTGTGTGCCGATGAACGGTCAGGAAGGCTCCAAATCTGGACGTGGGAGGTGCTCGCTACACGAGACGTCAACGTTCAGGTCTCCGACAAGACATATAGAACGCGATTGTATAAGAATCCAATCGATAAAGAACAAGATTTTTGACTGTAATGTGTTGAGAAACGAGAGAAATTGCTCCAAGTATTTTGTATTGTATTTGGCATTATTCTCATTGTGTTACATGGTGGGGGTATTTATAATGTTACAACTCAAATGGTGACCTTTGGATCACTTTATACGTGGCCTCATCTTCTCGGCCAAGACATCAAATCCTAGCACTCAAGTTGATTCTCCTAGCTTTACAAAACATTAAATGCTCTTACGTTGACTAGACAAGACACAAATAAACTTTACATAAGAGTTATGTCAATCATTCACCAAAGATCTCCATCATAAGCGGATCTTCGCATGTGGGCCTTCAATGGCTGCTAAGGAGCCTCGGACGATGTATGCTTACCGAACCGTGGCTTATTGTTAGCAGCAGTGGCCTCGGAATGATAGTGAGGGCCTCGGAACCCACGTCTGAAGCTAGGAAAATATGTCGCTTCCATCTCCTGACCCGTAACAATAGTCCCCCAAGTCCATGTGTGGTTATTTATGTCAGGCGTGGACTTTCAATAAGTTAGAAAAAGTTTTAATTTTCTGTACTTCACATCAGTCCCCTAAGTCCAGGCAGAGATATTCATACTGTGCGTGGAGTTCAAGAAGGTGTGGAGTGTAAGTTTAAGAAATTTGCCTGTAAAACTGAAGTTCTTTTGGAGCTGAAGCAAGGAGAGTTCATATTCGAACTGCCAATGCTGAATTCCTTTTGACGAGGCGAGTTCATATTTGAACTGGCCGAGGCTGATTTCCTTTGAAGAGAGGCGAGTTCGTATTTGAACTGGTCGAGGCTGATTTCCTTTGAAGAGAGGGAAGTTCATATTCGAACTGGCCGAGGCTGATTTCCTTTGAAGAGAGGCGAGTTCATATTCGAACTGGCCGAGGCTGATTTCCTTTGAAGAGAGGCGAGTTCATATTCGAACTGGCCGAGGCTGATTTCCTTTGAAGAGAGGCGAGTTCATATTCGAACTGGCCGAGGCTGATTTCCTTTGAGGAGGGCCTCGTATTCTGCCGCATGGTTGGTGGCTTTGAAGCCAAATCGTACTGCACTGTTCAATGTGTGGCCTTCAGGGCTGACAAGAACCACGCCAGCACCTAATCCTGTTTCACCAGTCGAACCGTCCACAAATAGGTTCCAAGTGGGAGGCTCAATGGGGGCTACAGCCTCGTCCACTACAGGAGCGTTATTGAATTCTGCTACAAAATCTGTCAAAGCTTGACCTTTAATGGCGATTCTGGCTTTGAAGAGGACCTCAAATTCGCTCAACTCCACTGCCCGCTTCAGTAGCCTACCCGAGGCGTCAGGTTTTTGTAGAACTTGTCTGAGAGGGAAGTTCGTTAACACGTGGATGGTGTGAGCTTGGAAATATGTCCTTAACTTACGAGATGCAATGATTAATGCCAGGGCCAACTTCTCCATATCCGGATATTGAGTCTCAGGGGGAAGTAGTGCTTTGCTGATATAATAAACTGGCAGCTGGGTTGAACCCTCCTCCCTTATAAGAACAGCACTTATAGCATCAAGGGAAACAGCTAAGTAGAGTTGTAGTACCTCTCCAAATTTGGGTTTTGACAAGAGGGGGGCTTGTCCCAGGTGTTTCTTCAATCCCTGGAAAGCCTCTTCATACTCCTCAGTCCACTGAAATTTCTGGCCACCTTTTAACACTTTAAAAAACGGAAGGCACTTATCTGTGGCTTTCGAAATGAAGCGACTGAGAGCAGCAACCCGACCCGTTAAACTCTACACTACTTTCGGTTTTTGAGGAGGCTTCATTTCAATCAACGCCTGGATCTTTTCTGGATTAGCCTCAATGCCTCGTTGGTTGACCATGTATCCTAGGAACTTGCCTGAAGCTACCCCAAATGCACACTTGAGGGGGTTCAACTTCATGCGATACCTTCATTGAATTTCAAAGGCTCCTTTGAGGTGGGTTATGTGATCCTCCACTTTCAAGCTTTTGACGAGCATGTCATCCACATAGACTTCCATAGTGTTGCCCAGTAAATCAGCGAACATCTTTTTTACCAACCTCTGATAAGTGGCTCCAGCATTTTTTAGGCCAAAGGGCATCATCTTGTAACAGTAGAGGCCTCGGTCCATGATGAATGAGGTGTGCTCTTCGTCGCCTGGGTATATGGGAATCTGATTGTAGCCAGAATAAGCATCCATGAAGCTTAGGGACTCATGGCCAGCTATGGAGTCCACTAATTGATCAATTCTAGGAAGTGGGAAACTGTCTTTTGGGCATGCCTTGTTAAGATCAGAAAAGTCAATGCACCCTCTCCACTTCCCGTTATGTTTCTTCACCAGCACTGGATTGGATATCCACTTCGGATAGAGGGCCTCCCTGATAAAGCCATTGTTGATCAGCTTCTGCACTTCCTCTTTCAAGGCCTCGTACCTTTTTGGGTTAAGAGCTCGCCTCTTCTGCCTATGCGGGGCAACTTTAGGATCAATTTTTAGGTGATGGCAACTGATTCCAGGGTCAATGCCCACCATATCCTCATGCCTCCAAGCAAAGACATCATGGTTCTTGCACAAAAATACTTTCAGCCCTTCCTTAAATTTTGGGGCTAGACTCTTACCAACCTGTAGTAGCTTAGTTGGTTCTATTGGATCAATAGGGAAGCTTTCCAATTCTTCCATGGGAGCCGCCTGGGAATCAGTCTCAGTTACTCGTGGATCAAGTTCTTCAAGTGTTGGCAACTCAGGGCCACTGGTGCCGCCACCATGTTCATATCCCTGGGTTCAGCTTTCCTCACAGAATTGAGGTAGCATTCCCTGGCTCCTCTTTGGTCCCCTCTGACTGTTGCCACTCCTTGATCAGTTGGGAACTTCATGCACAGGTGGTGAATGGAGGTTGCAGCTCCCAGGTCCTTTAGCGCGGGCCTTCCCAGAACCCCATGATAGGCTGATCTACTGTCAACTACCAGGAACTCCATGAAATGCATTGTTGACAGGGAGGTTCTCAGCATAGGGCACTGAAGTCCCAAAACATGCAAAAGATCCATCACCTGAGCCCAACTTCCTCTTCTTCTGGGGCTCTTCAACTATGCCCTTGCCCTTGGCAGCAAGTGGTTTACCCCCTTTGGAAACTTCTTTGGGAGCCTCTCCTCAGCTTCTTTTCCAGATTTGTCTTTACTGAGGCTGTAGAGCCTCGATTTCACTTGTTTGGCTCCTGAGGATCCAGGCTTCAGTACCTTCGCGCCAGCAGTGGATGTGGCCTTCATAATGCTAGCCATATCAGGCAGAGCATACTCTTTCTTATTGAACTTATTTGCAACCATCAGAGGAAAAGTTAGATTACTGAAGCCATGTGAAGGTTAGAAGTTAGAAAATTTCTTACCATTAGGAGCCATTAGTCCAAAGTCAATAAAATATTGGTTCCTGTCGATAAGATGGGCAAAGCTTCGGAGCCTCGGAGATCATTTGTAAATATCTTCAATAATACCCCACTCCGCTTCGGTTAGCTCGTACCTGGAACAACAATCTGCAAATCAACAAATAAGAGTTAATGCAATAAGCTATGCAGAAATTACAAATATTCAAGACGAGACACTCACAAACTTCGTAGTACTGGGTCGGCACGATACAGGCTGGGACAGCATCTCCTCCAACCATCTGTCACATACCCTTCACCCAGAACCAGATTCCTTACATCCCTTTATAAAGGAAGGGAGACCAACTACGAAAAGGGCATGGGATCCCCAAGGGGTGATATAGTACCACCGCTTCGAGTCGTCTTTGCTTACTACCCTAACATGGAATAAAGTTTCGAAGATATGTAGAGGCATGTCCTCGCCCAAGGACACTTCCTTCCAAAGGAAGTAGGCCCCTACGAATTGACTCCACCCGTTTGGCAGAATTTGGGTGGGGGACAACATGAAGGTCCTCAGCACCGTCCTAAAAATGGATGCAGAGGTAGACGCACGCCTGCTTTATACAGGTATTCACTGAAAGCGACACAACATGGCCTCGGAAAACAGGCTTTTTCATGGGGCTCAGGGACTATCAGTTCTATATAATGGGGTACGTTGTAAGTTTTCCTAAACTCAGCTAATTTGGAGGAAGTTATGGAGGATGGAACTTTGGCTGCCCCCTAACCCACCTCATAATCTATAGGCTCCTCCTTCATACTATACCACTTGCCCGAGGCCCCAGATACAGACTCCTCCCCATGCCTAGCTAATGTAATGGCTAGTGAAGCCTCGAAAGACATTGTAATTAAACAAAATGACGAAAAATTATATAAATGATATTGAAGGGTGGACAAATTACTTCTTTATCAAAGAATACCTAAGTGGATGAAGAACTTAGAAGACTCGCCGGAAGATGGTGGCCGAAAAACTCTCTGACAGCAAGAAAACTTGAGAAGATTTGGTGAATTTTCGCAAATGGTAAAGTGTAGAAATGACAAGATCTTGGTTTTTATAAGAATGAACGATTCGACCCTGGCCATTGGATTGAAATATAGTTGATCTGAAGTGTCCAAAATCAAACACATCTAAGCCACAGATTACGAACGGTTTGTATATCCAACGCCTCAGATTCATGCGTGCTTAACACAACTAGTTGGGCGCGTGACTACTCTTCCCAAAATCACGCGTCCTAATAATTAGCTATCATGGCACATTAAATGCGAACGACTATACGGGTATAGAAAGTCATTTCAATGCACACCGTTGGCTTTGGAAACGTGCAAAACCATCACATCACAGGCACTAATATCCATGTAACTCGCCTCTGCTTCAAAAGGACTTCAGCCTCGGCCAGTTCCATTACGAACTCGCCTCTGCTTCAAAAGAATAAAGTTTCGGCCAGTTCCCTTACGAACTCGCCTTTGCGTCAAAAGAAATTCAGCCTCGGTCAGTTCCATTACGAACTCGCCTCTGTTTCAAAAGAATACAGCTTCGGCCAGTTCCATTACGAACTTGCCTCTGCGTCAAAAGAAATTCAGCATCGGCCAGTTCCATTACAAACTCGCCTCTGCTTCAAAAGAACTTCAGCTTTAAAGGCAACTTCATTAACCTTATGCATTAAATAACTTCTTGAAAGTCCACGCATGGCATAAATAACCACATATAGACTTGGAGGACTATTGTTACGACTTATAATGAGAAGCACTACGTGGCATCATATTTGAACGGTGGGACCAGCTCAATTGAACCAGGTGTATTTTCCTGACCTCTGACGTGTCAACTGAGGCTCAATGCTATACCGAGGCCCACTATCCGAAGCTTTCATTCGTTAGCTGAGGCCCTTGTTCCGAGGCCATGCACTATCTGAGGCCTAGGACACCACCACGGATTTGAGGCTCGTTAGCAGTTAGTGATGGCCCACATGTAGAGATTTGCTCATGATGAAGATCTTTATTTTGAATGATTGATGTGACTTTTGTGTAAAGTCTATTCGTGTCTTGTCTTGTCAATATAAGAGCATTTAATGTCTTGTAAGGCTAGGAGAGTCAACTTGATGGCTAGGACTTGATGTCTTGGCCGAGGAGATGGTGCCACGTGTAAATTGATCCAAATATCATTATTTCATTTGTAATACTATAAATACCCCCACCATGTAACACAAGAAAGATTAATGAAATTCTAAATACTTGGAGCAATATTATTCTCTCGTTTATCAGCATATTTCAACTACAAATCTTGTTCTTTATCGAATGATTTCTTATACAACCGTGTTCTGTTTATATTGTCGGAGGTCCGAACGGAGACGTCTCGTGTCGTTGAGCTCATCCCACGTTCAAATTTTGGAACCATCATGACCGTCGATCGGCATTAACTTGTTGGATTAAACTTACGTGTACACGAGTGTGCCCGGCATCTGTTGGCAACATTTTTTGGGGTCAACACTTACCATATTTATATAATCAAATCTATTCTAAGGTGTTCGAGGACAAGAGAAGAGATGTGTACATTCGAGGTTGACATTCCAAATGATACCCCCTCACATAGGGGGGCTAGAGATTATTTTATTACTCGCCGGCCCCACCCCCATGTGAAGGATGTGTCATTTTGGGTGTTAATCCCGAATGTACACATAGCATTATTATTAAATGATACGATAGAAAGTTCAAAATGTACAGATGTAAAAGGACACTTATAATGGGATTATGTATGGATAATAATGCAGTTATCATACCGAAATTAATTAGGTAAATAAGCAAAGATAACATTCGTACTGAACTTCAAGATTGACCTAACTATTTTCATTACAGAACTAGGTTATTTGGGTTTGTTCAAAGCCAAGATACCTCCTTATTCATTAATGGATAAATTATATTATCATGGTATCAAGTATCATCATACCCTAATAATTAGGTAAATTAACGACAAAATACACTTCAAGATTCACGTTTTGATATTTTATTACAGAAATAGGTTTTTTGGGTTGTTCGGCGTAAGGTTTCTGCATATTTTAAACACCTTTCGACTTAGTCGAGACCAGATTTCAAACGTCAAATAGGGTAAATTATCCATGGTCAAGAAAGGCATCCCAATAAATTAAGGTTTTCCCTCTTATTGGCATGTGCACAAGTATCCAACTTGCCATGCTGTATTATATATATATAAGTGCATCTATGTCTAGCATTACAACTACCTAAATATTCTTGCAAGAAAATGTTCACCAGAGGCAGGCTCTCCGTTGTATTACCAGCTCAGTCCTCGACGAACGATTCAGTCATTGACGGGTAAAATAATTTCATCGCTCGTTATCACCCATGTCTAGTCGATATGGGACTTTGTTTGCTATTTATTTGTGTGTTTTTAATTACAAACAATGTACTGATTCCCTCGATTATTTTGAACAGAATTGAGTTGCAATCAAAGACTTCACAAGATGCGCAGCCCTCCACCGTGAGTCAGTCCAAGACTAGCATCCACGTAACTGCCCTAGATGGTATAGTAAACGTGAATTCGCTCTTCACCATGGCAATCTTCATCGGTTTCTCCCTCACTGTCCCTGCTAATGGCAGCGCTGGGCATCCAGCATCATGCAATGCCAGTATCGATACAGTCAGAAGACTTATCGTTTTCGAAGTCATTTCCTTCAGTTTCTTTCTGTTTTCCTCCCTCATAGCACAAAGTCTCAAGCTGACAATCAACTTGTTGAACAGTTTAGATGCAACAGACCCTCATAAAGCTGATATCGACTCTTCTGTTCTGAAATACGGGTTGTTTGGCTCTGCCATTGGATCCGTCATGGGATGCTTATTTCTGACACTTTCCATCGTGGGTTTTATTCAAGTGAAACTTGGAGTACTTTCTTGTGGGGGTGAACCCGTATACGCGGTCGTGACACTGGTTGTATTTGTGGGTTCTTCTCTACTGGTTTATGTTTTCACATCTGTGTATGCTTCATTCTTTATGTGAGATCAAACAATGACAGAAATAGTGGGATATCATCTAACTTCAAACTCAATGTCCAGTAGAGATAACTCTTGTACTTCTCACAACTTGAAATCTTAGATATCTGTTGGTTAATTTGTAGGGAATTCAGATCCAATTATTATCCATATTGTATTTCCTATATTAATGTGTAGATGTGGAATAAACATGAAATTTTACATTTATTTGTTTAAATCCATGATATTTTAGAGTAAATTCAGTGTTTATTCTAATGCACGTTGTATGCGTGAATTTATTGCTTATATTAAAAATTAAAGACAAGATATAGATAATATGAAAATAAACAATTACAAGAACACAAGATTTATGTGAAAACCTGACTCGAAAAAACCACGGACAGAGACAGAAAATTCAATCATTCATTATAATCAAACTAATAAGTTGGACAATTGGTCTATCTCAATATGTGTTGTACATTACATATTTATAGTTAAAGAATCCCTAACACACACTAGGAGAATATAGTATAATGAAGAGTCTAATATAAGGGAGTTCTAATACAATTTGTAAGAGATATGCTATTTGTACATTACTTATGTATAACTTAGATGACATTTGAATATGTGCCAAAATCGAGATCATTGATTGTTTTAAGTATTGGAGAAATTAATGATAAAATTGTGTACCACATGTTATAATGTAAAGTAGAATGTTAACTAGAATGTACGTGTAGCAAGATTCAATTTGTAATATCAATAACGGAGTGTTTGAATTGGAATAAGAGAGAAAAATTGTCAAAATTGCGAATCATCATCCTTATCCATCTTGGACTCTTTCAAAACTTTTTCAAGTCATACAACCAACTTCCAATAGAACTTCAAATTAAATTCTCGATAGAATTCGGGTAATACCGAAATTCTAACAACTTAGATTTTATCTCTTTTCATTTATGGCGTGTTCGGTAGGGATTAAAATCGGATTAAAATTGAAAAATTAGCTATTATTGTTGACTTTTATTAAACGAGAGAGACCTAATAAATGCTCTATTTTCAATTTTAATTCAATTTTGAGCTGTACCAAACAAACTCTTAATTTGATCTTGAAAAAAAGAACATAGATGAATGCTTTAAAAAGTCGGCGCTTGAAGGGCTTTTTTTTTTTTTCCGAGTAATACGAATCTTGTAAGCCTTGAAGACAATGAACTAAGATATGAAGTTTAAATAAATGTATGTTAAGTCTTTAACTTGTTGAGAAGAAGGATTTCCTCTTGTTCTTCACTCTTATTGCTTCGGTGAATTCCTTCCAGCAACGAGTTTGATACTTGGGACATGTCTTATCCTTTAGTAAGTTTCTTTCAGTGACAAGTTACTCATCGAATGCGAGTGCTTGTGGTACCTCTAAATTCTATCCCACGTTTCCAGTGTCATTGAGGGAGAGTGATTTACTCATTCTCAATTCTATGATAATACTTAAAAAACTCGACAAGTGAAAGAAACTAAATTTAGATATCACGTGGCCGCATTATATATGTATAGTCTTACCATCATGCATCGTGTAAAGTATTCTATTTTAAGCATACGTCCATTGATCGTAAAATAATTCAATTCATATTTTAAGATTCAACGAAATGATTATTAATGTATTTTAAGTAGAGAATTGAGGAGGATTAATTTATGAATATTTAACTTGCATATATACATCGCGTGTTACTTGTGGATCCATGTGATTTTAGCCGGTCGCCTCAGATGAACTTGAAAACAAATTAATGGCTGCTAGCCCTACGTTAGGTACAACCCCACTATGTAGTAATTACTTTAAAATTTGTCATTCGCATATATTAAATTACAAGTTGAATGCACCAAATTTGCATGTGTGCATGTGTTGTTGGAGTTGAAAGGGTAAAACAACAAATTTCCTTACTTCAATATCTTGGGCTCGGCTCGACTTCCAACATGAGTTTTGGTTATATTAAAGTGCTCATTTGATAGCGTTTAAAGGGATAGTAACTTGTAGATTCTATAGAATGTCTACATAAAACGTATGTTTGATGAGCTAAGTTATAATTTAAGCTTTGTCAAAGATGAACTCGTAACTTTATATAATGGATGTGTTATTTTGTAGACTAGTTCATACTCACAACAATGGTTAACCAAAGCAACTCCCTCAAATGCATTTTTTTCACCATTTTCTAGATTTGTGAATGTTAATTGAGGTGATTTTTTATTTTTATTTTTTTTGGAAATAGTTGAGTCGAAACTTTTTTAGCCATAGTAATTAATTTTAATAAAAATTTAAAACATATGTTATACTATAATTATAGAAAATGTAGAGAATTTAGATATTTTAAAATGATAGAAAATATCATTAATTGAAACCATCTCTTCTTCTTTCTTGGTCTATGGGAGGAGGCTAGCAAAAAAGGAACCAAAATCTAATGAAATTACGTCTTGAAATTGATATATATAACTTTTTCTCAGCATTCATTTTTAATCTCACATTCTTCCAAAAAAAATTATTTTTCACAAAGGCGTGTATATTTGTGGGCTCAAAAAGTTAAAATAGGGTAAATTGAATGGTCAAGAATGGCATATCCCCAACAAAATTCACCCTATAATGCTTGGAATGTGTCGAAGTATTCAATTCTGGCGAGGTTCCAGTGTTCAAACAATAATACAATGTTGAATGAAACATATATTATTAAACACTAGGTGTAAGCAACGTGCAATGCACGTTTGCTTAGTTTATAGAACAAAAAGAAATCGATTCAAGGACACAAAATAGGTTTATCGATTCATGGGTTGAGACCTAGGAAGCGGTAGAACCAGCCTTCATTACAGGGTCCAAAACAGAAGAAGGAATTGGCAACAAAAATCCCCCTTCTTGGAGAAGAAGAAAAGGGGGAGAACATCAATTGTACAGAAGATATTTCCACCATTCACAATAGAATCGAATGAATTGAATCTTCGAAGTAAGCTTCAACCAACAAAGCAAACACAGATAAAGAAAAGGCAAATGGAGTTCTAGGATAGACGCTATAAAGGAGTGGTTGGGTATTTATTTGTTTCACTATTTTGTGTGTTATTAATTGCTACGGGTTCAAGAATTTTAAACCTGGTAATAGCATATAATAGCATCCCAAATCCTATGAATTCACTTGCTATTCTTTGCAAAGCTGGAAGGTGGACGACGAAGCACAGCCTTGTTTGTGGTTGCGACAGAGATATGAAAGGAGTTTAGGGATGAAAATTAAAATGAGCCCGGGTGGAAAAAACTGGATTCCATGGACCATGGTTAATGTTTCATTATAGTTCCAGCAGCACAGTAGAGAACAAACACATTTTATTAATCAGTTACTGTGACACCATGCGCAATTTTATAGCCAAATTATTTCCTATGAATTATATGCCTGCATAAGTTGGACCGCAAATACATCAGTAACTTTCATCTTATCCAAGTCTTCACAACTCTCGATAAATACATCAAAAGGTGGGCAGAGCCCAGGGCTACTCTGCTCAGCATCCAAAGAACTATAGTATCCGTGTATTGATTTAGTAAGATAACCATACTTCCTCAATGTATCTGCCAAGCCACTTGTTCTTTGCACATCAAATCCCTCCAAAATCTCGGTTGTAAAACAGCTGCCATAAGCAAGTTAGATTAAATTAAACCAAGTCCTAACTACTTTACGATTAAAAATTGAAGCGCTTCAATTTTTAGGATAACACAAAATCTTGTGATGGTCTAGAATGCACATCATAAAAGCACTGTAAATAGGATTGCCATCCCCCATTCACAATAAAATCGAGTAATATCTCTTCGTCAGATATTACAATCCACTCTAAATAAGGAGTTAACATATCTAAACAGAAAGGGAAATCTAGAAATATTACATAAATGGATTTTTATGAAGTCCAAGAATACTTACGCAGTTTTGATGCTTTCGCGACCTCAGAAATTACCGAATTGGGATCACCTTCCACCAGATATGTCATCTTTTTAAGTCAACATCTCTTTCAAAGACCAATTGCATAAAAAGGGAGAAATAAATTAATGGTTATTAGTTCATGCATCAACACTGTTATTACTCTAATCCATACTTGAATAGCAGCTTTTTGGGCTTTTCAATGCGATAATTGTTATCTAAATTGATCACAAATTGAATGGAAAAAACCATCCTCAGAAATGCTTGCACTAACGCAATTATTTCTCATCTATTGCTGCTCTTTTTTCCTTTTACTAAGAATTAAACTCAAGCACCATAAACCTCTTTCAACACATCACAGCTTTAACAAATCAAATAATTAATTTTAAAGAATTCCAATACCACTATTATAGGGGGTAAATCAGAACCCTTTTACCTGAAAACAATCAATCAATCAAGAACTTGTAAAGAAACTACACCCAATAATTAAATCATACCCCTCTTATTGTTAAACTACTATGCAATCTATCCAAATAAACTTCAAATTCACATATTTAATCACGTTAAGCTCATTGAACAGACATATCGTGGTTTTCTTTAAGCTGCTAATTTTAATTCGCTAAACCTCAAGATTTATCAATAAATGAACTAACAGATCACACATTAAAGAATACAGATCAATTCGAACGAACACAAAATTTCACCTCAAAATTCAGAACGGCAGTATACAAAATTCTGTAAATAATTTACCTCCTCGAAGTGAGAGACAGAGTGGCAGCGGGCAGGTGAAGGATTGAGAGCTGCAAAGGCGGTTGAGGGCCGCACCACATTCACTGTAAATCCTTCAGAGTTTTTACTTGATCCAACATTCAACAATAGTTTTATCCACAACTAACAACACTATCCCGTATTATCAAAGAATTTAATCCAACACCTAACCACTCCAGCACTCCTCTTTACACGATTTTCAACCCCCAAAAATAATACAGGGAAATTTCAATTAAACAGATGAATACAAAATCAAATAACCCATAAAAAATTGGTAAATTAATTAAAGAAAACATTAAGTACCTTCAAGCTGATTAAACTTGATGCTTCAGTCAAGCACTCCAACTAAGCCTAATCTATTGGTTCATACAGAGCCACTTGTGAGGATAAGTTATGACCATGAAAAGAGGAAATAATGGAAAATGAAAACACTCTGTGTCTCTGCTCTTGGCTTTGGGCCTATTTTTTTTTATAAAAAGCCAAGTCCAAAACATGGCTAAACTAAAAATAAAAAATTAGGCCCAAACCCAAACCACAATCATCTCCTTCTTCGCTTCGGGGTCTGCGACGTCTGTCTTCTGGTTTCCGTTCTGCAAGCTGGCCTGCCGACGCCTGAAGATATTGAAGACTCCGGCGGATCCAGCCACCATCAAATCAATAGCAAAATCACATTTTAATTCTTTCAAATTTAGCACAGCAACTGCACTGCTCCTTTGAATCAAATAAATAGCATTTCAAGAATAAATTGATGAAGCCGAACTGATTTCATTTAATAAAACAAAAATAAAGAAAGGACACTATCCGAGAGTCACTGAGACATACATTGAGAGGACTGTGTGGAAATTGAGTGAATACCAGAATTTGAACATATCTTCGAAGCGGTTTCAATTGTCGATCCTTCAATGCAAGAGAATCGAGCCTGAGAGATAATCTGCCAAGAGCCCTAAGAGAAGAGAGAGGGAGGCGAGAATATTCTCCATTCTTCTGGCTTAGCAAGAGACGATTAATGCTTACGGCTTGCTTGCACAGTAACATAGAAAAAGTTTATCCCACATCGGAATTCTACAGATGAAGCACAATAAGTTTTTCCTATAAATAAATGGGCCAACAAACGATTCATATGCTTCCTGGGCCTGTCAATTAGGTTGGAAGTTTGAAAGTTTATAATTACTAGTCAATGCTTTTAGCCATTTATGTTTATTTAAAATAAATTAATTAATAAAAATGGTGAAAAATGAATTTTCTGTTAAAAAAAAAAAACCTTCCGTTAGTTCTTCCGTTAAATCAAGAAATTTTCGTTAGTTTTTCCGTTAAACCAACAAATACTGTTAGATAGCCACTTTTTATATAGAAGAGAAATTAAAGCATTGATGAAAAAGACGTTATTGGTATGCTCAAGTCTATAAATAAGTATCAATACATGCCTTCATTACAAATTACAAGTGTCTCTTAACACAATCTTGTAACAAAATGTTGTCAAGACATAGCCTCTCTCCAAGGAACTCCAAAAATAACTCGTATATTGTAGCACCGGCGCCCCCGTCCCCGACAATTGATGGGTACCCCTCTCCTCTCTTTATAATTCAACAATTTTAATTCGATTTTAATTTCTATTGAACACACACTATATATGATTTGCTGATAGAGCTCGTTTGACATGAGTTTTGAAAAGTTCAAAGTTGTTTCTAAAGTTAAGTTTCTAATTTCAAATATGTCAGATAATTTTTTGTTATCTAGAAAAGTTTTTATGAGAAGTTAATTAACCTAAAGTGATTTCTTTATGAAACTATTCTACGAGAAGTTGAAGGAGTCGTATCAAACATATCCTTAATCATTGTCTAAAAACTTCGTTTTATAAAGAGATCGCCTTTATATGCGTTCATTTAAATCTTGTTTTCAAGATCTAATTTCTTTTGTTATTTGAACAGAATTGAGTCCCAATCAAACGCTTCAATAGATACACAAAACCCCGCCGTCACCACTACCACCTCCGCCGCTGCCACCACGGGAAGGTCCAAGACAAGCGTCCACGTAACAGCCCTCGACGGCATAGTAAACGTCAACTCACTCTTCACCATGGCAACCTTCATAGGGTTCTCCCTAACTGTGCCTGCCGCTGGCAGCGCCGGGAATCCAGAATCATGCAACCCCAGCATCAACGCAATCAGGAGACTTATCGTTTTTGAAGTGATTTCGTTCAGTTTCTTTCTCTCTTCCTCCCTCATAGCACAAAGTCTGAAGTTGGCAATCAACTTGTTGAACAGTTTAGATGCAAGTGACCCTCATAAAGCCGATATCGACTCATCTTTCCACAAATACGCACTGTTTGGCTCCGCCATTGGATCTATCATGGGATGTGTGTTTCTGATGCTTTCGATTGTGGAGTTCATTCAGGTGAAATTGGGTGTACTTTCTTGTGGAGAAGAACCTGTATACGGCGTCGTAACACTGGTTGTGTTCGTAGGTTCTGGCTTGCTGGTTTATATTACTACTTCTATATACGCGGCATTCTTTATGTAACCTAATAGTCCGAGAGACAGTGGTTAATGCGTTCTTATATTTCAATATTTTCATATATTTTTTGTAAAATGCAAATATGAATTATTAATAAAATAAAATTGAAACTCTTAAGAAATTTATGGACGATTTTTCTGTGAATGTCTATTTAGTATTTAGTGTAGCTTTTTTGGGAGGATTGATTCGATACAAAAAGAAGAAGAGTTCATGGAAAAGTGGAATCGAGGTTGAAAAAATAAATTTTTGAATCGTTTTCGAAAATGTTTGTGTCTATTTGAGTGAAAATGGCCGAGTGAGCAAAACTCATCGGCTTTGCCCATGATGTAGAGCTTGTTTCGGTCCAATTCCATCGTTGGGGCTCTGAAAATGCGTTTTTCATTAGTCTGGATAATTTTCTTAATTTAATTAGATAAAACTTCAATTCCGTTTAGAGTTTGATCATATCTTTTATTCTTATCGTTATTTAGAATTAGTCTTTATCTAAAAGTTAGTTATTATCCACATTTTATTTACTGCTTTAAATACGCGTTGTAATTAATTTTTAAATTCAGTTGAATTATGAATTAAATAAAGAGTATTAAGAAGTTTCTCAAAATAATTCTCTTTTTTTGGTATTTGATCTTTCAAATCATAAAATTTGAATTTTTGTGAGGTTCTATTTTTTCTATAAGTTTCCGCTACATCAACAATTCAATTAAATTTTGATAGAATTGATGATTACATTTTGAATAAAAAAATCCAATCCTATAAGGTGAACGTTTGAGTAGGAAAACTTGGGTACATATTCATTTACTCCAAAATATTAATTTTGCCTTCTACATACTTAGCCCTGTTTGACGTCCAGTTTTTGGGAAAAATATATTTTGAAGGATGTATGGTTAAAATTAAGAAAAAAAGATATAGGCTCTAATCTTTAACTTGCACCCTTAAAAATTTTAAAAAGTTTGTGTCAAAACAATGGAATCGTTACAAGATTTCTATGTGAAAAAAATATATATATATTTTTTCAATGTGTTCCATATTATTAGGTAAATAAAGACAACATAATGTCCGAAGGTTGAAAGGAAGATCCATTAATTAACCTTTCCTTTTGGAAACATTGATTTTTTTATTAAATGGTCAAGAAATGTATCCAAATAATTTTCCATTGGACCTACCTCGAATGAAACACACCTTATAAAGTAAAGCGTTGATGAAAAACGTGTTTCTCATGCCATGTTTTTGAAGATTCTATAATTATTTGTATGGCATAAATAATCTTAGGAAAAATTGCAGCAGCTTCGCATAACCTTTCACTTTTTTACAAACTCTACTTTAACATTCACTTTGTGCCACACATAGTTTCAAACCTTTCAAAAATATGCAACTGAAGAACCATCCATTTGACTGTTAATTGATCGGACAAGTTAATTTTGACAAAATTTAAAAAGGGTAAAATGGTAACTTTACTATTTAGTCCTATAAATTAAATAAAAATAAAAGAAAATAAAATTGTTTATCATCTTTCTTCTTCACCTCACTCCACTATACATCATCCCAAAAATCAGAAAATCAGTTGCTGACACCACCAACATGTCGCCGCACTGCCCATGGCCACCACAAATCTCAAACAAAAACTTGTGTTTTCGATTTTCCTCCACTGTAAGCGAAATCTACCACCATGTCATTAAGATTTGTAAATTTTTGTATCTAATTTTTGCCACATAAAAAATGAACCCATTTCATTTTTATTCTTGAATTGCTGTGGTTTGACATGTTGGATGGGTCATTGGGTCCTTACTGGAAAGGAGTGGGTTTAGCCTTCAACTATACTTCTTCAACTATTTGGAAGGAGAAAGAAGTGGGTCTATGCATAGCCGAAAGAAGGACTCATTGAACTCTCGCCGTAAATGTCCCCTATTTTCTATACATCCGACGACCTTAATACTCTTCAAACGGCCACCAGTGTTTTCCTCACCAGCACTCACTATTGTTTGCATAAAAATGATGAATGTAGACAGGAACGGACCCAGCACCCGGCCAGAGGGGGCGGCCGCGTGTGCTGGGATCCGCCGGAGTAGTTTTTGGGAAGAAGTGGCGACTGGCGAGGCGCTGTTCATCTTCCTTCCGCCGGACTAGTTCATCTTCCTGCCTTCTGGTTCTGGTTTCTTTCTTTCTTTCTTTTTTTGTTTTTTTTATTACAATGGGCCGTTGCTGCCCAACCCACTAGCCATTATCTTTTTTTTTTTAATTGGATTGGCCGGTTGGGCCTTTGTTATTTCAGTTGGGTGACCAGCCCAAGTCCAAACTTTTCCCCCAAATCAAATTAAAATGTGTGGTATAGAAATTCAATCACGCGTCAACCAACGTCCAAGACTCCAACTCCAAGACAATTCTGATTTCACTCCCGCCGAGTTCCGCCACAGTCTGTCCGTCCGTCTTTGCCACCACCACCGATCGGAGACCCCCGTGTGAACGCCTGCAGCAGCTAGATTTTTCTCTGCCCAGAAGCTGTGTGTGTTTCTTTTCAACTGGAAGCCGTGAGTTTTCTTTTCTGCCCACGTTTTTTTTTTTTTGGTGTTATTATCTATTTATGAGTTATGGAACCGTGATTAAGGATAGTTTTCAGTTTATTTCAAGTATGATTTATGAATTTGAATTGGGGGAATTTGATTTGGAATTAGGGGAAATTAAAATTGGATGTGGAATTGAATTTGGAATTGAGGGTTTGGAATTGGATTAGGAATTGGGGGAAATTAAAATTGGAGATGGGTGATCGTTTATTTTCAATTTTGGTTGACGAGGGTCATGATAATTTTAGTGTGTGTGTTTACATATATATATTGAATAATTTTTAATATTATGTAATTAAATATTAATAAACGACCTCCTTCGTTGACCGTCGACGTTGACCAATCAATGTCCGCCCTGGTTGGTATGATTTGCTAAGTCCGTCCCTGAATGTAGAGGTGGAATTTGAAGTGGTTGCGGGGATAATATGGTGGAACGGAGATTGGGGAAGAGGATTAATCTGTTTAGGGATGGTGGCTGTGGTGGTGGTGCTATAGGTGGTGTTGGCTTTGGGTTGATTTGGTAGAACATGTGAAGGCATGGGTGAGTTAAGGGGTTGAAGGTCAGCGTTGCTGGTGGTGGTGGTTGTGACCCTAGTGGTTTTGGCCAAGTTTTGCTCACGTCAGGCAAAATTGTGGATTTGGGAGGGAGAATGATGGTGAGGGTGACGACGGCTATGGGCAATAGTGGTCAGTTGTCGACGAGGAGGCACTGGTGGTGCCAGCAGTGTGCCGGTACTGCCGTTGGCCAGGAAGAGAAGCCCTTTTTTTATTTTTTTTTTCTAATTTTTTGTTTATTTATTTAATGCAATAATTGTAAAGTTACAATTTTACCTCTTTTAAGAGTGTGTTTGATGCACATTAAAATTGAAAGAATGTATTTTTTTAATGATGTGATTGTGAATATGTGGTTGAAAAAAAGGAAAAGTTATTGATATGATAGAAAATATTATTTTATTAAAAAATGTGTGGTTGAAAATAAGTAGAAGAATGAAAATAAAAATAAAAATGTGGCTCAAATGTCCCCTATTTTCTATACATCCGACGACCTTAATACTCTTCAAACGGCCACCAGTGTTCTCCTCACCAACACTCACTATTGTTTGCATAAAAATGATGAATGTGGAGGTGGAATTTGAAGTGGGTGCGTGGATAATATGGTGAAGCGGAGGTTGGGGAAGAAGATTAATCCGGTCAGGGATGGTGGTGGTGGTGGTGGTGGTGGTTGATTTGGTAGGAATAGGTGAAGGCAGGGGTGTTGAAAGCCAGCGTTGCTGGTGGTGGTGGTTGTAACCCTGGTGGTTTTGGCCAAGTTTTGTTCACGTCGGGCAAAATTGTGGATTTGGGAGGGGGAATGATGGTGAGGGCGAAGGCAGGGGCGGCTGTGGGCAATAGTGGTTAGTTGTCGACGAGGAGGCACTAGTGGTGCCGGCAGTGTGTCGGTACTGCTGTTGGCAAGGAAGAGAAGCCCTTTTTTATTTTTTTTTCTAATTTTTTGTTTATTTATTTAATGAAATAATTGTAAAGTTACAATTTTACATTTTTTAAGAGAAATGTGGTGAATATGTGGTTTAAAAAAAAAAGTTATTGATGTGATGGAAAATATTATTTTATTGAAAAAATGAGTACAAGAATAAAAATGAAAATGAAAATGTGGCTCAAACAGTGTCTAATTTTGTCAAAATTAGTTAAAGTCCGGTTTTATTGGTCAACTAATGTTCATTTAGACCCAAAGTGCATATTTTTTAAAGGTTTGAAGTATGCAATACAAAAATGAAGGTTATAATAAAGTCTGCAAGAAAAAAGTAAAAAGTTAAGGATCGCTGCTTCTATTTTCCCATAATCTTACAAGAAAACAATCTCTAAAAGTAATATAGGAGCTATAGCTCCCCTCCTATCCCAGTCGAACTTTTTGGTCATGGATCTAGAGAGGCTAAAAAACAAAAGAGTGAAGTGAAGTGAAGTGAAGTAAAGTAGTGAAATGATTAGGGTTTCCTTCTTTCGTATGAGGGCTCTAGACAGGGGCGGACCCACATGGGGTCATGTGGGGTCAAATGACCCCACAATTTTATTTTATTTTTAATTATACCATGACTTATTTTTATCCACTGGTTGGTCTATTCCATAGAATTGTACTTTAATAAACATATAATACTTAGTTTTGTAACTCATCTTTGCTTGATTTGCAAATGTCTATTGATTATCGATACAAATCGTAACAGTACTATATCGACAACTACTATTACTCCATTAATTGTTCATATCTGTCTTCATAAACATTGTCTTGTTAACGATACATGAAGATCTTGGTAACAATTATAACTTATAATTATAATATTTTAATTATAATTATAATATTTTAAAACTATAATTATAATTATAATTATAACTTATAATTATAATATTTTAAAACTATAATTTCAATATTTTAAAACTATAATTTCAACGTTAAAAAATTTGTAAAAAAACTTTAAAAATGAAGTGATATATGACTGTAACCTGTTATGATAAATGATTGTGTTTGTAACCAGTTATATTATGTAAGTGTGACCATATGATTTTTGAAAAAAATAATAATGTTTGATTAATGATATGAAAACTTAAAAAACATGATTTCAGGTAATTTTCTCAAGAAATTTTTTAACGCATTCCCATCCGTGTTGTATCTAGTTTGTTATTTTTAACGTAACTACTTACTATACTACATTATCATGGTAAAAAAATAAAAATAAAAATAAAAAAATAGAATTGCTCACAAATACAACATTTCATGGATAAAAATAAGTCATGGTATTTATAATACTTAATACCAGGGACGATGAATGTGAATTATTTTTAAGAATAGTTTCTTGTTTTTGCGAAAGGTACAACATTGATATTTCCAACATGGATGATATTTTTATACCTCTAGGCCGTTCACGGTGTAACACGCAAGGAACGACAAATTTGCATAACTTTCGTGTGGATTTCTTCTATGTTATCATCGATATGCAAATTCAAGAGTTGAATGATCGTTTCTCTAAGGTAAATAGTGATTTACTCCTTTGTGTTTCATGCTTGTGTCCAGATAATTCATTTTCGGCTTTCAACAAGGACAATTTAATTCAGTTGTGTGAGTATTATCCCAAAGATTTTACACCAGTAGAGATCTTGGCTCTTGAAGAGCAAATTTAGACATATATTATTGATATGCGCACAACTGAAGATTTTCAAGGTTTACGAGGTCTTAATCATCTTGCAGAAAAGTTGGTTGAAACTAAAAAAAATGAAGTGTATCCATTAGTTTACCGACTTGTAACATAGGCGTTAATTCTTCCAGTTGCTACTGCTACAGTAGAGAGTGTATTTTCTGCAATGAAAATTGCCAAGAATCGACTGCGTAGTCGGATGGGAGATCAATGGTTAAGTGATAGTTTAGTTGCATATGTTGAAAACGATATATTTAACAATATTGATAACGATGTAATTATACGACGTTTTCAGAGTATGAAAACGCGTAGGTTACAATTGTAATAGCATATCGGCTTATTTTCGTCAATGATATGATATTTTGGAATTCTCATTTTTGACCCCACAACGCGAATCGTCTGGGTCCGCCCCTGGCTCTAGACCATTGATCTAGATCACGGATCAAGGGTCGCAATTATTTTTAAGTCATTGAGCAACACTTAAAAGTATTAAACCTCAAATGACATTTTTTTTAGGTTAAGTCAAATGTCGCGTGGAATGATCGAGCCTATATGTTCTTCAATTAGGGATCAAGAGACGTAAAGTCCAACGTAATACATTGTCACCCTCAAAAGGTTAATGTTCAGCAACAAAAAACCAACAATAATATACAATATGAATCATGTGCACACTGCATTTTTTCATTTCTGATAATGAAGGCGGCTATAAGAGCAGTGTCAGAAAGAAAATGGACTAATAATTAATTCTAATAACGTGCAGACAAAATTAGTTAAATAAAAACAACACATATATACTGTCGGAAAGTTGAACGGACATATGAATCATGTGCACACTGCATTTTCTCATTTACGATAATGGAGGCTAAGAGCAGTGGCAGCAAGAAAATGGACTAATAATTATTTTCTAATAACATTCAGACAAAATTAGGTAAATAAAAACAATACATATATACTGTCGGAAAGTTGAATGCACATATGAATCATGTGCACACTGCATTTTTTCTTTTTTTTTTTTTGGTTAACGTAGGAACCCGTAGCTACTACCCGCCGCGGAGCCCTGACCATCCCGAAGGAGCAGATGCCCGATCATTGTGAGTGCGCACTAGGTAAACCCGCTTCATGTGTAGTAGTTCGTAAACCACACAGGAGAGGTAAACCACACTAGACAAACACGGTGCAACGAGCTCGACAAATGAAGTGTTGGCAGGGGATTCGTACTCGTGACTTTTGGTCTCCGCGTTCACCTGCTCCACCAATTCGGCCACCACTGAAGGGGTACGTGCACACTGCATTTTGTCATTTCCGGTAATGGAGGCGGCTATAAGAGCAGTGGCAGCAAGAAAATGGACTAATAATTAGGTAAATAAAAACAACACAATTATACTGTCGGGAAGTTGAACGGATAATCCATTAAACTTTCCCCGAGTAGGTAAACATAAAAATATTATACCCAAAAAAAAAATATGTATTTTGGTTGTTTAAGGATTTGTTCGTTTCTTAACAGTTGTTGTCGAGACCACGTTTTAAATATCAAATAGGGTAAATTGCATGCATGGTCAAGAAATACATTCCAAGAAAGTCACCAATTGGACGTTACTTAGAATAATTAAAACCAATTATAATAAAATAAATAGTTGCTGAAAATATGAAAAACATTCTGATGCAAACCTCCTTGCCCTCTTGTTTGGGATGTTGAAGCTGAACTCTATATATATGAGTACATATATAATATATGCATTCATCATTTCACCATATACTTAAATAATCTTGTAAGAAAAAGATCTCAAGAAATATCATGTCTGCTGTAGCTTCAGCCCAGTTACCGTCGAACTTTTCCGTCTTGGATGGGTACTAATCTCTCTCTCTCTCTCTCTCTCTCTCAAATAAATAGTTTTTCTTCTTTTTTATTTCGTTCATAATTTGAGACTCCAGTACTCAAAAACATATTATAGCACCCCTTAGGATACCTATCCAGGAATTTTCACTACTCAATCGTAGATGATGAAATTGTTAAAGATTTGACCTACCAATCACTAAAATCCCCCAGAGGAGGAGAAGGCTAAGTGGAGCGAAAGGGTTTTTGTAACATATTTATTCTATGCTATTGTAGGCTTTAGAAAAGGGTTTTTGTAACATATTTATTCTATGCGATTGTAGGCTTTCGCAGTCGATCGGATTAGATAGATAATCCTTCAACACATCATAGGCCATTGAAAGACTAATCCCCCGACTTGCAAGATTGGGATATGTATGTGTGTGTAAGTTATAAGCTAAGATGTGATTTTCATCAACCTTAGTTTTATCTTAAAGGTCAACCTTATGAATAGGAAAAGTCATAATCCTTATATATTGATTAATGAGCTACGCTATTCGTGAATTCTCTCCCCCAACCCCACCTATCACCAGGGGCGAGCTGGCCCCCTGTCACGAACAGGGCCTATGTGGCCATATTTGTTTAGATTTATTCTTGATTAATAGGTCCCACTAAATATGTAGTTAATAAATGGATATTTGTTGTGAATGTACACTCGAAATTCAGCCTCTGTTCGTCGAATATTAATTTCAACTGTACGTGAATTATTGTTTTCATATTTAGACTATATGAAATTCTGTGATAACACTTTCCTCCATTGCTGAACAGAATTGAGTCGCAATCAAAAGTTTCACTGAACGCACAAAACCCTACCACGACACAACCCTCCACCGCGGTGAAATCCAACAAGACGAGCATCCATGTAACTGCCCTGGATGGTATAGTAAACGTAAACTCGCTCTTCACCATGGCAATCTTCATCGGCTTCTCCCTAACGGTGCCTGCAGCCGGCAGTGCTGGGCATCCAGCATCATGCAACGCCAGTGTCGATACAGTCAGGAAACTTATTGTTTTCGAAGTAGTTTCCTTCAGTTTCTTTCTATTCTCCTCCCTCATAGCTCAAAGTATAAAGCTGTCGATCAACCTATTGAACAGTTTAGATGCAGCTGACCCTCATAAAGCTGATATTAACTCTTCAGTTCTGAAATATGGGTTGTTTGGATCCGCAATTGGATCCATCATGGGATGCATGTTCTTGATGCTTTCAATTGTGAACTTTATTCAGGTGAAATTGGGTGTGTTTTCTTGTGGAGATGAACCAGTATACGCCGTTGTGACACTTGTTGTATTCGTGGGTTCGGCTCTACTGGTTTATATAATTACTTCCATTTATGCTGCATTCTTTATGTAAACCCGAATATTGATATATAACTCGGACTATAATATTTGTAGCAAAATATAGACCATATTATTTGTATTTCCAACGTTTAAGATATATATATTTCAATAAAAGTGAAAGTAAGTGTATCTTTATTAATTCGTTAGACGTATATATTTTGTGTTTTTCATTCGATTAGATCTTTTAGAGTTTAGAAAATCATTTAATTTCTTGAATATAAGCATCGGCGCTTAGAAGATCGTTGTTCTGTGTGTGTGTATGTTTAGTTGGACAACGATATAGTAATTAATTAAAATTTGGAATATTATGATAAAAAAATATGGATACAATATTGGATTATGTAACTTTTCACAATTTTGAGATTGTGTGTTTAGAATTTGATTCCTCATAAATTTTGTAGTTCAAATATAATAAATTTTAAATATAAGGACGTATTTGATTTCGAATAAATCACAACTATTTTCTTCATCAATCTATACGGCATGCTTGAGAATTATGATGTAAATATTCAATTTTTACGGCTGTTCAAAAATGTATGCCGTAAATACTGTAATGAAATTTTCACAGCACGTTTTATATGCACGACGTAAATGAATGTCGTAAAAAGTTACTTTTGTTGTAGTAAATATGGACTACTTATGCACAAGGGTCATAGGCGAGTGGCTATTTTCGCAAATTTCCCTATAAAAGTAAAGGTCGCGATAAATATACTCTTCTCTCTTCAAAAGTGTTTCCAAATTCTCCATCTCCATTTTTGTATAAATTTCGGATCATTTGAACATTATCGTCAAATTAGGCAAAATTGACAAAAAAAAAAAGAAAATAGTCTATTTAGACACTCTATCTCTTCCTTTTGTTCGGATTTCAAAACATCTAGACATTCTCCGGTCGAGCTAAAAAATTTTCAAATCCATTATGAGAATTATAGGTTGCTGATAGCTTTCCATATTTTCCAAATTCTTATAGTTTCATGCAATTGTATATTTTCTCTCCCAATTGTTTTATAAAAATTCGTGTTATGCTTCGAAAAATTGGAGATTGTTACAATTCCCATATCCTACCAACGGTCCCAGCTCATGTAATTCTCATTTTAATAACAACTTGACTTATTGACAAAAAGTTATAAAGAAACGTCAATCAGAACTTTGTGTGCAACAACAATAAAAGGTCGAGGATCGAACCCTCATTCGGCAAAAACCATTTATAAGTTAATTCAACCACAAATTTCAATGGTCCACAAGTACTATCCAATTATCCACCATTTATTTGTAAAAAAAGAAAATTGATTCCAAAATGGAGGCTTATAAGTTAAAACGTCTATAAATTCTTTACAAACGTATGCTAAAATGAAATTGGAGACCGACTTGCAAAGTACATCATAAGATGGGGTTCTACAATGCAATTTTCGATTGCATACAAGTAGCAGTGATTGATTGTGTGTTTGAACCACTTTATAATATATTTTGGAATAGTAAATTGATGGAGGATGTGTGGTTGAAAAAAAAGAAAAAATTATTGATTTGATGAAAAATATTATTTTATTAAAAAATATGTGATTGAAAATGAATGAAAGAATTAAAATGAAAATTGTAACGTGGCTTTCGTCGAACGGTCTCCGACAGTGAGAATCCAAAACCCCAAAAGCAAAGAACATCTTTTTCCTCTTCCTTTCTCTTACTTTCCCTTCTACACTAGGAAATTAAATGGAGAAATAAACCGTCCATAAACAGCAAAATTTCAAGCTGAAAACACCAATTTCACACCCAAGGAAACCTAATTATGTCTCGGTAAATTCTTCTTCCTGTATATAAATGTCTGCGTGTATATTATTTAAAGATTTTGATGGAATTTCATTTTTCTTGAATTTTACAGATCTGAATCTTTCCCAACCACCACCACCACCAGCGTCCATGTCACTGCCCTAGACGGCCTGGTAAATGTTAATTCCCTCTTTACAATAGCAGTCTTTGTGGGTCTCTCCTTGACGACTCCCGGCCAGCACAGCCTCGAAAACCCATCTGCCTGCGATGCCGGCGTCGACGTGGCTGAGAAACTCCTAGTTTTCGAGGTCGTGTCTTTCAGCTTCTTTCTGTTTTCCTCTCTAGTGGCCCAAGGCCTTAAATTGGCCATTAATTTGTTGAACAGCAAGGATGTGGATGAGATCTTCAGGGCCCATATGAATTTGAAGGTGTTGAGGTTTGGGATGTTGGCCTCCGCCGTCGGTTCCGTGATGGGGTGCTTGTTTTTGATGCTGTCAATGGTAAATGTGATCCAGATTAGATTGGGGATGCTGTCTTGTGGGAGTAAGTCCGCCGTGCACGCGGTGGCGGCACTGGTGATTCTGATGACCTCCGCTCTTGCGATTTATATTTCCACTGCTGTGTATTCCTTTCTTCGTTGAATCAAATTGTTGGTTATTTGCTGAAGTTTGTTACTCTAGAGAGTTTATTCACCTTGGTGGAATATAAGAAACAATAAAAGTTACTTTCAGCTGTTTGTCTGAGAATTAAGGTATATTTGAGCTTTGAATAGGAAATTATGATTCGAACAAGAATTAAGTATATTTGAGCTTTGTGTAGGAAATTATTATTCAAACAAGAATTAATCCCCACGTACAGGGATTATTTTCACACAGGCTCACCAGGCTACTCACGTGGGTGGGGCCACCAAGTATTTAAAAAAAATTATGCGCGAAACCCACATGTATGAATGTCGTGAGTAACATGTGAAAATAATCCTTATGCGTGAAGCATGGTTGTTCTAACAAATCCAACAAACAAAAGCTTATAACTAACAAATTTATGGATAGTTTGGCAGGGTTTTTACTCTCTTGTAGATTAATTTTCCGATGAAGTTATTTTATGTCAGCTTTATCAAGAAACTTTTATGCTCGGATAAAACACTTCAAAAAAAAATATCCAAACATTTTCAGATGCAACTTCTTAGTCTTCAAAGTAATTTCTGACTTCTTCAAACCCTATCAAACAAACCTTAAAATTGGGTCTTTTTTATTTTAACAAGGTCATTAAATTTTTCAAATTTAAAATTTATGGTTTCTATGGCATGTTTAAATGTTGGATAATGCTATTAATAATCACTCACTATCGTAGTCGTCCTATGTATCACACATATGATGCACCGTAATCGTCTTGATTTGCAACTTTTGCGAATTTTTAAGTTTCAATTTGATCGTCGTATGCAAATCGCTATCATCTCGAATCATTTGACTTGAATGCTTAACTTTCACTTTGTTCTTCATTTCGAATCCGATTTATAATAAGTTGATTTTGTCAATGTTTGATTGATTTCAAGTTGAACTATCATCACTCAAAATCAATTGTTAGAAATAATATTCATTTTTTTGTTATAATCAAAACATTAAGGTTATAATTAATCATAGGTCAACACCGTAATCATCATATGTTACACACATATGGCGGTTAATCATTTAATGCTTGAGATAATAAAAATTTATCACATTAATACATTAAATTACTACCGCCACTTATAAGTCTCGTTGAACGACTACAATATTGAACAACCGAAAATAACATTGTTTAGATTCGACGTGATTAGATATTATTGACATTTAACTATCTTGTCACATTTGTAAGTCTACACTCCAATTATCTCTAAACGCTATTCGGCGGACTAAAAGATGCTCGAATAAAAAATTGGCATACAACCTTAAAAAATCAATATTTTTTTATGAAAATTGTGAAAATGTACAAAATATATTGGTCTTTCGACAAAGGGCAATAACCTTTTTTCTATGTGGGCCACAGGCTACCAATTTCTAGGGCTGGCCAATAGCCTTAGAATGTATACGGGCCTGACCCATAACTTTACTGGGGGTCAGCCCAGAAAGTACTAACAAAAAAGTTGGAATCTAAATTTTACCGGGTACCGAATAGGGAAATACAAGCAAATGACCCAAATTCAAAGCCAAAACCCCAAACTAACCCATTTCACTATTCAAATATATAAACTACCTAAAATACCCTTAATATAAAAAGTTTCAAAATAAGTTATTTTAGTCCTCATAACTTTAATTCTAATTTTGGATTCGACAAAATTGTTTGCCCCTTGCAATAAAAATTAACTTTTCTTCACCATCAACTCTTTCCACCTATCTTGAGCCGAAAAAATTTGATATTGATTAATAATTTTATTTTTGAATTTTTGCATTTTAGGATCAATAAAAAATGGTATCAGAGCCCTATATCTTGAGGAATTAACGACATTAGAGAATGGAAGATAATAACGAAATTTGCATAGGATGGTACGTTAACAATTCTACTGAATATTTAGATACTGATAGTTATATTCAACATCTTGTTAATAAATCAAGAAATTTGATTAATAAAATAAAAGACTCCGATAGTCTTAAAATAAAGAAAAAATTTGAAAAGAAAATTACTTTTCTTTTAATAGATTTTGATGAAGTTTTAGACGAAAACATAGGATATCTTGTTAAAATGCCTATTCTTATAGAAATGAAAACTTTAAAAAGAATACAAAGGGTTCTTAACAATGAAATTATGAGAATTGAAGAATTAGATACCTAAGGATCATGGAAATAGAAAATTCAGAAAATATAGAAATTGAAGTATACGAAGGAGTAGAGGGATATGCCTTAAAAGGAAAATTTGATTGGGAAAAATTTAGAAAAATTAATAGAGCAGAATTAAGTCTAAAACCACCAGGAGAAAATAAATTATTCAATATTTTAGGATCAAATTTTTAGAAGAAAAAAGTTAGTCATTAATGAATATCATGAAATAGAAAAAGCCATAGATATTAAACATACACAAGGAAAAATAAAATTAAATCTTATAACAAAAAGAAATATTAATGAATTCCTAGGAAAATTAAAACAAGAAAAACGAGATAAAATATCTTATATTTATCTTGCTGGAATACAAATAATAATAAAATCATGTTTTAAAGAAGGAATTAATAGTCCTATAATACTTAATCTACAAGATGAAAGATGTATAAGCTATGAGAAAATGGAAATTTAGGAATAATAAAAGGAAATTTAGCCTATAAAAAATTAAAATTTACTTGTTATCCAAGATATTGCGTACATATAAATGATAAAAATTTAGATGATTGTCTTAGTCTACATTTTAAGATGACTAATAAAATATTAAAAGATGATAATAAAGTTTTTACTATATTATATCAAGGATTATATTGTTATACAAATAGTAATTATGGAAATATATATAAAGAAAAACCTTTTATAGAAATTGACGAAGAATTTAGGGATATAGGAGAAGCAATCTTACCAAGAGAACAAGACATAGAAGAAATAGAAAATTTTGAGATAGGACATGATGATGCTATAAGTATTGATCAACCTATAATACCAAAACAAATAACATATAAAGAAAATAAAATAATTATTGGAAATAATACAGTAAAACATAGTATTTCAAAAATAATACAAAGTAAAAATAATAGTGTTTATGGTATCAAAGGAAAGTTTTTTAATGGAAATAAATGGATAAATGAAATTAAAATACTTATTGATACCGGAGCAAGTCAGAATCATATCTGCTCTCTTATTGATGAAGGAATTAAAAAGAAAAAAGTTGAACCTTATAGTTATAGAGATTTTGAAGAAAAAATAAACTCTTGTGATATCATAGGACAAATTCAAATTAAATTAGGAAATTTATTATTAAGCATAGAATGCTATATTGATAATAATATGAATTTTGATGAACATCCAATATTATTAGGAAATTCATTTTTAAATAGTCTTGATAATTATAAAATAGACAAGGAAGGAATTCTTATTACACATCAAGGAATAACTACATATTGCCCTAAAGAAAAATGAGTAGAGAAATAAAATTCCCAATAAGTGTATATATACAAATAACTGTATTTGAATCAAAAATAACTACTTGTGCTCTAATTGATACAGAGTGAGATAACTGTCTTTAAAGAATTTTTATTACCAAAGTGGATAGAAAATAAACAACAATTAACTTTACAAGGAATAACTGGAGTAAGAGAATCTTTAAAATATAAAAATGAAAATATAGAAGTTATAATAGGATCTAAAATAGTAACCATAAGAAATGTTTACCAATATAATATTAATGATTGGGATATTATTCTTGGAAATGACTTTCTACAACAGTTTAGTCAATATAGTCAAAATATTTATACCATTCAATTAAAAACACCATGTGGACATTTACTAAAAATTGCTAGAGAATTTAAACCATTCCGAGTTCAGCCAACTCAGCGTGGTGAAAAAATAGAATTTATACCAAAATTACTCAATTATTCAATCAAAACAATTACTCTTGATCAAATAAAAGATCTTTTAGCTAAAAATTATAATGAAAACCCACTTGAAAAATGGGAAAAATCAAAAACAACAGCTAAAATAGAACTATTAGAACCAACAATCATTATTAGAGTCAAACATATGCTCTATAATCAAGAAGATAAGGAAGAATTTCAAATACAAATTCAAGAACTTCTTAATCAAAAACTGATAAGGAGAAGTAATAGCCCTCATAGTAGCCCAGCTTATATGGTTAGAAATCATTCGGAGATAAAAAGAGGAAAACCTAGGATGGTAGTAAATTATAAAGAACTTAATAAAAACACTAAGTTTGATGGATATTATTTACCAAATAAAGAAGTATTAATAAATATAGCTAAGAATAAAAAATATTATTCAAAATTTGATTGTAAATCTGGATTTTGGCAAATTAAACTAGAAGATAATAGTATACCATTAACAGCATTTAGTACTCCACAAGGACATTATGAATGGTTAGTTATGCCATTTGGATTAAAAAATGCATCACAAATTTATCAAAGAAGAATGGATGAAGTCTTTAAAACTTATAATTTTCTTATAGTTTATGTTGATGATATACTTGTTTGTTCAGAAACATATGAAGATCATCTTAAATATCTTAGAATTTTTGCAACACTTTGCTCAAAAGAAGGTATAATACTTAGTCAGAAAAAAGCAGAAGTAGCAAAACATGAAATTGAATTCTTAGGAATGATAATAAATAGTGATGGAATAAAATTGCAACCTCATATTTCAGAAAAAATAATTTTATTTCCTGATAAATTAGAAAATAAGCAATAAATTCAAAAGTTTTTGGGTTGTCTTAATTATGCTGAAAGATTTATAGAAAAACTTGCAGAAAAAAGAAATAAACTTCAGAAACTATTAAGAAAATCAAATAAATTAGGTTGGAATGAAGAACATACTCTTTGTGTTAAAAATTTAAAAGAAAATTGTAAAAATTTACCTAAACTTAGACTTCCTGATGAAAAAGATAAATTAATAGTTCAAACCGATGCTTCAGATTTATATTGGAGTGCTTTATTAAAAACTGATTTAAATGAAATTTGCAGGTATACTAGTGGAACATTTAATAATGTCAAGTAAATTATTCCACCAATGAGAAAGAATTATTGTCAGTAGTTAAAGGAATAAACAAATTTAAAATGTTTTTGTTACCCAAGGAATTTATTGTTCAAACTGATAATACACAACTAAACGGACTAGTAAATAATAAATTACCAAATTCACCCCAACATAGAAGGTTACATAGATGGCAAGTGTTACTATCTTTTTATAATTTTAAATTTGAATATATTAAAGGAAAAGATAATTTATTTGCTGATTTCTTGAGCAGGAATCATGAATATGGAAAAGATTGAAGCATTTACAAAGGAATTACAAGATCTTCTAACGATTTTAATGCATTATCTTCTTGCTCAAGAAGATCATCTTGATATTCGACAAACTTTGTGTGATTTATCAAGCAAAGTTGTTGAAAGTGGGAAAAAGATTGAAAAATTGAATGATAACAAAGAAAAAATAGTTGAAAAATTGTCAGAATGTTTAGACTTTTTTGCAAATTGTAGCCAGGAGTATCCTCCTTTAAAAGGTGAATACAGCCGAAAGGCTAGTCACATCCCGTTTCGGGAGATTAATACATCCACATCGAGTGGAGAATCAAAATTTAAGAGAAATGACTCTCTTACCTCGCAAGAGGAAAAAATCATAAAAAAGGGTCCACAACAACTACCTGTCAGTATGGACAAATTGTTGGAAAAATTTACAAGCGGAAAAGGAGCCGCTGAGTCTAGTACTCAAACATCCTTATCAAAAGACCCATTGGAAACCTACGGTATCAGTGAATTCCAAGAAGATAAAAAATCACCAATTGGTGACCTTAAATCACCAAAGGGAATAATTGCTACTCATCATATCAGAGCTAATCTACATCCAATGAAAAAGGAGTATTATGAATTCTCAGAATGGGTATATAATTTCAGAGAAGGAAGTTCTCTATATTTGACAGCCCTTCCAACGGCGATTTATCCAAGAATCAGTGCAGTTCAAGAAGCAGATCCTAATATTGTTCGAAAATTGGCAGCATTTGGATTTTTAGATCGTCTCTTCCCAGGGATAGATCTAAAAGAAATTGAACAATTTGACAAAGAATTTGTTAATTGTGTTAAAAAATTCAGCGATAAACAACCGATTGAACTGAGATTTTACACGATTAGTCCTGAATATAAAGAACCAGAGTGCTATGGAGAACATCATCTCATCACAATTCGGAAAAATAATGGAAATCCACTCAAGGAGATTCAGATTTTTAAAGAATTGCCCACTATTAATAGAAAATGGATGATTTACAGACGAGCTCTCGGAATAAAATCGCTCCGCTCAACAATGCGCTTCTTTATGGAGAAAGATACATGGTCTATGGTATGAGTAATAATTGGATCCTTATACGCAGAGGAGATAAAGAATCAAAAATTCTTGAAGAAAAAATCATGGAATTATGAACGATCAATTTTACGGAAGTGAAGAATGCATTAAAGAAGCCTCGCCGACTTATGGGACACGTCCACAAGTAAAGGACGATCAAGAAAAACGCACCGACAAAGACCATGTGAACTTTGAAGATAAGAAGACAAATTGGCCAAGCTAGAATCAAAAGAAATTGCCGACAATCGAATAAAGACAACCAACAACCACTTTTAATATTTTCAACCACATTTGAAATTATTGTACTTCTTACTTTTGTGTTGTAAAAATCTGATCGCCGGAGAAGCTTTCTGAAGTGCGAGCCTTTCTATAAATTGAGACCCTTCTCATTAGAAAAGATCATCGAAAGTTAGCCATCTCGAAATCTCATCCTCGAACTACCATCTAAAACCTTCAACAATGATCTTTGTAATCATTCTCTTTAAAGAGTAGAAACCACTCTTCGAGTATCAATCTCTGTAAAAATCTTTGTATAATAGCTTTCAAGCTATCTTCGCATCAATAAAATCTTTGAGTTTGAAATAAATCTTTTATTACGCTTTGAGTGTTGTTCTACACGGTGAGTCTCATTGAGAGTTTTGAGTGCCTTTGTGTCCATTTTGTCGCACATCGTCGGACTTTGGCCAACTCTTGTGACGAAGGTGACCAGAACATATAACATTCTTGCTATTTGGCGAAGCGTGGTAAGGCCCATTTTAAGCTACAAGAAAATTTATTGTCCGAAAAGTTGCATGAAAATTATTATATAAGAATTTTTATGAGAGATTGTTTACTTTGAAGAACTTTTATCATGGAAAGTTACGAGTTTTATTATAGATCTCGTACCTTTTAGATATACTAATAGTATTGATTATAGTCACATGATAGAAATTCCAGAAACTTATGATAGTTATACTAGAGGAATAAATTTCATAAAAAGAGATAGTAGATATTATGAAAAATGCCTTACAATTGTATCATTTGGATTAAAAGAAAAATTGCCTAAAGAAATAATAAAAATGATTATATTTTTCTGGTTAGATAGTGAAAATAGTGAAAGAACTTTTGAAACTACAGAGCATATAAGTTATAATGAAATTTCTGAATTATATGATTTTGATCTTAGTTTTGACGATATAGAATAAGAATATGCCTGGAATAACTAGAAAATCTTGTGATAATAAAATAAAAATTTTAGAAGAACAGATAATAACTGACAATAATCGTAGAGAAATAGAAAGGGAAATTTCTAATTGGAATAAAATTAAAAGAGAATTATTAAGGAATGAAATTACAAGAGAATTAAGAAGAGAAGAACAATTTAGAAGAGAAATAAGACAAATGATAAATAATATAATAATTAATTCCTTAAATATACCAGACTAATATGAGTTTACCAACAAAAATAAGATTTGATAAACAAGAAATAGAAAATATTAGATTACCAATAGGAAGCTATCAAACTAAAAAATGGAATACAACTCTGTTTCAACCTTTAAGCTCATGGGGAAATACAGATGAATGGTTAAATATGACTACAAATTGGACTAATGCATTTTTATGGCAACAATTAGGACAATTAAAATCTAAAGACGTAGAAGCTATAGACGAAATAAATAATATAGATCCAAAAGATGAAATAACTAAAGAAAGGTTAGAAGTTTTAAGCAAAAATATGTCTAAACAATTTAATAAAATAAAAGACCAAATTAATAATTTAGAAATACTTGATGAAGCTAAACTTGAAGAAATTCAAAATCGAATATCAAAAATTGCACACAAAAATAGTATTAATAAAATAGCAACTTTAGAAGAAAAAGTAGACATTATTAATTATAAACTTGATATTCTATTGAAAAAATTAGGATTTGAAATTGAAAAACCATCTTATAAAAAACCTAAAATATGAGTATGAATGATAAAATTAATTTAATTGAGAAAAATATAAAAACAATTGATGAAAAAATAACTAGAATTGAAATAGGCTACGAAGAAGAGAAAGAAAGATTACAAAATAATTTTTTAAGAATATAAAATCTTTTAAATAGAATAATAGAAAACTTAAATAAAGAAAAACCATTTAAACCAGATTATACTAAAGAACTTAAAGAAATTAGAAAGAAAATTGAAAAATATGAAGAATTAATACAATTTAATGGAGGATTAAAAGAAGATATAGAAAAATTATTGATTGATCTTAGAAAGCAAGAAGAAAATCTTATAGAAAAAGAAGAAGGAAAATTAATTATAGAAGAACAATGAACGAAGAAATGGAAAATTTAATATTTGACTTAGAAAACTTAAAAATTTGTGAAGAAATAACTAAAAATCATATGGTTGGAAAAACAGGAGGACCACGAGCAGCTAAAACAAGAAGAATATGGAGAAACTAGCACGATATACTGTAAAAATAGACCCTAGAAGATATGTTAATACAAAGTAGATTTTAGAACTACCAAAGAAAGAAGGTATAGAGATCAATTTAAACCAATTTTAAGAGAATCAAACCCACTGAAAATTGCAGGATCATATTTAAATTTAGATTGTGAATTAGATGTTAGAAGAGCTATAAGTGAATGGAGTACCAATATGATAACACACTTTAATTATAATCGCATGAATACGTATAATAAAAATAGAATCAATATTTATTAGCAACATTTAAAGGAAATGTGTTTAATTGGTATAGAGGATTAGAAGAAACAACAAAAGGTATTTGGAAAGATAGTATTGAAGGATTTGGAATTAGTATAATAGAAGGAATAAATAGAGTTGCTACAAGAATTTATAGAGAATTTCTTTGGAAAGATTGGGTAAATGAAAGTACTAAAACTAGATTAGAAGAAATAGAAGATGCTAAAAATGAATGGAACATTTACAAATTTGTAATATGTGTTACTCGATGAATATTGTTGTGAATATAGTAAATATTATTATATAATGTTTGGAAGTGGAGCTGATAATAATTATTATAAGGAAGTTTTTATTAGAAAATTACCACCACCATGGAATAATTATTTTCAAAATAAGATTAAAGAAAAACAATTAGGAAGAAATGAAGAAGGATATACATTAGGATTTATTATAAGAACTATAAAAGACTTAAATAAGTACTATGTGTAGTAATCAAATGATTTATAAACAATCAGATTTATACAAGATAGGATTTGTTGTAGAGATACGAAGTACTGTGAAATTGGGGATGTTATGATTATAAAAGAAAAATAAAAATAAAACCCAAGAAATATAAAAAATATAATAAGTTTAAAAAGAAATATTTTAAACCAAAAAGAAAATATTTTAGAAGAAAATATAAACCTTATAATAAAAAACCATTAGATAAAAAACGATGTAAATGTTGGAATTGCAATGAAGAATGTCATATTAGTACTGAATGCCCAAAAAAGAAAGTTAGAATATTAATTACGGACTTTGAACAAATTAGAGATGAATGTGAAGAAGTTGATATTGAAGAAATAGAAGTAAATGAAGAAATATTTGAAGAAAAATCAGATTTAGAAGAAACGTCTAGTGATGATGAATAAAAACAAGAATAAAACTAATTTCGAAAAAATTATAAGGATTGAGGACTTGATCTGCAATAAATAACCCATTTCATTAAGGGTAAAACTGATTTTTTAACAAAAATCTTAAAAAGCCACTATTCATAGGTCATTTTGCAAAATCTCCCGTACCGAATATGCCCTCTGAATGAATATAAATTACACTTGCTGCACGGCCGGGAATCATCTTTGATGGATATTATTGAGTAAAAAATGTATTTTAAATAATGACATAATGAGAAATATGTAGTTAAAAAGAAAGAAAAATTTATTGTTGTGATGAAAAATATTATTTTATTAAAAAATGTGTGGTTAAAAATGAATTTTGAAAGAATGTGTGTCAAACATGAGCTTAACAAGCAGATTCTCTCTTGCCATTTTCTAGTACTCATCAGAGTTCATCGTGATTGTATGTTATTTTGAAGTATTTTATAAGTGCTGTAAATATAATATTTGGTACAAATTTATTATGAGGATTTGATGAATCTCAAATAAACTAAAAAAAAAATAACATTTAGGATAGAAATTTAAGAAAATAAAATTTAACTCTTAAAACTCAATTTCTATTATTCAATTTTTTTGTGAAAATGAAATATTACAAATGAACAACATTTTCAATACTACATTTATTATACTCCCTCCGTTCCAATTGTATGAGCTGAGTTTCATTTTTTCTCTTATCCCAAATATATGGACTTGTTTCCTAATGTAGAATATTTTGTTTTGTTCCTTTATCAATATACTCTCATTAAATTTTTCTCACTTAATATGTCAACTTCTTGAAATCATCCAAATACACACATTTCCCACTTTTTGGAAACATGGAACTATTCTCATTTCTTTTCTTTTTTTTTCAAATTATTTATTAGTTTCAACAATAATTTAATTTTACATACTGAAAATTAAATAGGGGTAAACTAGGAAAGATTTTGGTAAAAATTATTTTTTCAATGATATTAAAGAAGATTTCTTAATCCGTATGAAAAACGAAATAAGCCAATATAATTGAGACGGATGGAGTATAAGAATTAATTGCCAATATATGAATTTAAACACCCATTAAAATTTCTGAATACATGAATAGATTCATAAAAGTCAATATTCATTGAATCTAGATTAATGTTAATATTAATTAATTGAAAATTAATAATATGAAATTCATACATGATAAGAATTTTGTAATATTTATTATATATTGAAAAACAAAAAGTAAGCTATTATTTAAATAATTGAGTCGTGGTGGGATTAAAATCATTCAAAAAATAATTTATAATATTTAAAAGATTGTATTTTAAATAGTGATATGATTAGAAATGTATTATTAAAAAGTAAGAAAAAATTATTAATGTGATAAAAAATATTATTTTATTAAAAATTACGTGTTTGAAAATGTGTTTTGAAAGAATTTGTGCAAGGGGCTGGCTCAATATATTACAGAGAACGTATGTCAAACAAACATTTTATGCTCTAATTCGAGCCCTATCTCCAGTTTCAGCTTCCGAATTAGGGATTTCTGTTAATTATCCTTTTTATGGATTCTTTGCTAGCGAATTACGCGTCATCGGATGAGGAACAAGAACAGGAAAATCAGCAACAGCAGAAGCCAAAACTACCAGAAAAATCTGTGGATCCTCAAAAAGTGAAGGTAGAAGGTGAAGGAGAAAAAGATTTTCTATCAAAACCATCCAGGAAAATCTCCGATTCCCTCCCACCTCCGAAATCGTCTCTCTTTAATTCGCTACCTCCACCCAAATCCCACCTCGCACAGACCCCATTTGATTTCAAGGAACCCTCTGTGCCAAAACCCCTATCGCAATTTAAACAAGAAGAGCTAGATGAAATCCCAGAAAATAGGAACCCTAAATCGTCTTCTACTTCGTTGTTTTCTTCTCTTCCTCAACCCAAATCGTCATCGTCGTCATTTTCTTCTTCTCTATTTTCTTCACTTCCGCCACCAAAATCCGGTATTTCCGAAGCCCGTCAAGTCCTCCCAAGTTCCATGACTTCATCTGCTTCTTTTGATTCTAATTCGAAAAGGGTTGTTCAATTTAGGCCTCCGCCAATTGTTAATCCTTTTTCGAATAAAGCTAAGGATGAAGAGGAGGATTCAGAGGAGGACGAGAAAGAAAAACAACGAAAAAAGTCGAAAGAGTCTGTTTCTACTTCATCTGTGAAGTCGTTTTTATCAAGTATTCCTGCACCCAAGAACTCAACTACATTGGGTACTTTTCCTTCAGCTTTGGGTACTGGTAGGAGATCTATGCTTGAAACTGATGCTTCTGCATCAAATTTAAATAGCGTTGGTACTATGGGGAGTGATGCGGATGTGAAATCCAGTATAGGATATTCAGAAAATCAGTCTGGTGATGGGTCATCGTTGAGTTATGATCATTCTAATGTGAATTCAGGGAGTGAGAGCTATGCAAATTATGATGGCTACAGTGCTGGTTATGATGATAGTGTTGGAACTGGTGAAGGTGTTCATTATTCGAATTGGAATGGGCAAACTGGGGATTATACAAATTATGGTGCGGGTTATGGGGACGATGGGCAGTATGAGAGTAACTGGATTGATGGGTCCGGTTCAACTGCAGTGGCCGAGGGATCGGGATTGGCTGAAAGTGGATTGCAAGTGCCTGGGAAGAGGGGTAGGAATGATGCTCCAGAGCAGATTGTTGAGGTGAGGCAGGATGAGTTGTTGAAAAATCGGCCAAGGGAAGACCAAGCCAAATTAACTGGGATTGCTTTTGGCCCTGCGTACAAGGTATGGCTTTTGTTCCCCTAAGCAGAAATTTAGAAGTTAACTTTCTAAAATTTGCATTTTTCATGCGTTGATGCTTATTAGTTTGTGAAACATTTGGAACGCCATAAATATTGACATTGTTTGAAATTCCTAAAACAGAAGACAATGTTCAAGATACAGTTATATGTTCTCATAAAATTTGTCGGAAAGCTGTCTCTAAGTGGTGCGCCTTCTAGTGCGTATACAGCGTTTTAAAAGCACTAGAGGCTTACATTTGAGGCTAGGAGTCTAAAAGCTTACAGTCTGAGTGCCCTTTGTGGCCTTGACTTGTTAAGGCACATGTATCAAGGCATATGCCTCAAGGTAGACAAGGTTGCTAATCGCCTCTACACCTGATTCAACCTTTTTAAACACTGAGTTGATTTATGATAATACTATTCGTTTGACTCTCGATATATTTCTGTTAAGCGGATTTAAATAGAGTTTGTATACTTAATCCTTGGTAGTCACGAGTAGGCTTCAGGACTATTTAACTTAAATTCATAAGCCTATATATCAAAAGTACTTTTTGGAGAAACTATTTATGCAGAAACATTAGAATAATTTTATTAATTTGATACCTGTTGTGCTTCCAATGAACTTACCTAGTGGGAAAGAGAGGGAAAGGGTGTTAGATATGTAGTGAGTTTATATGGAGAAAGCAACATAGTGTTCTTACCATATCGGTGGATGGTAAGTTCAATTTCATATCTTACCACGTAATACAAATGATTTGAAAAACTTTATTCTAATACTATTTTTGCTTCATCTCCAGTCTTCAATCTTTTTCATTCTGTTGAACAATTTTATATGAAATGACACTAGATATCCTTAAACACTCTCTTGCTGGTATTTATACCCCCATTGAAAATCTCACAACAGGACATAAGCATACATCATGAACAACAAGACCTTTGCCAATAGGGGAATCTTGTGTTTTAGTTTTATCAGACACTGGGTGAACACCACACCATTGCATATGGGTCATTATTGCTTAAGTGATATCTCACAGAACTTAAACCAAGAAGGTGGGGCTTTAAGTCATGAACGATAACTTCGTCAGCAGAAGGACAATATATTGGTGGAAAATCCCATTCTAACAATCTGATTTCCCATAATATAATGCAACAATTTCTGGTTATGTCATCCCATTGTCACTAGCTTCTGGTCTGTCCAGTTATTTGTTAATGGCTGCCAAAATTTCATTATAAACAACTGTTGTTTCTGGGTTCATTTGGTCATTCAATATTTCGGCAATGTTTAGAAATATTAAATATTTTCTAACTTTTCATACCTTCTCAACATCATGTTAGAGACTATAGTTAGCTTTGAGGCTGGCTGATGCGGTCAGGAGTGCTAGTGAATGAGATTAAGCTTTGATACGTTTGAAGTCGAAGATTCTTTGAGGGAAACAATATCTTGGACGAGTTATTTTCCTACAAGCCATAGTTTTTGTTGAGGAACGGGCTGAAGTCTTACTTTTATTGTAATAATATCAATCTAGATATCCAATATGTCCCCGAAAAATATTAACGGAGTTGCTGAAAATTGTAGTTTCTAGCCTCAAGTTAATCTAGTGTTCATTATACAATATTCTAGTTAAGTTGGTGACTTGGTTCTTGCTATTATCTCTTGGCTTAAGAGATGTTCTATTTCTGGGCTTTTTTTCTTTGTCTTTGTCTTGATTGCATTCTTGGTTGACAAGATTAGTATGGGTTTGGAGTTACGGTTTGAGCTGTAAACGTGAAACTTCTCCAGTTCCATTGATATTTTCCTCCATAGAAAAATTGCCTTTCGTCCTCATTTTTCTCTCCAAGAAACTACATCTTCAGCATGTAAATTTCTTCATTTTATTTTTTGGCCTGCTTCAGTTTTTCTTCTTTCTTCCCCCTGTAGGTGGACAGGGATTCATGTTCTAAATAACTATGCATCATAGAATAAGAAAAAGATTGCAATTATGTGATCAACAGTACCTGATATGAAGCTGGTACTAAAGATGTTACATGGACAGCATGAATGTTCAGCGTTGAATTTGAATCATACACGACTAATAAACTATAGCTTAAGAAATTATTTTTCTTTTGCATACTTCTTGTAGTCATTCTCTCTCTCTCTCTTGTTTGGGATAAATTATACCTTTTCCTTTTAATGAAACTCTGACTCAAACATAGAGGTGATTTCTAATTATCGTGTGTATTATTTTATCTTTTTCTTTCGAGTTTAATGACTGGCTTTAAGAACACATCTCAATTATCTGCATTTTGCTTTCTTGTAGCCCGCTTCAACCAAGGGTAAGCCTTCAAAGCTACATAAAAGGAAGCATCAAATTGGTTCCTTACTTTACGATCTGAGACAGAAAGAGATGGAGCTTGCAGAGCGACGTGCCAAAGGTTTCCTTACTAAAGCACAAACACATGCAAAATATGGATGGTAAGATAGGGCGGCAGTGACCTTTCTCGTGTTTCGTGTCTCGGTAAAATCACTTCAAGTTGGCAACAATACTTTCATTTTCATTTTCCTTTCTCCAACTATATTCTGTATCTTGTCGCAGTAATTGTATTGGGCTAATATTTGAACAATTACTGTTTTGAATCTCATATTCTCTGCAACACCGAAATAGTATGCTTTGCTTTAGGAATCGTGCTACTCGTACAATCTTTGTTGACAACATCCTACTTGGTAGCATCACATTCATCCATTTTGAAAACTGTTTTTTATGTCAAATGCTCGAATTTGGACAACACGTGGTTGTCAACCATGTTTGTACAATTAGCTTTATTGTTGCTTTAGTCCTTTAAAACTTGCATGATTTTGAGTAACAATATTAAGAACCTCGTTATATTTACAGAAAACAGTATCAGTTCGTGTCATGCCCAACAACTTGACCAAAACACCAATGTTTGACAAATATAGTTAAAAAAGGTTGGTCCTACGCCATGATCTTAGAGGAATTCTGTCCTTTTCTGGTCCTGAACCTGGAATGCTGTACATATTTTCTTTCAGCAATTAACCACAATGAAATTGGGGATTATAGCCCAAGAAGCATTAGCCATTATGGAGTAGGCACAATAGTGATACAATGACGAAGCAAAGTTGTCCAAGTGATGAAATATACAGCAGTCCCAAAGAAATGGCCATTTGACGTATGTAGCTGTATGACTTCTGTTGCTATAGCATACCAAGCAGATTTCACTAAGATCAGCGGTAATATTAGCCAAGAAAGAAAAGTACTTTCGTAATAGGAGTAATCGCTTCTACATCGACGACACTAACATCCCGTCTGGTATACCTTGAATCACTTTTGCTGAATTCTTGCCCTGCCAATTTTCACTTATAAGTAGAATGTACAGTGCCAATAGTATTGCCAAGTCATCTTACCTATGATATAAGATTGATGAATGGATGAAGAAAGTATATAAATATAAAGAACTTACAAACTTCTGCTAGGTAATGTGGAGTCTTCTCCTTGTAAAATTCTGGAGAAAACTCGAAATATCCATGAGGATAATGTGCGTTAGGCGGGGGAACATCCACCAGCACACAAGCAGCCTATCAACTTTTGATGTTTTATGTAACTTCCCTAGCATAAAGAAAAACACGATGAAATGGATAAACTCCGACCGAGGAAATCCTACAACTTCGTTTTAACAATAACAAATTAACCCTTGTTTTTTGTGTCATTATTCCTTCCTCAAAACACTTATAAGCCACTTTACTTCAATATCTCATTCTAAAGTATTCTACAGAAATTTCATCATTCTTATGAATTGGTCTTTCTAGATTGATGCAAAATAATACTCCAACCACTTAACTTCCTTTCATTAATTAATATTCAATCAATGTCAACTCCACTAATTTCAAGACTTGAAAGAATCTATCAAATATAGACATAATTCCTGAAATAATAATTCAAAGATTACCTGATAAGATCCAGATGATGAGCAGAGAAGAGAAGAGATGCCATAAACACCGAAAATGGTTGATTGGAGAGGAATCAAAGAACATAACCAAACAATTTTAGATCTCTTGAAATGTAGGGGCGATCACATTCTCCTACTCATCTCTATTTGTAGTACTCTCCTGTCAAACCCTTCTCAAGGCATTAACCAACCGTAATCTAATCGCACCGGCTCGAGGAAATAGGTGCTTTCTCGGCTGAGTGCGACGTTCACATCGCCCAGGAGTGGCTGGAGAAGCTGCCTCCCTCATCCTACGAGGAGCAGTACGTTTTGAAGAGGAATTCTTGTTCTCTGGTTCTGAATAAACACTCGAGGCACGGATGCTAGGTTGTTCTCTCTCCTGAGCTGCCGGGAATGGTAGTGGCGGTGCCTGAGCCAAAGCTGTGGGACATTCCGTAATCTTTTGATCATTTGTAAGGTTTGCGCTTTGAATAATATGGAAGAATATTTTGTGTACTCGACTGTGAAGATGACAATGAGGATTACGAGTCTGATTTTGTTTGATCTGCATTGTAACATTGATTGAAATTTGATAAATTAATCGTCCTCGAATTTCCCTGTACCCCGAATTCTTGACTCAAAATAGAACGTTTCATTGTTTAATTGCTTTATCTTCATTTATTTTAAGTTGTTCATGCAACACTATCGCGTTTCTACATTAGCTCATGCAATTAAAATCTTGGCTTCTACCATTGCTCAATCCTTCTTCTTTGATGAGAAGGAAGTAGGAACGACAAATTTCTACATGTTCAAATCAAAAAGGAAGTAGGAACGACAAATTTCTACATGTTCAAATCAAAAAGTAATATTGAAGTAACATCCGGAATACATAAGAGAAAGCTGTATATTGTTTGTTGTTAGCAATAACTCGCCGGGACTTGAATCACTTGATGGATATAGCTGGTCAAACGGCGACTGCCGCCCACCCTTCCACCACCTTTACCTCCAACGGTTATGGCATAAACAAAAATTGACAAAACAAAGCAGAAAATATTAGAAATAAAAACGGAGACTTTGGAAGTTAAATTTAAAGAAAAAATTCACCTGTTTTACGAATCAAAGCATGTGGGCTGAATAACCCAACTAGTGGCACCTCTAATGCACATCTAATGCTGCTACCGTGATATCGATTATTTTGTTTGTATACTTCTCCTTACATTATGGATGACATTTGCTGTGTTGTAAAAAAAAAAAAATTGGTGGAAAAACTGTTCATTTTTTTTAAACCTGTCAACTTAAATGATGCCGTGTGGCAGAGCGTAAGGAATGATGTAAGAAATAATGTACACCAAGCATTATTGTCGTGATATACTACAGAAGAAAAAATAGCCACAAGATGAAATTGAAGCAACTCATCGTAGCAAGATTAAAACTTGTACAACATCCTTCAAATATTTCTTTAATCACAATCTCAAAAGGAAAATGCCGTAAAATAATTCTAAAGCTTTTAAGCATATCATGTAGTATTGTCAATAATGAGAAAAGAACTCGGACAAAATTCCGTACATTTCAGGATTAGAGAAAGATGCTCCTCCCTGCTTTGGCCCAAACAGCAACCGCCTTGCAGTTCAGTACATCTACAAACATGATTTGGTTCAGATAAAAAAAAAGCTAAAAACAGGAGGGAGGGAGGGAGGGATCCGCCTTGCAGTTCAGTACATCTACAAACATGATTTGGTTCAGATAAAAAAAAAGCTAAAAACAGGAGGGAGAGGGAGGAAGGGGGAGAGAGAGAGAGAGAGAGAGAGAGAGAGAGAGAGAGTGCTTGCCTTTTTATTTGAATAATACAGCAGAGGGAGGGACAAAGAGTTCATATAATTTGCACTATCGACGACTTGGGATTACAACTATTCCACGCAGATTTCTCTATACTAATTCGATAAACATAGATGAAGTCATATGATCAAGATCTGCAAGTGCTGCGTTAGAATCAGATTCTGAGCAATAGTTGCTGGGGGGACTGTAATTATTCCAATTAATGTCAGGAGAGTTCGCATTGCTGCCATTTATTCGAAAGCCAATCTCGAGCTTTTCCCATGGTATGCGCACCTGCTCATGCAAAGAGAATGTATTTATGCATTTTAGTTTGGACTTATAATTTAATGGTGAAAAATAAGTGACTTTAAATCAAGAAATGAGGTTAATTACCTGAGTGAAACCATATCAACACTTTCGAACTAGCTGGCTCTCAAACTAGGGGAAAAATTGTATTTACATATTTATTTAATAATATTTTATGATACTCTATTACATAAAATATCACCAAAAATATTGCATCCTAAAATCTCTCAGTTAGACACTTCGAGCTTGTTTTGAGCTCCAATTTTGGGAACAAAATTCATTTTGAAATAGTATTTTGAATGAAAATGTGTGGTTAAAAAGATAATGAAAAGTTTTGAATTTGCGTGTAATATTATTTTATTAAAAAATGTATGATCGAAAATAAGATAGAAATGTATTTGTAAAATAATGGAGATAAATGGAAATTGAACATGAGCACATAATTTGCCTTGCATTAATTATCACTGTAAAAAAGGTGTCCACGAATTGAAAATTACATGGGTAACCAGCAGCTACAACACAGTGCAAGCAAGATCAGTTGCAAGTTTTCATCTGCACTGAATAGATTGCCAGAAATATTGATTGTGATCATCTGGTATTATGGATTCTTGGTTTTTAAAGGTATCCTGAATTTTCATACACAAACCGTTTATCTCAAACTATGATGAACATGCTTAAGCAGGTTGAATGCATGTGAAAAGTTTGATCGACTTAAAATTCCTCATACTTCAAATGTAAAACATACAAGCTGCAGAAACTTCATTAAACAAAAGGAAAAGAGTGATGAGAAGTTGGACACTTCAGGTTGAAAAAAATAAAGACAAAAAAGAAATATATAGGCTCCAGATTATAAGATGTATCTACCATAAAGAAACACCAATCGTTCATAAGCATCTTAGGTTACGTCTGCTCCAATTATAATATTATAAACAACAAAAGGCCATGAATACAAAGCTAAATAACAATCTAAAGAACACAGTTCCACATTGCTTTATCATCAACGTTAGAAAAATTTCATCTGCTCATTAAAGAACATGATAGTAGTGCACTACTAAAATGCTGGAGTTTCAGAACTCTTTTAAGATCGCAGATATGAAATTGAGACCCCCCTTTCTTAAATTACTAGAAACTATGATAGTATTCAACCTACACTTTGCAAGAGCTGTATGAATTAATGGATTATATACCTCTCGTGTTTTTTTTAAGCATTCCTAACAACATACCTCCTTGAAAACGTGCACACACATGCACAACCAAAAAAGAAATATAAATTCGGGAAAACACAGATTACATATTGTGTATTACAAGTTACATTTAAAAAAGTTTCAGGTAATCAGATAAAAAATGAAACATGAAAGTATATTGCCTATAGGGAGGGCAATGGGCCGCGCCGGCTTAAGTTAAAACCCTCCTCCTTTATCCGGAATTGAGACCGACTACTTAAATACCAATTATGCAGAGTTAAAAATTGTACACGAATAACTTGTTATTTATACATTTTAAAAAAAAAAAATTAATAGTATTATAAAATAGCAAATTTATTAATATAATTAGATTAAATATTACTTACCTGACACCACGCAATTTTGGCATATTTATTTTGTAGTCGTAAATGAACGTCTTGTCAATTCTTCACGCACATTAATGCCTCCAAAACATCTTTCAGTCGGCTCCTGATCTCGAACAAAATCCTCTTACCTACATTAAAAGCAAACTTCGAAACTACAATACTAACCGGAGGTGTTAGTAAGTCTTCTGCAATCACATTAGGGATTGATCCTGATGATTAGGTGAATCAAGATCCGTCATTATCTCAATTTTTTCCATTTTTGAAAAAAAAATAATCTTTTTTATTATTAGGTAATTTCTTTCCGAATTTTCTTAGGGTTTCGCTATTTGAACGTTGTAAGCCCTTTGAGGCAACTCAATTTTGGATGAAATAAAGTTTTCTTGAATTTCTCTTCGTTGAATTTCTTTTTGTGTGAATTTTTGTCTTCCCTATAATTTTTCGCTGCATCAGCGTCGGCCCCCACTCAATTTTCAATTTTTTTTAGTTATTTTGTTTTAAGTTTTTTTTTAGGTTTTCAGATTTTTTCCAAGGTTTTTTGGTTTCACCCCCACTGAACTTCCTTCATGGGTCTACCCTGCATATAATTCATTTCAAATAAAATTCATTCTAAATTCCTTTTAAGTGATAAGTATGTCAAAAGTTAAAGCTTTAGAAATTTGCTCAATTAAATATTTAGAATTAATTTTATTTGAATTGGATGTCCATGATATATGCCAAAGAAAATAACATATGCAAGTCTTCACAATATCTTCTAAGCTTTAATTCCACAAAACGTCAACAAAAAAATGCATTCTTGGCCCCCAAAATGTGCACCAAACAAGGGCTAAACACCATACAGCTATACTCCAGATAAAATAATGTGCAGCTATATAACCTCTTTTAGTAATCCCTTTTCATAAATTCAAAGTTAAAGATATATCATCACCATATTTTTGTAAATTAATAATCAATTGTTTCTTCGTATCGACGAAATATTTTATTGTATTGGAATGAAGTGTGGAATGGCCCACTTACGCCTATATTTAAAATAACTGCCAATACCCAATATAAATCATATATACCCAATTATTACAAATATATCTCTTCCGTTCTCCATTTTCATCGTACGAGCTTTTCTCTGAAACAAAGGAGTAAGATTTATTTTTCCTTCCCATTTTCACGTGCATTGGTATTTTCTATAAGCTATAGTTGTATTGGCAATTTGTGCCCAACGACATAACCCACTATGTCGTGGCAAACGAGCGGAGAGGTTCAGCCGCTCCGCTCATGAAAAACCGACTCGTGGGCGGACCAATGAGCTCATCCACGAGCCTTCGTCAGCGGCTCTCGTCCAAAGCAAGGCGAGTGGAACACAATGACCGAAACGGTCATTGAACTTTAAAAGTGACGAAACGATCACTGAATTTTTTTTCCAATCGCTTTTAAATTTCAGTGACCGAAACGGTCACACTGTGTTAGGCGGGCCACGAACTCGACCTGTTTGCCACCACTAGGTTGGTGCAAAAGGTTTGTCCATATCCAATGACAAGCCTGAGCCGACTTTTCACGAGCCGCTCCGCCCCGTTTACCACCACTAAGTTGGTGCGTGCAAAGGAGAGTATTGTCAATGGCCCTCACAACAAAAAGTTAATTCCTTACGCATATCATCGCAACAAATCACAAATGTTTTAATCTCTTCCAATTTCATCAACTCCAAATCAATGTCCTCTTTGAATATAGAAAAAAGTAAATGGATTAATTACACTTTCGAAACTCAATTGGATCATATTGCCAAAACCAATAGAATCTAATTCTTATTTCGATTTCAAGACGATAAAAATATGAAATTCAAAAATTTAAATCATGACTTCATTATTAAATGCATAATTTCCCTAGTTTTAAAATAGAACAGTTGTCTTTCATTTTTTTTATTACCCGGTGTCCACAACGTTCGCACAATTTCTGCGTCCCTACTGACAGTTGTATAAACTGTCAGTCACATATATCTTATGTTATTTTCTACCATCACAGCATGCCCAACACGCAATAAAACAAAGAATATATAAGTGTTTATAATATATATGTTGTAATTAGTTATAAATATATACATGCAATGGGGTTGTTTTCGGGGAAGAAATCGTAATCTCTTTCGACAAGATGATATAGTGCTAGTCGGACTAAAAAAACACTAGAAATACGTAGAAATGTTCGACTGCAGGGTACAGTATTCTTCAAGTTCTCAATCGACAAACGATCGAGAATATCAATTATAGTATATCAAAAGGCAAGTCACTGTGAGATAATAAAATTACAGTGCTTAAAATATGAATTAAAAATTTATTATAAAATAAAATGAGTATTTTAGAAATACATATTCCATCAATATAGGTTCTGCAAAGAGAACCTCCAGATGCTAGTTATCTTCATCCTCTCTGACCATTTTAACTCACTAAAAAGCATATTCATCATAAAAAAATCACCAAAAGCACATCTAAAGCATATAGACCCCACAAAAAAAATAGTCTGCAAGTTCCAATTAACGTCTTCCATGCTATTATTTATTTATTTTTCTAGGGCTCTTCTGTGCGCAATATGTGGCATCTTTTAGAATCTAGCAGTTGACTGTTAAACTGCAGTGTCTGTTCAAGACACAACTTTTCAACTTCTATAAATAAGGGACTAGGAAGACGTTAATTGGGACTTGAAGACTTTTTTTTTTTTTTTGTGGGGTTATGTTTTAAATGTAATTTTGGTGATTTTTTATGATAAATATGTTTTTTAATGAGTTAAAATGTTCATGGAGGATGAAGATAGTTGGCATCTCGAGGTTCTCTTTGCAGAACCTACATCGATGGAATATGTATTTCTAAAATACTCATTTTATTTTATAATAAATTTTTAATTCATATGTTAAGCATTGTAATTTTATTATGTCACAGTGACTTGCCTTTTGATATACTATAATTGATATTCTCGATCGTCTGTCGATTGAGAACTTGAAGAATACTATACCCTGCAGTCGAACATTTCTACACATTTCTGTGTTTTTCTAGTCCAACTAGCACTATATCATCTTGCCGAAAGAGATTACGATTTCTTCCCCGAAAACAACCCCATTTTATGTATATATTTATAACTAATTATAACATATATGTTATAAACACTTATATATTCTTTGTTTTATTGCGTGTTGGGCATGCTGTGATGGTAGAAAATGACATAAGATATATGGGACTGACAGTTTATACAACTGTCAGTAGGGACGCAGAAATTGTGCGAACGTTGTGGACACCGGGTAATAAAAAAAATGAAAGACAATTGTTCTATTTTAAAACTATGGGAATTATGCATTTAATAATGAAGTCATGATTTAAATTTTTGAATTTCATATTTTTATCGTTCTTGGAATCGAAATAAAAATTAAATTCTACTGGCTTTGGCAATATGGTCCAATTGAGTTTCAAAAATGTGTTTAATCCATTTACTTTTTTCAATTGCAGGGATAATGGATATGTCCAAAGAGGACATTGATTTAGAGTTGATGGAATTAGAAGAGATGTTGAGGGAAGGATTAGGACCTTTGTGATTTGTTGCGACGATTGATAAGCGCAAGGAACTAACTTTTTGCCGTGAGGGCCATTTTTTGACCTTGCGAATTCATTTGGGTGACTGTGAACCTGTAAATATTTTGTGTATGTGGAGTGGAGAGTTATATGTTTCAAAATATTATACTTACCACTTATATACAGGGATAATATAGAAATATTCCCAACATGTCAACACATTTGCTTTGAATGAAATATTGGTATTTTCTATAATCTGTAGTTGTATTGGTAATTTGTGCCCAAGGATATAACCCACTATCTAAAATACACGAGTGTTTTATAAAGCATGGGATATAGACAACAATACCCTCCTTTGCACCAACCTGAATTTACGACCAGTGTAACGCAGGATATTGTATTTTCAATTTTTCATCGTCCGAGTTAGAGGGAAGTTAATGAGAGTTGAAAGCGTAAAAAGATGTGACTGAATATATAACCTTTCTTATTTTTTAGTGTATATATATATAATCCATGTGGGAATGATATGTTTGATCATTCCTGAACTGAGGAAGAATACTGAATAAACTGCGACCTCCAAATTTGTTGGAATGATACCTCTGTCATGAGATCACGCATCCCATCAATAGTGAAGGATGGGAAGGTTGTCTAGCACTAATAACTTCCATGTTTCCCATGAATCCTATCTGGTCTTCAGCTTCCCAATAATTTCCAAGTAGCACCACAAATTCATTATAATGATTTATTCTATTTCATATGACTCCCGTCCAGGTTATAAAAAATTTCGGAATAGTTTCCTCTATACAAAAACAATGAAGGAATGAATGTTGGATGATCTTTGAATTCATGTTTTCTCGTTAAAGTCTATTTATAAATCTCACTATACTTTCTTTTATATGAATATTACTAGGGCATCTATAATAAAAATCCTTCTATTGTGTCTCGACAGTCTCGTAATGGTTATGGCTACACCTTTGCATCCTGTATGTGGTCATACTCTCAGCAAATTGCATCACCACTCTATTCCTTTTTAGTTAATTATCCTTGAAGTTAATCGTTACCTGTCATTGTTCGTTGTATTCATAATACTGATTGTCCATAAATAATGATAATCTATAGACGCGTGGAAGATCTTTTAGATATACAGATAGTGGCATTAGCATGTAAAGAGTGTTGACTACTTGTGTGCTAATTGTTGGATTAGAGGTCATGTGTTAAATCATCTAACTGAATTCTCAACAAATTGATTGATCTAACTGTTGAAACCTGTTGCTTCAAATCAAGGTCTAGACTAATATTTTAGCTGTAGTTGCTTGTAGTTGCTTGATTGGTCGTATGAAGATTAGACATATGCGAACCTGCTTAGCTAAGTTCGATTTTTCCCTATCGAATGCTCTATGTTCTCCATGTCTTAATGATCTATCCACCTAAAATTTACATGCTAATATGTCAGTTGTGAAACTCGGAGTAGATATGTGGCCCCAAGTTATTGTGCTTAATTTTCTTTATTTTCATATTAATGTTCTTGTGATTGAAAGAAAAATGGAACCGATTTTTGTTGAATCGTTTTGCAGTCCGAAGCTTGTTTCTTGACTAGAGCTGGGATTAGCACAGAAAGTGGAATTCCTTATTATAGAAGTTTACTTTTCTCAACTTAAAAGGCAGAAAAGCAACAGTTTCACCTTCAAAATGCTGCTCGACCTTTTTGTTAACATGAACCTCACAAAAAGTGTTAATGGTTTTTTAGGTGGTTGTCTTGTCATTATTCTATTATACAATCATATTTGAATGTCTGCCATTTCCATTGTTTACTGAACATCTGTAATCCAAATATTCTCAAGTATAGAAAGTTCTCCTTCTCTTGCTTTTCAGTTTAACTCTTAAACCTACTTCTTATTTATTAAGGATTCTTACAGTCACTTCAGAAATTCTTAGCCTAATAAATGATACTAGCTTTAAAGTAGCTGTTGAGTCTTCTTCCATTGCCTAATACATGGTAACTTACTGTTCTTGGCTAAGTTGGCTTATGCGCACTTGTTAAGATTGCACAATTATGCATATTGTTGTTTTACTAAAATTAAATAATTTCAAACACACTTGATAGAAATCTTGTTCTAATGTAATCACATAAACGTATCATTACGAAAGATTAATAATAAGAGATACAAAACGTGTACGAAATGTATATGTAACATGCATATGCATCGGGTATTGATCCAATGATATTTTGACTGATCATATAACTCCAACAATATATATAAAGATAAATTCCCTAATACTTAGATACACAAAAGTCTTAAGCTCGAATGACAAAATAACAAAAAGATTCTAACATTTTACTCCAAAGTCCAACCATAGCAAAAGTATTTTTCTTCTTTAGGAGTGTGTTTGATGGATATTATTGAGAAAATAATGTATTTTAAATAGTGATACGATGGGAAATGTGGTTAAAAGGAAAAGTTATTAATGTGATAGAAAATATTATTTTATTGAAGAATGTGTGGTTGAAAATGAGTTTTGAAATAATGTATTTTGAAAGAATGTGTGGTTGAAAATGAGCTAATTAACATATCATGCCTTGTTAGTGTTGTTTGCTGATTCCCTTTCTTGGACTCTAGTGCCAATGGTATGGTGTGGTTTAACAACAACAATCTGAAAATTCACAACAAAAAATAACTCAAAACATTTACGTAAGAATACAAAAAGAGAATTGGAACATATATTTACCTACTCCCTCCGTCCCAATTATATAGGCTGGGTTTCCTTTTTCTCTTGTCCCAAATATATAGGCTTGTTTCCTAATGTAGAATATTTTATTGTGTTCTTTTACTAATATACCCTTATTAAATTTTCCCCACTTAATATGCAAACTTCTTGAAAATTCAAATTCTTTATGAATTCCAACAATAATTTAGTTTTACCCACTGAAAATTAAATAGGGATAAACTAGGAAAGATCTTGACAAAAATTAATTTTCCAATGACATTAAATAAGTTTTCTTAATCCGTGTGAAAAATCAAACAAACCTATATAATTGGGACGGAGGGAGTAATAAACTCATTTCATGTGAAGAATGGAGAAATGACATGAAAAATAAGTCAAATTCTAGATTTACCAGAAAGTTCCGCGCTGATCTCTTAAAATCAAGCATCCTAATAGCAAGTTCACAGCTTTGTGAGACAATGGGCCAGGATCCTCAGCAAATTCCTTGAGCAGCATAATACATTCGCGGTCTACAAATCCATAAGATGCATGAAAGAAGAATTGTGCAAAATAAAAAAGAAAAATTATACTATTGAAGATCAAGTAAAATATATATAGAATAAACCAGCTCATTTTTTTCACCTATTCTTCATCCATAAAAATATGTACTTAACAGCATGGTAATTGGTAAAGTCTGTACCAATTTTTTTCGAGAGATTTTGCATATCAATTTGTTGAAACTTTTTCACCAACTCATAATATTAATTTAATTGGAAACACAAAATAATTTAGAGAATTGCGTCTATGGTATATTGCAGTCGGACCCCAAAAAAAAAAAAGAAAGAAAGAAAGACGTCTAGCCCGCCATCTAGACTCGCTGAAAAAATAGTTTTCATTCTAATGCAATTGCCATGGCCAACTAACTATAATATGATAAATATACCTCAAATGGTATAAGAACAATATGTAAAAAGTACAAATGGAGGACATACATGTAGTCGAATCAAGACCTTCTTTTACTGCAATAGAATGAAGAGCATCAGCAGCATTATGTCTAACCAGAGGATGTTCGGAGGCACTCTGAAGAACCTGGGATAAAGCATGAAAAGCTCTTTTGTTCCCTATTAGAACTAAGCAATACGCAACCTGGGGAACAGGTCAATAGAACATTAGATGTTCAAGTAATAGAGTCAATTCCTCCAGTTACAACCAGAACCAACTTCCCAAACTCAAAAACTCAAGTGTTGAGGGTCACTCTCAAACTACTTTGACCATTTGTGTGCATGTGATCTCTCTTTCGTTATAGGTTAATGTCTCTTTAGAAAAACTTGGCATTAAAGCACAAAATGAAATCGTACATGGCACCGTAGAACTGTGCTTTCTGCATATAGGGATTCAATAATAGCTGTGATTGCTTCCTCAGTACAAGAGGTCGGATGAAGACAATAAAGTCGAAGTGAAAAAAGTGCAGAGCAGCGCTCATATAGGCTATTGTCTTCATTTAGTAGAACTTACCTGAATAATATACCAGAGAACAAAACAAATAATTTTCTAGACTGGTAAGACCATATTATGATTATCAATCTATATCAAGAAGTGCAAACCTTAATTCCGGAATAGGGCGAAAGAGCAATGGAGCTACTTCCAACAAATTGAAACGTCTTAATTCATCAGGCTTCGCATTGGTTAGCTCCCTAATTCGAGTAAGAGCCAGTTCACATGATTCTTTAACTTCTGCAGATGGATCAGATTCGAAAGCAGTCTTCAAGACTGGAACACTACTCTCTAAACCAAACGCACCAAGAGATTCTGCAGCCTGTTAAATAAACAGAGTAAGAAAAAAGACGAATATACATTATCCAAATTCAAAAGCATAATACCTTTAGGCGAACAATGGGATGCAAGGAAAGATCGCCTAGAACAGCTTGTAACGCAGGGATAGCATCAGGATCTTGCATCCGACCCAATTTATTCGCGGCCCCGTGTCCCAGAATGCTTGACTTATCCCTCATTGCTAAAACAGGAAAAAAAAAAAAGGGAGTCTATATGACATCTCCCTCATTCAAGCAAGCCAGTCATCAAGTCATTAACCCACAAAACAGATCGCACAAGAATTTCTTAGAAGACTGCTCACACCGAAAGCTCTAAATCGCTCCGAAATTGGTTGATTTTCTTCCAACAACAGATCGCACAAGAATTCCTTAGAAGCTTTCTCAACAGTTTTCGATTTGTACGCAGCCATTCTGAAAGCGAATAGCAAGAGCCGCAAAACCCTACATATGAATAAATTTTATAGGGTTAAGGGGCGGAGAGCCCATTCAGCACAGGCGAACTTTTGGGCCCAGCCCAATATTTTTTTTTTTTTTAGGAAATTACACCAAACCAGGTATTAAGTTTAGCCTTTTCAAAAATCAAGTTTTGACTTTATTTAATCAATAATTAGGTTTTGATTTTACAATTAATATTAATAATAATATTTTAAATTAAACTAATTTATATACCCACCCTACTACCTACCCCACCAAATTTATTTTAACTATAATACTCCATTTCATTTCTCTCGCCTCTCTCACTCGGCGCCTCCACTGCCACCGCCTGCCGCCTCCACCGCCAACCACCCCTCCCTCTCCTCGTTCCCCTTCCCCTTCTTCTGGCCTCTCTCTCCCCATTCTCCCTTACCTCCTCCCCTCCCTCTTGTCTCCACCCTGTGACAGCAGTCGCGACGCTGCTGCCGGTGTCGCAGCAGCGTTGCGACTGATGTGACAGCAGCATCGCTGCTGTGCAACACAGCAGTGTCGACGATGCTGCAAACGGGTTAGGTGGGTGGATGGATCAAAACGGCAGCGCCTCGACATTTTCCTCGCGGCGGGGACGACAGCATCCGATCTGTTGCAGATGGAGGTGGCGACCACCACAATGAGGAAATCTCTCTGATTGCTCCAGCGTGCGGAGGTGGTGGGTGTCGGGTTTTCCATCCCATCAATAATTTTTCCTTCTTTTTCAACCACACATTATCCATTAATCTATTATTTCAGAATACATTCTTCCAAAATATGTAGCTCAAACACACCCTAAGTTTTGGAAATTAAAAAATTGATCTTAAAATAAACCCACTATTCATCTCCATCTTCACAGGGCAAAACTTTCCTTGACGGTGGGGAGTTATCAACAAATGTTGCAGAATTCATCTCCATTTGACAAATTCTGACAGCCCCAAACAATTTTTCCAGCAATTCTTCCTCTGACTGTGCCTCCACTAAGAAACCCATGTCGATTGTCACCGCCGCAACGTAACCCAAAGCCAGGCGCAAAATCGCGTCGACGATTGCTGAGCTACCAATATCAACATCTATTTCAAGATAATTTGGCCCTTCATGATGATAACAATTAAGAGCTTTACCTAATAGGCACACAAAGTAATTTCCAACTGCAGTTTTCACGATCCATGGTCCCGTGAAAATTTTGTTCACGATCTGTGGTGTGGCTGTGGTATGGCGATGGCTATGGTGGTCATGGTTGTTGTGGCGTATCTGGCGGTTTTGTAGTGGTATTGTGGTGCTGGAGACAGCGACAGTGGTGGTTGGGGTGATGTTGTGGCAGTAGCGGTGGTTTTTGTGGGGGTGTGGTGTAGGTGGTGACAACAACGACGATGATGGTGACAGTGTGGTGCAAGCAACGTTGGTGGTGGTTGGGGCGACGTTAAATTGAAAACATCCAAAATGCGTTTTGAAATTTTTTGCTTGATTATAATTGAAAACACACAAAATGACAAATTTTTCGTTTTGGGTTCTCTTTGTAAATTTTTAACTTATTTTCAAAAACGTGTTTTAGAAAATAGGAAAGAAAACACGTTTTCACTGTTTTGAAAAATTGAAAACAGGAACCAGTTTGAAAACGGTAAAGAGAACAGGTTCTAAAATTCCCATATGCAATCTACGACTCTCTCAGCCTTTGTCTCTGACTCTGGTCCTGAGTTTCTCATATGCCTTCGGTCGGTAGAAGAAGAAAGTGAATCCATTCGTCTGAGCAGAGTCGTCTCGTCGTCTCGAGTCTTAGTCTTTTGTATGTGAAGTGGTAGTGCCCCTATATGCTTTTATGCAAAATCTGCTCTGAGTTCTTATTTTCTGGATGTTATTATGCGTGTTTGAACGTATGGAGGCTGATTTGGACTTAATTTGATAGTGCAGTTAAGGGTAGTTTGGTACATAGAATTGACTTAATTGAGAATAAATTTTGCTTAATTTTACTTGTTAGGTTGAATTGGAGTTAGGGTTTAGGGATTAATTTGCTGGTGCAGTTTGGCTTTAGGGAGCTAAGGTCCTTGTTGGCAGCAAGAGACACAATTTTGGATAGACTTTTTATGAGCCTATAGTAATTGCTGATGTGAAGGGTGAGATGCTCATATCCAAGTAATGTTGAAAACCTAATAGGAATATTCATATAATTTTCACTAGGAGTACAGTGTGTAAAATTTTAGGTGTCTTAAGAGATCCCAAGAATTTTCACTTTAATTATTGGTGGCTGCATTGCCTATTTGCATCTGATGGTTAAATGCATTGCTTTGGACGTGGCCTTTTCACATGTTTGTAAACTTTAGATACATATTCTAGTGCTTACTCGTGGTTATGTTTAGTACTGATTAATGCATTCACTTGATCCGTTGTTATATGTAAAAAGACTTTTTTTTAAAACAAATTTTGATCTAATCTCCTGAAAATCTTATACGACAATATTAATGATAAAAGAAAATTATCGGTATTAGACTTCTTACATTATATGATTTATATTCCAATGAAGTGAAGTACTCCATTGTACTACACATGTAATGCCACATTTTTTCTTGATTGACCATTGTTTTTTATGTTAGTCTAATATTAACTTTCCACGTATTAGCTTCTCCAATCTTTGCTGCTTCATTTTTGTCATTGTTTCTAATATCTAGGAGCATGATTGGCTATGCTTATAAATGAAACTTACTTTTACGTTACTTATTTTATCAAATATGAATTTCATAGTTAAGTCTCAAAACTATGTCATTTTTAGTATTGTCTTAATATTGTTTTATATTTTTATCATTATTAATTCCATGACCAGAAACTCAAAGTTCGGCAATGATTAAATTGTGCCCACACCGAATAAAATTCCTGGCTCCGTCCCTGCCGGCCACCCCTTAATGTTAACGTGGCAGGTAATTTCATTTCATTTCATTACAACCACTTAATTTCGTATAATGTTTCATCGCAACTACACAATTTATTTTCATCACTTTCACTAATATGAAAAGGGATAAAATGATAAGTTTGAATTATATATATAAAATAAAATTTGAAAAATAAAAAATAAAATTTTTTTATTTTAAATTTTTTTTTGTTTAATTTAGTTTTTCTAACTTTGTTTTAAAGTAAAATTTTATTAAGAAACGTTTTTTAAAATTAACTTTTTATTTTTCAAAGTAACAATTTTTTTGAAATAAGTTTTTATTTTATTTTATATTTTAAAGTAATATTTTTTAAAAATAAAATTTTATTTTTATTTATTTTATAAATATAATGCAAAGTGACCGTTTTACTCTTTTTATAATTAGTGAAAATAGCGAAAAGAAGTTAGGTGGTCATGGTGAAACGTTAATAAAATTGGGTGCTCATGATGAAATGAAGTTAAATTGGGTGATCATAATGATACTAAGCATAAAATTGGATGACCATTGGTGAATTTAACCCAATTTTATAGGGTGTATGGCAGATCTCAACACATGGACTAATAGTATCCGTTGATACGATGCATACATATTTTGAAGAGTTTATTGTTTTTGCCTTTTTGGTACCCACGTCCAAACGTTGACACGACATAAATAAAACAAATACAAGTGTGGAATTTTTTAAAAGTTTTCAACGAACTTACCTTTAGATAATTGAGTAATATTATTTAAGTGGTAAAATATCAGTTTAAATGACATTAATGTGGTATTAAATAAAATGTGTAATTAAATAAATCACTTAATTCTACATTTCATTTAACATGTTATTTAACTTTCATCTAGACTATTGTTGTAGAACCGCTTAATTTAGAGAGCATTATTTTAAATAATTTCAATTTTTTTAGTATACAATGTGTTTTTAGTCAAAAAAAAAAAAAATCGATGGACTAGTTTAGAAACTAGTGGTAGGGGGATCTTTAAATAAATAACCAATTTCTTTTTATCTTTTCTAAACTTATTTTCGGGGAAGATGGAAAATTTAAATTTGCGAAAATTGATAATTCAAAATATTTGATTCCAATCACCCGTGTTTTCAGGTGCAATATATGTGGTTTCTGCCTCGTACACCTAATTTCAAATTTACTAAGGTAAATTGCTACACAAAGGTTCCAAGAAAAATTATGATTGAAGAGAGACGCACTAAGGGATAATCACCTCTTTTCTACACCCTTGATTTGCATTTCTACACATTTAACCAGAAACCGTGCATTCTTAATTAGCAATCTTTTTGTCACAAAGCTCTTTAATGTAAGCTTCATTGACCAAGATGCATTAACAATCAACAATAGTAAACATAAACTAGTTAGCTACCCATTCGAGGGTGGCCGAGTTGGTGAAGGCGGAGACCAAATGTCACGAGTTCGAATCCCTTGCCAACACTTCCTCGATCGAGTCCATCACTCCGGGCTTGCCTAGTGTGGTTTACCTCTTCTGTGTGGTTTGTGAACTACTACACATGGAGCGGGATTTATCAAGTGCGCAGGCCTCTACCCCTTCGAGTTGGTCGGGGCTCCGCTGGTGGGTAGCGGAACTTGTAGCATATTATTAAAAGCAATTAAGAGTGTGTAAATTAATTGAGGAACTTGTAGCATATTATTAAAAATGGAGTGATTATACGTAATTTTGAAGCGTTGAAATATCGGGTAACAATGAAAATGAGGGAAAAGTTAAGTATATATCCTAATTACCACTAAGATAAAAAAGGGATAATTTAGCTTATGAGGGAATAAAATGTTAGCACGCGGCTATCTTGACCCAAAAATTGTCCTATTGTAAGAAGGCCTTTAATTGGCAGGTCTCAAGTATTTGTTTATGTAAAACAACTCTCATCAATATCTTTACTTTGCTAGGAAAATGAAGAACTGTTTCCACCGAAAATTTTAGACACTCGGGACATGTTTGATATGAAGTAATAGCTAGAATGCAACAGATTTAACGCCTTTTTCTTCTTTAGTACTCTATATCGTTGTTTTGTCAGGAATTATAGATTGCGGGTCTTTGGAGCTGAGCAGATTTTGTTTCATTAAATATGATTTTTGAAGTAACCAATGACTTATCCTGATAAATACATGCATTTTGATGCATTCCATAAATATGGATATAACTTTAGGAGATGCAGTATTAGTTACATTTGGCCAAACGTGTAAATTTGCATTGGGCGTGGTAAATGAGAAGCTACGAACACATTTATTAACTAAACCCCAGAATGAGGCAATGAATCTGATCCATTGACAAATGTCTAAGGTTAGCACAGCACTTTTATAACTGATTCTGTTCTAATCCAATACCTTTCTAGCATCGTATCTGCAAATTCTTGTTTCTAATATTAACTAAACCCCAGAATGAGGCAATGAATCTGATCCATTGACAAATGTCTAAGGTTAGCACAGCACTTTTATAACTGATTCTGTTCTCATCCAATACCATTTTAGCGTCGTATCTGCAAATTCTTGTTTCTAATATTGACACTACTTCTCAATAAGGCAAAGAGAGACAAAAGCAAATTCAAAAGCAGGGCATGTGTTCTTATAATATTGATTGTCTTAATTGTTTTGAAGGTAAAATCAATTTTCTTGAGGTTTATGGAGATAGAAATCCAGAACAGAACATCGTCTACGGAGAAATTATCATTCAACTTTATCCTAGGCAATCTGATCCTGGGAAAGCAGTTTCGGTTCAACTATACAGTTCTTCCGAGATTGACCCGGGTGAGTTGATTATTAATAGAATCCTCAGAGATTACACTCAACAAATTTGAACTGCAACTCAAAATCTTGTCCTTAAGTGTATTGATATTTTTCGCTTATATACGTATGAATTTACAATGTGTTATTTTCTTTCATATGTAGCAGATACCGGAATAGGAAAGCTCTATCAGAAAATTTACCTAAAAAATGGGAAGACTGAAAAGGGTATGCACAAAATTAATGAAGCTAAAAGTAAGAGGTACATAATAGAGTTCAGCGTTGAGCCAGGTTTCGGAAAGCCTGGAGCTTTTCTCATAAAAAATGAGCATAAACACAAGTTTTTCCTACAATCCGTCTCTTTCCAAGGTCCTTATGATCAGCTAATTCATTTTGAATGCAATTCTTGGATTTATCCATGCAACTTGACAAAGAAAGGTCGAATCTTCTTTCCAAACACTGTAAGTTGCACCACACTCAACGATTATTTCAGTTCGTTTTGTTCCTTGAATGGAATCAAAGAGCTTATAGCATGTTTTTCATGTATAGTGTTATCTACCAAACCAAACGCCAGATGGTTTGGTTGAGCTCAGGAAAGAGGAACTAGTTAGATTAAGAGGAGATGGAACAGGGGAAAGAAAAGAATGGGATCAAATCTATGACTATGACTACTACAATGACCTTGGCAATCCTGATAAAGGCCTGGAGTATATAAGACCTGTTTTAGGTGGTTCTTGGTCATATCCATATCCTCGTAGATTAAGAACTGGTCGCCCTTCCTGCAACTATGGTACTTGATTTTCTCAGAATTTTTAACCTTTTTATAATTAATTTATCTATAGGAATGACATATGTTGATACGGTTTTTATAAAATATTCAGATTTTAGAACTGAGAGCCAACCTGAATCATTCAACATCGACATATATGTACCTCCAGATGAGCGGTTTAGCCCTAAGAAACTATCAGAGTTCATATCAAATGTAATCCAGGCTGCTATGCGTTTTGTTATTCCTGAGGCAAAAGCGATGTTCAAAGAGGGATCGAGTCATTTTGAGTCCTTCAATGAGATACAACAGTTGTTCACAACTACTAGGGTCCAAGGAGTGGAAGAATGGGTAGCGAAGATTTTGAAACCAACAGTGCCTGGTGATCTTCTTAAAAAAATTAAACAAGTAATCAAGAAGAACCCGGTGAAATCTCCGCTTCCTGAAATCATAGCAGGTGATGCTTTAATACATATAAGCCTGTCAGCGCAAAATAAAATGTAATTTTCATTTTTTAAGTTGTTATTCAAGGAGAACCTGATTCTGATTTTCTGCATTTTAGGGAACAAATTTGCATGGATAAATGATGACGAATTTGGGAGACAGATGCTTGCAGGAATTAATCCAACTGTAATACAACGTTTGCAGGTGTGTATAGTGACCTGAAAAGGTGAACCTCAACATAATTGGACGGAATAATTTCGTTTTCCATATTCAGTGTAAATTTGACATTCATCTAAAATGTGCTTAAACAAAAGAGATTGGAAAATGGTCACTCATAGGGCCTCATTGAGGTTCTTCAACTCTGTAGTACAGACACTTCAATAAGGGCAGCGTGTTAGTGTCTGACACGTGTCGGACATGAGTCGATATCGACACTTCTCAAACACTCTACCGTAATCATTTTTTTAATATTAGAAATATTATATATAATTAAATCAAAATTATTAGCAAGTAACAAATAGATACTCATGTTTAAAATATTTCAACAAGAAAAATTAATAATAAGTATAAAACTAAATTTATACTATGCCTCCGTTTGATAACCATTAAAATTTTCATTCTCATTCTTCTACTCGTTTTTAACCACACATTCTTCAATAAAATAATATTTTCCATCACATCAATAACTTTTCCTTCTTTTTCAACCACACATTCTCCATGGACCCCACTTGATGTGAAAGATAAAATGTATTCTTTGAAGAAGAATGGCTCTCAAACGGAGCCTATATAAATGAAGAATTTTTAAAAATTTAATCAACATGTTGATGACATGTCATGTCTGTACTTTTTTTAAAAATCGCTTGTCGACGTATCCGACACGTACGTGTTGAACACACGTGTCCGTGTCCGTGCATCATAGTCCTTCAATTCAATATACAATACCAGTTTCTTGTAGATCAAGGAAGGGTCATGTTATGTTGCGAGTGGAGTTGGGAAGCCATTATATGTCAATGCTCTGACAAAGAATTTGCAAATAAATAGTTCGCCATTCGTGTGTGTCGAAGTTTGCCTACAAACCTCTAGTTGATTGCCTTGATCTTGACTTGGAGGATGAGTTGCCTGCCGAAATTGATACTAGTGAAGAGGGGAAGATATTCAACGTTTATGAGAAGAGAGGGATGACTGGCCGAATAATGTTAAGGTTTGATATTCTGAAGTGGAGTGCACACAATTCAAGGATTTCCATAAACTTTTGATGGGGAACTTAAGAGGCTAAATAAGTACTTCAGTGATAAGAGTTACTAAAGCTAGGCACAAGATCGCTAGAATTGCCCCTTCTCTCTTTTTACAGCCTTGTGAAAACATGAGAAAATGGAGGTTACAGAACGGACATAAAGGCTTGTGAAGTAGACACCAACCAACATGATGGTTGCTCAACGAATAAAGGCTAGATTTTTTTTCGCAATCCATTAAGATGAATCGTTTTTTGGATTCATTGCATTGTGTGAAGTGGTTCGCATATAAACAAGTTACCTTAAATCCTTTTTGGGTATTCATTTTTGAAGCCTACTTCACTCGTTTTTTTTAACAATTTCCTGGCATTTCTGGTGGATGATCAACGAGGGTCAAGGCAGTGATCTCAAAGGCTTTATTCTCAAGTTGATCCATAGAGCTACAGTATACTGTACCTCTCTAATTGTACAGCTCATGCCAACAATTTGTTTCCTATGGATTTTCATTGCCCTACTGTGCAAAATGGCATTACTAAATTTGTATTAACGAAGTTAATATTTCTGTACTGGGTACTTACATTCTTTAAAGTTCAAGTGGCACTAATGACATAAATGCTCAAATATAATGCAGAGGTTCCCTCCGAAAAGCAAAAATGGAGTGAAGAGTTCAATAAAGCAATCAGACATAGAACAAAACCTCGATGGCCTGACTGTTCAAGAGGTAACTCTATTCTGATCTCCATTGTTTTACTCTCTCATCATTCCGTACCAAATTCTAGAGATCTTTTGCTTCAAAATTGTTAAATATGGTTACTAACTTCGAGTTTTGGATGCACTGAATAAGAAATGAATTAAAATTATAGAAGTATTAAATTCGACTTCTTTTTTTTTATGAACAGCAATTCGAATTAACTAGTCATGTAAGATGGATCACTTCGTCCAATGCTTCTTCTTTTTCCATTTTTAGTGATTTTTTTTTGAAAAAGGAAAAACTAAAAGAGGCCAGTGTGGACCATAGTCCTGGGCTGATCCAAACTTGGATCAGATGGGCTGATCCAAAAAGAGGCCCGTATCGAGAAATTCTGTGTTAGTCTCAGAATATGTGTGTGTGTGTGTGTGTGTGATGTGGTTAGAAGAGAAATTCATGAATGGTTAATTTTGTACTATCCCAAAGCTTTCTGGCTTATCAAATTCCTTGTACAGTATCAGTGTTCAAAAGACTTATTTCCATTTTATTTTTATTTTTTTGTATAATTGACACATTCTTTTTACTTGACTTAAACATTGTCAGGCAATGAACCAGCGGCGGATTTTCATCTTAGATCACCATGATTATCTCATGCCATTTTTAACCAGAATAAACACTGAAGGTACGTGTGTTTATGCTTCCCGAACTCTACTATTCTTGAGAAGCGATGACACACTGAAGCCGTTGGCCATAGAACTGAGCTTGCCTAGTTCCTTACCTCCTATGGAGATCAACAGAGTGTTCTGTCCGGCAACTAATGGGACAGAGGCTGCGCTGTGGCAACTTGCAAAAGCTCATGTCTTAGCGAATGACTCCGGTCACCATCAACTAATCAACCATTGGTGAGTTCACAAAATGATTCTAATAATAACTTCTGAACTCTACAAAGAAAAAGCAGTTTTCTTACATAATTTTTCTTTCCAATTTTCTATACTCAACGTTTTTTTAGGTTAAAAACTCATGCAGTAATTGAGCCATTTATCATTGCCACCAGAAGGCATTTGAGTGTGATGCATCCAATTCACCGATTACTTGATCCTCATTTCAAAGACACTATTCAAGTGAATGCATTGGCTCGATCTATGGTCATAAATGCTGGAGGAGTACTCGAAAAGACACTATTTTCTGGTCCTATCTCAATGGAGTTGTCCTCTGCTATGTACAAAAAATGGAGATTTGATGAACAAAGCCTCCCTATGGATTTGATCACAAGGTACAAATTATTTCTTTTTATAATATTCTCTTTCGTGTTGGACTATGTGGAGCGTTAATCACATTGTACCCAACTCAACAACGAATATATGGGGTTCAGGGGTGACCCACTATAGGTCTTGTGCATGCTTTGCTTGTTTTCATATTGATTTTTGTTTATTATTGGTCTTGACGGTTAGGATTATACATAAACCTTTGAAACTTTAATGCAGAAGAATGGCCATATACAATGAAAATCTGCCAGCAGGAGTTCAACTTCTTTTTGAGGATTATCCGTATGGTTCAGATGGACTGGATATTTGGATCGCAATAGAGAATTGGGTGACAGAATTCTGTTCATACTTCTACAAAGATGATGCTTCTGTTAGTTCTGACTATGAGATGCAAAACTGGTGGTCAGAAATCCGAAATGTAGGTCATGGCGATAAACGCAATAAATCGTGGTGGTACTCATTGACAACTCTCAGAGACGTAAAAGAGGTTTTAACAACTCTAATATGGATTGTTTCAGCTTTTCATGCTGCAGTAAATTTTGGACAATATGTATATGCTGGTTATCCACCAAATCGCCCTACGTCCTGTAGAAAGTTTATTCCAGTTGAAGGGACACGCGAGTTTGCTGAATTTCTTAGGGATCCCGACAGGTTTTATTTCCATACCTTACCTACAAGATCAGAGATGACTCTTAGCATAGCCTTGGTCGAGGTTCTGTCAAGGCACATGTCTGATGAAGCGAACTTAGGTCAAGAGCTGTCACCGAAGTGGATAGATGATCAAAGGATTCATCGGAGCTTCAAGAAGTTTGCTGATGAACTTCGAGATGTGGAGAAAAAGATCAGAAAGAGAAACGGAGATCCAAACCTTAAGAACAGACGAGGACCTGCTAACATTGAATATGAGCTTTTATATCCTGGTACATCATCAAATAAGGAATCACATGAAGGCATCACAGGAAGAGGAATCCCTAATAGTATATCTGTATAAAATCTTAGATGTTTGTATGTATCACTCTCTATATGTAGAATATTGATTCATGAACAGGTTGAATATGAACTCGTTTTATTCAATTGACCAAAGCCAAGAGATATGCAAATATTCTCTCTCCTCATGTCTATCACTATTACTTACCACGCCACAGTAAAGTATACGAGGAGAAAAAACCAAGAAACCTTAAAAAATATTTACTAATTAAGGAAAATGAATCATAATTGCCAGGTGCAATATCCAGCTCCTTCACTCAACCTTTTGGATCATTCTTTGCCAATAATTTTTAGCTATTATTATCCTTTCTTTAGTGCAAATATACTACGTGTTAGGGGTACGTATGGTCCGGTTATAATGAGAATTCTACATGTGGAGTCGAACCTGACCAGGTTTTGGGAGGGAGAAGAGTATCAGATTCTTCTAACGGATTTTATTCTGGTTAAAGGACGCAGCATTTTGTAAATTCTGTTAGACTCGCGTCCATAAATGCTTTTTATATCAATAGATTTTTTAAAGAGGAAATTACACCCAGCCCTACTTTTAAATTATCATTTTCATAAATCCTTATTCAAGTTTGCTATTGCAAAAATCAGGTTGTAATTAATAAATTTAAAACATTTTTTTATTCTTATTTTTATATTTCCCAACCGTAACCCACAACCCACACCTTCCCCTTCCCCTTTCTCTCTCTCTCTACCCGCCGCCTCCTCCCTCCCTCCTCCTTCTCCTCCCCCCCTTCTCCTCCTCTTCCCTTTCTCCTCCTCCCTCCTACACTCTCCTCACTGTCGCAGCGTCGAACGCTACTCACAGCAGCGTTCGCGAACGCTCTGCTACTGTAAAATTTACGAGAGCGGCGTTAACGCGGCCTATGATTACGACGTCGAACGCTGCTCGATTCTGACGGCGTCTGCTTGTGATTCTGAGCGGCGTTCGAAGGCTGTCATGATTCTGGCAAAGCGTCGAGCATACGCTACGATTCTGACGTCGCTATTCTTGTAAATCGGAGATGAAATTTGAGAGGGGCGTTGAAGGGGACGTTGTGGTCTGGTTTGGTTTTGGCGGAGGCTATTAGTGTGTTGTGTTGTGGTCTGGTTCCTGATCTGAGAGGGGCGACTACGGCGGTTGTTGGTGGCGGTGGCGGTGAGGGTAAGGTGTTGGTACTTTGATGGTTTTTTATTAACAGTGAATGGGTTGGTGGTTTGGGATGATCGGTGGTGGTTTGGGTGGTTTGTGCAAGGCGGTGGTGATTGTGGGTTTAAATGCGGTGGTTGCGTTTACGTGCGGTGGTTGGTCATGCTTTGCGTGCGACGGTGGTGGAGGTGCGACGACTGTGGTGGTGCTGTTGGTGGAGACTGCAACGAAGTGGTGGTCACATGTGTTTTGGCGGTGGTCACAAATGATTTGATCGTGTGTGACCAATAATTTTTTGGTTTGTGACCAGTGAACTAGCTGTGTGACCAGTGAACTAGCGTTGTGACCAGTGAATTAGATAAACGGTGACGAATAAATACTTTGTGACCTAGAAATTATTAATTTGTGACCAATAATTTGATAAATTGTGACCTAAAATATAATATATGTTCAATTAATGGGATGTTTGTGACCGTAAATAAGTATTGTGACTTTCAAATTTTGTGATTTGTGACCGATGAAAAAATTGTGACTTTTAAATTTTTAAATTGTGACCGATCAACAAATTGTGACCTACGAAAATTTTGAACTGTGACTTAAAATTTTCTGAATTGTGACCAAATTGTATAGATCTGTGACTTTAACAAATTCGCCGGAATCGGATCAGTCCTCGGAAAAGTCGTCGGAACGGTCGCCGGAAAAGAGTGGTGATCGGAAAGGTCGCCGGAATATCCTCGGAGTTGTAGGGATGGTGGAGGTGGGGGTAGGTTAATTATTTTATAGTAGAATTAAATATTAATAATAAATTAATTTAATAATTATTATTTCATAATTAAAAATTTAAAAAAACCTGATTTTTGAAATTTGAAATATATTTTGGTATTTTTGAAATGGTTAAAAGTAAAGGCATGATTTATGTATTCTTCCCTTTTTTAAAAAGTGAAAAAGTCCATTAAAAAAAAAAAAACAAAGAAGTATTCGAACATATATGGCAGCATTAAATACAGCAGTAGAGTGGCTCAGACCCCTTGTAAAAACTAACAGCCTTTTGGGAGCGATTAATTCCACATTTTAATAAAAAATATAAACGTTGCAACAGTTCGGTTAACGGTGATCCAACCGCAATATTTGAAAAAAAAAATAGCAGCCGTCTTTTTCTATTTTGAAATGTCAAAATTGTCATGCTTATGAATATTGAATGCAACAAGTTAGGGACACCTTGGTCTTTTCATCAAAAAAATTAATTGACTGCAGATAAAACAGTCAAACATGGCTGCCAAAGTGGGGCCCGTGACTGTATAACGGTCGAATTCTTAATTATAATTTTGGAAGAAGGGGGTCCAAACAGAGGCTAAGTCATGAGACTGCTGTATCATTTGGAAGTTAGGGAATGACCCTTTCAAGGTACTAATTATAATCACTTATTTTCAAGAAAATTATCACTTTTTCCGACCACCTTTTAATATCTTGATTGATTTTTCAGGTTTATAGAATGGGGGACTTGTTGCTGCAGTGGAGAAAATGGCGAACACTTCAAAATGAAAAGAGAAATTGGTGTGGAAAACCATTTGATTATTGAATGCGAAGATACAAGATCTAAGCATGCTGTTAGAACAAGGGCTATGCTAGAATACCAGAAGAATTCTGCCAGAAGTCTACCAGATACTCACAAAGCTTTTAAATAATATAAAATTGATTTCTATAAAAGTACTATCTTACCCTTCCTATCTTTATTTGCAAGTTTTACTCTATATCTTATAATCCTTTTATTTGGGTTATTAATCCTGAGATTTTTAACTTTTAATATCTTTTCTTTCTCCTTGATTAATTAATCAGGATCAATATGTAATTTCTTTAATCTTTCAAATTGTTCTAAATATTCTCTATATTTTGATAATTTTTCAAAAGTTCTAGGTTGGTCTTTTTCAGTTATATATCCAAAAACTATTCCTTCTGAAACTTCTTCTCCTATGTCTTTGTATTTTCCAATAACATCTTCAATTTTCTTTATTTCTTTGCTAATTTCTACAGGGTCAAATCCTATATTATGTTTACAAGCGTAATCTATTTCAGAATATATTTCTTTAAGCTTTTCTTGTCCAACAGGAACTATATCTTCAGATTTTTCTACTATACTTAATAAAAATGAAATATCTTTATCATCTAAATATAATCTAAGACATTCATCATTAGATGTGGATGCTTGTGGGGTGTTCATGAAGATTAATAATAATAATCAGAGCATAAGTAAATAAAAGCATGTAAATAACTTACAGTAATCAATGGAAATAAACAGGCTTTCCCTCCAGTATGTTCTTATAGTAGCTTTTGCATGTATTCAATCATTCTTCTGAATCAGATGAACATTTAAAATGTTTTTGAAATCATTTGGGTCCACAACTGCTTCCGCAAAAGGTTTTTCAATTAAAGTTGCATTTCTCACTCTAGAGAACTAGCCGTGTTGCCACGTACGCTATCTCACGTAATTGTAGTCTCTGTTTTCACCTCTATTCAAACTCTTTTCAGAACAAGTTCTTACTTAGAACAAGATTTTAAAAGATAACTCACACACAAGGTGCTACAAAATTTTTGTTAGAAATCTGCCCTTTTTCCCCTAAAACATACATCAAAGACGGGTACTTTGACATGGCTAACATCCATTCAAAAACAATGTTTTGAAAATCTTTTAAAATCTCTATTTGTACTGCCGAGGAATCATGAGAAACTTAACGAAATCCTTTCATAGAAACTTTATTAAACCATAAAAACTTCATCTTGATATTCATAAGATTGAAAATAATACATGCTTGCTTACTATATTTACATACCTTTGGTACTCACCTTATGAAGTTTAGAACTTCATAAGTGATTACCTTATTACAAGCTTTCCTATCTTCAAAGCTATTTATTTTTCTGAATACAAGTGGTGTATACAGATATTAGAGAGAGATTTGAGATGCTAAGAATTCGAGAGATGGAAGATCCAGGGATGCCTCTAGTCTTTGGATTTCCATCTTCTTATAGAGGATTTTTCCTCAAGTGGTTAGCCATCTTATCTTCACAGCTGTCTTCCCTTATTTCTTATCTGCCATCTTCTTTTGTTAGGTAGTGATGCTGTCCTCCTTTTTAGCTGGTAAGTAGGTGGAGAGTTATTATCATACCTACTTTTCTTTATCTTCAACAGCAACTTCGTGTTATTTTCTTCAATAGATGGTAGGAAGTCATTATCTCAACCACTATCTTTTGTCTTTGAGTGACCACAGTTTTTCTTTAATAAAGAAACTTTATTAAAGTAGTGATAAAGGGTCACTTTCCTATATCAATTATTTCTCCATTCTTGATTCAAAGAATTCTGCAGGGAATTCTTCATCATCGAGTGAGACTTAGCTCATATCTTCTACTACACAATGTGCTGTGATAATGGTGATCACCTGTAATCCCAAAGTAATTTGCATAGTTCTTTCTCCATCTTCTCAGATCCACTAACTTGATTAGAGATTATTTTTGATAATAAATGATCAAGATAACGTATATCTTCCTCTTTTGTCTCTATTACGGCATTAGAGTAGATTATATGTTCCTCGAGATGGATAAACCCATATCTTTTCCTTCTCAGTGATTAACTGAGTTAGGTGTTCAAATATTTCTTTGTATCCTTTGGCTCTTCTATATGGCATCATGTTAATGATATCTTGATAACCATTTTTAACAACCTTTTGACTGGTTGGTAAATAATGTTGGTTTGTGAGCCCTAATTTGATAACATGGAATGTCTTGTTTGCATATTTTGAAGTTACGGATCCCATTCCATTGTTGCGAGTAGAATCTGATGTATATGTTTGTAGTTTTGACAACTTCAGTATACCTTTTAATGGCCTTCTTGACGTCGGCTGGAAGTTGGGCTATCTCCTTGAGATCTTTGCTAAGATATATACAGAGTATATTTCCTAATTCAAAACAGTTTTTCACCCAGTTGGCTGGAGCTTCTGGATAAAAATTTATTTTGTTGTATCTTCCATAGTGGAGAGTTTTCATCCACTTTCCCACTTCAAGATACCAATCGGATAGTATATTGAAAACAACAATAAAGAAAATTATTTCTTCATAGTTATCCTTCTTGGATATTTTTGTCACATGACATATCTTGACAATTTCTTTTGGATCAATTTTTTCAATATCTAGCTTTGGTAAAGTATGGCTCTGTGAAGAGCTACCTTTGCTATTTTTGATATCTTGGATACTAGTAATAGGTTCAAATTTTCCCTGTGAAGGGGTTCCTATTACCTTCTTTGTTTTCCCTTTATCCTCGGGTAGAGCGCTAGTATTCACAAGTCCCTGTGAAGGGATACTAGACTTGGTACAAGTTACTTCTGCCTCAAGGGCTATATTTTTGTCTCGAAGACTATCTTGTATATTTTGAATTTGAGCTTCCAAATAGGAAACTTTTATCTCAAGTATTTGGACTTTCGTCCTTAATTGATCTAGCTCCATCCCTGCTAAGATAATCAGAAAGAAAGTTAGCCTCTCCTTTTATATGCTCAATATCAAATTTGAAATAAGAAAACCAAATTTGAATTCTAATAATATATCTATTGGCAATAGATGTATCAACATTGTTTTTCAAAAATGCTTTAACTTGAGTATTATCAGTCCTAATTAAGAACTTTTTTGGTAATAGATAATCTTCATATTTCTGCACTCCTCGCTTTACAGCAATTAGTTCTTTTCTGTTCATTTCATACCTTGTTTCAACTTCTTTGAATGTTCCTGATGTATAACCTGCAAGTATTTCAGGACAAGAACAATCCTTTGTACATTTATATTCTTTGTGATTCTTTTTAATCTTTAATACTGCACCCCAGTAATTAACTGATGCGTCAGTTTCAAGGATAAAGAAATCTTCTTCTTGTGGAATTACAAGTTTAGGCAAAACTCTTAATTCCTCTTTTACTTTTCTTATATTTTCACAATCTTGTTCTTCCCAAGACCACATTACATTCTTTCTTAATTTTGGAAGAAAATAATTTTTTAACTTGGCACAATTTTCAATAAATCCTTCAGCATAATTTAATATACCAAGGAAGCTTTGTAACTGTTTTTTATCTCTAATTTCTTCAGGAAATTCTTGAAGTTTTTCACCAATATGAGATTGCAATTGCAATTCTCCTTCTTTAATAAATAATCCTAAGAATTCTATTTCTGTTTTGGCTATTTCTGCCTTCTTTTGAGAAAGTGTGATACCATGTTTTTTCATAATATAACAAAATTTCTCAAGATGCTCAATATGTTCATTTATATTATTTGAATGAATCGATAAATCATCAACATAAGCAATACAGTGAGTAATTGGTTTGATTACCTCATCCATTCTTCTCTGAAATATCTGTGGTGCATTTTTCAATCCAAATGGCATTACATTCCATTCATATTGTCCTAAAGGACTGGGAGTACTAAATGCAGTCAATGGTTTACTTTCTTCTGTAAGCATGATTTGCCAAAACCTGACTTACAATCAAATTTTGAAAATATCTTCTTGTTTTGTACTTGTTTAATAAGGGTGTCCTTATTTGGCAAGTAATATCCGTCAAATTTAGTAACTTCATTTAATTTTTTATAATTTATCACCATTCTGGCTTTTCCTCTTTTTATCTCACTATGTTTTATTACAATAAAAATTTGGACTACTATGTGGGCTTTTACTAGGCCTAATCAATTTGGCTTCTAGTAATTCTTTTATCTGATTCTTAAATTCTTTTTGATCTTCCACACTATATTTCATTGGCTTAACTCTAACTATAGTGTCTGGATTGATTAGTTCTATTTTTGCTTTTACCTTATCTGTGTTCCATTTTTCTAATGGATTTTCAGAATATGTTTCAGAAATTTCTTTTTTCAATTTTTCTAACTTATTTTCTGTTGTCATTTTTAAAACTGTAACTGGTTTAATTTTTTCTGTATTCCAACATCCACCACGCTGGGTTGAGGAACTCTGATGACTAATTTTTGTATGTGCTATGCTAACAGCTTTAGTTATCTTAGGTGTAAATATTTTATGTGCACAAGGAGTTGTGAACATATATCTATCTACATATTGTGTAAATGGTGCATATTTTAATAGGAAATTTTGTCCTAATAAAATATCACATCCAATTGTAGATGACATATATATTGTGTCAACAAATACTTCTCTAAAGGATATTAGAAAAGGTACTTGTGTAGCATATTTACTATATATTACTTTGTTTCCTCCTGCTGTTGTAGCAGTGACAATCTTTTTTGAATCATATTTCCAGTATTCATTTGGTAAACACAAACTTATCGTGCTTCCTGTGTCTAGATAAGCATGAAATTTAATTCTACAGTTTCCTTTTATATTGAGTGTAATTTCAATATATGGACTCATAGGATTAGTATTAATTACTCTTTCCATGATAACAAGGTTTTCATATTTTCATCTATTCTTGATATGATGATTGGATTATCATCAATTGTTATTTTTAAATATCCTTGACAAATTTTATAGGGACTAAATTTTTCAAGGAAGTTCATTCCTAATAGTATAGGTGAACGTTTGATTCCATATGATTCATCTTTATATAGAATTATTTCTTTTTTATGTTCTTTCTGATCCTCTCCTATAAATATAAGAGGGAATTTAACATATTTCTTAATTTCAAGATTATTTCCCAAATAATCTTTGAATATATATGGTTCTGTTAACTCAAAATCTAGTAAATGGCTAACAAATTTAGCATTTACATGACTTTGTTCTGCTCCAGTATCTATAAGGACAAGAAGATTTTTCTTGTATCCTTCTTGATTAATATATCTTGTTTTGATATAGTATTGTGAATTTGTTGGTTCAGCAATACTGAGTTTTTTAACTTGACTTATCTTAAGATCTTGTCTGGAGGGAAATCTTGCAATAAGATCATCTCCTACTAAACTCACACTATTTCTCCTTATCAATTTTCCTTCAGAATTAATTTCTCTTGCTTGCTTATGAAAATCAAGCATTATTTGTTGAGGTATTGTTACTTCATGTTCTTGGTATTTTCTAGGAGGTATATATTGGGCTAATTCCTCAAAATCTTTATGTATGATAATATTATCAGTTATTTTTCTTAAATTGTTATGATGGCTAGTACTAAAAGCAAATATTGATTTTATGCTTATACTTATAGCCTTACTTTTTCTTAACATTTTCAAGTTTCCAATCCTATAATATAGATTGAAACTTTGGTCAATATTTTCATCAATCAGTGAAACCGCATAATTTGGTTTTACTGTGAATATTATCTTTTGATAGACTAGATTTCCTACAATAGTTCCTAGTAGAGCATCTACAGGATCTTGTAAGATTCTATTGTCCATGCAATATATTTCTATTGGTATATTCATACCTTCTCTAAAGAATCCTTTTACCATAATTTGGATTCCTCCTATCTCAATACATTTTAGTTTGCTTCTTACATTTTCTGGAATTTTGGATAATTTTTGTCTTACCCATTCTTTTGTAATTATAGGAATTCTTGCTTTTCCCATAGTATCTTCTATGTTAAGATATTTCTTTGTAATTCATACTTACAATTGTTTTGTTTATTCTTGGTAATATTCCTAAGAATCCTTGGTGGAATACATCTTTTTCTTGTAAATCTAATATTTTCTTTGTTATTCCTTTGTATTTTCTAACATCAAAGGTAATTTCTTGATTTATACCTTCTACTGAATCTTCAACTTCCTCAGTTGTTTCTACCTCTATTTCATGATCTATTTCTTGTATTTCCTGATTCATATATACTATCTCTTCAGAGTCTTCTTCTGAAGATGATGTATCTAATTCATAAATGCTACTGCATTCACTACTTAATTCTTCAAAATTTTCTATTGGTTCTATATCACTATCATTTTGAAATTCTTCATAGGTCCTAAGAGTTTTTATATTTTGTTTATCTTTCTTTTTAGGACATTGAGGAGCAATATGTCCTTCTTCATTGCAAATAAAACATCTACATTTTTTGATATATTTAGGTTTGGGCTTCTTAGTCCAATCTTTTTTCTTAAAATATTTTTTATGAGGTTTAAAAAATCTTTTCTTAAATTTCTTATATTTTTTTAACTTTCTCTTGTACTTCTTATATGGCTTGTATTTCTTATTGTAACATCCAAATTGTTCAATTTGACCTATATCTTTATAACAGCATAGAGAATTTCTTCTCATCTTATATGCTTTCTTATTTTCTAAAGCTTCTCTACACCATATGCTTATCATTCTTTTTGTAAATTCAATTCTACATCCTAAACTATCTTTATTCATTCCATCCTCTTCTCCAAGAGGTAACAGTTTTTCATATTCTTTTAATAATTTCATTCCCCATGGAAATGGTAACTTCATAAAATAAGACCTTAATATAGGTTTATTTTCTTGATAATTTCCTTGGTTTAATATATAATATATTTCTTCGAACTTGCATGTGTATCTTTCTAGTTCACACATATCACATATTTTTAAATTTTCCATAGCTATCATTCCTTCATTATATTCTTCTTGTTTTCTAGTTTCTTCATCTATTGTGAATCTATTTCCTAAGAATTCTGTTCTCAGGATTCTTTCTATTCTTTTAAGAATTTCTTGTATATTTTGCTCATTCAAGGCATTCCTATTATCTATTGCTTCAGTTGTATTTTCTCCATATTTAATATTCTTTTTTATATTTTCTGGTAGCTTTCTCCACCAGTCAGATACAATTCCTCTAAAAGTATGTTCTATAAATCCAAAGGCTGTATATGTTTCCCATTTGTTAAATTGTATAGCTAGGTCTGTACTTTTTATCCATGTTTCAATGGCCTTATTTTTATCTACACAATCTAGATCTAACCATATTCCAGTTGTATGGATTGGTTCATTGTAAGATTTCATTGGGTTTATTTCTTTAATGGATTGTTTTCTTATATTTCCAGTGTATCTTTTCTGTGTTTTCCTATATTGGTTAATACCTTCCTTATTTGGTATTGGTGTACCATAAGGATAATTTTCATACTCTTCATCACTACTGAACTCTATTTTTATATTTTGACTAGTTGATGGATTAGTATTCATTTTTGTATTTTCCATTTTTTCAGTTAATTCTTCTAACTGCTTTTTATATTCTTCATATTCTTCACCAGTAGTATCTAAGAATTTTTGTTCTAATTCTTCTACTTCTGTTATCATATATTGTTTTATTTCATGATTTTTCCCTTTATCTTTTCTAAAATCTTGGGGTGGATTAATTATAATCCTATCTTTTCCTTCTAGTTTTTTGTCTAAAAGAGCATTTCCTATTTGTAAATTATATTCAAGATTTTCTAATCTTTTATGTATATCCTCAAAACTTTCATTTGTACTAATTTTAGGTAGGTAAGGATAACTAGGTTTTTTATGTTTTTCAACCTTTTTCAAAAATTCTTCAATTATATCTTCTTCATCAATTATATTCATCATTACTTGTGGTTCATAATATTTAGATTCGTAATATTTATCAAGTTCATACATTTCTTTGCAATAAAATTCTACTTCTTCTTTTTCAAATTCTATCATTATCTTTTGGTATAAATATTCATCTCTTATATACCCCAATATTAGTTTTTCTAATATTTGTTTTCTTGTTTTTATTGGTAACTCTTTTGTTATAATTAATGTCAATATTTTTAATTTCTTAGGTAGAGGTTCTAACATATAACTTAAACCATCTTTTTCTCTTAGTATATAGTACCAATTATTTTTAATTATTTCAATTTCCATGATCTAACATGGCTCTGATACCAATTTAACGGAGCGCGCAGTGTCAGCGGAATAAATTTTGCACTCATAAATATTTTGGGGCTAATTTAGCGTTTTTGTATACTTATGATGGCTTCTAGTTGTAATTATGGATGGAGGGTATTTTTGGAAATTAATTTTTTCTGTAAGGTTTCTGTAAGTTATTTTCTGTACATATATCTTTCTCCTTAGAACAAAGTCTTGCAGGGCTCTTGCTCAATCTCCATCTACCGTAGTATTGTATTCTGGGTAATATTATTTCTCTGTGAATCTTCATGTAAATGCACAAGTTTCTTAATATACCATGATTTTTGGGCATAATTTTGTTACAAAACCAAGAAATTTTTCTAACATCTGAGGTTTAAGTCATAATCAGGATTGATGGCGAGGTAGTGATATTGAAACAACCAAAATGGCTAACACTAGCAAATGCCTCCATTTCGAATAGTTTACCCGTGAGTATCTAGCTTCTCATTTCTCGCTCAACTGTTAAAGATCAACTCAATATGGCTCTGAATCTGCGTGCTTCTCTTGCTTTTCGTTTCTTTTATTGCTATGCGAAATAGGGAATATGGCTAATTACTTAAATGGTTACTGAACTTTGTCAAATGTTACTACTTAGCCCCTATTTGTCTACCATTGTTCAAAAAAATTATTTGCTACAGTAATATTTTTCACCACACATCTACCAAATAAAATATTCTACACACAAACCAATAAAGTCACTTTAATTTTCAACTACACATTCTCCAAAAAATACTATTTATCACTCTATTTTTCTCCCAATAATGAAAGACAAACACACTCTTAATAACTGAATTTAGAAATGTATCTTAACGATCACTGAACTCATCACTCAAGTGAAAAAAATCCGTTAGGCTCAACAAATTGCATCGATTTGAGTGATAGATAGGTAGCACGATATATAGTTCAGTGATTATTGGAATACATTTTTAAGTTCAATTATTAAACAGTAGCACTTGACATAATTCAGTGACTATTGAAATATATTTTTAAATTCAATTATGAAGTCCCTCAAATCGACATCTATGACAGAAAAAATCAAAAAAAAAAAAAAATGTAAGGAAAAAAGAGGAAATAGAAAATCAGAAACCTATAAATCAAATAAAAATGGAACTTCTGCTAATGTCATTCTAAAATAAATGGATGACATTAATTTTTAACTGAAAATTTTGCTGTCCAAATAGAAGACATAAAATACTAAATTGGCTCTGAATGATTTGTGGAGTCATTAAATCCCCGACTAGCATATCCTCTTCATCAACATCTGCCCAAAAGTACATTTGATTTTTGGATTAACTGGTATCAGTTCACCGTATCTTGAACTTCACATAAAAAGATTGAAAGAGAGACGGTAGGGACATTGAAAGAAATTAATAGAGAAAAATTACATGAAAGTACAAAAATATTCAAATTAGTGCCAAGGTAATTGAGGTCGATTGTATTTTTCATCTTTTTTCCCTTTATTTTCTTTAGTTTCTTCTATCATAGAGGTCGATTTGATGGGGAAAAAATTGTTACTACTAATAACTGAACTTAAAAATGCATCTCAATGGTCATTGAACCATGCACCATGTTACCCATTTATTACTCAAGTCGACGACATTTGTTGAACCTAACGAATTTTTCCATTTGAATGATAGACGTGTAACACGATGCATAATTCAATAATCATTGGTATCCATTATTAAGTTCGGTTATGAAGTATTAATACGGCGAAGTTCAGTAATCATTGAGATGTATTTTTTAGTTCAGTTATTAAGTAGTAACACTTGACAAAGTTCAACAACCATTCAAGTAATTAAACAAGGGATTAAGACTTTTGAGATATATTTTACGAAGTTGTGGCAATTCATTGATTGGCATTAACCCTGGGTCATTGTTCTCGAGCAATGATTTAATCATTTCTAGTTGAGCGCGATTGCGGGCTTTCTAAAATTTTCAAAAGAAAAACAGAAGTTGAACCATTGTGCCATTACACATAGATTGTAGACTTCGAGACTTTACCAGATTGTCTGTTAGATGACATGCCTTCATGAAGCAACAGTACTGAAAATCTGCAGAAAATTTTACAATAGTAGTTTTATTTGGGTAAGGAATTTTGGGTTGAAACATTTTTTTCCCCACAAATTATTATCTTGTGAATTCGAATCAGTATGCTTGCTTCGATTGCAGGAACCTATTGGAACCCAAGTTCAAATTCCAGCTGCTGGTGGTTTGATTGAGCTCTTCAGTACAAATCACGCAAGTTGAAATTTGAAATTGAAAGGGATGCAAAATGCCGATGAGAATGCTAATTTGAAGGATAGGCAGAGGGGGGAAATGGAGCATTACCAATCAAAGCTTATCCCGGAGGTCAGAGAGAAACCGGAGGAAGAGGATAAAAGACGGGCTCTTCGTCCTTAGCTCATTAGTTCCAACGATTTCTAAGGTTTATACAGCATGTCTATCTAAACTTAAAAGCTACTTTTCTAAATAAGTTGTCTAGATACTTTTGAGAAAACTATTCTTTAAGTTACTTGTAAACTAACCTCAGCCAATCATTCTCTGAATAAGATCGGTTCATGATCATGTGATCTTTTTTTATCAGATAGGAAGGGATGTAGCACAAAATGTTAGCTCGGAATTGTTTACCCTCATTATTCGTGTCATTTTCTTTGCTACCAGATGGATAGAGCTTCTATATTGGGGGATGCAATTCGATACATGAAGTAGCTTAAGAGAAATGGCAGAGGACTGCAATAAAAACATTGCTAAAATGGAGTCTCCAAGCTCGACCAAGGAGCGTGCAGGCGAAGAGTATTTACCGGCTGCAGTGCTAATGACAAGAACAAGCACAGGTAAGGAGAGCGTCGATCATCTTACAGTCTTCAGTTAAGATTCTTTTTTGCATAATTTCTACTTATTTTTATGTTCACCAACTTTTTGGGTTGAAGTTGAAGTAAACCAGTATTAAAAACTCAGAGTTTGTATTAAGAAAGAGAGAAATAATCGTATGAATACAATGGTGTCACAAAATACAAGTTACTTCAGTATTTACTTCCTTAATCCAGGTTTTTGGTCTTTTAACACGTCCTTCACGTGCAGGTGAAGGAAGATCATCTTATAAACTTCAATTGCCAGAAGTATCAAACAATATTTATTTGTGTGTGGGTGTTGGGGGATTTTGGTGGGGGGGGGGGGGGGGGGGGGGGCTTATTTTGAGCATATTTAAAATCATAATATGTGGAAATTCATTGTTCTATAAACACGATAAATCTGAATCATCTTATTGTCACATTGTCTCCCCCTTTCCCTCCCTATAGTTCATATGCACTCATCATCAATCAAGATGATAAAAGTTTGAGAATTGAATCCACTTCCACAATTATTTCCGTTTCGAAGATAACCTGATTGTTTTAAATTTTTTGACCATCAAGCCAGCGTGTGTAGAATTCCAATGCCTCACGCGGTTTGTACTCAGGTACCGTGTGTCCAGCTCCCTGCATCATCAAAGATCAAAATTCAATACTCGACCACTTAGAACTGGATTCTGATCATCTTTTGAAGTTGTAATCGAGATAATTCGACTAACTCCCAAAATAAATAATAAAAGGAAAAAGTCCTAGATGCATAGACCTTAATGGTGAGGAAGATGAGATCGTTTTCATAACCTTGAATGTACCTGCATACAGTAAAATGGCAGTTAATTGGTTGTTTTGTCTAATTTTTGCCTTTAAATCTGAAAAGAAGTCAAGTATGTTTTGTTTATGAAAGCAAAAGTATCACCCCAAGACGGATCAGCTCTGATTAATAAGGATGTTTCAGTCAAGACCAAGAATTAAGCTATAAATGAACACAAGTTAGAGACGTACCCAGCAACTTGATCTTTTACGTGCCAAGGCCTCCATTCATCGACAGTCTTGTATCCAACCGACTTTGTCCAAGCTTCACTTCCAGTAAATGGGACGCACATATCATGATCCCCACTGCCAGAAACATGTTAAATATGACTCTCAGGATAATCACAACATGTTTCTGTTAAGCACAATACATTTCAATTTCAACCATAAGACACAACAATTTATGCAAGGGACGACGTGTGTGCTGCACATCGAGCCCCTCTTTCCCTCTCTCTTTACAGAAGTACACTTGTATGGGTGGTGGAGTTCCCTCATTAAGTTCAATAACACATTCAACAGATCTGAACCAATTTTTATTGAAAGGGTTCGGCGATGAAGATGAAGAAACTTCAAACAAATCCTGTGCTTAAATCCTGTAATCCAGGAACTGATTCCACCAATGGGATAGTAAGATTTATAACAAGGGAACATAATCTGACCATCTCTATACTCGCTGTAAATGTTGCAAATGGAATAACTAATCCCACAACCTTACTTTTGGTAACCCGGGCATTTATTGACAAACGAATTAAAACCTCTGCACTTGCATGTTGAGAATTACATCGATGAGGCAGGATGCTGAAATGAATTACAGGGTTTAGTGATTTTGCTAACCTGTATATGAGCGCTCGATATCCTCGAGATGTGAGGTTCCTGTGATATTTGATCATGCTTCCAGCATCATGATAAAATCTGATTTTGTCTGTACACAGCTCCCAGTTTCCTATCACATTTCCCTGATATGCGACTGGACATAAATAACTTTGTTTAAAAGCTGGAGCATTGTGACATGAGAAAAACTTACATTTTCAGCGTGAATTGCTTTCCTAACTGCTTCATTGTTCAGCCATGAAGTCGCAACTTCATCGTCCTGCATAGTTTGTCCAGTTAATAAGAGACTGCCGGAGGTGAATCCCAACAAGGTATTCAAAAATATAAAGCTCAAGAATTAAAGCAACCTGGCCATTCTGTACGCAGTAAGAAGTTCAAAAAGTCAGATGGAGCAAACACATACACATAAAAAGGAACCTTTTTTTAACCTCCAGAAGTCAAAAGATAATGCTTCGTGATAATATTCTACATTTTCGCATTCAAGAAGTTCTCAATGGATGGTTTGACAAATCAAAGGGACGTGTATAGAAGTTCCTGATGAATTTCGTAGAAGTTATAGATTAAAGATATTCCCTATAAGGATCATAAAAATTATGATTCATTTTAGATAAATGAACCCCGAAGAATGAAAAAGGAACTGTATATAGATTTCAAGTTGCAATAGGTTAGTGTATCATCTTCTTTAAATATCAATTCTCAACAAGATTAAGATGTCTAGCATTCATGCTTATCATTAGTAGAAGATTATTGAAGTATGCTTGTTAGCCTGTACAAAAATATTAGGGACTAGAGAAAAATTGGAGCAACTTACAGTGCACGGGACGCTTTCACTATTGAGAAGCTGCGGCCAAGTAGGGACAAGTCCTTCTCTTACAGGTGCTCTTAGTGGCCAGGCACGCCCAAACATTCTATTTCTCACACGTAGAGGCCTCTCAGTCTCACCTAATTTCCTGAAGCTCAGTGGCAACTTCTCGTTACCGAGTGTGATTTTACTTTGTGTGTCATGATAGCATGATTCAAGAATGTCATATATGTTTAAATCCTCGATTTCCTGAAATAATTCAGAAATTAAAACCAATTAGGACAAGTATACCAGCTAAAACAAAAACTTACTTAAAAAATGTAGTCAACATCTTACTTTGTCAACTTTGGCAAGCTTGTTTTCACAGTTATCACTCGTTGGATTATAATAGTTCCCTTGGCAACCAGCATTAACTTCCTGCAAAAGCAAAAGGAATCAGAAAATGATAAGAAACAAGAAAGATCGAGATGATTTTTCTTTGTTTCATTCTGAAATATCCAATAAATAAACTCCTAAGCTTTTACATTGTTTTGAATTCATGCAGGTAATGGAAACTTAAAAATGTCTGGAAATCGAGCTTTCGTTCAAATTCTTGGTAATCAGTACCCAGGCTAGCCAAGCCCACTACAACCCCATATAATTATGGTGCAGAAGTATTAAGCTTATTGCTCGTTCTGGTGATTTATTTTCTTGGTTAAGAACATGAACCATAGCTTAACCCTTGGAAGCTCTAGCAAATTTGTGTCTCCAGATATTGTAAGATTTTACATTAGCTTCAAGAGAACATATTCAGGGAGTGTGCATTTTTTGTTCTGGTTGAAATCAGAGGTAATGCAAATCTCCAGCGAGATTTTTCATTGATTAGTTGCATTTGTAATTTGACCGAATAAGCAATGTGCAAAGAAGAAATTGTGGCTTGCTAGAAATAAGGTATAATCAGCTGGTCATAAAATTAAAACCAATTTTCCGACTTTCCTAATGTTTCATAAGGTTAAACCCCTATAGACCACTATGATTCAAAGTTCCAATGATTCAACAAAATCCATCATATAGAATTCAGTATTCCATGTATAGAAAGAAGAAAGAATCACACAAAAAATATGTCGACAACCATATTGTAGGCAATCCTTTTGAGCTCGTAATGCAGGTAATACTTGCATGACCATATGATAGCGAGAACATGGTTGAGAGACTTTTGCTGGAATAATGAAAGTAGAACTTGTGCAAAATTAGTAAGAATTAACAGAGCAAAATGCACCTCAAAAAGTTCATTAGAGATGAGACCCATCCCGTGAACAAATGGTACAAGAGCATTGCCATCAATCACGTCATCAGTAACTCCATTTCCCACCATGTACCCCTGTAATTGATGGATTTACTTCAATGCAACCAAACAGGAGAAATATTTAATATGTATACCTTTAGTTTGAGGATGGGATTTGCACCAGCATCAATTCCTACAGAAATTCCATGAACATGTCAGTTTGCTCATAAGTGGGTTGAATACATTGATGGCCACTAATTTTTTAGCAAATGTTGGTCATTGAACTAAATTTGGTTTTGATTTGGTCACTGAACTTGAACTTTATTACCATTTGGTTACTTTGGTCACTCAATCAATGTCCATTAGTTAGACTAATGAAAACATGATGTGGCATGTGGCATATTCGTAGTCTAGTTAGCCAACTAGGCCACGAACTAGGTTGCTATGTCATCTTTTACATCGGTCAACTAACATGGATGAAAGACCACATTGTAACAACCTTTAAGTTCAGAGAACAACTTAAAACAAAGCTTAGATACAGTGACCAACTTGAAACAAATCAAAGTTTAGTGACCAACATGAAATTTCACTAAAAGATCATTGATGACTGGTGTTTTTAACCCGTTTCTAAGTACATATGAAATCGAAATATCAAAATAATCACCTTTAGCTACTTCATAGGCCAGGGTTGGCACATATATTCCAGCATATGATTCTCCGGCTATATAAAACGGGTTGGATAGGAATTCTGGGTAGAGCTCAAACCACTAGCCGGATGATACCAAGTTGTTGAACATTAAACGTCAAAAAGATGAGAAAATAAATATATACAGTTTGTAACTCATAAAAACTTCAAACAACTTGGATTTTTACTTTCTAAGTTCATGTTTGGTGAAGCTTTTATTAGATTATAAGATGCAGGTCCTATGGATTGTGGGGATAAAAAATTGTAGGACCAACGGAATGTGTGGATAAAAATAGGGTTTGATTAGCTTATAAGCAATTATACGATTTACCAAACATGAATATTCACCTTGAGGAGAAATGTATGGGAGTCGGAGGCAGTCTTCAAATCTCCCGTAATATAGTCAGATTTATTTCCTGAGTAAGACAATCCAACACCAGCAGGAGAGTCCACATATAAAATGTTGGATACCTGAAAAGTCAAAACAATATAAACTGTGAGATCTGGTATGTACATAGAAAAACCAATTTTATCAAACAAATTAATGCGATCTTGTCAATGCTTAGATGGGAATGAAAGGATTTATCAAGAACACTGAAAATAATAACCTTGGACCAGCTGTATGGATTGAGATGCAAGGTGGGCAGGCTACCACGCGGTTTTCCTGCCTCGAAATTGAAGGGACCTGAAATTATAAATGGAAAAGAATAGCTTTTAATAACAAACAGATCAGGAGGAAAAAGAAAAGCAATCATTTTCTCTTTTCTATATCAGCAAGAAAACCAAAATGATTTTTATTATTTACTTTGATAAGTAAAATAGTTTTCATTCCAATGTATAAATAAATGAAAAGACTGAATCATGTCTAGAGTTAATGCTCAGTAACATCTTCCATTCAAAATAAACTATTTGCTATAGCTGAACTCTAAAGAATAAGAACTCAAAAATATCGATGTATTGAATTGCCATTGAAACACATAAGAATTGTTGATAAAGAACGCGGTCCATATCACCAGATGAAAACATACAGAGACAGCTGGGACGTCCAAACTAACAAATTCTGTATATCATCAAATAAAACAAGGACAGAGGAATCATATCAATGATACTGAGACAAAATCTATAAACTGATTCAAGTTAAATTTCTTATAATCCAAGATAACCCCAACTAATTCACAAGTTTAATGCTAACTCAATTAATTCTTTCCCGAAAATTCCAATTCAAGATATGGAAATCAGTATTTGATAAAACTGCTCTTTGATTTAGAACCTATAATGCATTCAACAGAGAATGCAATCTTTACACCATCATCTTCCATAACAAATCAAAACTCAGAAATCTTTTTAGTACAAAAGATAGTAACTTTACATTATCGAATTATTTAACAAAGCCAAACTCACATTCTTGAATAAAAACACATTAGTATTTCCATTACCATGCTCATAAACAAAACCATCAAAGCTGGAGCACCCAGGTCCACCATTTAGCCAAAGAACAACAGGATCCTTGGATGGATTTCTTTCAGACTCAACAAAATAGTAGTACAATTTCTTCCCATGAACTTCATCGATGGTCACATATCTACAAAACCCAGATAAAGAAAACGACAACTCCAAAAACCCGTTAACAAAAATAACAAAATAAGCACACAAAAAAAAAAACAAGAAATTCTTACCCAGAATAATGTTTGGAAGGGAAAGTGCCACTGAAACCTGGAATTTGTGTAATCAGTGCACTTTCAGGCACTGATTGTGTTGGCACAAGAATAAAGACTAAAATTAACAGCAAAGTGAAGTACAAGTGAATATTCTTGAACATGGTTAGAACTAGAGAAGTTGACTTGAACGGGAGAAAGAGGAACGTTCGTTGTAATCCGTTTCTATAACTGGGCTAATAAATGGATGGGCTTTGATCAAGTTGGACTATGTTTTGCGAGCCATGCTACAATACCGCCACGTAGGCCCTGGTATTGTCACAGGGCTAGCCGTGGTAAAGGAGATTTATCCATGTTTTGCTTACAAGGCAAGTGAAATCAAAAGTGGAAAGGGGGTAAGGAAAGTGCTCCAACAAACAGCCATTATCGTGCCCATATCTTTTGGTTCAATTTAGGTAAGGGTAGAAACTTATCCAACAATGAATTTCCCTATCTTATCATCATTATAATTACAGGCTTTTTTCATTGAAGCTTCTATCGTTGGCTGTCATACCAAATTTCTTGACTTTCTGACATTAAACTGGCGTTAACCCTCATACATGATCTTACGACTTTGCAACAACCTATTTTTTGTAAATAGTTGTTTGGATTAGGTCATAAAGATGACATGCAATTACAAGTTGAATTACAAGTTTGGATTAGTAAAGATCATTTTTTTAATCCTTGTTATATTGGTGACGTGTTACAGTGAAATGCAGAGCGACATACACTATTTAAGGAATTTTTTTAAAAAAATATTATGCTTAAATATGCCTTTCTTGAAGTTAAACGTTCGATGGTTTGTTTCCATGTTACTTTTTTTCTCCCTTCATATTTTGCTACTAATGGGAGACTTTTTGTTGCTTTTTTCCCTGATGTGAATTGTAAATTTTGAAAAACATGAAAAAAAAAAAAACAACAACAACAACAACTTAGTTTTTTTATCTATTGTAATATTCAGTTTTTGTACCTATGTCTTTCTTATCTTTTTGTTAAAGACGTTTCGAAATTGGGTAAATTTCTTTTGAGGTCACTGAAGTTTACCCTTACATGCAATTAGGCCATTGAACTTTTAATTCGGAGCAATCACACTACTGTACGATAATTTGTGGGCAATTATGTCACTTTGTTAGCCTTCCATTCAACTATACTTAATAGAATTGGTGATTTAACTGCTAAATGTAACAGATCTCCACACGTTCTTTCAAGTCAACAAAGTAAATTTCACCTGTGGCCACTGAACTTATACTTTGGCATAGTCACATCACCAAACTTTAATGCTAAGGACCTGAAAAGCGTTTTGTATTTTTTGATATTATTGTAATTACTGTAAGACTATTAAATTATTAAAAATCATAAATATTGTAATTATTTAATGATTTTTACGACTAGACAGTTTTCAAGTTTTCAAAAAATAGACAATTCAAATTTTTGAGCTAGACACTTCCTAGTAGAATCAGGATTGAGCTGCTCATAATAAATAAAATAATAAGCCTCTGTTTGGTGCACATTTTGAAGGTAAGAATGCATTTTTACTGTTGGTGTGATGGGGAATATGTGGTTGAAAAAGAAGGAAAAGTTATTAATGGGATGAAAAATATTATTTTATTGAAAAATGTGTGGTTGAAAATGAGTAGAAGAATGAGAATAAAAAAATAATGTGGACCAAGAAGGAATTAGGAAGCATTGGCAAAGAAATTCTCCATGAAAAGGTTCTCATCGAGAATCTTGTAAGTGAATTTTTTTTTTTTTTTTTGTCTCTGTATATATAATTAATTTTGAAAAGTAACCTATTTTTGTCAAATATTTTTTTGTCTACTTATATATTTATTATTTCTTATTAGAGATTCGATCATGGTTCTATTAGGTAATTATAGTATTTATGACATTGATTTTTTGATATGCATTATTTTATTTATTTGATGATCTTAAAATAAGTAAAAGAAAATATTAAAAATTATGATTTTTTTTTAGAAAAACCTTGAATTAAAGTTCAGTTGTATGATTGCCTCGAATTAAAAGTTCAATGACTGCAACGCTATATTTATTGACCGTAGATGAAATTTTAATAGTCGTCACTAATTCTGTTAAAAGCGGTTGACAAAAGGCTAACGAAGTGGTCTAGTTGCTCCTAAATTAAAGTACAATCGTGTGATTATTCCGAATTAAATTTCAGTGGCCTGATTGCAATTAAGGGGAAATTTTGAGTGACCGCAGGTTAATTTACCCCAATGAAATTGTTTTACTTTGCTCCATCTAGATTCAAGCTGAACAGATGCAAGTGTACAACATAAGCATATGATCCGCTTGTGTTATCATATCTTTCCCTGAAATCAAGTACCACGTGAATCAAGTGGGAAACCATTTTATACGAAAGCAAAAGAAAGAAAAAAAAAAGTGTAATTATTGCATAATTTATCACGTCACAATTGTATTATTGTGTACGTTGAATAATAATTATATGGTATTACATTAAACAATATTACGCTTATGATCTTCCCTTTATGTCTCGCGGTAATGATTCCTCTAACATTACGATCTTGACCAAAATAATGATGTTCACAGATCAAATCATTTTGTGGATTGAATTTTAATTGATTGTCTACGATACCATTGTGCGTGCTGAATTTCAAATTTCGTAAGTATAGTTATGGTTCTTCATGATTTACAGTCTCCTTTCAAGCACTATGGGATTGCCAACAACTGCTATTAGCAATTGTTAGTTACTGGCTTGATAGAGGTTGTTGGACACCATTTTCGAGAAAAGGCACGATGACATAGACATGTTTGTGAAAATGAAGAGACGAACTGCCTCGACTAAGATAGAAAGATCATATGAATCTTTACTATTCTCGAGAAGTGGAAGACAGATAAAGTCTTATTTCGAAGTCCAGAGACGTCATTGAGATACCATTCCTAAAATTAGACCACCACGATTAGCTACCCCATGACAAGTTAGGTCTAATAACACGGTTGGAAAATTTCTACAAATAGAAAGAATGAATTATGATTTAGAATAATGCTATGCAACACTACTAATGTTTAGCATAGTCTACATGAAAATATAAATACCATTAAATGATAAATCGAAGCATTATTTCATTTACATCTTTTTATTAAATAAAAATACGTTTCAACTTCATTAAATAATACGAATAATTTCACGTTATTTAAATTGGTTTCAAACGTTGTGTAAGTGGATGAATTTCCCTCCAACTTGTAACTTTATCCTGAAGTTTATGAATAATAAATACATATGGTTACTTGAGAAAAAGGTAAAGAAACGAAAAGTTTGCCTACTTTTGTGGTTCTCACTTCTCACGTTTCATACAACAAGAAAAGGCAAGTAAATGGTGCATTCCAGTCAAGATTTCACACATTCCAAAGCTCGAGTCTTAAATGACTTTGGACTTTAAGCACAACAGAGATGCTACTCAAACAACGACTATTGACAGGGATTTCAAGAGGGGCAGAACCTCAGCCCTTGATTTGAATTGGCTACTTCATTATAAAATTATGATTTAAATATTGTTACCGAAAAGATGACAATTTTGTTGAATACATAAAAATGTATGAATACACGTATATATTGTGTAATAAATTATAAATGCAACCGGTCCACGAGCCCGCTTGTTTAAGTAATTATTAAATAAGGCAAAAATCAAATCTTACCCATTACACACGAACTCAAGACAAGCTAGCTCATGGGTCAGAACTGGAATAATGTTATTCGTAGTGAAAACTACCTTTAGTCTTCCTAGATGGTATACAAGTAGTGATTTGTGATTTGATGCATAAATCAGGAAAAAACTACAACATTAATGCACCAAATCACAAACTGCCACTTGTATGCCCGTAAGAAGACAAACGATAGTCTTCACTACAAATATCATTACTCTTTATAACCGTCATAAAAAGTGTTTTAAGTTCATAAAGAAACAGCGAATTCTACATGCTGGCTTCTCCATCAGAGCTGTCGTAACAAGAATGGTCAAATTTTTGTCATGCAATAAATGCCCGACTTCAATCGTAAGAAAGATGTATTTTCTGTATGTTAAGCCGTAAAGGACAAAACAAATTTAGTTTGTTATAACAGAAGAATCAAGATCCCATAAGTTACCATTTCATATACAAGATCGATACAACCTTGATCTCAGCTAAGCTCAAGAAAGCAACAAAGCTTGTGTTCATTTCTCTGTCTTTCCATGTAAACCGAAGTCTCCAATTCAAAGTATTTATCACCTGATAAAAGATCCTAATAAGGTGACTAGAAATGCAATTAAAATGGATTTAACCGTCTTAGCAGAACGCGATGAACCAGAGAAGTTGGTTGACTGTTTTAGCCTGAACCCTGCAGTATTCAAGAAGTAACATAGTTTAAAAAATCTTATTAACAGCCACTCCAAATTATTCCATAATTAGGAGACATATGCTGATGAGATACCGATATGATGAGAGGCGAATAACAAGCGTGGAAAAATTTTAATTTCTACTGCTTTGACAACAATATTATAAACATTTCCACTTGAAAGATCGACCAAGAAAGAGGTATTGATGTCTTTAGAGAGTTGGCGAGAAAGAACATGTATTATCATATCTTACTTCTGCAAGGGTGAGAGGGCACCACAATAGATTGTGTTCTCGGGCAATTGAACTTCAGTTGTCACTTTCAGTATTCACCACACTGATGTAAACTTCTTGGCCAAGAAACCATGAATCCAGGTTCTGTGCGTGGAGATTCCACATTCCAGCATTGTCAAGTAAAACTAAAATAGAAGTCCAAGCCCCAAGAAATACCTGCGATCAGGTCAAAAATATTGTCAATACATAACTGCCACTTTTAAGCTAACTAGTCTATTGCCCGTGCAATGCACGGGCAACATGATTTCAAAGGTAATGTTAGCGTTCCAAAAAAAAGTATTTCCCTCCATTTTTTGGTAGCTTCTTCTTAAGCATTGAATGCATAATATAACATTTTTTCACACTTAAAAGTCAAAGATTTGGACGAGCTCTACTAAAATCATGCAATACGAAAACAACAAAATCTCTTTCCCATAATCCATTGTCTTCGATTTTATTCGTCTTTGACATTAAGCAGAGAGTGCGAATATAATTTGTAGCTTGGCAATCAAGAGTGTCCAGATATTACATAACATATTTTCTCATGTAGATTTCAAGCTAACACTATAGGTTCTTTCTACATGAAGACCGAATCAAGATGCCTTAGAAATAGAGCATAATAACTTTACCATATACTGATATATACGAGAAAACACACCAGACTAAGAAATTGATAGGCAATTAAAAGAAGATAAAAATAATGTTGCATTTAAGCTGTAAGTAATGTATTTAGGTTTACATTGCTAATGTTTCCAATAAAATTATACAAGAATAAATTCTCTCAGTCATGTATATTTTTAGCCCTTCCACAATGGTTTCCTCAGAAGTTGGATCTTGAAAGACATCTTCATCATTCTTCACTTGAAAGCATACATGTGACATAAATACAAAATCAGCTAAAACTTCAGTAAACTAACACATGTAATGTCATTTAATAATTATGAAAAACAACAATGAGAACACAACTGCAAATATCTTACTGGTGTGAGTCCAGCCAATTCGTTGGCCATTTCCTTAGATGGGTGATACCTTTGCGGTTTAGCATTCTACTTCACCGGACCCAAGCTCAACTGCTCTTTCGCCATCGCTCTTATTCTTTTCCGCTTCTGAACATTCCATTGCACCTTCTTCCAACAAAATTATTAGTGAGATTTCTTTATTTATTGTTGCACAGCATATATTAAAGCCAAGACATTAAGCATTTTATAGTTTCAAAGGAAAATTTCCTCACTTTCACTGTGTTCTCAACAGACAAAATAAAAGTTTAATTCCAGCTCCAAACGAACAGGAAAAAAAAAATGTACAATTAGTTTACCAATCAATCAAACGACATAATCACCACATGTATTTTCCGCAACTTCAATGAGCTTCGATTGAAAAAGGTAAAGAAGACAAACTTCATTGTTCAACAGCATCAATCAAGAATAGCTAAAATTCATGTTAAGTATTAGGGAAAATTGGAAAAATCTAAAACCTTCCTTTTTGAATTAACAATACCAAAATCACTAACCTTGATCTTTTCGAGAAGTTCATATCCCGTCATCCATGCCATTGAATAGCCCGTCATAATCAGATTCACCTTCAACCCCTAAATTCAAATATTAAAGATAATTAATATAAACCAAATAATAATCCTTTTACTATTACTTAATAGAAAACTAAATTCTGAATCTCAAAATTTTAAATTAAATAAATGATGTGGCCAAAACTTCATCTTCTTCTAAAAAATTATAGCAGGAAAATCCAGTTTTTGCTTACATCAAATTCAACCGAGCTTTTCTCCCCATCCAATCCCAATACTTTAAAACCATCCTCCCACTTTCCATAGCAGTAACTGCAAAAACACAATTTTAATCTATTCAAAAAACCCAGAACCACAAATGAAAAAACCCAATTCAAAACCTTGAATTATTATTAACAAAACACCAAACCTTTGCAGCTAGAAATTTTCAATAATCCCTCATTAGTAAGTTCTCTAAATATTCATTTTTCCACGTCAAACTACCTATTATTTCCCAAGAATCCCAAAGAACAGTTTCAAGAAATTGATAAACAAACCTGCTTGAGATGAGTCTAAAATTTTTTGCATAGTAACGGAAAACAGGTCCTGAAGTGTAAAAATAAGCTGATTACCCTAATTCTAAGAATCAAAAAGTTCCACAAAAGGTCAATTGAGGTTTCTTGATCCATGTCAAAACCTGAACGGAGCAATATATGAAGACTAAATCATGTAACAAGGGGATAATCATATTCCAAAAATCTTATATTTGAATCTTCTTCGCCATAAGACAGCTGAAGATTATCATAAAAACCACGTTTAATGAAAACTATGATCCCAAAAGAATATGTTATCAGATAACACTGAATACTCAATCTTCAAACGGGAAATAGAATATACACAAGTATACATAGGAAAGGTAAATTCCAGCTAAGCACTACATTAAAGCATAAAAGAATTACCTTTCATTCTTCTCAATGCCTCAGGACTAATCTTCGAAGTAGATCCTTTTCCCATTCTCTTCTTCAATTAAATCTACAAGAAAGCAAATGTCGAACAAAAACTGAACACAACAAACCAAAAATCGTGCAAAAACTTAAAACTCCTGAGCTACATCGAGGTTCATACCTCCATAATCCTTGTTCTTGACATCCAAATAGGAATCAGGAAGCACCCGTCTAACTCCGGGAAATTCTGCAACATAAGTTGTTAATAATCAAAACAAATCTCAGAAACTCCTAACGAGTCTACAGGAAAAGAATTATTACCTTTCAACTTGTAAGACAATTCCTCTCCCACAAGTGCTCCAAATGCAAAGTAATGCCGTGTAGAGGCTGAATAAATTTTCATTCTTGCTTCTTCCTCATTATATAGAAGAAATGGCAAAGCCCTTGTGCTTTACTCTCTTGCTGTTAGAATGAAGCACAGCAGTTCAACAAGCAGAAACATAGTAATATCTCACTAAAGAATTTTGCAGTGAATTAATCAAATCACAGATATCAATAAACAGAGAGTAGATGACGAGCTCACTTCGAGAGAATTTTATTAGGTTCGGTTCACACGCTTCGAGACTAAGCCTGTTTTATTTTGCTAAAAAATCAGATTTGTAGAAAAAATCATAGAAGGAATTAGAAGTAAAGTAAAAAAATAAAGACAAGGGGAGTGTTTGGCACTCCCCTGCGGCTTTCTCAACCACCTCCGGCAGTATTAGACAAATTTGTGATTTTCGAATAATTTAATTTAGCATCCTTCGCCTCCTCAATCACCACATGATAACCAAAGAAATCTTAAGAATAAATATAAAGATCATAATAAAGCTTTAATCAGATGAGGGAAGGGGGGTGTCTTCTCAATTGCTAATTACATTAATAGACGGGGCATCTTTAATCATTATGAAAAAAAAAACTACAATAAACATAAATACAACCTGAAAATTTAATTGTTAATAGGAGTTGCAAACTAACAAGAAAATGAGATGAAGAAGTACCCATAGGAATCAATTTCAAGGTAGGTTTTTCCATGGTTGAATGATCTGGGCTTGTAAACTGCAGCTCCAAGCTTGCGTTCTGCTTCAGGTTCTAATTTTCTTGACTAAAACAGCCTCATAAGTCATAAATAATCCCTTATGTAACTGAAAATAAGAAATTTTGAACAAATTAAAAAAGAAAAATCAAACAACAAAGGTAACCCAAGAAATAATTATAAGCGAAAACTGGAAAAAAAATCTGACCAAACCCATTTTGCTTAATCCACGTTTGCATCCAAAAAATACACAAAAATACAAAATTTGACATGGGTTTTCCAAGAAGTTGAAGAAAAATTAGAAAATAACTAAGAGAAGAAAATATGAGCACATATTTTTGCCATTTTCTAAAACACTCTGGGGCACCTCACTTCTTGAAAGGAAAGAAGGAAAAGAAGATATATAACCAATCGGTCACACGGTGCAATAATCACCATATACTTAGCATCATTAAAAAGATCATTGATTGCTACCACATCTATATTATCCCTGAAAGTTGTTATTCAAAGAACTAACCACCCAATATGTCCAAACCCTAAAAGGATCAAATATCTTACAATTATTAAAAAGAAGTACCAACTTGAACCAAAGAGCCAAAAGATATTCAGAAAACAAATGAGATAAGATATAATAGGCCCTGAAACAACAAATATCATATAAAAAAAGTGATGTGCATTGCAGAAAAAAGGATGTGCTTGATAAATTAATCTTTGATCTCAATGTTTTTTTTCTACCGTTTCGTGACTCTAATTAGCGACATGCAAGAAATATAGCTTTTCAAACTATTTATTACGGCATTAAGAACTCTTCATTGCAGAATTGGCTGTAAAAAAAGCATAAGAATAAACTATTGTGAGTCATACTCGGAATGGTTGGTGGTATTTGTTGTTGTTGCTTTAATAGGTTGAGTACCACGGGCAGTAGACATCCTGAAGAGAATGGCAATAAATCAAACAGAGTGATGAAAAAGGATTCACTTAGAAATTCCTAAATTTACAACAAAGTGCAAACAAAGCTTAGTTTGTTGTTGTGTCGGATGTTAATTACTACTGAGTATTCTAGTTGGCCATCATAATTCAGAAAGAAAATCAATATTAGTCTTCTGCTAGAAATCAAAGTCATCATAACAACATTCATTGCAATTAATCACCACAAAATTAAGAAGCTAACATTCTGTCGATACACGAAAAATATTCGATAAAACTATGACCCGACTATAATTCTTCCTTTAACCAGCTTTAAGCGTTTAACTATTTGTAAAAACAAAAGACTGAAGATATAAACTCATTATCCAAACAAATTAAAGCACAATATTTTTCTATTTTTAGAAGTGAGAAAAAAATTATCTGTGGTCACACCTTGTCTTCACCACTATCACTATTTCCTCTATCGCTTCTTATACCATCAAATGACTGTTTTCAACCCTCGAAAATCACAGCACATAAATTATACACAAAACCCGAAAAAAAAAAGGATGCTGTTGGAGGGCACTATGCTGGTGGACTTGGTGGCTGAACTCTTGTCAAAGATCTTAAGGTATCATCTATACAGATTCTCCTTCACGTTGAAGAATGCTCGAATTATCCTTCGAAAGACCCCTTGATAGGAGCTTTCAATTTTTTACAACAACATTTTAGTCAATAAATGGAATGCAAGTGCTAGTAATGGTTTGTTACATGAAAGTTCTGGAGGAAATAAGTACAGAGTTGAGAAATAGAAATACCAATCTAATGATTTGATGAGATCTATAGCTTGTTTCATTAAGGGGTGTCTCTCCAATTTGTCTCTGAGCTGATAACAATTGATAGGAATATTTTAAACTCCCAGATTCTAAAACCATAATGGCATGTTGTTGGGGAGTATTAGATAGTGTTGTAGAATAAAAAGGAATTTAAAAGCTTATTTATTATATTATGCAGTTGCCCTACCCAATGCTCGGTATGAAACATATATATAGTACAAAAATCAGGTTGCGTTTCGTACCTTCACGAATGGAAAAGAGCTTAATCACATGATCCCAGATCCTAAAAATTTTCTTGGTAAGTTTTTCAATTGTGGTTCTTCTTCAGTTCTCTATGAAAATTTTGTGACTTTTGAATGAGGTGGCATTTCCATGCCAGATTTTAGTAACTTCACGAACTCTTCAAGTTCCTTCTCAGCATCCCCTTTTGCATGCTTCCTCCAGAGAAGTTCTTAAACCTAACAATTGATATTCATTGAATTATAGATAGTAGACAAGCCAACAAGCAAATAAGCATCATGGTGTTGAGAATCATTAAAAACCAATTAATAGTCAGCAAGTTCACCAGGAACACCAACGGTAAATGAACATAACATATAATAACAAACAACTAAATGAAACCAAAAATTTGTCTTATTAGTGACCAAGCATATCCATTTAAGACTTTGCAATAGACCTGAACAACAAATTGAGGCCCATAAATAGGAAATGAACCTTTACTCTTCAAAACAATGAAATATGTCATCTTTTGAAAGCAAAATAATTCTTAAGAGACTCGGCACTTCCAAAAATCATTTGTTGGAATGAACTAATTAGATTAGAGGAACATAGAAATGTAAATTAGTTGTGCAAAAAGTTTACCTCGGGTAGCTCTTCCACTTGTAAAGATTTGTTCTTTTCGAGAAGCTCAATCTAGGCAACTTGGGCAATGTTGGATATTGAACAAATAACAAAGCAAGCAGTTTACATTGTTTACAAAAGAAGAATACAAAACAGCTGCATTTCTATTGAAAATGATAGGATTGATGGACCAAATTGAAATATAATTATGAATATGAACCCAGTGAAGTTACAAGTTTTTTGAAGCTCAACAGATGTCTATTCGGAGAAATGCTTAAATACATGGAGATAAATAAATGTACAAAGAACACACCATTTACAATCACCAATCATCACCAAGGATCCACAACTGAAGCCTAAGCCTTCTCTTCCCCGATATATCTAATCTCACCACCACTCGCTAAACTACTTTCACCAACAATAGTCTCCATCCTAATCATTGCTAATACAAGGTTCAAATTTTCTACACTATGATGTAACATCCCAGCCTCAATTTGCTTACCCTTTTCGATATCATCTTTTTTATAAGCTATTATTTCCACATCATCATCACTCTCATATGATGTAATGTCAATAATTTTCACTCTCCTCTCAATGTTCGCAGGTTGTTATTGTGTATATTCTTGATAGACCATTTCCATTCCACCATCTTTCATGTCAGAGTTCAGCACGATGGGCACATTAATATCAAAATCCAACCTATTTTCCTCTTTCCCGTCATTAAAATCAAATCAACGTTGATATTAAAGTTCCATTTGTTCTGATCAATCACATGAAGAAGACTTCGATCCACTGCAAAACTATGAGAAACCTCATTCCCAACGAAGAAATCATTTGATTCATTGCTCCAACGCCCACTTCTCCGTTTTTAATATCACACCCTCTTTTCCATCACCCATTGTCTCAAAACTCCTGTTGTTTTCACCAATCCCATCAAAACACCTAACCTTCTTAAATCCCAACATTTCATTTCTCCTTCAGAATTTTCAGTTACTCCCTTCATCTCAGTCAAATAAATTGAAAAGTGAATCAAAACTCTGCCAAAAATAAGGAATTTTTTTTAAATCACAGTAAAAAAATTCAAGGGAGCAAACCTCTGCATCAGAAAACCTTTCTTAAACCCTAAATTTTCATTTCCTATGTAAAGAATCATACATGAATTAACCTTAGACGGTATGTAAAGACACAAAAAAAAAAAAACTAAACACACAAACTTAAACCCCTACAATCGAAGAAAGGACAGAAAGATTAGCAGAATACAATAAAAGGGCAAAGAATTTACAATTTCAGTTTAGTCATCAATAAAATTAGCATAAGAATCAACAAAAAATTGATTACGCTAATTTGTATAGAAACCCGTAGGAGAACTAAACGATCCAGCCTTCTTACACAGTTTTGGCCACGAGAAATTGTAATTTCATCCCTGAAAAAAAGTGAAATTTAATTGGAAATAAAATCAATCAAATGAAATACACAAATTAAATGAAATACAGATATTTATGGACCTGTAAAATTGCTGCAAAGTTTCTGTAGAAGAGGAAGAAAGACTAATCGCAAGCCAGGAGCAGTTGATTGAAATTGTCGGGGGCTTTCGCTCGCCTCAGCTGAGAGAGAAATTTAGGATTAAACATGAGAAACTTGAGGTGGTGAGATATTTTGTACCATTAACACCTCAGTTTGGGAATTAGTAGAATTGGGAAAATGGAGGGTAAAATGGAAAACATACAAATACTTACAGCTTACTCAATAATCACGGGCCCGGAGATGGAGAGGATGCTGGACGCTGGACGTAGTCGCGCAGGGTCGCAGGAAGGGCTGAAGGTGGATGCGTGGTTGCGTGGAGGCGGACAGGCGGAGCAGTGGAGGGAAGGGCTGAAGCCTGAAGGCGGAGGGGTGGACTGTGGTGGCGGAGCAGTGGAGGAAACGGCGCAAGGAGAGGGAAGTGATTGGGGAGAAGATGAAGTAGGGTTAGGGCTAGTCGGGGTTTTCTTTTCGAGAGAGAAGAAGAACGCTTTGCTTGGACCTTGGGAAGAAAGGTGATTCAAGAGACGTGAGGCGGTGGAAGTGGGATTCAACACTCCGTAGAGTCCGGAGCAGAGTGCTCCGAACTCTACGGAGCTGCTCTCACGGGGAGTAAATTTTTTTTTTTTAAACTACTTCTTTTTTTTTTTTTTTCCGCTTGCCTTTCCCAATCAACCCAGTCAACAATTGTAGGTAAGTAAAAACTCTACATTACCCTTTTGTTTTGATAAGATGATGATGAAAACTGTTTTACAAATGAACATAAATAATGGGGATAAAATGGGGAAAAACATTAATTAGTGGGGGATAAAATGGGATGGGAAAATGCTTCAAAATGAACAGTACCTGGCGGATTGGCTCTTTTATTTTAGTAGGGAAATATTGTCAAGGCGTCCCAGATCTTGTTAAAAGTACTGGTGCAGATTACTGAAGACAAAAAAAAAAAAACCTGATATACAAATGTTTGAAGCAAAAGAGTGCATGCCTTCTTATTCTATATTGTAACGAAACATAGTCCTGCCACGTTCTCTTTCTTTCGATACGCAAATGAAATCTAGACTAGTTAAATATAAAATGACCTTTCAAGCAATTACAATAAGAGGAAATTACACCCAGCCCTAATTTTACATTTCCATTTTCATAAATCCCATCCCAAGTTTAACTTTTCAAAAATCAGGTTTCTTATATTTAATTTAATATTAATTATATATTTTTCATCCAATTAAAAAACCCAAATCAACCCTAGAATTCATTCCAACTACTCTCCCATTCTCTTCCCTCCTACCCATTCTCTCTCCCGTTTCTCACAAAAAACCGCCGCCGACGCTGCAGTCCACTGCCGCCGACGACGGCGCTCCCTCTATCTTCTTCACTCTCCCTCTCAGCTGTGACAGCCGTCGGCCTTCTTCCCTTTTTCCTCGCCGGTGACTCTGGGGTAGAAGATCCAGTCAGTGGGACGGTGTCGCTCGAAGATCCAGACGGTGGGACTCAACGTGTTTCTCTCCTCTCCGTCGCTGTCTTCTACCCTTTCCCTCGCCGGCGACGCTGGCGCTCGAAGTGGTGGACGGTGGGATGGTGTCGTTCGAAGATCCAATCAGTGGGTGTGCGGTTCTGTGGCTGGGTGTGTGGGTGTGTCATTGCTTCCATTCCTGTGGGTGTGGCTGGGTGAGTGTGTGAATCTGAATGGCGGCTGATCCGTGGGTGTGTGGTGGATCGGTGGGTGTGGCTGCTGTTGGTAGTTGCTGCTATTGGTGGCTGTTGGTGGTTGCTACTGTTGGTGGATGTTGTTTGCCGTTGTTGGTGGCGTGTCTGTTGGGGCGGATCTGTTGTTGGTTGTTTGGGTGGGTGTCTGTGACCAAAAAATTGTGACTGTGACTTACTATAACAGAGTTGTGACCAACAAAAATTTTATTTTTTTCATTCTGTGACCTATAAAAAATTTTAATTAGTGGTGGAGAAATAATCTGTGACCATAAAATTCGGTGGTCACAAATGTATAATTCGGTGGTCACAATATAAATTTTGTGATTGTGATAAATGAATTCGATAAATTGTGACGAATACAAGCCATGTGACCTAAAATGACCTAAAAATTACTAATTTGTGACCAATAAATTGATGTTTGTGACCATAAAATAAGTAACGTAACTTTTAAATTTTGTGATTGTGACCGATGAACGAATTGTGACTTTAAAATTTTTAAGTTGTGACCTATGAAAATTTTGAATTGTGACCTAAAAAGTGGCGGAAAGGTCATCGGAATACTCGTCGGAATCGGAGCAGTCGCCGGAACGGTCGCCGGAACAGTCGTCGGAGAAGAGTAGTGATCGGAAAGTCGGTTGGGGTGGTGGAGGTGTGGTGGGGTAATTATATTAAATTAGAATTAAATATTTAATAATAAATTGATTTAATAATTCATTAATTATTAATTAAAATTTTAAAAAACCTGATTTGCGAATTTTCAAACTTGTTTTTGTATTTTTGAAAAGGTGTAAAGTAAATACCTTATTTATGTATTGTTCCCTTACAATAATAATAAATGCTATGAGACAATTCAGGACTGTGATAACCAAGGTGGTGCAGCGAGTTACACCATCCCATTTGTTGTAAATTCCTCTGCTGTTCTCTGTCCACACTCAGTAAACCGTCATGTCACCACATAAAAATAGTTGATAAATGGACTTCCAATTTCCAATAACTAACATAAAGGGCACGAGTGCACAGAGAACTTATGCTAAAAGCTTGTGCTTACCCAAGGACAAAATAGTCATAGCCATCCAAATGGTAACTTTGAATGGTGGTATTATAGTTTTGGAATATAATTTCCATAAATCCTTTGGAAGATCCATTGATTACAGAGGTATCAACTTTTGCAGGTTTATTAATCAGCTTTTTTGGAAAGTCAAGCTTGAAGACCCTTGGGATATTATATTTCTGAGCAAGCTTAAGTGGTGTTGTAGGGGGAAGTATAAAATTCCATTAAGAGTAGTATGCCATTTTCCATCAATAAGCTCTGCAGGCCTATTCAGGATAAGATATACATCCGTCACAGTAATTTCACCATATTTAAAAGATACTTGTGGTTTTGAGAGAGCAGAGCCAGCAGAAACATTCCATCTGTATTATGCCATGGTATGTGAAGTCAGCTCAAGATTTCCCTGTATGAGCTCCATTGTAATTAGCTTTTGGAAAAAAATGTATTTTGTAATAGTGATTTGTTAAGAATGTATGGTTAAAGAAGGAGGGAAATTTTTGGGTTTACGTGTAATATTATTTTATTGGAGAATGTGTGGTTGATAAGAAGAAAAAGAAAAATGAATTACCAAACAAGGGCTGAGAGAATAAATATGGAATGACCAAATATGTTAGCTAAGCTATTGAATGCAAAAACATGGTGCAAAATGATCAATACGAAGTCTCACAATGAAGCAATACTATAGGCTTTAGCATTATTTGCCTTGCTTCCTTGTATAATATGAAATTCTAATGGTTCCAAGGATCGTTTACCACATTCATTGTACTGATGAGCAAAACAGGTAAAAAAGGCCGTCACACTTATTTCAAACCACATATTGTAGAGTGAAATGCATATCATAAATCACAGAATTAAGGCTACAATCTAGAGATATTTCTAATATGTTTTCGTGCAACCTTATGGATCTTGCTTGATTCATTGAGAAAGATGTCTCATATTCGTTAGGAGGATCTGGAAGAGGACCTAAAGCAGGCCCCAGTGAATTTGAGTACAGCAATATGGCAACGCCTGTAGACTTGGCCCAAGGTGAGGAATTAACAAACTGTGGAATGACAACAATGTAATAATAACTACTGGCAATTTGATCATTGTCACCAAGAATGAGTATGACTGATCCACATGGATATCCATGTTTGAGTGGTTCTGTTGTAAAGTATAAGACCCTTCAGTCTACAAGAACCAAGTTATGATTTTGGATTCTGAAATTCAAGCTAGTGGAGATTCTAACATTGTGTACCCAGGTGATTGGTTTTTTGTGTTATGCGCATGACAAATTAATTAATGGAAGCGAATACAAATACATACAGCATTGCTTTCATTATGAAAAAACTGAAGATTAAGAGAAGTCATTTAGCATAACAATGACGACACTTATGCAAACACGAGCACAGTGGTCTCCTATTCTGGGGTACTTAGTGTTACAACTCAATTCATCTCAAAGATGCCTGATTCCAATTTTATGGGTCAGCAACGGATAAAGGAATGGTACATTCCTCCAAGTACATCTCAATTCATAGTTCTCAAAAGTTTATATATCACCCCTAAAACCACGACAAGGATCGTCTATGGCTCGCTACCATGGCTTAGTTGCCCAAATTCCTCTTTCTTTTTGTTGAGGGTGTGTTGGTAAGGAAGAAAAGGAGCTAGTGAAAAATAATATCTGGATCGTTTATGGCTCACTGCTGTTTTCATAGATGATGTTCAAAGGGGCAGAGCTAATGGATGTGAATGCAATATTAAAAAAATGATAAGAGTTTTGATCAATTTTCACTTTGTAGGGGAAAATTTGAAAAGCACTATTATAAAATTCTTAACCACGCCTTCATGCATAAAATGGAATCAAAAAATTATGACTTAGGGCTTCATTTCTAGCCAATGCACGCCATTAGATTAAACCACAGAAATTGTAGTGTTTTTCTCTAGTAAGTTCAATTCTTTAGCTACAAACCCTGATTTTCACTAAATTCGGAGTGAAAATGCCTTAATTAGACTATTGTGGTACATAAACTTGGAAGAGAACAGCTAAGAACTTCCAACCAGCAATATACCTCTGTAAAATAAGTGACCAACCAAATTCCCAGTCCCAACTTCTTTAAAATTCAACAGTACATTGCTTGATTGCTACCCCCAATCACATAAAATAGTCGGTAAAACTTAATGTACAAAACAAAGTTCAAATCACAACACAAATTGATCGAGTAATCGGTATCAGTATACAACTATACAAGCTGCTAAAGGCACAATGTGAATTTTCATAGAACCATAATCAACAATCTATTATATTAAAAACTTAAAGGGTCTAAACAAAAGAGCAGAAATAATATTGAAATGAAATTGAGGACCTGTTGTTTAACCCCAAGAGGGGACGCTGTGATGTAAGAAAATGTCCAGTCATAGAAAACGTACGGGTCTTCTGCTAAACCAACTGTTAACAAGTATAGGACAAAACTGAAGCAGAAAAAACAGCAATTATGCGGTTATCTGAAATGCATTGATCAAGAATTACGACGGTGCACAAGAGAGTAGCAGCGTCTTTTTCTCAGAGAGAGGGAGCGGAGAGAAGGTGGGAAGGATGGGGAAGATGTAATGGTGGCAGGCAGTCGAGACCCATTTCCGCCAGTTCTTTAGAATCGAGCCGTCGTGCCTTTATCTGTTACTTACTTTTGTTTACAACTTTTGATGGTTTTTCCATTTGCCCCCTACAAATTTTTAAAATATCATCTTGCCCCCAGTGAATTACTAAAATATTATTTTGCCCCTTCATATTCAAGCATTTGGTGTAGGGACACAAGAAGGCATTTATGGGGTCGTAGTGGACTGAAGAAGCGTACTCAATTGATTAAAAATTATTGACATTTAAAATTTCATCATTACAATCAAATATATGTAATTATGATGTTGTGAATAAAAATTCACATCATAAAATATAACTCTAATTAATATAAGATTAAGCTCATGTTTGGTGGGAATTGAAATCAAAATTTTAATATATTTTGATAAAAGTTGATGAAATGTGTGGTTGAAAAGTTGTAGGACTCATAATATATGGTTGAAATGAATAGTTGACTTGTAAATTTAAAGGGTAATTAGCACATAACGTTCCCACATTTCCCTATTATTATGGAAAACGTTCATGTCTTTCATCTTTTGGCATTTTCACCCTTAAATTTTTTTGGCATTTTCATCATTTTTCTCAATTGAAAATTATAAAATAACGAAAATACACTTCTCTCTAAATAAAACAAAAGGAAAAAGAAAAAATTAATTGCAATCATAGTCCCAATTTTTTAAAAAAAGCGCAAATGAGTCCCAAATAAATTACTAAAAGGGTAATTAACACATAATATCCTTACCTTTCACTATTATAGCAAAAAAGTCCATACCTTTTTTTTTACATTTTCACCATTAATTACACATTTGATTACGCAAACTATCATTTCTATCTATTAAAAAGTTGTGAAATGACGAATATATCCTCATATTTGAATAAAAAAAGTTAAACAACTAATTGCAACCATAGTCCCGATTTTTTAAAAAAATTACAAACGAGTCCCCAATAAATCATTAAAAAATTTAATTTTTTAAAAAAAGTGAAAACGAGTCCCAAATAAATTATTAAAGAATTAAAATTTTTAAAAATATTTTTTTATTTAAATAAGAGGGTATATTCATTATTTCACTGTTCTTTATTTCGAAATTAGATGAAAAATGATAGTTTGCACAATTAAATGTGTAATTAAGGGTGAAAATGCCAAAAAAAAATGAAAGGTATGGACATTTTTTGCAATAACAGTGAAATGTGGTAACATTATGTACTAATTATCATTTTAATAATTTATTTGGGTCTCATTTGCGCTTTTTTTTAAAAACTTGGGACTATGGTTGCAATTATTTTTTCTTTTTCTTTTTATTTTATTTAAAGAGAATAGTATGTTCGCAATTTTACAATTTTTAATCGAGAAAATAAATGAAAATGACATTTTGCACAATAAAAAGTGAAAATAAGAGTGAAAATACCAAAAAATGAAAGGTAGAGATATTTCTACAATAACAATGAAAGATGTGGACGTTATGTGTTAATTACTCTAAATTTTAATAGGTACCAAACAAGAGAAGATTATATTCTAGTTCGTGAGAATGAATAGTAGTTTCCATTGCTATGTATTCGAGTCAAAATTTAGTGTACTTAATTCTAAATTAAAAAGAATTTTAAAAACTTATTGCGTTGTGGATTGAACATCTAACAAATTTTATGTATATTCAAATTACACGCTTCGGGAATAGATGATCCTATACTTCTTCTTTAAATTATTTCTATGATTTAATTTTTTTTTTTTTTGGAAGTGTTAGAGAAAGAAATTAGATTCGCCTTCGTTCATTGTGTTTTGGGGGAGAGAGAAATATTTTTTATCATTGTAGGTGGTGGTGTGGAAATCCGGTGGTTTGTCTGACGGTATGGTAGTCGAATTTGGAGTAGAAGCAGCCGGCTCCATAAACTGTCAGGTTTCTTCGCAGCCTGGTCAAATTTGGGGACGGGGGCTTCCCCTGCAATTTATTAAATTGTGGGGACCCTCACGCAATTATGAGTTTAGGGTAAAGTTATAATTTTTTAAAGAATGTGAAGTTGGTGAGTTATTTGCACTTTAAAAAAGTTTGGACCTATAATTACAATTCATTATTTATTTATTTATTTATTTATTTTATTTAACTAGAAGGGTATATTGGTCATTTTATGTTAAAAATTGGTGAAAATGATGTTCAGCGCAAAGAATATGAAAGGTAAGGACGTTATGTGCCAGAAAATCAAAGGTATGGACGTTTTCCACAAAAACGGTCAAAGATAGAGACGTTTTGCGCCAATTACTCTTGTATTAACACCAAGGAATCAAAAAGAAATTTTGATAACATTGGACAGATGACATGAAAGCATCCACGAGCACAAATTAAAAACAAAAGTAAGCCTTACTCGATGGGTGTGACGTGCTTTCAACCTCATATGAAAGGATAATAGTGAATTTAAAAATAAAAAAAAAAAGGTTAAACAACGCCAAAATTTTAAAACGAATATTTTATCAAGTCCAGAGTTTCTCTTTTCATTTTTCACTGTGTTAGTCTAAAATAATCATCGTGACATCTTGTTTTGTATTGATGTACTTTTTCTTGCTTGAATTCAGTACTGTTACTCTTTAAGTCTAATTAAAATGAATGATACCAACAACGATAAGTGGTAAAGCGATACCAACACTACTAAAGATTATCATAACAACCAAAAATGGTCGAAAATAAGCTATTTATATTTCTTTATCCCCTTTTACATATGTATCCATATTGAAAATTTTTACTGATTGCAATAAAATATAAGAATTAAGAAATTTTGCATAAATGGTCATTTGAGTAAGTGCGTAAATGTATAAAGGTTAGAAATGTCTCGTTCTTAAATAGTAGTGTTCTAAGAAGTAGTACCTTGGCGCGATACGGCCGCAAAATGGCCTACCTCGCACTTTTTGGTGCTTTTTTTTTTTTTTTGCTTATATATATTTATATATATGTTTTTTTAAGATTTTCTACGCTTTTTTATTTAATTATCATATAATTTTTATGTTAATTTAAAAATATAAAATAATATTAAAATAAGAAAACATTTTTTTTACGCCTAGACCTCGTCTAAGCTTTGCGCTTAGCCTCTACAGTCCACACTTCGTCATGTTTTATGCTTTTCAGAGTACTGTTAAATAAACATACTTTTAATGGCATGAAAACTATAAAAATGACTTTGCACACCAAATCAATACATTGAGGGATCAGCGTCAAGAATAAAAGTTTAAGGACTATTTGCTCACAAGAGTCGTATGTTAGGGACCATTTACGTCAATTTCTCTTTTACATTTTGATGAATTATAGTAGTCAAATCACAACGAGTTCTTGCTTAAGGATTTAATGTAAATTGTAAGATCGCTTATTTTTGTTTAGTTTATAATTCTTTGAGCTCCCCCCAATCTTTCAACATCTATCACTCTCAACTCAATCTCGATAGGACCTTTAGATCACTTTAAAGTTCATAAATTGTGCATCAAATATACAATGCGTGCCATTTAATGTAGGGACACAAGAAGGCATGTATGGGTTATTAGTGGAGGTTCCCATCTATGAACTAAGCACACTCAATTGATTAAAATTTCAAATTTAATTATTACAATGAAACACGGGTAATTAAAATGTTGTGGGTTTTCTAAAAGAATATAACGATGGCTTTTTAATACAGATTAATAGTTGACTAACATAGAGGAGGCAAAACACAGTAATTGTCTAGTTGGCCGACAATATAAATTTTATTGTATATCGTTGTATGTATTTTACTGTGATTTTAATAATTGACAACTCCGAATTAAGGAAACATATGTAACTTGACGGTGTTGATGAGTTGAGATATTTTATAAAGAATGCTCTTGTTGACCACTCTATTAACCAAATAAAGTACAAGACATGAATTATTTTGGGCAATAACAATTTTAAACCAAGACAAAATCATAATTATCATCATTCCAGCCCCATATTCACATGCCCTTTTCATATGCATACATGAAAGATACAGCTAGATATTTGAATTCATTTCTTAAGACTATTACCCCAACCCCACTACAGCTCACCTCCCACACCTCCAATAGTTCAAGGGCTTGTTTGTTTTAAAAATTACTTCTAAAATTAAGAAGTTATTTTTGAGCTTGTTATGGATAATTTTTTAGAAATGGTTTGTTTGATGAGTTTTTTTTAGATAAAGTTAATTTAAGACAACTTCTTCATAATGCAACTATCATTTAATTTCACATATTATTTAATGTTATCTAAATTGGATTTATAACCTCAATTCGGTTAAATAACATTACTCGTGCAAATAATTAGAAACAAAAGTTGTGCCAAATGAACATTAAACTCTTAGGTCATATTTGATTGCCACATTTTTCATGGAAAATATCACATCCGAGGAAAATGAATTCCACTTTGACCGTTTGATTGTAACGTGGAAATGGAAATCGAATTCTAAGATACAACCACTTTAAACTGCATTTTCTTTATTTTCATGAAAAACGAATTCCTATGAGTTTGATGAATTTTTATTTTCCAACTAACATGGAATTTAGATTTCTTTCTACCTTTACCTATCAAACGGACCCCTACGTTTTTTTCTTGGATTCTTCCACCATACCCAAAACCCATTCATTGCACGCGCTTGAAGGTATATATGTGTACTTAAATCCCACAGCCACGCGCCAATCTATTTTCTTCTAGGCCCCCGTTTGTGCCACTTTTTTATCTCATTAAAATGAAAAATATGACCGTTATCCATCACATTAACATTTAAATTCAAATTTTCTATCTCTTGTGTGGCCCCAATAACAACTATATTTTTCATTCTCATTCTACAAAAAATGTGGCTCAAACAGGGACTAGTTAATTTTCATGCATATAAGCTGCAAGTCTAATGACCCTACACTCCCATGGTAAGAGCGTCATTTACACACACCTACAAGTAAAATTATTGCTCTAGGGCACATCTCTAAGTGGTAAAAGGGGAATGTAGAAAAATTATAATTTTGTTTAAGGTTGTCGCATCAAGGGTTCGAATCCTAAAATATGGATTTGGTCATTGGGTAAGTACAAGTGTACAAGCAGCCTTCCGCCATGTATCCTTGAAGGCATAACCTGTAATTTAATGCGATTAATCCTTTACAAGTCAAATTACTACTTCACCTCTTTTGAGATATCATTGGCTAGTTAGCTATTTTAAACCTCTCCGTGTTCTTGCTGGCACCACCGGGCAGGCGGGTAGCCACCGTCTCTCTTAAACCTCCGGCGAATTCAGCAATAGACGCTTGTACAGTTACATCTTCAATAATTCATTTTGCCCAGAAAATATTTATGTTATCACACTATCCTTCAAGAAAAAATGATTTATTTCCCCAATTTTCCGACCCTACTATTCACTATCTTCATCTGTTCATTGTTATCAGTAGTTAAATCAAATGAAACACCAGAATTCTCCATTTATGAAGTGCTTAAGCTTCATGGGCTGCCAATGGGCTTGCTTCCGAAAGGCGTAAAGGACTTCACCTTGGACAATTCAGGGACCTTCGAGGTTCATCTGGATCAAGCCTGCACTGCCAAATTTGAAAATGAAATGCACTATCATAGAAACGTTTCGGGCACCTTACGTTACGGGCAGATCGACGGGCTGTCTGGGATTTCTGCTCAGGATTTGTTCTTGTGGTTTCCGGTGAAGGAAATCCGGGTCGATATTCCAAGTTCCGGTTTGATTTACTTTGATGTGGGTGTGGTTTCTAAGCAGTTTTCTTTGTCTTCATTTGAGACTCCAAGGGATTGTTTGGCTGTTCATGTCCCGGATCTTGAAGATGGAAGACATATAGTGGAGTCTGTTTCTAAGGTTAACTTTCATTTGTAAAATTGTTAATCGAATTCTTGATTTTTCTTTTCATTTTCTAGAATTTTTGCCCTTGATTCTCTGTTCTTGATTCTTGTTCTTTTTTCTTGAGCAATTTTTTTTCTTTTTTACCTGCTATTGTTTAGAGCATGTTTGGTTCAGCTTTTTACCTACTTATTTTGCTAAAGAAATCTACTTTTTTTCACTTGAAAATCTCACTTTTAATCAGAAAGTAATTTGCTTGAATTATGTTTTATGTCTGATCATTTCATGTTGTTTTGGTTTGTATAACTCGATCTGATCGCAGTGTCTTTATAAACAGATTAAATCGGAGAAGCTCCGGTATCAGCCTATTCAAGACAATACTGCAAGGACAGCATTGTAGATTTTGTATGGATTTTCCGTGTATGTATATATAAGTCTGGTTTCGCATGCATCTCTCATTTCTAGTTTGTTTGCTGGCTCGTTCGTGGATTGCTCGAGTTCGTGTGGTCGTGTTGTGGTAATGTTGTGTATTATCAATAGTATTGTATAGAAATTAAAATAAGACTAGTCTTGATTGGATTAAGAATAAAATTTTATACTCAAATTTGAGAAACTAAATTTTGCACACTTTTTTAAAATTGTACTGTATAAGTTTTTTTAAAGGGATAATTGCAGCAAAAGTTCCAAACCTTTGAAACATTAGTAGATTTTTTCCAAACGTTTCAAACGTAGTAGCTATCATCTCTGACATTTTCAACCGTTGTGTGTGAGGTCATTTTGGACAGTTTCCATCCAAAATGTCCTCAGTTGACCACCAGAATGAGTTTTGATCACTTTCTAACAGAATAGGGGAGGGTAAAATTGTCTTTACATTGCATGCATTCTTTAAAAAAAAAAAAAAAATCTCGTCCCACACCCAATCTTCGTCTTCTTCTCCTCCGCCTCAGCTGCCGAAAATTGCAAAAGAAAGTGACTGTGCAGTACAAGTGGCAGTCGAAAAATCTGTGAAGAAGACAATTGTTTTACTCGAGTGAAGAAGACCACCTTGTAAGAACCCCACTGATCAGGTTTGTCAAGCTCCATTAAACCAACTATTTTCTCCCTTCAAACATCCAATTTCTCCCAATTTTCCCTCATTGCCTTCTAATTACAGTTAAACGTCATTTTACTAACAAATAATTTTCAACAAAGATCAAAACCCTATAGTTTACCCCATATTTTTTAGTGCTGGTCATTTTGTTTTGCATGTTCAAATTTAACGATTAATACCCTTATTTCACCTATTTCTACAATTGCGAGAAAAGTTCTTTATTATTGAAGAAATATGGGAGAGAAATCGGGGTCATAAGGATGGTTTGATTGGTTTATTGTGTTGATAATACTAGCAGCAATTGCATTTGCAATCGCATTAACTATAAAGCAGAAAATGTACTAGAAAGAATTAGATTTTGAAGCTTGCTCCTGTTTCGGGGCCTCCCAGTGCGGTTACGCAGAAATATGCCGACGCTCTCAAAACTGCTATGCAATTCTAGGAGCAAAGACATGGGATGAGGAAGTTGATTTGTGTGAGTTCTTAGGTTATGCTATTCTTGGTGCCCATACAAATTGAAGCCATTGCAGAAGAGTTTGTGGTTGAAAGAGAGAGAGAGAGAGTAGAATTGTGATTGGACTATCTCTATTTTTTTTGAGAAGGCTCGAATGCCATTGTCAATTTCTTGCAGCAAAGGCGAAAGTTTAAAATTGTTGTGGTAGACAAAGTTTAAGGTCAGTGTTTGAATCAGTGCTTTGCAGTGGTTATGTCCATCCATTAATGTTTATATTTTGAACTATTTACAGTGATTATTGCAGTTATATCGCTGCTTTGCGGTGGACACCAAATATAAATAGCACCAACGATCGTCAACGATTGCGATGATTGAGATTTTTGGTTGTGGTTTTGGTTTTGGAGAGGGAGAGGGAGAGGGAGAGGGATTGGTTGAAGAAGATGGCGTTTTGTTTTCTTTTATTTTTTTTAAGAATGCATATAATGTATAGAAGATTTTACCTTCTCTTATTTTATTAGAAAAATGGTCAAAATTTATTTTGGTGATCAATTAACAACATTTTGGATGGAAACTATCCAAAAGGAGCTCACATGCAATGGTTGAAAATGTTAGGGGTGACGGCTATAACATTTGAAAGATTTGGGAAAAGTCTACTAATATTTCAAATATTTGGAGTTTTTGTTACAATTATCCCTTTTTTAAATTATGATCATGTTTATATGCTTCTAATTATAATGTTTTTCTTGAACCTCGAAATACAAAAAAATAAAATTTAACGTAAAGTTTACATCGAGTTTGTGAAATGAAAATATGTTCAATGTTGGCTGAGAAGCATTTGATTGTTTTAACTTGGCCTTTTTAAATCAATAAAGGTTTAATAGCACAAAACGTCTCTACGTTTGGCACATAGTGTGCAAAACGTTCATACGTTTCATTTTTTTGCATTTTCGTCCTTATTTCAACGTTTCACTGCGGAAAACGTTATTTTCACTGTTTTTAATGTAAAATGACAAATATATCCTTCTATATAATTAAAACAAAAAAAAATAAAAAATAAATCGTAATTAAACTTTCAAACTTTTAAAAAGTGCAAGTGAGTCCAAAAACCTTATTAAAAAGCTTAAGCACAAAACGTCCATACGTTTGACACTTATTTCGGAAAACGTCCTTACATTATAAACTTTTTGTACTTGGCTCAATAGCACAAAACGTCCTTACGTTTTACACTTATTGCGTAAAACGTCCTTACGTTTTATTTCTTTTGCATTTTTATCCTTATTTCAACGTTTTATTGCGTAAAAAGTCATTTTCACTATTTTTGAATGTAAAATGACTAATATACACTCATATTTAAATAAAACAAAAAATAAAAATAAATTACAATTATACTCCCAAACTTTTTAAAAAGAGCAAATGAGTTCAAAAACCTTATTAAAACATTCAAACTAGGGTTGCACAAAAAAAATCGTGAAATCGCAAATTAAACTGAAACCGTTGGTTCGGGTCCACGTGGACCCGCGATTTATTTTCCCCCAAACCAAACCGTTTCAAAATGGTTTGGTTTAGGTTTCAATTTTCAAAAATCGCATAAAATAGAACCGAACCGTTTTTTAATTAAAAAAATAATTTTATTAACTTACAAGTTTTAAAGTTCTCACTTTTTAGAAAAAATAGCAACTTAGCAATACGAATTAAAAAATTAATTTTATTAATTTACAAGTTTTAAAGTTTTCATTTTTTTAGAAAAAAATACCAATTTAGCAATATAAATTACAACAAACCCATTGAAATAATCATATAAAGTAAATTAAATCCATCATTGTTGGCCGATGGTTTTATAAGTCCACAACACACGTCCTTACCCGTTATCTAATCTAAACTAAAATTAATCATAAATCATATGGAAAAAAAACATTTATTTTCAACAATCCAAATCATAATTTAACAAAACTACGACAGCAAATCATGTCCACAACTTCATAAGCCTTAACCTAAACTCTCATTTCTCAAACATTTGATACTTGTCTGCTACTGCTGAACAAAATGTGATTCTCAATCGCAAATCGCTAGTCGCATTTTGCTTGTTAGACTGCTAATTTCTACCTGAATCATCTCTTTCTTTCTTATATCTTGATAAGTCTTAAATTCTCATTCAAGTTATTTTTTCATTATTCTTTCTTTTATTTGTTGTTTTTGAACTTATTATACACTTGTGAGTTGTGATTTGGATAAAAAAAAATGATTGTTTGTGTGCCTAAGTGATTAATGAACTTGTTTGTGGTTTAGAAAGAACGAAAGATAGAGTATATTGATTGCCTGAAAATGTTAAAATTCCCTAACTAGTACTACTACATTCTATTTTCTTAAAGTCGTTAGAGAATAAAATTTGTCAATTTCCAATAAATATGAACTCTATCTTTCTTTGTATATTTAAACATATCATGTTCAGTCCTTATTTTTTTATCTCACTAGTAGGACGAAAGGAGTTTTAACCAAATTATTATAGCAGAATGTGATTCTATCTTTACCAACCGTTATATGACACTATGAAAGAAGACAAACAAGAAAAGGTAAACAAAAATGAAGAAAAATATATTAGTTCTATTAACATCTTTTAGCAACCGACTTTGAAAATAATTTATTCATGGGTTTCGTGGAAAAGATGAATGTAATTTAACATTTAACATTATTAGTTCTCGTTTAAACTTATATGTTAACTTATTTTAAATATATTACTATAATGTCGATAGGTAAATCGTGGATTAAAACCAAATCAACCTGCAAATTATGATTTGATTTGATTTGATTTGGTTCAAAAAATATAATGGTTTGGTTTGATTTGAAAAAAATTTCAAATCGCATGAAATGATTTGAGTTGAAAATATGGCACTACATGCCAAACGTAGGGACATTTTGTGCTATTAAGCCAATCAATAAAAGTAATGTTTAGTTAAGTATTGTTTTCACTGTTGTTTAATTTAATTTTATTTTATTTTTTTGAGGGTGATGGGTACTTTAACTTATTTCGAGTGATATTTTTTTATGTCTTATATATTGTATTTTAGTTGAAGGATTTTGGTGTTTTTAGAGTTTGCAATTTATATATTCCAACTTTTACTGTTATTTTCATTTTTAGTGAAACAATACACTATTATTATATAGATGAGTACACAATGAAAAATTAATATTCATAAAATTCACAAGGCCTCTTAAAAAATTTGCCTAAGACCTCCGAATTGCTCGAGTCGACTCAGATCAAGCCTCACACATTTTGGTATATAAGTAAATAATGTAAAGATGGCAAGATTTTTCCAATTTATTATGTGACTAGACACTTGTTTACATTATGGTTTCTTCTAAATGAAAATGAGTAAACAGATTTCATATTGTTTGCTATCGAAAATCTTGAGGATTGAAGAAATTGTTGCTCGATGGAACTTTGTTGAATAATAAGCAAGTTTGGGGTATATTAAAAAGATTTTCATTCCTATATAATTGGTGTTAATAAATTTTTTATTTAAATCAAGTCACGCGTAGTCGTATTTTTCAGCATGATATGTCCAAAAATATGAGATGGAATATGACTTGCATGACACACGGCATAATAGATCACTAATCGAGCCTAGACCTAGGTCAAGTTGAATATGACTATGTATGAGCTCGAACACAATATACCTACAAATGAAGAGAAATGACATGCTACATGTACATAAAATTTGGTACTTAGGAGCATGTACACTAAGAATTATTCTAAAGAGAAACCAGAGGACGTGACTACAAATCTGTGATCCAATTTGATCAATAATTTATCAATTCAAAAAAATAAAAAATTATCTTATCCCCTCCACCACTTTTCTTGCCGAATAATTCTCCTTGTACAACTTGGGGTTACAACGATGGACCTTTTACTAGCGGGAGAACTTCAAAACTCAAACACACAAAATAATCACCTCGAAAATGTCATCAATTTTAGATGGTGTTTGGTGGCGATTAAAATTAGATTTTCAGTGAATTGTGATAAAAAATTTTGAAATGTGTGATTGAAAAAATGTGAAACCATGAAAAATATGGTTAATATTGATTGTTTGTCCAAACAAATTTTCAACTTCAATTCCAACCAGAGGAATTCGCTTTCCCTCTGTTTGAAGAATCGTTCTTTTTCCGCAATTGGAAGAAAGCTTTCATGGAAGGCTAATAATATTATAGCACGTTCAACTTCATCACCTTTTATAGGGAAAGTTGGGTTGCAAAAAAGAGAAGGAAACTTTTCGTTGCTGTCATTTGGGGCAGATCATGTTACCATATACAAATTTGGGAGTTTATACAATTTAGGACTCTATTATTATTAGCTATTTATATATATATTCTTACCATGTATAGATGCGAAAATTAGGAATCAATTACCTGTATATAGAATGGAGGTGGCCGAATCACAGGATGATCTTTTTCCAAAATACTCTCTTCATACTCTCTAGTATTTTGACATGGTATCAGAGCGAGGATTGCTGATTCTCGTGTCTGCTTGAATTTTTTTTTGGATTTGTGGGTTTCTCTCGTAGGCGCCTTCTCGGTTCTCCTTTGGTCAGCCGTTTGTGCGGTTCTTGCTGTCGGCACCATCTGTGGTGGATTTGGTCTGGGCTTTGTTCCGGAGCCGCTATTGGTTGTGGGTTTCGGCGATTTCGACAGCAATCAGCGGTTCTTCTCGGTAATTTCGGCCATCTTTGGGACTCTGTCTTCCTTACCCGGTTTGTGGTTCTTTTCGGTGCAGTCTATTCATCTCGGTGACTGTTGTTTAGTTTTATTCTCACAGTGCAAGTTAAATTTTTGGTGGGATATTGTCTATCTTGGTTTCATCATGTCGTTGGATAGGTTGGAGTCGTTTCATGTTAGATTTACTGGCAAAAATTTTTCTGCTTGGGAGTTCCAGTTTAAATTATTTGTCAAAGGAAAAGAATTGTGGGGTCATATTGATGGAAGTGCTCCTGCGCCTCAAGGTACCGAGGCTTTGTCTAAGTGGGAAATTAAGGATGCTAGGGTCATGACTTGGATCCTTAGCTCAGTTGAACCTCATCTTGTTCTCAATTTGAGGCCTTATAAAACTGCTGCTGCTATGTGGAATTATCTCAACACGGTTTACAATCAAGACAACTCCGCTCGGCGATTTCAATTGGAGTATGAGATGGCTCATTTCACACAAGGAAGTCTCTCAATTGAGGAATATTATTCTGGTTTTCAAACTCTTTGGGCTGATTATTCCGACATTGTTTATGCTAATGTTCCTGTTGCAGCTCTCTCTGCTGTCCAAGCAGTGCATGCAACCAGCAAGCGCGATCAATTCTTGATGAAGCTACGACCCGATTTTGACATTGCACGATCAAATTTGATGAATCGTCATCCTGTACCATCTCTGGATGCCTGTTTAAGTGAACTCCTTCGTGAGGAGCAGCGTCTTGTAACACGGGCTGCCATGGAACATCGGGTTGATGTTAGTGCACCTGTTTCTGTGGCTTATGCAGCACAGGGGAGGCATAAAGGTAGGGACATGCGTGCTGTCCAGTGCTTTGGTTGTAAAGCTTTTGGCCATATTGCTCGGGATTGTACCACGAAATTCTGTAACTATTGCAAGAAACAGGGTCATATCATCTCTGCTTGTCCCATTCGCCCTGAACGGAAGCGGGGTACTGCTTTTCATGCCTCCACTAGTGCCTCGAGTTTTGCTGCATTGCCTGCTGCCTCGCCGGTTGTTCCTATTCCTGCTCCTGTCGCCTCAACACACCCAAACACACTCACTCCTGAAATGGTACAACAGATGATCATTTCTACTTTTTCTGCTTTTGGGCTCTCAGGTAATCATAAAGATTCTTCTACGCCATGGTATTTTGACTCTGGCGCCTCTAACCATATGACCAATACTGTTGCTCCTCTTTCCCATGTCAGAAATTATGATGGAAATATGAAAATTCACACTGCTGATGGTAGTTCTCTGCCTATCAGTGCTGTTGGTGATCTTTCCTCTTCGTTAACTGATGTTTTTGTGTCTCCTGCCCTCTCCACAAATCTTCTCTCTGTTGGTCAATTAGTTGATAATAATTGTAATGTCCATTTCTCTCGTTCTGGTTGTGTTGTGCAGGATCAAGCGTCAGGGAAGATGATCGCGAAGGGGCCTAAAGTGGGACGACTCTTTCCTCTTCATGTTTCCCCTCTCCCTATTCTTCCTAGTTTTCCTTTACTTTCATTTGCGTGTACTGCCGTTGGTTCTGGAAGTAAATTGTGGCATCGACGTTTGGGCCACCCAAACTCTGATGTACTCCATACTTTGTTTAATTCTGGATTATTGGGAAATAAAGAATGTTCCTCTCTTGATCTTTCTTTTAATTGTACATCATGCAAACTTGGCAAAAGTAAAGTTCTACCTTTTCCTCATAAGGCATCTCGTGCCTCCCAATGTTTTGAGCTTACTCATAGTGATGTTTGGGGGATTGCACCAGTTGTTTCTCATGCGCATTACAAGTACTTTGGTACTTTCATTGATGACTTTAGTCGCTTTACTTGGGTTTACTTTCTCCGGGCTAAGTCTGAAGTTTTTTTAGTTTTTAAGCGCTTTCTTGCACTGCTTGAGACTCAATTCTCTGCCAGTATCAAAGTCTTGCGCTCTGATTCTGGCGGCGAATACATGTCTACTGAGTTTCAGGACTTTCTTCAAAACAAAGGGATTTTCTCACAGCGTTCTTGTCCTTCGACGCCACAGCAAAACGGTGTTGCTGAGAGAAAAAATCGCCACCTTCTTGATGTGGTCAGAACTCTTTTACTTGACTCATCCGTTCCTTCTCATTTTTGGTGTGAAGCACTTTCTACTGCCGTTCATGTGATCAATTGCTTACCATCTCCTACGTTAAATAATGTTTCTCCTTTCTTTAAATTATTTGGTCATTCTCCTTTATATGTTGATCTTCGTACATTTGGATGTATTTTTTTGTGCATCTCCCCCCTCATGAACGACATAAACTTAATGCTCAGTCGGTTAAGTGTGCTTTTCTTGGTTATGCCATCCATCAAAAAGGTTATGTTTGTTATGATCCATTGCTTGTCGTATACGGGTCTCTCGGAATGTGGTTTTCTTTGAAACTCAATATTTCTTCCCATCTCATGTTGAGCAGTCATCTGCACCTGTATCTCATCTGCCTAGTTTTTCTGATTCCTCACCAATTGTAGAAAGGTTTAAACCTGGTTTTGTGTATGAACGACATCTTCGACATGAGTCTGTTTCCACATCCTCTATGCCCTCTTCCGATCTTGCCCCGACGCCTGATCCTGCTCCTGCTTCTGCTCCTACTTCCGCCACTCTTCGTCGATCTACTCGTCCTTCTCGACCCCCTGATTGGTATGGTTTCTTTTCTCCTGTCTCTCTTGTCGCTACTTTATCTACTATTTCCATTCCCTCTTGCTACAAACAGGCCAATGAACATGAGTGTTGGCGAATTGCAATGCAAGCAGAACTTCGGGCACTTGAGGAGAATCACACTTGGGATATTGTTCCTTGTCCTCCTACAGTCAAACCAATTGGGAGTAAGTGGGTTTTTTCTGTCAAACTTCGTTCTGATGGCTCTTTGGACAGGTACAAAGCTCGTCTTGTAGCTCTCGGTAATAAGCAGGAATATGGGGTTGATTATGAGGAAACGTTTGCTCCTGTTGCCAAAATGACCACGGTTCGGACCATCTTAGCTATTGCCGCTTCACAGTCGTGGCCACTGCATCAGATGGATGTGAAGAATGCATTTCTTCATGGTGATCTCCACGAAGAGATTTACATGAAGCTTCCCTCTGGTCTGACTCCTTCTTCTCCTCATGATGTCTGTAAGCTACGGCGTTCTCTGTATGGGCTCAAGCAAGCGCCCCGCGCTTGGTTTGAGAAGTTTCGCAGTACACTTCTCTCCTTCCGTTTTACACAAAGTCAATATGATTCTTCTCTCTTCTTCCACACGTCTACGTTGGGTATAGTTATTCTCCTGGTTTATGTGGATGATATTATCATTACTGGTACTGACTGTGGTTTGATTACCAAGCTTCAGCAGTTATTACATGCCACCTTCCATATGAAAGATCTTGGCCAGCTCACTTACTTTTTAGGATTGGAAGTTCATTATCGAGCCCATGGTATTTTCGTGAACCAGCATAAGTATGTTCAAGATCTTTTCACTTTGGCTGGTTTGGATGACACTTCTTCTGTTGATACTCCTATGGAGGTAAATATTAAATACAGGAAAGATGAAGGGGATCTTCTGGATGATCCTACTCTTTATCGGCGCCTGGTTGGGAGTCTTATCTACTTGACCACTACTCGACCTGATATCTCCTATGCTGTTCATCAAGTTAGTCAGTTTATGTCTTCTCCTCGACATCTCCATCTTGCTGCAGTTCGCCGCATCATTCGCTATCTTCGGGGCTCACCTACTCGTGGGTTGTTCTTTTCTACCGGCTCCTCTCTTCAACTTGTTGCCTATAGTGATGCGGATTGGGCTGGGTGTCCAGATACACGTCGTTCTACTACAGGTTGGTGTATGTTTTTAGGTGATGCCTTAATTTCTTGGCGATGTAAGAAACAAGATCGTGTTTCTAAATCCTCTACTGAAGCTGAGTATCGTGCCATGTCTACTGCTTGTTCTGAAATTGTATGGCTACGTGGTCTTCTTGAGGAGCTCGGATTTCCCCAGACTACTTCTACTCCTCTTCATGCCGATAACACTAGTGCTATTCAAATTGCTACCAATCCCGTTTTCCATGAACGCACCAAGCACATTGAAGTTGATTGTCATTCTATTCGAGACACTTTGGAAAGTCGGGTGATCTCTCTTCCTCACATCTCTTCTGATCTCCAAGTGGCTGATATCTTCACCAAAGCTATGCCTCGACAGAGGCATCAATTTCTTGTTGGCAAATTGTTGCTAGTTGACTTACCAGCATCAATTTGAGGGGGGATGTTACCATATACAAATTTGGGAGTTTATACAATTTAGGACTCTATTATTATTAGCTATTTATATATATATTCTTACCATGTATAGATGAGAAAATTAGGAATCAATTACCTGTATATAGAATGGAGGTGGCCGAATCACATGATGATCTTTTTCCAAAATTCTCTCTTCATACTCTCTAGTATTTTGACAGATCCAAAATGGGTGTTGGAAAGTGAGGCGAAGGTTGATGCTTCACAAATTTTATCAGCAATGCTTCCTTTTGTGGTGTTTCTAACTGCGGTTGCCGCTCTTTATCAGCCTTCGACCTTCACTTTGTGAGTTGGAATAATATCAATTGGATTTTACTTCAAATTTTTTGGACCTTTAGTTCAATTTGGTTAAGCTATGTTTCCCATTAAAGGTTCTGGGTGTGTAGCTTTTTGGGTAACGGTAGTTTCAAATTTCTATTTTCAAGTATAATAGATTCTGTGTGCTTCATTATTCTACTTAAACAGTTGAATTTTAATGGGGTCAAACATGCTATTTTTCAGTTTACTCTTTATATACTAGTTTTAACGGTGAAAAGTTAAATTTTTTGGTAAAATAATTTAATACTTATATACGTGTAACTTCTTGCTCGATGCTTTCTTAAAGATGTGTATGTTGGTTTTATAAATGACAGAGGAACCTGCAGGGTGTCAAAGGAATCGTATCCTCCTGCACTCGGAGGAATTATGTTGTCTATTGGAATTAGACTCTCCATTGATGATTTTGCTCTTGCATTTAAAAGGTTACGACTTTTACTGTTCATTCTTTCAAGTTGTCTTAATGTTGATGGTTTTGAGGCTTTTGAAGTTAATAAAATTTGAATTTGTTGCAGACCTGCACTGTTATCTGTTGGCTTTGCTGCACAATATGTTTTGAAGCTGGCTCTTGGGGTGTTGGTAGCACAGGGATTTGGGATGTCTCCTATGTTCTTCTCATGTCTTGTGTTGCCGGGGCACAACTATCAAGCTACGCCAGCTTCTTGAGCAGAGGCTATGTGGCCTTAAGCATTCTATTGATCAGCTCGACTACTATTGCATCAGTTCTTGTTACTCCTCTTTTAACTGGCCTTCTCATAGGTTCTGTGGTTTCAGTTGATGCAATTGCCATGTTGAAATCAATTTTTCAGGCACCAAAGCTCCTCGAGAACATAAATGCACTCTTTCTACTTCATCACAAATGTTGAGAATAAAATTGTGATCTTTTTCTTTTCACATTCTCTGCTTGGGGAATATGAGATTTTTAGCTCATTCAAAAGGAATTCTATCCGTTCAAGAAGAGCTCTAGTCCAAAACCTTGTGCTTTTTTATATGCCATTTGAAATTCAAATGCTTAACTTAAAATGTAATCGACGGTAGCTTATTTATTAATTGAGATGCCAATATCGGATGTGACTCAACCATTCTTTTCCTTATCTTTTTTTGCTAATGGATTTTCTACATTTTCCTGGTGGTTCTTGCTCCGGTCACTCTTGGGTTGGTAATAAATACTTAAGCGAAACCAGTTTTATCTGTTCTACAACCTTTAATGCCTTTTGTTGCAATGATTTGTACTTCATTGTGTATTGGAAGCCCCCTTGCTATACATAGAAGCCAAATTCTTTCACCAGAGTGTATGAAATTGATCGACCCTGTATTGTCATTTCATTCAATGGCATTCGCCTTGGGCTACTGTATTTCCAAAATTTTACCGTTGAGGTAAAAGCTATTCCTTCGAGTCACACTCTCATTGTTGGTTTGAAGTGCCAATAAAAGCAGTTCCATGAGATGCAGGTTCGTGCGTTAGCTTGCAGTAGAATATGATTAAACAAGTTGAGTTAGAATCGGCTCAAGTTTTTCGATGATTGACCCATGCCAGAAGCAATCTTCAGTCTGAAGCCCGTATAGTTACATGTTTTGCATGTTTCTGATCTCAAATTTATTTTTGAATGTCAACATTTGGCCATTCTGAATCCATATCTGATTTGAGAATATAAAGAGAATTATTTATGCTCTCTCAGTCTCTCATTCTCTATCATATTTCTTTCATTCTCCCTTTTCATTTGCTGTGTTGTCAAAATTCGGGACATTGATAATTGTTGGGAGTAAAAGAAGTCTCACATCGGCTAGACATGGAAAATATGATGGATTTATAAGGATGGACAAATATCTCTTTAGTATGAGGCATTTTCGGGTAAAGCCCAAAAACAAATTCATGAAGATTTAGGCTCAAAGTGGACAATATCATATCAATGTGGAAATATATGGTGTCCATAACCAAACAAATGGTATCAGAGCTCAGGGCCCAAAAACTTAGCCGGAGGAACGCGGTGGAGGTCTCCCCCCCTAATTAGCCATGCGTGATGCGTCTGGCAATAAATCATCAGCGTTTAAGGTGTCTTGTGTCGAAAGTCAACCTGAAATAAAAATATGGTGGTCAGGCGGTGGCTCCCGTTTGGTCGAGGGCAACGACAATAACGACGGTACAAGATGATTGACTGATGGATTATCGTTTGAGGGGATGTCACAGTAATGTGGTCCTTCGTTTGAGGTGAGGATTGTTGGGAGTAAAAGAAATCCCACATTGGCTAGACATGAGAAATATGATGAGTTTATCTCCATTAGTATGAGGCCTTTTAGGGTAAAGCCCAAAAGCAAATCCATGAGGGTTTATGTCCAAAATGGACAATATTATACCAATGTGGAGAAATGTGGTGTCCATAACCCAACAATAATAATTTTTGAAATGGATGAATGTGATGTTGTCAAGTATGATTTGTCAACCAATATTGTCAAATTAGATTACACATGTAGTATGATTTAAAATGAGAATATGAATCTAAATTTTTTCTATTTCACTAATTATATTTTGAATATTTTTCCCCTTCTCTTATTGAGAAATAGTTGTCTTATTTACGATTTTTAAATTGAACCCGCAATAAATCTTAAATTTTTGTCAAGGTGGTTGTAGTTTTTTTTAAGGCTTATTAGCACAAAACGTCCATACGTTTCAATTTTTTACATTTTCACCTTTATTTCCCCGTTTTCTTGTAGAAAACATTATTTTCCTCAATTCTCATCAATTTTCTATGTGAAATGACAAATTTACCCTCTTATTTAAATAAAATAAAAAATAAATGAGAAAACAATAAAGAACTAATTGCAACCATATGCTTGATTTTTTTAAAAATTACAAATGAGTTTCAAACAAATAATTAAAAATCAAAACAAAAAACAAAAATAATTTTAATAAATAACTCTACCCCAGCACCACAACCACCACCTACACTACTAGAACCACCACCCCTATCAAAAAAAATCCCCAAATCTTCTTCTCTCCTCCTCCTCTTCTTCCAAAATGGTCCAGGCCTCTTGCGCTTCTAGACCATTTAAGTGATGTATAAATTGGGCTGAAGAGGCCACAACGGAGGCCGTGGTGGTGAGAATTATTCTGCCGCCCAAAACTGATCACTTGGCAATGCATCCTTGATGCGCTCCCAGTCTTCTCTTCTCCAAATTTCTTTAGCATATCGCTTAAGAGTTCCTCGATATCAAAGTGCCAATCAATTCATCAAGGAGAAGAGGACTCGCCTAGACTCGAGTCCTTGTGCCAGAGCTTGATGCAGCAGGTCTTCTATTATCAAATATATTATCTCCTAACCCAATATCATCTATCTTCTTCTTGATTCTTGTGATATTTCCGGAGATCCCATGGGAAAGTGGTGCTTGATGTTATGGCTGACTTGGAAGACTTTCTGAGTGAATTTATTGCTGTGAAACATGTAGGTTGGAGTAACTTGGGGAGAGCGAAACGTACGGATCCGCCATTGTCGAGTAACTTGGAGGGGGGTGGAGATTTGATTTAGATGAAGAAGAAGAGGAGGAGGAGGAGATTTTGGGGATTTTTTTGGTGGGGGATTGTGGTGCGGTGGAGATGGTGTTTGGGGTTTTTTTGGTAGGGGTGGTGGGGTGGGGTTTATTAAAATTATTTTTGTTTTTGGTTTTGATTTTTAATTATTAGTTTGAGATTCAATTGTAATTTTTAAAAAATTCGAACTATGGTTGCAATTAGTTATTTATTGTTTTCTCATTTACTTTTTATTTTATTTAAATAAGAGGGTAAATTTGTCATTTCACAGAGAAAATGGATGGAAATTGAGGAAAATGATGTTTTCCGCAAGAAAATAGGGAAATAGGGGTGAAAATATTAAAAATTGAAACGTATGGACGTTTTGCACACTAAAGATCAAATATATGGATGTTTGTGCTAATAAGCCTTTTTTTAATCCTTAACTTTTCTAGCTGAAGTATCATAGTAATTTCTTTATTAAGTATAGTTATTAAAAAATAAAGAGGACGCAGCAAATGAAGGTGTAGGTGGCAGACCCGGGTTCGATTCCCTGCTAGTGCATTTCTTTGTTTTGTACTTCTACTTTTAACCAAATACTTTTGAGTTCTTCGGTGAGTAAAGCACCGTTGATGATTCCCGAAGACAATATTGACGATATTATTGTTGGTAATCATTGAGAAAGACGTGTCATCGATCACCAAATATATCGTTGTGATTAATTTCGTCTAAATCATCTATTAATTGAAATTGATGACCACTGACATAATTTTCTTTAGCGGTCCTTTGTTTCATTAATTTTCATATTATTATTCTCTAAAAAGGCTTCTTTGACGATTTTGCTGAAAGCACCCAAATTGCTTGAGCCACCTCGCATGGTGCTAAAACGTGGAGTTCTGGAAAAAGGGCAACTCAAGTTTTATCTATCCTAAAATAAAAAATCAGGCCCCAAAATTTAGAATTGCAAAAATCAGGTTTTTCATGAATTAATTAATTATATTTCATAATTATTATATTATATTAAATACTTAATTGTAATATAATATAATTACCCCACCCCACCCCACCTCCCCCTTCCAGCGACTACTCCTGTGATCAGCGAGCACTCCGACGACTGTTCTCCAGTCACAGATCAAAAATTTGGTAGAACACAAATTATTTCGAGGTTACAGATCTAAAATTTTTAGGTCACAATTTTTTTATCGGCCACGAATTATTTCGAGGTCACGGATCGACCAAATAGATGGTCACAGATCGACCAGATCATGGGTCACAGATAGACCAAAAAATTTATTTGTCACAGGTCACAGACATTTCGACCCATCCGCCGCACCCGTCCCCAATCCCACCAACAATAACACCAACAACCACCACCACCCAAACCACCACAATCGTCGTCGCCTACACAGCATCACCAACAACGTCGCCCCCATCACAACACCACCACAACCACAATAATAATAACAAAAACAACCATCATCATCAACACCTACACCACAACACCAAGAAACCCACCACCACCACCGTCGACCCCGCCAAAACACGACCACAACCACTGCCACAACAATAACAAAAAACGACCACCATCCCAAGGGCCACCATTATCTCACACGGGCCCCACACACAGGTCCACCACATGGATTCCCTTAGCCACACACACACATCTGCCACACATAGAGATCTGTCTCGCCACAGACCCACACACATCTAGCTCAGCTTCATCCAATTCTAGTCCTTGGTGACTTCTGCAGCTGCTTCCCCACAGCCACATAGCGTCACGACGCTACGACGCTGCCAGCAGCATCGTCAAAGCGCAGCTGCGATTGACAACAGCTCCTCGACACTGCTGTCGACAACGTCGCGACACTCCTGTGAAAGGCAGCAGAGTAGAGGCGTTGCTGCTATTGACAGCAGCTCCTCGACACTGCTGCAGGCAGGGAGGAGAGGGATGGAGAAGGAATGGGGAAGGGGAGGAGGCGAGAGAGAGAGAGAGACGATGTATGGGTTGGGGGTGAGGAATTGATAAATAAATTAGAGTTTTAAAATATTAATTATTTAATTAAAATGATAAAAAACTTGATAAATAAAAAAAGGTGAAAACCTAATTTTTAAAAAGGCCAAACTTAAGACCTGGTTAAGTGTAATTTCCTCCGGGAAAAATTGCTCTAATTGGTGCTGTTTGTGTAAATTTATCTAATAGGGCTGAATTAACTCACTTTTGACTTTTCGTTCCACATAGAATTGAAACCGGTATGATGTCATGACCTATTGCAGCTAATTGTCAACCCTAGACACGCATTTTACATTTAAACAGAACAATTAAGTTCGATCTCATATATAAGCTTACACTATTAAAAAGAAGATAGATTAATTAATTTTAATTATATTATCAACACGCCTCACACGTACATATTTAGTTTTTAATTTTTCCTCAATAGGATTGACCCATTGACAAATATGGTACGACACCGTGACATGAGAGGATCTAACGCTATACCATGGATTGACAATTTTTGGCAATATCCGAACTCACGATTGATGTCTCATGTAATATTATTTTAAATTATCTCATTTAAAAACTTATTTATTAAAAAGAAATAAGCTAATTTATTTGGCTTGAATTATCAAAATTAACAACTAAAATTCTATCATGTCACTATTGGATTTTTTATTTATTTTTCTAGTTTTCAAAGAAAATGTCCACACATTTCTATTTCTATTGATTTATACATCGAACCTAGATATCAGTTGGACATACAAAGTAATAAAGTAATATTAATTTGTATATATTGTATTAAATGTGGAAAATAAAAATCAATACTACATTTACACGTTAGAAATTCCATCCAATTTAACAATATAAATATTTTTCTTGTTCTCAAATTACATATATATATTGTATTAAATGCAGGGGCATATTTTTTGTGATATTTTTCTCGAGTGAATAAATTCCTCACAGTCCATATTTGATCATCATAATTTTGTAATTTTCATTGGTATGAATTTTAAATATTTAACTCTGCAATATATTTTTTAAAATAGCTCATATATATATATCAAAAAAGATTTCTTTGTCAAATTATCTTTTAGCAAATTTTGTAGGAGAGGAACTCAACTATGTATAAGCAATCTCTTTAAGAAGAAAAGAAATACTTCTAATTAATTAATTTTTTGGAAGATTGAAAACAATTAAATCTTTGTAATAGCCACATATTAGGTTAGTTTTGAACTTTTCCTCCCTCTTCTACAATATCACATTACTCGTGTGAACGGGAGCTTCCTTTATTCTACGCAAAACATGTCTCAACTATCTAATTATTTGTTAACTTAGCTCCTGTTTGATCTCCATTTTCTAAAAACTCGTTTTTTTCAAACTCATTTTGAATTCTCAAATTCTTTCGATAAAATAATTTTGCAGATCTAAAATTTTTCTTATTTTTAAATCGCTTATTCTTTAAAAAAATCACCATTACAAAACTTATATTTTTAAGAAAAATGAGTTTCAAACATACTCTTAATTTATTATCTTTGATTTGTGCCGCCTCCCCTTCTTAGTGTATAATATTCAATTAACATCTTATCAATTTTAATATAACCACGCGCTGACCTTATCATCTTCATTTTCACTATGTATCTCAAAGACTTTTGTTATGTAATAGCCCAACACTCAGTACCATTAAGCATAAGAAACTTGTACAGATTTATCAACTAGATGACAGAATACCCAAGTTGTAAGATTTTATAGGTTTGTGGAACCTATGAAATGTTGTCACATCTGCATTTTGTCACCTGGGTGGTAAACTTGGGTGTACATGTAGCATTTCTCTAAGCATGAGCACTAGTAATCTTTAGAACATTATAGGAATTTTAATGTCACACATAACTCATTAGTACTTTTCTATCTCATTTATCATGCACACTCTTATCCTCAATTCCACCGTTTTGAGGTTGTTTGACAAATCTTTTGGTAAAAATTTAGCAAGTTTTGATAAAAGTTTATGAAACATGTGATTTAAAAGCTGATAAAATGTGTGATTAAAATTAAAGTCCCACCAGTTAAAAAGTTGATAATAGTTGCAAAATTTTATCAAACAAGCACTAATAAATCGTGCGTTATACTAATATAGCCTTATGTACCCTTTATACCTAAGAATCTCCACCATGAACATGAAGCAACATAATGCCAAGAATATTGCTCACCAAGAAAGATAATTAGGGAACTTTAATAAGGAACTTCAAACAGACAAAAACCAAACAAAATAATAATAATAATATATACATGTACTCAAATTCAAGAAATTAATAGTTATATAAATTCATACCTTAATTTTTTTTTCAATATATAATAGTTTTTAAAATTTTATCTCTGAAATCTGAATTCAAAACATGAATATTCCAATCTTCATATATATACATATATCTACAGAGAGTAAACAAAGGTCTCATTTTACAAGAAGATGTATAATTTTAACGCAAACCTGGTAATAAATTGAAGTAAAAACATAACTAAACATAGATCATGTTTATGGAATCACAAATATAACTATTTACCCTATTATTTGGAGGATGGGAGGGTAAATTTTTTTTCATCAGATCGAATTCAACCCAGATATATATACATACATACAAATACACGCATATATATGTGTATGTATATGTATGTGTATATATGTATAACTTCATTGCTCAATTTGAACAATGATCAACAATATTATTCATGATCTGTACCTGAGTTCTAAGGCATTTTATGTAGTGAGCAGTTTCATTCAACAATCTGCAAAAATCCATACCTTCACCACCTGGTACAAGCTTCCTCAGATCATTTTCCTGATGAAAATTTAAGTCATTTCTAGGGTTTTCTCTTACTTTTGTCCTCGTCAAAGCATGGATTCTGCTTTTTTTCTTCAAAGCGCGATGTGAAGTACGGTTTCTAATCTTCCATAGAACTGCCCGGCTCCAGGCTTTTTTCGACCCGACTGCAGAAGCCATGGATGCGTAGGATGCAACTCTAATCATATGATATCTCCTGTATGTCTGCTTCATGGATGGTGAAACTGAAGCGCCTCTACTCTTGTTCAGTTTCTTCAGGGCTCGAACAAAACTGTATGTAAACCTAGTTTTGATTGAATCAGGATTTGAGGGAATGATCTGAGTAGTCATGGTGGGAAAGAGGAGTGGAATTTGAAACAAAAAATCCAGAAAACTGAAGAAAATTTAGGGTTTTGAGTGTAGGGTTTGTGCCTGGCTGTTCAAGGCAAAATCTTTTTGGCAAATGAATGGAGAGGGCAACAAGTGAAGATTTTCTTCTGACACAAAGGGGCCTCCTTGTTCAGAAGGACAAAAGAAAACTTCAGTTCAATTCAGACTTCTGACACACAAGATCTACTTGTTACTTATAATGTGTGTGTGTGTGTGAGAGAGAGAGAGAGAGAGAGAACGTGTGAAGGGAATGAAGAAAAGAGGAATAATGGGAGAGAAAGGATTGAAAATGGGAGGTGAGAAGGAGACTTGAGAATCAATCTTTTAATTTTTTGAATTTTAATTTTTTTTAGTTATAATTAATTAATGTGTGTTTTCATCTTTCATTTTCAAAGCTTTGGGTTTAGGGATGAAAAGAAAGTTTAGTGGGATTGGATAAGGGCCAACCACCATATGATCGCACATGGTTCCATTACCCACTTGAAAATTTGTGGGACATGCATTTTTCATTTTTTTTGGTTCATTATTGATATCTAAATTACATATTTACCTATACAATTTCTACTTTGTCTCTTTTCTCATTGTTATGCAATTCAAAACCTAACAAATTCAGGGCGGCCGTGGCGGTGGAGGTGGCGGCTACTGGTGGTGGAGGAGTGGAGGACGGAGCACGGTTGCAAGTTATAATAATAGATGCGAATACATAACTCGACTTGACTTCACTCAATACTCTCTATAATCAAGAAAATCAAGCTTTATGAACTCACTATTTGATTTTTGATTTGACTTGACACTGCACCAGTAGGATAGATATGTAACAAGCATGTTATTGTTTAGGTTCATATTAATTTGTCTATAATTATGCACAGTGTTTTGTCGAGGACATGTCCGTCGGTGATAGTTTTTGACAACACATATTTTGGCGTTGAAGATGTCTGTTACATATATTGCATTTTCGTGTAGTGGTATATAGGTGCATAGGCGGCAAGCATAATACAATTCAAAGATTATAAAATTAAGACCTAGCTCATACGGTAAGAGTGAAACTTAATCAAGGTATCGACCTAGGATCGAGCCTCTTTTTGGAAAGAAAAGAGGAGGAGAAAAAAAGTAACATTGCGACTATGTTTCCTTAAACTCCATAATTACTCAGTTGATCAGATTTCAACTTTCTTGAAACCGATGATTAGTCTTGACTTTAACATTAGTTAATTAATATGGAGTAACTATTTTCACAATAGCAGGTAAAATAATCAGTGTTTTTTTCTTCAAAGTTATCCACTTGAAGAAATTTGACTTTACTTTATGTTAATTTTCGAGCAAGATTATGATGACAGAGTTTCATGTGAACAACAAATTTGTTGCTGTTAATTCATTTTACTAATGTAATTGTACTTCAAATTTATGTCACAAAAATTCCAGCCCGAGAAATAAAGTAAAAATGAACTTCATTTTGTGAAAAGATTTTGTTTAAAGACGTATGTACAAGTACTTTGCGCGTTGCATATACATATTTCTCGAGTCATAAAAAACTATACTTGAACACGTTTTATAATTAAGGTGATGGAATGTTTGAAGTTAGGATTAATCTCGTAAGAATTATCAATCTTAAAATAGCCATTAATTTAACATAACAAGTGATCTTTCTCGAATCAATAAATCTCCACATACACACACACATACACAAACAGACATGCAAACCAAACGCACGCTTGGCTGGAAATATTCTTGAAGAGGTAGCCTTCAATAGCAAAAGAGGAACATGGTAGGTCCATCTTGCTTGCTTAGAGGTTAATGTGACATATACATACAGATATATACACATCAAAGTATGCTTTAAAATTAAGACTTCTTAACTAATTTCATGATTAGGGCTCCATTTATATAATCAAGATTCACATGCATGCTTGCTTCTTTAAATTAATTTGTTGTTAGGACCACTAGAAATTGGCTTGTGACTCATCAACAGGTGTAATCCTTAATTAATACGGTTTATACAGCATTAAGTTCTCTTGATTTGCCTTAGGGTCGAGCTGTCATGCACCCTATATTCATGAATAAACATATGATAATGTTTAATATTTTTAAAAATTTAATTTTTAGATGATATGATTATTTGATATAGATTCAAGGATAAAAACGATTCTCGCTTCAAATCTGAATATTATCTATTTTGAAAAATGTCTCTTTCTTATTTAAAAGAGCGCAAAGTGTCAAGTAGCATCTCCTACTCTACCAACTCCTCTATTGAGAACTAGAAATCTTCTACCACCAAGAGAAAATTCAGACCCAATCTTCTTTAATCCCCCTCTCTTTTATAATGGCAATTCAAAATTCTAATGACGACTCTCATTTATAAGACAAATTAGGGTAAAACTGAAATTATAAGTGTGAAATTTGGATCTCTACTTTACGATCCGAATAAGGGCTCCGCACAACAATAATAATTAAATTCTACAACTTAACAATCTCCCACTTAGAGACTAATTCACCATCAATAACTCCTTTGCAGCAGCACAACTCCTCAATCCTCAAAAGAGAAGTTCAACTAAAGTTGCAAATTTCGCTTTCTAGATCCACGTATTGGCTCCGTACAGTATCAAATTAGGCTCCACAATTTAACATTCTCTAATTGGTCGGATAGAGCTTAATTACTTGAATCTTGTACACACATACATTTTTTATTCTTCTTTGTTTTCATGTACACACAAATAAATACCGTAGATTCAAGAAATTTATTTCTTACCATCACTCTCGTGAAAAAATATTCCAAAGTCAATGCAAGGATTGCGCAAGGCTAGGTGGAGGAAACTTTAAACCAAAAGGGTATTTTGGATTATGAAATTTTGACTAATGAAGAATTGTCTCTACTAAGAAAGTTACAAAAGAAAGTTAGTACTTTTCAGTTTTCAGAAAATTTCCTCGAAATAGTCTTTTCTCTTACGTTAATTAAGTACAATTGTGCCGATGATTAGAAGTTGTTTAAAAGCATCTTTGTCATTGTTGGATTTAAGATATTTTAAAGGTTGTGATGTAATAAGTTGATCTTCAAACATACTTTCTTTTCTTTTAAGAAAGTTGAGTGTCTATTGAAAAGGGATTATCCGCTCATCAACGGAATAGAAATAAATAAATTTGACAGAGAGAAAAAAAAACTTGCGAATTTGAAGTTGTAACAATTTGATCTCCAACATTTTTATAACGCGAATTTATCAACCTTCTAAGTTTTAAATTTGTAACAAGTTGGTGTCGATAGACCATTTTCATCTATTCGACCTTTGAAAGACAATAATATGTTTATTTTTTAACCTAAAAAAAAAAAAAAGAAATTTGTCATAAAAAAGAACGAACTAGCTTCACAATGGACCATCCTACTATGCTTTTTTACCAACTCTATTTCCTTAAACATTTATACTTGGTACGCAACACTTTTTTTGAATAAAAAGAAGTCAAAATTCTCAATTGATTTATCAAATATGCATGTTTGTGGACTTGTGTGGCGGATAATTCTGATCTTTAAGTATGCTTGCTAGTGTTTACCACCTTATTCTCGTCTGTTCGCACTTTCCGGGATCAACATTCGTTACCAAAATGGAGTAGAACTGAATTTCAATGCCCTGGATACGCTAAGAACTAAGAATTGCAATACACATCAAATTTATGAGCAAAAGGTTTTCAATCCTCTCAATCCAAATACTTGTTTTATGACTATTCACATATGCTGCACTTGCTTCAGCAAATCTGCATTCCAAAATCATCTATTTCTACAAACTCAATACACTGTAATCACCAAAAAAATTCATTAAGAATCAATAGATGAAACTTTTGGCTAAAATTACTTAAAAGTTCCACTTGTCATTAGTTTATGCTGTTATCATCTGTTGACGATTCAGAAGCCGTATCGTCTGTAGTCGAGTTTGAGGTCGTATCCAAAATGCTTCCACTCTCACTATCTGAAGATCCACAGGGCCTCTCTTCAAGAGGTGGTTTTAAGGTCCAGTACATAATACTTGCTGTCAATGTTAGGATCATCTTTTGGTTTACCTGATGGAAAAAAGTGTCCACGTTATATTATTTTAAGAAAAATTCTAAAGTATATAACTGAATAAGTAAAATTTACCTCGATAATATCTTCAGGAAGCAAAAATATAGAGCACCCAAGCTTCCTTGCTATACTGATAATGTAGGTTGCGTTCATCTTTTTCTCCTCCTCTACATTACACAAATTTCAGGGAAATATGTGATCGTATTTGAAAGAAAAAGAAAATGAGGGCAAGTCGTTACTCAAGATTCTGAGTAAGCATTATGTCTACCACAGCTACTTCAGTTAAAATAAGAAATTTCTGAAACTCTTTTTACTGCATCAAATAATAATTCTGCTTTTCATATGCACCATATACAGTTTTCTGTTCGTCACTAACTAATACAGTAATAGACATGCATTTCAAACGAGAAAATAGTAAAAACACCTAGCTTCATGCTAATATTCCTTTGGAAAAAGTGAAGCATATAGTTCATCTATTATAATCCTGATTTAAAATTCCACTGCAATATGCAATATCGAACAACTTCAGTTATTCCAGGTTTCATAATCAAACAACATTTTCTGTGGCCGAAACCTTAAGGAAACATACCACTTTGTCCTTTCGTAACTAGACTCCAGTTGACAGATCGAGGTAGTACGGCACTAAGCAGCTCAAGGAAAAATATTCCGCCTGACAAACTCTTATCCTGCGAATAAAAATATTTGATGAATTTCATAATCTAATTTATGTTACTTTTGTACTTAAAACAGATTAGGGTACTGGTGCTGCTGCACTTTGCACTCAACATTTGTGAAAGGAAAATGTTTCACAAAATAATACCTTAAAACTGGCCATGCGGGTCTGGCCTCCTGAATTTCTTACTTTGGCGTTTGCCCACTCTAAAATGTCAGCATCAACAATTTCCTTCCCATGGGAATGGAATCTTAAGTTCTTCAAGAGTTGAAGGATGTTGAATCGCATTAGCTGCCATAGATAGGCTGAAAGTAAAGCCAATGGCCCTTTAGTTCATGATCATATGATGTTTAACTAGAAAGGTTAAAACAATCATGATTTAATGTACAACTAGGCACTAACTAGGCAACTCGTCGTACAGCATTTTAAAAATGGCGTATTAAAGAACCTACCCAGTATTAGTTTCTTATTTCCTTGAACAATGTCATTTCCAGCGATATTGACCAGGGAGAACTTCAGCTGTTTCCCAATCTTGACAACTTGGTTGCAGTTTTCTACTTTTCTGAATGGCATTTTAATTGGTGGCTTAGTAGCTATTTTCCAGTTGACAATCCCTGGGGATACTTTGTCTAGCGTCTCTAGGAGAACCCATCTACAGAGAACAAAAGGTTCATTTAGAATGGCAATGACTTATAATACCTTTATAATCAATTTTAGACATTTGAAACTATGGTGCGGAAAACAAATAAAAGTTTTCCACAGCAGATCTATCTCTCTTTCATTTTGTTGTCATAGTTGCTAGCAGAATTACACTCACCCATTTCTGACATCTTCAAAAATATTGTCAATGTATGTGGAATTTCCCAGACTATTTATCCAAAAGCGGAATGATCTCTCTTCTCTGGAGATTTGGGTGTCATCTGGCAAAGTTTCGAGAAAAGATATTTGTTTTGTTTGGGTTGAGAGTCCATTCCTACATATGAAAGGTCAAGTCATATTTTATGTTAAACCAACAATAATCATAATAAATTGTCAGAGTAACAAGAAATAGAGCAAATCATCGAATCTCAGAAGCAAGACAAGCACCACCACAGTTAAAAACGTTGGAGTGATAATTTAGAAGATAAACATTCAAACAAGTTTTAATGTGCAGTATCACCGTAGAATCAACTAGGATAAAAAGATTTCCTCAAGTGGCACTGTTTAATAGTTTAGTTTTGTAAATACCAACAAAGGAAGTGATGGTGGTTATAAGTTTAGGTATACATGTTCATCTTTGTGACTCATCTAATGCTTAAAGCAGTAACTGATAAATTTCACTCACAACAAGGTATATCTTGAAGGAAGATGATAAGTCCTATTACTTCACAACAACTCCTTGAATTACGCATATTATATGTAGTTAATAATTGGTCAAATGGATCATAAAAAATCGCCAATGTTTTTGTTTACCATCTAGAAAACTCACTTAAACAGAAACATTCATAAAGTAAGCTAATACTAAAATCATATAAACAAAAAGGGGTTTTACAGAGGCAATACCAAAGCATCAAAATTGCCATAGCAAAGAGATTGTCATAGGATCAGGATGGCATTGCATTCCTGTTGTGCTTCTTTAAGCAGTAAATCTATTTAGTCCAGATGTATTCAATGATTGTACTTCTGTGTTAACTTGAAGTCATGTTTAAAAGGTAAAGCAGGAGTACTTATTGTCTTTCGATTTCTACTTATTTTGTTACAGGCTGATTATCATTGATAGTTTTATTAGAGTATGGAATTTAAGGATAATGTAATTTCACCAAATGCTTCTGAAATTAAAAAAAAAAATTCACCTGTGCTGGAAGATATGTGCCACAAAAGCAAGGTTAAGATTTGGAGAACCTTCTACAATATCTTTTGCTGTTAGGTATCTCTTGCAACCCATCCTATCAGCATGCTCGAGAACTAACTTTGCTCTTTCTAAAGGATCTTTTACTTTCAGTGTTAATGGATTGCTGTGTTCTGGTGCTAGGACATTCAAAAGATGTGCATAAGCCTCTGCATCCTGTATAGAGAGATTTTCATTTAAATTTTAATGGCATCTGTAGAAATGAGATAATTAAATCAAGACCTACCAATTGAGAAAAAATGAAAAGGGAAAACCATTACACTAAGGTTCTGATTAAAAGATGAAGATACAAGAAATTCTCAGTTAATATACTCGTTAACTCCCTAACTTTTCTCCAAGAATAAAGTGTAAAGACAAGCTTATGTGGATTTCGACAAATGCTTTTTGTCAACATTTTTGCATAATTTTTATGATTTACGATTTGACAAATGTTACATCTCCATGCTGAAATTGGTCTGAAATTTATTCCTCTGAGTAGGTTCTGCTGAATCTCAACTCTTTGTTCCGAGGTCTAACCACAATGTAAAACTAAATTTGATTCCAGTGTAGAAAGAAATTAACATTAAAAGGACAAACACTGCTATCTAAATTCTGAAGAACTAATGGAACTTAGGGGTTGGATTTTTCCTTTAAACTAAGAAAAGTTTACTTGCGTGAAGGACCAAGAAACTCATAGATTTTTTAAGTCAACTCATTTTCAATTACCTTTACATCAGATGAGAAGTTTGTGACTGTCTTCGTGTATCCTGCCTTTTTCAACTGAAAGTTCATCCACCTAAGTAAGATCTTTTCTGGAGCTAGACTCATGAGCTCCTCCACGTCCTGATATTCCAAGTACGAAGGGACAAAATTTAACACTTGGGAGACCAACATAGTAATATTATACACTTGATAAATATGGGAAATCATTTAGAAATTACCTTACTATCATCAACCAGCTCCACCAACTGCGGCGTTTTCTTTAAGTTGAGGTCTGCCAACAGTTGTATCTGGAATATCATATGGAACAAAATACTAGATTAGTGGCATACAGTAAATATTTGTGCAAATAGCATTTTAGACTTGAGAGACCAAACTGCCTATTATTGGACACCTTGGACTTTTGCTAATGACCAATAGTTTCATTAATATAACTACACATCCTCACCTTAATAATTTGAGATATCAATCCGAGAACAAGGTGTCTCTGAAAATAAAACACAAGGAAGAAGGTGGTCAGCTTGTAGCTCTAATATAACTCTAGATAAGTAAAAGTAACATGACCAAGTACGGCACAACTATAGATGATTGATTATGCAAAACAAAAAATGAGTTTACCAAGCAACAAATACAGCCACAGCACTACCGAATATAAAGAGGGGAAAAATATATGGTCTTATACAGAGCGGATGAGAAGAATAGCATTAATAGGGGGAGCTGAAAGTAGGAGCAAAAGCTACTTATGTATAATGTCAAAGTGATTACATTGGATCAAATCAATTGACAAGAAAACTATCGAGCACATTTAAACAAGCAGAATTAAGTTCATTTTTTATCATAACAGAACATCGGGTATTTGCCTCAACAAGATTTCTAAAATTTTAGGCTCCTGCAGAACAAAGAAGGGAAATAAAAGAAAAACTCTGCTAATAAGCTGACAGAACAGGCTACTGATAGTTTAGAAGTTAGAGATGACCAAAATAAATTACATTTAAAACTAATTATTTGCAACAGAAAAATTATTTATGGCTACTGTGTGCAACCAAAGATTCGTAAGGTGCGAAAGAATAAAAATGTGAAAAAGAATGGCAACCGCCGTGTAGCTATGAGAAAGAAAGGATCGAAGTAAAAGAAAGCTAGATTCTCTACGAGTAAATCTTGAGTAAGTTCACTCAAAATCCACCAGAAAAACCAAATGAAATGTGAAAATTAACCATAATCTAACAATTATTTGTTTATGAGAGCAGGCACGTACCCTTCCTTCAATAAAGTCTTGTGTCCCTATATTGACAACAGTACACCCAATTGCCTTGGCAGAGTTCAGGCATAAGGTATGATTCTCATTCCTTTCCCATGGATTAAGCTCCCTCTTTGTATTGATAGCCCGTTCATCAATTGTTCCCGGTACGGCAACGTTAATAAGCTTACTGCATTAAAGAAGCACATTTCATAGTAAATATTTGAAGCAATGTTCAGCAAACATAGTTCATGTTTGGTACAAGATATTGGATAGGACTCAACAATAGCTTCTTCTTCCTCAATAGTGTCCAATACTATCCAAACCTCTCCACCAAACATGTGAGTACTGTACAGCATGCAACCATAGATAATCACCAGATAAGAACTCCATCCTTGGCAATCTCAAAGAGATCATTTGCTGAAGGTTCTAGGGGAAGGTATTTCTTTAAAAATGTATCTTCCGCAAGATAGTTATTGATATGTGCAACATATGATGCCTTCTCAGATTCACTTATTGTATGAAGCAGTGTAGAAGTTGGAGACTTAAGAAATGCAGATGCATTTTTTGCGCCACTTCCTCTCCTTTCTGTTGCAAGCGCCAGGAGTTTCAAATAAACCTGCAAAAGAATAATAATCTTCATGCTAAATAAACAGAATAAAAGAGATACAGAAAGCAAAATTATAACTGCCAAATTGCATCAGCCCAAAAGTCGCAAGAAAAAGGAAAGATAGAAATAAAACATTGGAATCTGCTGGAACCAAGAATGTAGAAACCATAAAAATACACGTTTTATTTGTGAGAAATTCAATATAAATAACGAGAAATTATTTTTATATTCGACTCTTCAAAAGCTAAATATTTGACATAGATTCACCAAACATCCATGAACCTAATGGTTCATCACGAAGTGATTGATGGGTGACTGACTTAACTTTGAAATGAAAAAAAAAAAAAAAAGGAGACAAGTAAGCACTCGACTTGGCAAATAGGAACCTTCACTTTTTGGGGGATCGAAATGGAATAGTTTAGATTTTAATGTTGAATGCTTTTTCATACCCAACACTATGTGGACATCGAAAGAGAATCACAATCCCTTTGCAATGAATTTTCATATATCATAAAGAAACAACAAATTATAGCAGATCTAGTGATGAACATGTTGAAAAAGGATTTACATAGTCCACCGTAAATGTAATGAGAATTCTGCTGCTGTTGTCTAAAGTCACTGATTAGGAAGGAAATTGACATTAAAAAGAACTCTTTTAAGTGGAACAAGAAACTTTAGTAACTTTAATCCTCTTTTCACTCCCAAGTCCCAACGGATACAAGAAAAAGGAAAACATTTTACGAGATAAACCCTGTTTTCGCATATAGCTAACTCTAGCTAGAAGAAGGCATTCTCTTGAAATTCCGAATAACAAACAAAATCAAATTGATTTGAGAGTACTCATTTCCATGAACTTTCTCAAGCAACATTCAATTTACCTGCTCAAGCCAAAAATCCAAACTCTAAACACACACATCTACACAATAAATAAACGCATATAATCGGTGTCTCTGTTTGTGTGTTTACCCGAAGAAAGAGTTCGAAATCAACTTCATCTTCCAAATTCTGATATGAATCCTGAAGAAATGAAGATCTCTCCTGCTCCGTAAGATTCTCTCCGACATGTTTTATTCTAGACATTTTCCCCGGCAAGTCAGCCACCTTCAAGCCACCGCTATTCTCCCTCCTCATTGCCATGAACTGCAACCAAAATCCCATGAACACCAAACAAACCAAAGCGCAGAAAAGAAGATAAAAGAATTAACTCGATAACTCAACAAAAATTAAAGCTTACGAATTTGATAAAAAACTTACGTGGGTTTTCAAGCTCCGGAGCTCTACTTGAGTGAATTGATTCTGGAGCCATGGATCTGACACAAACACCCCAACATAACCAGCCATTTTTTGAATTCTGGGTTGTTTCTTTCAAATCGAAACACGGATTATTTGCAGAGAAATTAATCAATTATAGAAGGAAAAGGAAAAAAAGTGAGTTAGGAGACACTGGGGGACGGAAGGAGAGCTGTCAGCACAGCAAGTTCAAAGATGAATTTGAACTATGGATTCAAAATATGACTACATTGTCCTCCTCGGATTATCAAGAAACCAACTTTTTGGATTGAATAAACATTTATTTAATGCTAATAAACATAGTGCCATGGCCCCCATTAATGGCTGTTTTGTGTTTAAAGATTCTCATAACGGTCACTTTTAGTTGGACTGTGTATTTCTTTTTCTACTGTTCATACTAATTACTATCACATGGATGGGGTGAATTAGGGTTCATCACTTCATTGCTCATTTATAAAGTGCATGAAATTATGGATCCTACTTTTGACTCTTTATTTATCGTGACTAGTAAATTTGTAACGGGTGATAACGAACAAATAAGTTTTTTCTAAACAAATTGTATCAAAGTAAAAAATTTTATCTGTGCCATAAAATATGTGGATAAAAAATAATTTAACTTGATAAATATGCTGACGCACTTTATCTTAAGATGCCATAAGTGAGCGTTAGAACTCATATTTTGTGTTGGTCAACGCAATGACGTTTGGAGCTTGTGTGGATGTGATTTTTTATTTTTTTTTAAATTGGCTTTTTTATGGAAAAAGAGTGTGCTTAAAAAAAGTAAGAAAAATTTATTGAGAATGTTTAAATTTATTATTTTTTTTTTTTCAAAAAAGATATACACGTTTGAATACGAGTGTGGAGAAAAGTGATTTTTAAAAATCAATTCCGCACCAACACTTGACGAGAAAAGATGTTCTCAATTCAATGTATTCGACCTTTTCATTAGGGTTGATTCTTTTGCATATACTTACACTATTGGACTCAGATTTTGCATAAAACTACAAGATCAAGTCAAGAACCTTAAGTCCTATTTGGTAGGAATTAAAATTTGGATTGTAATTTAAGTGAAAGTCAACAATTAATTTTAACTACATATTTCATGGGATCCACCACTTTTCAACCACATATTTCATCAACTTTTATTAAAATTTACTAAAAAATTGATTTTAAGCATCACCAAACAGGGCCTAACTCTCGGAAATAATAGACATCCCTACGGGCCTTTGTTATATCAAATCAGGGACAGATGTAGGGGCGACTAGACTAGGCTACGACATTATTTTTTTGGTATTCATGTGTAATTATTTTTATTTTTTTTTTACGTATTAACCCGGCTTGTAGTTCGATTTTGGATCCGTTTCTGCATCAAATTATTGATTATGAAGTTTGACATGAGTTTTTGTAAGACTTCTTGATATTCCTACGCTAACAAAGTTGTTTCCTACTAATAATGAGGTTAATACAAACTCATTAGAATTTACAGATATTCACATGGGAGTGGGCCCCATGTAAGTTAAATATTCCAAAAAATAGGGTTCACATATTTGTGTGTATTCTGTATGCTTTGTATGCTTTTTGTGTATGTTTTTTCTGTACACGTGGACTCTCTCAACTCATTAAAGTTGCGTCCACGAAAATTTACCAAAGAACTTTGTCAAAAGATATGGGAATTTTTCTCAGAGCTTGTTTGGTAGCAATTAAAATTCAATTAAAATTGAAAATATAGCCGTTATTGGGTCCCACTGGTCTAATAAAAGTCAACAATAACAGCTAGTTTTTCAATTTTAATCCAATTTTAATCTCTACCAAACAAGCTATTGTTGTGTTGTGATCCTTAATTTGACTAGTTAATGTTCGAGTGACCCGTTCAAAAGCTACAGATTTAGGCTCTGATTGAGCTCCATTTTTTGTTAAAAAAAATAATGATTTTTTGGTGAATGCGTGGTTAAAAAAAATTGAGTTTAGGTGTAAATTATTTTATTAGAAAAATATATTGTTGAAAATGAGTTTGAAAAAACAAAAATTTAAAGAATATGACTTAAACATGACTTGATGCCAACAAACAAAATCAAACACAATCAAGGCACCCTCGTGCAACATTATTTCCTTTCAAATTCGATGGGCATTATAGTCATTTCAAAAGGAGGACCAAATTGTCATTTTTCAAATTGGGAGGCCCACCACGAGAACGAGGGGTTGCTTTTGAAAAAGTTTGAATTGATAACAGAAAGGCTCTAAGCTTTTGATGCCAACAGCTACCTGATATTGAATTGCAAAGAATTGTAGGAATGATTTAACATAGACCAAACACAGTACACTATGCATTTGTTTTAAGGAAAAGTAATTATTTCACATTTCTTGTCAAATATATAAATAATTGTTTCCGTCTCTCAAAATTTGAAATATTATGAATTGATCAAATACTATATAAGTCGAGTGAGAGACTAAATACTGCAGTGATAGGATATGACTCCTAATAGTTTAGCAGATAAGTTAATGAGTTGCACGCGAATTAGCTTCAAGTCCTGAGCTCGATGTCTATTTCTCAAGTATCTTATCAAGTCAAGAGGGAAAAATGTATAAATGAGTGATTATCATAAAAAGTGATTATAGGGCAATTGATGAATATCGCTTATCTGTAGATTTGAGGGCATTTATACCAAAATGAGAAAGCTCATGTGGGCAATGCAATTCAGTGGAATACATGAGAAAATGGGGGACAACCTTGGTAGGGCACACAATGTTTATTTCTATGGTTTACTTAGAAGAGATTGTCATGTGCTTTACTTTTCTAAAAATATTCAGTAGAGCATGTTCTTTCCTTTTATTGAAGCGGTGTGCCTTCGTGTGCTTGAGGTGTTATCTTTGTATGCCCATGTTGTTGATTTCATGTCACAATGTTCTTGTGGTGTTGCCTTCAAGTGCCACGACGTGTCTGGGTTAATGTCTTTGGGTGTCACAACATGTTTGAGTTAATGCTTTATGCGATATTGTTGATAGATTTCGTATTAGAACTGCTACCTTCGTGTGCGACGACATATCTAACTTGATGCCACCGACGTGCCCAATGTCTGATCAACAGTTCAATATACTTAAACATATAAGTACATTGAAGTGTACGTATGATTTAGAGTATGCAAACGGACTTCATAGCTATGCTTAACAAATTAGACTAGTGGTTAAATGATGTGATTGTTAATTAAAAGTAAAGGGAAAGAAGGGTTTGAGGGGTAGTGTGAAGTGCAAATTGGTTAGGTGTGCACATTTTGGACAGGTAGGCCCAATCGACATATGGGTTTCCCACCACGTGATTGTTTGATCTTGAATAGCAATTGTCATCATTGTTAGTGATTGGACATTGAAAAAGCAATATATGATCGTATTTCATTTGATTTGCACCATCATTCACAGATTATTTATAGTTCAAAAGATCATCCCCTAGCGTATAAAGCTCACAATATGTTAGATAACGTGCAAATTTTAATATACAGTATATAACGAACGATAAGAACCTTCAAGATAAGTTTGAAACACAATACTGAACAAAACTACATGAAAGAATTGACAAGATTTTGACTTTCTTTATTAATCTAGTCCAGTATTGTCTAAGTTTAAACTATCAAACATGTCCTTAAAGCATCGTTTAGTCCAGTATTGTCTAAGTCTAAACTATCAAACATGTCCTTAAAGCATCGTTTAGTCACTGCAAAATCAAACCGGTGTATTCTTTCCATAGCCAAAAGACAAGCATATAGCAATTAAATGGCAGACGGGACAAACATATACCTTTGAATATGCAATATAACATAAAATACATTATTACAACAAGAACAAGGTCGGTGTTTTCCAAAAAATGTACACAAAGAAGATACCAATATACTGTTTAGTGTTTAGCACTTGAGGAACCACAGTATGCAAAAGGGGAACAAAGAATCACCAAAATCCGTGGCAAGTTGAACAAACATTGACACTCCATTGTCGTTCTTATTCAAAGGCTTCCAACAGGGAATAGTAAACTTTTTCTTAATCCTATGTTATGTTTCGTTTCTGATCTCCTTTACCTAAACATCATGCATGCATTGACCAAGAAAAATAAAAGCGACTCAAACTTGCATCATCAATTCATCCAATTCTAGGACCTACGGGTGTTTCTGCATTATTTGCACCTCCTGAAATCCCCACATTTGACAAGATGAAACATATCATTAGAAAGGTCCTTAGGTGAATGACTTGAGGTACGTTATATGTGCATTTCTTTATTTTATATTACGACTGACACTATAACCAGAAAAGGCATCCCACCTGGATTTTTCCACTTGTACAATCATTAGATGATTGTAAATCTTACAATCTCTCACATTAGTGTGGGACCCACAAATTAATTAATTTGTGGGTCCCACACTAATGTGAGAGATTGTAAGATTTACAATCATCTAATGATTGTACACCAAGCACATTTCATCCCACCTTGGCATTACACACTATCGATTTACAGAAAATTTGAAACATTGACACTCGACTTGCAAAAATGGTTCGTGACATGTGTTGTAAAGACCTGGCCTCACACCGGAACCGTTATCTTACGTACTATCCGCTATGGGGTGGGCTTCTGCCCACTTATCCCTTCATGGCTTTCTGACGCGTCCTCCAAGATTCGAATCCAAGACCTCCATCATATAGGAGATTTAAATTGAATCCTGGTACCAATTGGACGAAATTTTAATGCCTTTCGAAGGTCAGACTGAACACTTTTTGTGACTAAAATTTATCTTACTCCCATGATTAAACCGTATTTAGAACTTACCATATTTGAAGAAAGCTAATCGGATTTTTTTTTCACATTTCAGTCGACCGAAGTATCGACCGAAATTGCCAAAATTGACAAAAACACGTTTTTTTAGAAATGTAGCATCAATTTTCATCTTAAATGACCACCCACGTTTTTGGAGAATAAAAACTTGCAAAAATTAATGCCCTATTTTAATTACTACCCCATTTTGATTAAAAGACAACCCTTCACTTTCTTTAGGTTACTCCAAAATTACCTATAAATAGGTGCATGATTTCACTTCAAAATCACCCACAATAATTTTCTAAACACTTTACACAAGAGAGAGTAAGGAGAGAAAGAGAGAAAGAAGCAGATTTTTTTAAAAAAAAAAAAATCAAGTGCCGCTACGAAGACAAAAGTTCAACGTCTGTTTCATCAATTTTTTTTCCAAAAACATAAATTTCAAAGTATCAGCGAAGGTAGGTGGAAGTGCAAAAAGATGTTATATTTTGTGTTCAAATTATAGTTTTCAATACCTATGTTTTTCTTTCAAATGCAATTGTACATCCGGGTACGGTGCTTTGGCACCACAACAGTACAACAGTTAAATGAAAGAATGGTACCCCCCGGTACGGTGTTTCGACATCTCTATAGTTGAATGATCATTCTCCGACTCGAGGCGTCATATTAAATCATAACTCAACAGCTATTGGATTCCACCGGAAATCCTTCCACGCGACAGTTCTTCTTTTTAAAAAAGCTACAGATCGAAAATGTATAATTTGATAATGAATGCACCTATGATATTTATTGAGTTTCAAACTCATGGGTTTTATCCCCTTACTACAGGTTGATAAGATGCGTGGGACATGGATGACGGTTGATGAAGATGCAACATGTAAAGAGAAGCCGGTGATTTTACACGTTTAATTTATCTATGAAAAAGTTTACGTTGTTTAAATACTTTTCTGCACACTATATGTAGAACTATCCTACGATTATTTTCCCTTTTTCTATGAATAAAGTATGTTCACAAATGTTACGTGTTTTTGGAAGAAAAAATTATTTACGCGTTACCACTTACAAACAAAATGTCAACAATTAAAAACTTGTACTATCTCTCAAGGGATTTCGTTTTTTTTCCCCTTCCGCTTTTAGGTAAAAGTTTAAGCTTTCCGCTAAAAATTTGTTAATCACTAAGTCAACGGCTACCGTTAAGTGACGGTTCGATCCATACGAGTCGGGGCGTTACACGTGCCCCGTGAGAACTAGAACTCAATTTCTTCAAGAATTTGAAGTGTATTCTGATGAACCTGTAACATAAAATCAAGGATTCAACTGTTTCGGCATCTTATGTGCGTAATGATGTAGGACATCCCACCGTACAAGCACCCATGTAACAATTACATGCCTCACAGTGATTAAAGCAATGACAGAAAGCTCATGGATTTGAGGAGGTTTCAAGAAATGCAGAATTATCTCTGAAACGAAAGTGTTTGACGTTTTGGTAACACTTTTATGAACTGAGATGTGGCAAAAGTCCATTGTGTTGTAGAATGAAATTTGGTTCGTAAGATTTTGAAACAATCATTGGTTCCAAATAAAATTTGGCAGAAGTTTCTGGCCAACTTTTTTTAGCTACCAAGAAATGCGTGTAATACGATAATAATAGGAGAGAAATCACAAGATATCCAGTTTCCAGCAAATATCCGAAGGAACATGTGACATTCTATTTAATAATTATTCAAATTTTTCATTTTAATATTTTTTTCAAGGGAATAGGGGGATATAGATGGAGCATATATGCCACCTAATACCTAACAAGTCCTTGAAGCATAAATCAGAGTAAATCAATAAAATTCATGCTTCTCATCTGAATCAAACACAAACAAAATGATATTGTAATATCCTCCTTGGACTCGTTACATGTTTCCGCATATGTTCGTGGAAGCTATAAACTAAATTTACTGATCAAAAATAAACAATATTTATGTTTGAACTTACCTGGAAGAGATTTTCAAAAGACAAAGAAACCAAAATAGCCTAGTCCACCATACTTACCTTGGAAACAGTCTCAAGAAACATGCCAGGGCGCACAGGTAATGGTTTACAACAAGTAATGCTTGCCTGAGTATCAGGATAAGATGGTCAAATAAATGCATCACCTAAGTCACAATGATACATCTAGATTCTTTAATATGACTCTCTATCACTGTAGCAGAACATTTCTCACCTTTTCTGCAATGCCACTTGTTTTTTCACCTATGATACCTGTGTCACCTTCAGAACTGTCCGCGCCTTCATCTTTTCCTTGCATTACACTTTTTATCATCTCATGTCAAGTTCTCCCTGGTCTTAGAGCGACAAGCTTAGTTAAAAAGTTGAGCTGTCAAACATAATGTAGTTAAAATTATTAGGAATAGAGTAGGAGCGTCTTCAATATATACTTAAAGGATTAAGCAATTGATTATTCAAAAAAATAGCAATGTAGTCAGTAGATTCACTTAAAAATTGGTATCTAATAATAACCAGAAATTACAGACCCCAGATTCAGGAAGAATTCTTTCATCTAGTATTCCACATTCCATCATATTCCTGCCTTCTTCTCTGATCAAAACCAGCCTTGCAAGCAGCTTTCGATCAGGAACAACAGGACTGGATTCCATTGTCTGCACAAAAAACGATTGCATCAAACAGCATATGAGGGATCATAGTAAGAAACTGAGAGCGAGAAAGAGCATGATGATTACAATGTCAGTACAAAAATGTTAAGACTGAAGCAATTAAAAATAGTGTCTAGAACGTAAAAAAATATGTTGCAAATTTATTGTACTTTTTGTGGCGGTGGGGGGATGGATTCAAGAAATGTAGGAGTCCATCTTGACTTCAGAACGATAAATGTTAAAATAGGTCTCGCAAGGAAATATGTGACACTACCATAACTCCATACACAGACGAGAAATGTAAAAGCATAGCATGCATGTTTGATTAGCTACCTCCAGAAGATCATCAGCCTGGCTAGCTATATCATTCAAATTGGCCTGAAAGGTGAACTTTTGTATTGTTCTCTTTTAAATACACTACCACCACCGCTACTCGCCTGAGTAATTTGTGTCTGCTTTCCTTTTAGGGAGTTCTGCAGAGACTACCAAGCATTTGAACCCAAAGAAGGATGTAAAAGAAAGGTTCTTCCATTAGCATGAGTTTAAGAAGATATTATGTAATGGACCAAATAGTGGTCGAGTTCACAAGGACTCTCATGAGGGGGGCAATTCATTGGTGAGATGGGACAATACAGTCTCCTTAATCATCTCATAGAGAGACTTCCTCTGAAAAGAAATAATTGATAAATAAATGAATTCCACCCATACTATGTTTCCATAAAGAAATATAAGTATGAAACAAAAGGCAAAAGCTCTAAACAAAATTATAAGAATGACTGAATGAGGATGATTCACTACATAAAGCGCAGTTCATCCTATAATCTTAAGATGAGAAAAATGGTTCGCGTCTATCTCAATAGCAAATGGATATTGCTATTTTAAAACATAACAAACAGGTATTATTGCTGCCACTAACATTAGAATCCCAAGCCAAATAACTTTCTATTTGAAGTTCGTGCTAATAGAATGAATATCTTCAGCCACTGGACTCAATCAACATTGTCAGTGCAATTTCAGTCATAGTATGCCTTTCATGATAAGGTATGAGTACTGTTGACCTCGAAAAATGACTCGGACACGTGGCCAACAGGATAGGTCTTCAAGTCAGCTCCTCCTGCACACGTAGCACGCCGTCAGTCACTCGTGGCCTCTCCCGGAGGGGGTGGGAGCGGCCGCAAGCACTCCGACGGTCAAGTCAGTTTTATATTCTACCGGTAAGGGTTTCACCGACGGTAGAACACTCGTCGGGGAGGTGATCGATATAGCGTAGATAAGATTGACAAATATCTAAGGGAAAGGATGATACTTTGTTTTTTTGCAGTATTTAGGAGAGCAAAAGGGATTCCAATCCCTTCTTTGGCACAATGAGGGGTTATTTATACTAAGGATAGAAGGAGGAGGGCCATTGGATGAGGGGACACTTGTTGCCGGATCCTCAGGGCTCGTCCCATCCTAGGTGTCACTCTGTCCCTCCATACATCGACTGTTATTGAATGTTTTTAGCCACAGACTGCTGATTTGACCGTTTGAGAACCTGCCACACGTCCCATCAGTCAGAGATTTGACTTTGGGAAGATCTTTGTACAAAGGATCTTCGTAGAGGCGAGGTGTGGCAGGTGAAGCGTTGCAGCGTTGTAGAAGCGGAGTGCGGGCCTTTGCATCCACTGCGTATTTGTGGATGAGTCCGATTCGTTTGCTGATGCGTATTCAGTTCGTTCCTAATATAATCACCTCGGCATGTACAATCAATTCGTCCTTTGGTTTAATCACCTCGTCCGGTACGTGGCTTGGGCCACGGGTGTGGATACGTGGCGGGCGAGGTGGCGGGTCTGACACAGGCCCGTAACAAGTACTATCTATTTATACAACATGAGTCAGAAGGATTTTAGTGCGCCTAAATTTTATGCCTGAGCTACTCAAGATTACTCACAATGAAAAGCCCTCTTCAAGAACTCAATACCTATAAAAGGTGAAATGAAAATGGTTTCAAATCTCATTCAAATGTCTGATAAGAATGGTCTACAGTCCTGCATGACTCCGTAGAAACCAGTGTACAACAATGCAAACTGTTATCTTTTTTTTCACCAATGCAATAGAAAAAAGTAGTTGAAGGGTGAAATAAACCATGCGCATGACTTTAAAATTTAATCATCCACCGAATTCTAAGTCATAACAATAATCATGGTCTTTTTCAGCAATTTGGATCATGTAATCAAGAGCCATTATAAACCCTGATTCCATCTTATAAACTCTCTTCCCAATCACTCCCTGTGCAGCCAACTGTACTGCCACCTCTTCGGATGCTTCATCCATATTCATATTTTCTTAATCGTTGTTACATATATAGATTAAACAAATAATTGTGTTACCATATTTTTGTACTGTTGCATAAGTAGCATGACATTAGGAACTGGGTTTCTAATGATAATCTCTTAAAAGTACACTTCAAAAAATGATTCAAAAGTTCTGATACCCTCACATAGCAATATTTTATGGTCCAAGTTGGTTCGAGAGTTCATTACTTGATCGTGTCCAATCTCCGAAATATTGTAGACTAATAGTAAGTAAAATTCTTAAATTCCAGATACCCAGTTAGATTTCTGGAGAGCCGTTAGACAGAAGATTAAGGTACAGGGTTTTAGTATGCAAGTCGCCATTACAATCTCCAGTTCTTTTAAACAGGCAATTTTCACAAATTTAAGATAAATAGCTGGCATAACGCAACTATGTTGTGTACTGAATGAAAATACCCTGCAGAATTAAGTTCCAACACGGAAGGAGTCTAAAAATATAATTTCAGTTAAACTTTTAAGTCAAATACAAGAGGTGGCAAAGCATTTTACCCTTAATTCCTCACTGAAGCAATTTCATGCTTCCAAAGCAGCAATAGACAATATGGTTATTGTTATGTGAAAGGCGAGGGTGACTGGGGAAAGAAGAGGCACAGGTCAGCAAGAGAGAAGAGGAAATTCAGGCTGAATGAAGAAGACGAAGTCCCAACAGAAGTACCCAACATTTGAAGTTCTAAACGGTGTCGTATGGTTTAGTTAGAACGGAGTCGTTTTGGGTTCTAAATAATGAGTCATGCTAGTTGTACAATCGAGGTTGACAACCTCAATTGACAACCACTCACATGGATGGTTCACTTTCATTTTATTTTTTTTTGAATTTTTTAAACATGCACGCACACATGTGAGAGGGTTGTTAAGATCGGTTGTACAAATAGAATTTTCACTAAATAATTGTAGGGTCTTACTACATGTACCCTTTGAATTACACTTTGGGTTACTCGGCCCACTCCCTCCCTCACATGGGGATTGGATCCCACGCATTTATTGGATGTGGGACCCAACCTCCATGTGAGTGAGGAGGTGGGGTCGGGTAATCCAAAGTGGTTGAGTAGCATAATTCATACGACTTTGCTATGAGGTATATAAACGCTATTGTGCAAGGATCTGTCGTTGAGTTTTGTGATTTTCAGTTGAGAGTGGATTAATTCCTCTTCATCTCTCGTTTTCCTCATTTTTACCCCTCCCCATTCTATTTTATCTTGGTCTGGTTATATTTCCAGCTGAATTCAGGTGGGAAGGCGTTGATTGTTGGATTGTGATTGTGGAAAAGCCATTGTCACAGCTTAGCCGCGACAATTTTATGGCTTAAAATATTACCACCGTATTTAACAAGCGTAAAATAATGTCTATAACTGCTGCCAAATATTCCCGAAAGCAAGCAAATGGAACTTATGAGCTTGACCATTTCTTCAAGAACAAAAGTGACCTGGTATCCAACTCTGAGCAGAGCTTCTTACTGGGCAGCATCCATTTAAGGTAATCTTGTTCTTGTCTCCTATTAGAGGTTCATCCGACCTGTGAGAAAAATTGCTCCATGGGTAAGCCCCGAGAGGCGGCCTCACAAGTGGCGCACAAGGCCAAAACGTTAGTCCTCTTTGAGATGGGGTTTGGCGGCAGCCGGCAAGTGGTGAGGGTCATTGAAAAAGATAGATGATATTGAATTTGAAGGATTAGGAGTAGCAGTAGCAGTCCAAAAGGTGTGGAACAAAGGAAGAGGCCATGGAAGAAAGGAGGGAGAGACCCCGGATTTACTATCGCAGAAGTGAAGTTAACAAATAATAGCCTGATGCAAGAAAATGAATAAAGAGCAAAAATAAGAAAATTAAACGCCGTCTGTGGGAATCGAACCCACGACCACGTGGTTAAAAGCCACGCGCTCTACCGGCTGAGCTAAGACGGCTTGTTGATTAATTTTACTTTTTGAAATATTAGGCGATTATGTGCACAGTAGAAACTAGAAAGCATCATCTATAGATTTAAAGCGTTTAATGAAAATTTTATTTATTTAAATATCGTATTCTGCAAATTTCACCAATGTTAAACTATAATTTGAAAATTTGCAGCAAACTCCTCCAACTTGTTAAAATTGTACAAACAAATGCATTATTGCCACTTAGCCAAACCAATTGAAAAGCAAGTTTATGTTGAGAATATCACTAAATTGTATTTCAAGTACATATGCCAGGTTCAATCAGCACTGTTGAAATACGTGCCATTTATTTTATATTAAAAATAATTCCACGTTTTGCATAAAAATAACTAAATTTAGAATTTGAGGTGAAATAGAGACAGCATAAAGAGAATATTTTCTATTAGTTGCGAGTTTGAATTTGAAAACTTAGCTAGATGTTCTAAAGTTACTAGTTTTGAGCAACTCGTGAAAATTATTATTGAATAAAAGTGAAATGAAATATGATGCTACCAAAATACGTACCTTATTCGACTTGAGGAGGTTGGAGATGGAGATAACCACGAACATGCACTTCTTTCCCTTGGAATGACTTGGAAATAAACAAGGTAAAGACTATGAGAAATATCACGAGCAACTTCCAATACTTGCAAAAAGGCGACAATGTGGGATATTGGTATCCCTTCAATAGGGGGAGGGGGCTAATATTTCTAGGTGTGTAGTATAGTGAAAAGATTTGCACATCAAGGAAAATATGGTCTCCTTAGTTTAAGAGAAGGGCTCCCTAGGTAGAGTTTGGATATGATAGAGAGACTTGAGGGGTCCTATCGTGCCATTGCCATGGGCCAAGGTGTTCACCTAGGTGAATACCGAGGGTATAGGGTGATCGTTGAGGTGATGGGGTGATTGGCTGAGGTTGTTGGTAGGGTTTTTACCAACCTTGATTGATGGTGTGAAAGTAAAAGGAAGAGAGTCGAGGCAAAGAACGATATGAGTTGAGAGGTCTAACAAATTTTACGAGTAGAGTCGGACCTTCTACATATGTCACCTCTAGAGGTTGGTAACTTTTGACCAATTCATGAAATTTGACTATTGGAGTTGTCTCCATAGCACAATTGTAAGTTATTCAAATTTTTGACTCTCTAAAAGTATGGACTTAGAGGGTGTTTGGTGTAGAGTAAAATCAGATTTTAAGTGGATCGTGAAAGAAGTTTTTGTAACGTGTAATTGAAAAGATGTGGGACCTATGGAAGATGTGGTTGATATTGATTATTTGACTTTGATTTAGATTAAAATCTGGCCCAAACGATATGTTTCTTAGCAAAAATTAAAAAAACAACTTGTTTTGTAGCACATAGTGTGATTTTTGGGGTTAGCTTTGTAGCACCATGAAATTTTGGTTTTCTAAATGCACTACTTAATGTATTTCTTTACATAATTTAAAAATCAACTCATTTCGTAGCACATGTGGAGCTCATTCATATAATTGAAAGCTTCACTTGAATGTGCTTACTATTATTACTACGTCTTATATAGATAAATATATACGAGTTTAGATTCATCGAACAACTTAGTTTTTACAGTATAAGTTAATCAAGAGTAAATACATTTATTTTTTAAAAATATATTATTTTCTACACAATTTACTACACACATATAGAAGCCGTTTTCAATCTGAATAAAGCTAGTTGTACAACATTTGATGAAAATTCATGTATTGTCAAGATCTCGATCATTAATTTCAAAAATAGTTTTAAAATGAATGTATATGATGTTTGACAAGTTACAGATTGCAAACGAAGTTTTAAACGGGTCTTCCAAGATTAACATTATCACATTTTTGGTACCTCTAAACTGCACTATGCAACAAGGTTTATTGAATATACTTATTTCTTAATTCTCTCGAATCTTATATAAACAATGTCAAACATGTTCAATAGAAAATTGCAACAAAAACTCTCCAACTTATTAAATTTGTACAAACAGGTCTTCAACATTTCACTGCCTTCTCACTAGTCACTCATACAAGGTTGGGGATTCATTTTTTTTTTTTTTCAAAAATTCTTTTCAAAATAAATTTAAAATTATGTTCTCAATAAAAAGATATTTCCTTGTCATTTAAATGGAATGGAATCGATTAATTAACTTAATATTTTACAAACTCTTGAGGCAAGATACACGCGATCGAAAATTAAAGTTGATAGTCAATTTAATACAATAAGCCCAGGAAATTTCTTGAACTTGCAAATTGACCTTCAATTTCACCTTTCCTTCGGCGCTCGTTTGATTATAAAATGATTATTTGAAAAAAAAAAAATTGAATGTGTGGTTAAAAATATTTAGAATAAGACAGGACATTAGGGCCCTGTCTGTTGCAGATTTTGGCCAAATTCTAATCAAAATTGTTACCGTTAGTGGGACCTACGTGTGAGATGGTTGGTCAAATAGTGCGGTTGAAGTGAAAGCTAAAGGTAGGAAAAATCACATTTCTGGTCAGGATAATTGCTAACAGACAACCTCTAGATTCTTTGAACAACTTCATTTATCGAGAAGAGATACAATGATTTAGGGTCTGTTTGGCAAAATTTACTTCCTCTCAAAATTATTTTAGTTATATAAATCGTTTTTAGAAAACTATTGAAATATATTCAAAAGCAACTTCTTACTACCAACATGCCTTATGATTTTTAACAAATCCAATCTTTTGGTTTGATTAGTTCTCAGTTTTTACTCAATACATTGTTGGGGATTTAATTTTTTACTTTTAATTATTTTCAAAATAAATATAAATATAAGTTCTTAATGAAAAAATATTCCTTGTCATTTAAATGAAATGGAACAGGTTATTCTAATTGAAACGTCTCAAACTTGAAAGATAAGATACATGCACGAAAAATAAGTTGGAAGTTTAATTTTATACAAGTGTATAGATTAAGGACCTTTCATGTAATTTTCCCTTGTAATTAAGCCCCTATTTGATCACCAGTAGTTTTTCACTCTTTTTTCTACATACTCATTTTTAACCACGATTCATAAAATAAAGAGTAATTTTATTTAACATTAGTGGTACTAAGCACCAATTTAGGTAGCGTGCAAATGTCATTAATTGATAAATTAACTTTTAAGTAGAAAAATAAATCACATTAAAACGTCCAATCACTTGTATGACACCTAGAGTGGTTCTAATACCAGTTGTGTTAGACAGCATTATTCATAATATTTTGTACGTAAATTCAAAATTTTTTCTAATATTTTAACTATACATTCTTTTAAAAATCACTATTTAAAATATTATTTGAAAAAAAAAAATGACTGGGCGAAGCCCCATTTGCCCACCATTATTTTTCATTTTAATGTTTGGATTGGCATTTTTTTTTTTTTAAGAATATGTATTTTAAAAAAGGAAAAAAATTTAAATTTACACGTAATATTATTTTAGTGTAAAATAAATGATGGGGTATTTTCACGAATGTCCACAATTAAGGGTGTGAGTTGAAAAATGTCTAATTTTCAAATTTAATACTAAACTGTCTATTATACCCTTAATCTTAATAAAAAAAAAGGACATTTGAATCTCTACATATTTTCGACATTTAAAATGTCATTCTCGACATTTGAATCTCATTTTATATTTCAATAGTACACACGTCAAATCACAATATTAAATGTTTTCGACATTTCAAAACGTCATTCTCGACATATTAAATGTCTAGAAGGACATTTCATTTCAAACATGACATTACCCTTGAAATATCGTTCTCGACATTTCTGTGTCAATGCAAAAAATAGTATTAATTGTGATTTGACATCTTGTCATTTGCAATAAATGGAGCAGGTTATGTGTCAAAATTTCATCAGCCAATATTTTTTTTTGCAAAAATGTCAATTTTATTGTCCTTGAATGGAATCATAAATTGTTGATCATGAGTATTTTGGTCTAAAATATACCAAAATAGCCATTTTTGTAAGGATTTTTGAAAGTTGCCATTTTTATAAGTGGTTAGAGGAAAGTGGACATTTCTTATAATTTCCACATAAATGATTAATAAGGAAAGAAAGTAAAATTATAATTTTAATAGGTGAACCTAAATTGCATGGCCCAATGGCTTAATCCATGTTTCCTAACAGGTCAGTAAAGCATCAACCGTTCTATTCCTTCTAGAAATTTCTACGACTTGCAAATTGTCCTAAAATACCCTCATACACAGTCTCTCATTGTTGTCTTGGTGGGGCATAAATGTCATTAACGACTGTAATTTCAAATATTTCCACGGGCACTTTTACACCGTTGGATGAACTGTGAAAAGCCTACCACAAAATTTGGCCGTTAGCGTTTTACAGTGGTATCAGTGTAAATAAGAACCAAATGGAGGTCAATTGTCGTAAGGTAAAACTGTAAATGAGAATGAGAAGTGAGGGCTAACGTGGAAGTAAAATTAACTGAATATCTAAAATATCCTTGTGAAGAACAGACGGTAACGTGTCCTTACTTCCTATAAGTAACACCGAGACACGCGTTCTACGTTCATTCAGCCCTTTCATTTTCTTTATACTTTCTCTTCATTTTCCCTCTTTGGTTGTTAATCTCTCTCTAATGGCAGAGGTACAAAACGGAGCTGGAGCTGAGAAGGCCTCTGCGGTGGCTTTCACAGCGGTGAAGCCATGGGTTGTGGTGGATGCACCGAAAGCCAGCGACGCCGTGCAGTTTTACAAGACGGCCTTTGGAGCCGAAGAGCTGAGCCGCGTCATGCACCCCAAGAGGAAGGTTGATCACGAGATTCCGCTCGTTCTCTCTGCTGAACTCAAGATCGGCTCTGCTATTGTTGTTGTATCGGACCTCATTGATGACGACTCTGCTCCGTATGGTTTTTTGTCTTTTTTTATTTTCTTCTTTCATTTTCTTTGCATGAGTTTGGAGGTTTTTCCCCTTTTTAATCGTTTTATGATAGATCCACGGTTCTGATTATTTAAAATGTTCGTAGCCGTGGTTAATATTTTATTTCAGATGTTTATATTTTGTGATAAATCGTGGTTCTTACTCTCTTTTGTTTTACCTATTTCTGAAAGTCGCACGTATTTTGCTTTCCTTCTGCGATCACTCGTTCTATAATAAATCTACTCTTGTGACTCGCCTGAATCATTTTTAATTTTTTATGCATGCCGTTGCTGTAGTTTATCTTTTTAGTAATGGATGAACAGTGCAGTAAATGTATTTGTCCTGTTTTTGTTGTTTAGGGTCAAGTCTGCTGTAACCGAAGGTGTGTTCTGCCTTGAGACTGAGGAGGTGGAACCTGCCTTGTCCCAGGCGGTGAACGCCGGCGCCACTGCGGAAGGAGAGATATCCGAGGGTGACAGCGCGTGCTGCGGTGGGCGCGTGGGTAAGGTGAAGGACCCTTATGGTAATATCTGGCTTATCTGTTCTCCCCCGAAGAAATGCGCTGACGTGGCAGCTTGAGAGCCCTCTGATTTGATATTAATCAACTTGCTTTCCTATTCCAGTCCTTTTAATTTTCTGTGTTGTCTCTAGTAACAAACTTGATTAACTTTTGGTACAACTAATGGCAGTATTAGTAGTTAAAATAGTCTGATGGAGGTTAAGCTGCTCATAATCATGTACTGGTTAAGGGATTTTCAACGATTAAACTTGGTTTATGTGACCTTTTATCTTACAGATTGCAGTTATGTGCTTATTTTACTTGCCAATTAATATCTCTGACGTGATTTTCTTATTGCAAATATATGTATGTGGCTGCTTTAATTTTTAAAGCTGCATTTAGTGGTTGAGGGCGGTTTTAGAGGGGTTCCACTTGCAGCCAAGCTTTTATTGTGGAACGGGAGTAGTTTCCTCGTGAATAGTGCATGTTATTTTGGAAAAGTCAAAAGATGTACTTTCCAAATTAACTGGTTGTTTCCTCCAATGGCAATGTTATATTGGTTTTGATGGGATCGTCCAAGTTGAAACGAGAAGATAAGGTGGAAATTTTAGGATATATTTTGGAAATGAAAAACTAGTGAGAGGCAGCAGTACGTAGATAATTCAACTTTGTATTTTTTGAAGAGGAAATTACACCAGATGTCATTTTTTGGGTTTGCATTTACGAAAATGTCACCGTTTGAAAGTTATTGCAAAATTGTCACTTTTGGACTTTTTTGCCCCTCTAAAGAATTAAAATACTCTATACTTTCTTGAGTTGACAACATAAAAAATTGTACAAAAAATAAAAAAGTTGTACCAAAACATGACAAGCAATCAAATCACAATTGTACTTGAAAGTTTTGGCCAAAAAATTGAAAAACTCTAACGAGACCTTCTCTACAACACAATTAAGAGAAGCAATTTCTTACCTCATTACCAAATGTTGAAGAAAATCCACTACCCCACAATTCAAAACTTTCTCCAACTCTTCTAGTCGGTGATTCAACATTTGGAAAGGTAAGAGTTCACGAGAGGAACCTTGCTGGAAACAACCCAACTCAACCGTCTGCCACCACCTCAATAAAGAAGAAGAAAATGAAGAAGGTGGGACTGAAGAGGCAACATGGAAATTTCAAGCTGAATTATTGAGGGATGAGTGTAGTTTCTTAAGAACAGAAAGAGAATTTGCTTTGAAGAAATCGGAGAAGAACATGAAAGAGAAGAGAATTTGCTTCAATCGGTTGTTCATACCCTTATTTCTGTGAGTTTAAAATTTTACCTACAAGATGGTGGCTTGTTTAGAAAGACGAAAGTTGGGAGTCGACTGCTCGTTTGAGTTTTTTCTGACATTCTATCTTAAAAAGCTCAAACGAAAAGTCGATTCCCAAGTTTTATGGGTCTTAGATTCCTTGAAAATGATTTTTATTTATTATATATCATTGATGCTAAGAGATTTATACGACATATTTGATTCACTTAGAACACTTGTGATTTCAAAGTTACTTTGTTTTACTAACAAGAAAGTAATATACTTTGCACGTGCTCTTATTCTATTGTTTTGAATATACAACAACAAATGCAAACTAAAGGATATCAATTTGTTGATACATTAAGGAAATGACGATTAGGTGGTTGCGACTGTTTTACATAAGATAGATGTAAAGAGGCTCCTATACGTTACAGGATCCGATAGTTCATTTCACTGAAGAAATGGCACTGCGGCTAACTGTCGTTCCCGACAGTTCACCTCTGTAATTCTCGACAGATGTGTGAAATGTGGACAAGTGAACTGTCGTTCCCGACAGTTAGCCGCATTCAATCTCGGCAGATGACTTACTGTAAGACATAATGTGAACCACACTTTTTTTCATTTTCAAGAGAGTACATTGGTAACTTGTTGTCCCGTATTTTATGATTTCCGTGTTGCATTGGGTGATTAGTTTTATTTCGTTATATGATCCACGTAATTTCGTTAAATAAGATTTTCTTACATCCGTATCAGTTGGACTGTATAGGTTTCTTCTTTGTTTGTCCGTAGTATGATTGTTGTCGGGAGACTAATGTATGACATATTTCATGACTTTAGCAAATCGACGTACACAAGCTTATTTGAATGGGGCTTTAGTATCATGCTTACGTTGAAGGACTCGATGGCTTGTAGAAGCACCTCGTACATTGCAAAGCCCGCGTGTTATTTTGTTCCCGAAGATGCATGGAAGAGATTTTGTGATAATGTTGATCCTGGAGTATGGAACAATTTGTTTTGTGAAACATTAATTTCAAATGTTCATGTAATTATTTCAATCATGTTTTTGTACATGAGTATGAAACAATTTGTTTTGTGATTTTGTGTACATTGAATTTGAATGTTAATTCATGTAGCAACTACATTGCGTTTACTCATTCGTGTTGTTTGTATGAATGTCGAGATCAGTGTACATAACAGTCGTAAATACTACTCATTTAACTCATTGGACAATGCATGGGGGATCATGTAACTTTACAACTTGAAGCACATAATTACATAAAGCAACGTTTACGTGAGTTGCGTTACATTGGGGTTCGAGCATGTGTTCCGAGTATGACCAACTCGACCACAGCAAGTGCAAGTCCTTAGTCGTGACCTGGAAGTGGTGGACTTGTATCTGAATCGCTTACGCTTAAAACAACGTCTACCTGGAGGATGACGTACAACTGGTGGCAAAATAAAAGTAACTGTAATGTCGTTCGGCCGACTTAGGTCTTCATTTTCATGTATTTCGGCTGAAGATATATTCAAGTTCGGGACTTTGAACTTTAATTCAATTTCAGTGCGGGGACGAGAATACCGAGTTTTTCCTTCAACCGTGGAACAAGTCTTGCTACCATAATATTTGTCGGCACTAAAATGGAAGTAGTTTTGTCCCCTCTCCACTTACATTCGTCATCCACATTTCGAAACTTCCCCCGTAAGAGACGATGAATCTCAAATCATCACTCATACCTGAAACGTTGAGATTACAACAGTAAAAAGTCTACACAATCAATATATCGACATTGAATACCATCAAATGTGGAAAACAACTAATCAAGGTTTTCAACAGTTCTCAAGTGTCGAAATCGACAGTTAAAATGTGTATCCTGACAGTTGAACTGTCGAATTCGGCTGTTCAACTGTCGGGGTCCGACGGTTTGAAACACTATTCAACCATTTCAATACGAACCTTCGGGTTGGTTTCAAAGCAGTTATTTCAGATATTTTTAGGAGTACATTATTGTAGAATATTAATGGTGATAATCAATTCTACTTGAACATGACAATATCTTTTGAAAATAAAAAAGTCAATGCTTCGTTAAATATGGAATCGATCACATTTAATGAACGATTCCAAATATCTTTACCGGAAAAAAATTTCAAAAATCAAATAAATCAATAAGTAATAATTTCAAAAATTGAAATTTATTATCACCGTGCTGTATTTAACATTTACAAAATAATGAGCTAAAAAATGAAAATATAAACAATTTGCAATAGTTAACCTCTCGAAATGGATGATCAATTAAATACTTATGTGTTCTTCATGAATGAATGAAGATGATGAATGGAGAAAATGAAGTTCTTGGAAGAACATAATGGATGAGGATTTAGGACTTATGGTTTGTTTATGTTAGCTTTTGAATTTCTTTTATTTATTTTTTGGAAGAAAATACATTTTATTCAATATAATATACATATATTCACTCAATAAAATTATCCAAATTTAATCATCACATCAAACCATTAATGTTGTTCCAATCAAGCATTAATTGCTCCTAAAAAGGTGAACCCAATGGTAATTTGGATATTTCACAACAAAAAAATGACATTTTTGAACAAATTAAGTGCATGTCCATTTTTTTGTGGATTTTCAAATTTTGTGACATTTATGAAAATCTCCCGTTTACTGGTCAATGTTATCCTTGGGGGGCATTTGGTAGCCTAATAATGCTACTAGATAGAGTGAATTGTTGTTGTTATGTGATTGGATGAAAAAATTTATTAAGGTTATTATGTGACATTTATGTTCCTGTTTGTCTACCATTATTTCAAAAAAATGTTTGTTAAAAAAAATACATATTTTTCAAAAAATACTATTCATTACTTCATTTTTCTCTCAATAATGAAAGACATATATACACCCATATTTCATTTGTACAGAAATAATTAGAATAATCAATATTTTTTTAATATTAGTTAGTTAATGAATGATGATAAACAAGGTTTCGTTTGATTGCAAATGTGGAAAATGGTTGGAAAGAAAATGTTTTACAAAGAATTGAATTGATTAGAAATTGTTTTACTTAAAATTGTAATTAATCGTATTTAATTGGTATAATTTTCCACCTGGTTGAAAGTTTTTGGCTTCGTTTTTTTATGAAAATTGTTTATTAAAGTGATTTTTTTTTTCTGTAATTGGGTTTAGAATTTGTTTCAAGTTCAAAACAAAAAAAAATTGAAAAAAAAAAATTTAATTTACCGAATATCATTCATTTGACTTTGTTTTGAATGGAAATTGTCAATAAAAAATAAATTTTTTTTATCATTATGTGTAGAATTTTTTCACATTGTCCAAAAAAAAAAAAAAAAAACCTGAAAAATCTTTTCCCACGAGAACAAAAGAAAAGTGGAAAATGGAAAAAATATATGTATCAAACAATGCAAAAAGTGGAAAATGGAAAATGGAAAAAACTTTCCAACTTCACTAGAAAATGGATGTCATCAAACATAACCTTACTGTGTAGTAACATAAAATTGAATCTAAATTTTAGCAAAAAAATAATAATAATAAATAAATAAATAAATAAATAAATAAATATATATATATATATATATATATATATATATATATATATATATATATATACACACACACACACACCAGGTGCAATGCACGTTTGCGTAGTTTATATTTAATAGTTTTGTTTAAGAATTAATTTGTTATTAATAAATATGTAATTTTTTTGGTTAATTAAATAATTAATGATGTAATGTTTATATAATTGATAAATAATTAGATGTGTGATTTTGATGATGTGATGTAAGTTGGTGAGATCGAAGAAAATAAGCAAAAATTGACAAATTTGGAGAAATGGCAAAATTGTAAGGGATCCAAAGTTTGGGGACTAAAATGTAAATACTTAAAAGTTGTGCCGAACCTCACGATGAAGATTTGAGAGTGCTCGGAGTCAATTGGATAAAGGAAGACGTCAATGGAATCAAATTTAGGTAAAAGATGATCACAAATCAATTTCCAACCGAAAAGTTATGCTTCGATATTTTATTCTCATATTGAGACGTATTTTTGGCATAGAAAGTGATCGAATTGGAGAATGATGTCTGAATCAAAGTTGTAGCCAGATGAGTTAACTTTCCAACGCATTTTGAATCGCTTCAATCGGATATCGAAATACAAAGTTATGATAAAAACACTGAAATAAGGTGCAGCTACCTGTTTAAAATAAGAAATTCCGTTACATAGCCACTTTTAATATATATATATATATATATATATATATATATATATATATATATATATATATATATATATATATATATATATATATATATGATAAAAAATTTAAAATGTCAAGTAGCAATGTTATAAGTATAAAATTAACTCACAAATATTATTATTATTAATGAAATCCAATCAATCCCAAAAAAGAAAAAAGAATATCATTTTTGAAATCAGTCACACTTTTTTCAAAAGAAAAATAATAATTTTATATTTTTCTTTACCATCTACCCGGTCAAGTCACTGATACTACCAAAAACCTGCACCTTCTTAATCTCGAACTGAATACTTGAATCACGAGCGAACAGATCTTCAGTACCTGAAATAAAGGTGACGAGATGTGTCCTAATCGCCCCTCCGATACTTAAACCAGAGAGAAATTGTGTGAAAAGCTTTATGCTGGAATATTATTTAAAATGTACTGAATAATGAGATTGGGTCATGTATTTATAGATGTTGGAGATAATTCAACTTTCTGTAGTCATTATCCTTGTTATACGAGGTGTGTGTGTGTGTGTGTTATGTTAGAAGTGCACAATTTCAGTTAGAGTCAAATTTGTAATAGATTGAGAGTTTGTATTGAAATAGGAAAAGTGAGGAATTATAGTTAAAATTGGATTAGCATTCCTAAGAAACGTGAAACAGGGTCAAAAGAGGCCGGTCAAAAGTGCCACATGCCCAACCTCTATGATAGCCCTCGACCTCAACCTCTAATCCCGAGCTTGGACCTAGCATAATTGAGGTGGAACAAGTTCGGGCAATGAGCTCGAGCTTGGGCTCACAACATTACTATGCATCAGTCACAATTACCTTGTGCACATCAATGCCGAAGCCAATATTATTCACTGTTGGTAGATATAGAAATGATTTTCAAATTTTTATTTAAGATAAGTTCTTACTTCACAGTATTATTTTCATATTTACAATCTAAATAATATAGATACTATGTTTAACCCGTTGTTAGAAATGTCTAACTACAACGATAAAATTTTACTGACATTAATTTTGAATCTATTAGCTTACTCCGAGAAGGATAACAACGACAGTGCTGATCAATCGACAAAGTTTAAGAAACATCAACTTCAATAATTGGGCTGTTGAAGGATCCAGCCATGTCTCAGTCCAGCCCAAATAATGATTTGGGTTCAAAATCGATCAATGACATCCCAAATAAATGAATCTGGACCAAACCGGTAAACCATTGACATTGAATATATTACTCTATAGTAGCCCCTTTAGATTTAGATAAATAACACATTTTTAGTAAATTTCGATAAAAGTTGTGGGTTTTATAAAATGTGTAGTTAAAATTAATTGTTGACTTCTAAATTAACTTTTAATCATTTTTTTTTTAGTTTTACTGAACAAGAGCTAAATCTGCAATACAATAAAATTTAGGTTGAAATTTAGTGTATGTTCGTCTCCCATTATTGTAGGAGAAATGAAGTAATGAATAGTATTTTTGGAGCATGTGTGGTTGAAATTTAAAATAACTTTATTGGTTTGTTTGTATAATATTTTATTGGGTGAATATGTGATGGAGAATTTGACTGTAGCAAACAATGTTTTGAAATAATGGGAGACAAACAATGCCTTAATATGTGCACGATTATTTGATATTACTAGTTTAAACACAATCAAATGTTCCTATAGTTTTTAGTTTGATACCTATGGAGTAGGGTAGTTTATTTAGACGACATTATGAATAATAATCGAATTTTATAATCTATTCGCATATTTAATCTAAGTTATTAATCTAAGTCTTCATGATCATCGGAGATGTTACAAATTATATACTTGATTGGTTGAGTATGGTGAATCGAGTGGGGTAAGACATGATTTTGTTACATGATAAAAAAAATTATCATTTACAGTTGATTGCTAAAGTTGGACACTTAATCTTGACAAGAACGTATTCGTAATTTGTCTACATTCGAGCAATAAAAAAATAATGTAATTTAGACCATTGAACGGAACCTCGTAGATGACTTATTCGTGACCATTAGGAATGAGACCCTGCAAGATCATTTAACGAGTGACATAAATCTCGAGCGAGTAGTGCATCTTTATTTGTTAGCTCAAATTATTTTGAGGTGCTATTGGGTGGAGATTTTGTTTGGAAGATCAATCTCAATAATTTGGAAATCAAGGCAAAACAATATACTCGCAAGATGGAACCCGTTAATCATTTAAATAGATGATCGTTACTCTTAAGGGATTTTCTAGTAGGCAATATAACCTCATCTCAATAATTCGATGGTAGGATCATTGGACTCTATGTTGTAATGTGTTCACGATGAATTTGCCTTATGAAAATGGGGTTAGGAGGATTGCACATATTGGAGGGCAAATCAATCGTTCTGCTAACTTTGGTCAAACGGGGTCACTCATAGCATGATGGTCAAAGGACATAATAGGATCGTATTTTTCTTCTGTAATAGTCGCTTGACATGAGAGTGAGAGTGCAATTTCAGTTCATTAGTAGAAAGATTCGGGATTAATAGATAAATCTAAGTTAGTCAAGATTCGATCGATTTGGAGATATTGTCTACTGGAGCTCAAGTCTTAGGAGTTCGATTTGTTCCATCTCCTCGCTGTAACATAGATGATGGACTTAACCAATCCAATTTGATAACTCAAAAGAAAATGGTGAAAAAATAACAAAAATTACACCAAGAGCATCAGTGTAATTAATCCTCTCTAGTGTTGCCCTAATTGTGACCTATAAGTCACTTTATGGCACAATTTTTGTGCAGAAAACAAATATATATTACTCTTTCTATCTGTGTTGTGTAGGCTTTGGTAATTTTCCCTTTAAAGTTGAGATTATTAACAACTACACCATATGAATTAAAAATGTAAAGGTGAATCTTACATATTTATAAATTAAATGAAAAATGTCTTTCCATTAAATAAATATGGTGTACAGGGTAATATAACTTAAATGGAATTGAAAATTGAATTTCTTTTTGTAAAGAATAATCCCTCGAGAAACCTTGATTCCGGGCTCAGAAAACAATCAAACGAACACCACACTACCAAGGCTCGACCCAAAACTTCTACACCTTGTTTGCTCCAAGTTTCATCCCCACAAAGGAGATATGGTGGTGGTGATTGCAAGCCCACACATGAAGGAAGGAGAAGATGATAACAATGGTTGGAACTCACCTAGAAATCCACAAAACAAAACCCGACTGCCCTTTCTTCTCCATGGCTACCTCTCCTCTCCACTCTCTTGCACACACTCTCTCCAAAATGAGCCACAAAGTCCACTAAATGGGCTGCCAAATAATTCCCACAACTAACCACATAAATGGGCTAACAACATAACCATCCAAACTTAAACTTGGGCCATCCAAAAGTACAGGTCATTTCCGAATCGAGCCAAGTCTACGGCGTCACTAAATAATCCGACAACTATTTTATATTATGGCCCAGATTTTATTGGGTATCAATACCTAAAACTTTTTCATAAAATAACATAGCTCAGTTCCCCCTCCACCACTGGTAGACAATCCAACTAAAATCAGATCAGCCCAAACATGTTGTCTAACAGACATGTAGACACGTCCGTTTTGTGGATATTACGCATTGCAAAAAGTTAAGAATTCAAACATACTGTGTATCGATCATGTTCAGGCTTAAGATGCATGCACGACCTTTTTATAGATATTATATGTTGCAGTTAGAAAAATTTTTAAGAATCCAAAAATGTGTTACGGATATGTTCACGCCTTAGATACAAGCACATCCGTTTTTGGGGATATTACGTGTTTTAGACAGAAAATGTTGAGGATCCAAAGGCGTCTCTTAGTGTACACGTAAATGCAAGCATATCTGTTTTGTAATGGACATGTTCACACATTAAACACAGGCATGTCCTTTTTGTGGATATTACGCGCAATAGATACGTAAAGTTACGAACCCAAAACATGTTTTGCGATGGACGAGTTCACGCAATGCAGACATGCCCATTTTATGAATGGATTAATCTAGATTTACATAACCCCCTACATAATAGTTCACATAATGATGATGTCGCAATCATCCACTTATTAATGTGTAAGTGTGAAAGTTGAATTAAAAGCAGGATCACATGTCACGTGTAATTATGTGAACCATTATGTGAATGATTATGTACCCGTAGCATTACCCTTTATGAATATTACGTGATGCAAATTCAAAATGTTAAGAATCCAAACATGTTTGCGGTGGAGATCTTCATGCTTTCGATGCTAGCATGTACACTTTTCAAATATTGAGAACTATTGAGAACTCGTATTTTAAGGGTCGAAACGAAACTCGTCGGCATGTCAATTTAATTGAAAAATAGATGAAATAGTCACAGGTTGGTAAATTTTCAATAATTTCCAGCCTCATTTTAATTTGGGATAATTGTAGCAAAAGCCCCAAATCTTTGAAACATTACCAAATGTTTTTCAAACTTTTGATTTGTTGCAGTCGACACCCCTAACATTTCCAACCATTGCATGTGAGGCTATTTGGATGGTTTCCATCCATTTTTTTGTCGGTGGATCACCAAAATTAAGTTTGACCATATTTTAATCAATTAAAAGGGGGCAAAATGGTAACTATCTGTTTACCACATTAAATAATTTAAAAACTTAAATCAAAATTATAAATACAAGAAAAATCACACAACTTTCTTCAACCATTGGTGCCGATGTCGGCGTCACCTCCATCGCAAACCGCCAACAACATCCTTTCTAGCTACATACATACTGTCTACAACCCCCTTTAGGCTAACACCCATGCTGGCAGCCACCAAACGGATGAGTCTCAAGCCTATCACACTCAATTTGATGCATCCAACATGCTTCAAACCACGAATTCAACTGGAAAAAATGCAATTATGATCCTAACAACTATGGAAAACACACTAGTTGAATTCCCAGTTCGCGACCCACACACAGATTCAAATAATTCCACTAAGCTTGAACCCAACATTTAAAGTTTAATAATACACAAACTTCTCACCAAATTTCCATTGAAAAAATATTTAGCTAGAGATTTAAGGCAGCGGGACAGAGAGGAGAGACAATTGAACGTGAGAACGTTAATGAGGAGCGTGAAATCTGGGCTAGTATTTGAAGTTGAAATCGTGCCACCATAGCTGGAAGGTTTGTGCCACCAAATTGTGCCTCCAAATTTAGGTGAGTCTTTGGAATTTGAAGGTCGGCCATGTATTAGTCTGACATGGGACAAGTGATGATGGTTTCGACAAGTGGAGTTTTGGGTTGAGAAGTCGATTTTGGTTGGTGTCGATGATGAGAGACGGGTGGGGTGGTTTTGTGGTTGGGTGTGAGATTTGTGGGGTAGAAAAGGGGCTCACATGCAATGGTTGAAAATATTAGGGGTGACGATGCAATAAATTAAAAGTTTGAAAAAAATCTTCTAATATTTCAAATGTTTGTGTCTTTTTCTGCAATTACCCCTTTTAATTTTGCTGTACCCCTCCCTGCTGCTACTTGTAATTTTGTATAACCAAAATGACAAAGCAAAGGACAGCTTGGAGGAACTGAACGATGACACGTCTGACACATCATGGGGTCCACTCTACGCGTACGGAATTATTCAAAAATGATGCATGTGGGGTTTAAAAAGGGGCCCACATCCACCTCACACCTCCAAGGACCGGAAAACTGCTCTTCTTTCTCTGCCACGAATCCAACAAAACATGTACACAAAATTGAAAAATACTTCTTTAAATTATTTTGAAACAAAATACAATTTTTTATTTAAATTTAATCTCATATTAGAATTTTACACTGTGTTGTTGTTTTATTTTAATTTTTTTTGTTAAAATTGATTACTTAATTGTAATGCTCAAACTATTTAGTTGCATTTTTTTTTTAATTTTAACTTGATTACAAACAAATAATAATTCAGAACATACTAATATTATTAACAAATAAAATTCATAAATTAAATTGTTTTGATTGAATACAAATTTTGTTTGTAAGACGCTCTTACGTATGTGTAGTCTACTTGTATATGAAACAGATAAATAGGTATTCTTTATTAGGGTTGAACCACAACCTTGAGGGTCCCTCACCGCCCCATCCTTAGAGCATTGTGGAGGAATTCAGCAGGTTAGGGTACAACAACTTTCACACCGGTGTCTACAAAAAGTCTCATTTCATACCTTGTAAGAGATAGGAATTGAACCTTCACATTATGGTTGTCAGCTCAATTGAGACTACCTCACTCATGTCCTTCGCACCACTGAATTATGTCACGTATTCTTTATTATTATTATTACTAGGTGCAAGCAACGTGTAAAGCACATTTTTCTTAATTTATATTTAATAGTTTTGTTTAAGAATTAATTTGTTGTCAATAAAGATGCAATTTTTTTGGTTAATTAAGGACATGTCTGGAACAGACACCATCTAAATAATTAATGATGTAATGTTTATGTGATTGATAAATAATTAGATGTGTGATTTTGATGTTGTGATGTAGGTTGGTGAGATTGAAGAAAATAAGCAAAAGTTGACAAATTTGGAGAAATTGCTAAATTTTTAAGGGATCTAAAGTTCGGGGACTAAAATGTAAATACTTAAAAGCTGTGCCGAATCTCACGATGAAGATTTGAGAGTGTTCGGAGTCAATTGGATAAAGGAAGACGTCAAGATGATCAAATTTAGTCAAAAGATGATTACAAATCAATTTTCAACCGAAAAGTTATACTCCGGTGTTTTAGTCTCATATTGAGACCTATTTTTGGCATATAAAGTGATCGAATTGGAGAATGATGTCTGAATCAAAGTTTTAGCCAGATGAGTTAGCTTTCCAACGCATTTTGAATCGCCTCAATCGGATATCGGAATACAAAGTTATGATAAAAATAATGAAAGAAGGTGTAGCTATCTGATTAAAATAAGAAATTCCGTTACATAGTCCGTTAAAACAATAAATTATGTTAGTTTTTTCGTTAAAACAAGAAATTTCGTTACATAGCCACTTTTAATATATAGAAGATTTGAAGTGGGGATTGATGAAGATATCACAATTGTTTCAATCTTTAATCAAGTAACGGAAAATGCGGCAATTTAATTATCTTAAAACAAAAAGGTGAGACGTTCTTTTCTTCAAACTTTAATTAATCTTAATTTATTTGGTTAATTAGATTAATTAACTTTAAAAAAATAAGAGAGCGACAAAACAATCTAAAAGGTCGTTTTGACTTTTGACCTAAAATAGTAGGGCCCAAATTATGCCGACTACCAATTGAGTCGGTCCGGACCTCATTATTTTTTATTAAATTATAATTTATTTTTTTCTCAATTTTCATAAACTACACATTTTTAATAAAATGATATTTTCTCTCAATTCTCATAAACTACACGAAATCAGCCTCTGATTTTATTTAAATTTTTTTTTTTTCTGTAAAATTGAATGAAAATATAGGTCAACCATCATAAATCCATTCCTAATCATGCACATGCCATTATCTTCCAACTATTAAAAGATTTAAATTATTAATTCATCCTCAAATGCATACATGCTTCCATCGCTACACACGTGTCCCTTTCAATCTCAACTCGGATTCCTACCAACCACTAAATTTCGTGTATCTAAATTCATACTCCCTTTTAATTTTTGTTTTTTAATTACTAGAAAATTGTCGACCGTGATAATTTCTTTATTTTCTATTATTTTAAATAATTCTTACAAGCTATAAGAATTAGGGTCTGTTTGGTACAAATTCTCATTTTCTACAGCAAATCACTTCTCATTTTCAACCACACATTCTTCAATAAAATAATATTTTTTATCACATCAATACTTTTTTCTTCTTTTTCGACCACAAATTTCCCATCATATCACTATTCAAAAATCAATTATTCCTCCAAAAATCACTACCAAACACATTCTTATTAACTTTTGTTGGATGTGTACTCAAATTTGTGTAGTCTCTCAAAAGGAAAAGTAATAAGAAAAAGAAATAAAAGACATTTTTATTCTAAGCTCGAATTAAAATATAGATTTTAATCTAAAGTACAATTAATAATTGATTTTTACTGCATATTTTATAGAATCCATTATTTTTCAACCACTCATTTCAATTAATATTATAATTTTAAAGGAAAAAACAGCGATGATGATAATAATGATAATAATAATAATAATAATAATAATAATAATAATAATAATTTAATTTCAAATGTGATGTTTTAAAAGTTTTTTGTTCGATTAGAAATTCTTTTAGGAAAAGCGACATAAAGTAACTTTCATAAAGTTATTTTATAACGCATAAGATAAGAATCTTACAAAGCAGATCTTTGCATCTTCCTCTCCCGAGAAAGTCTCAAACTTCAAATATTTATTTTTATTTTTGGGATTTATTGCTGTTTTTTTCTTTTTAAATTATAATATTAATTGAAATGAGTGGTTGAAAAATTATGATATCATAAATACGTTATTAAAATTAATTGTCAATTTTGATTCGAGATTTTAATTGAATTTAATTTAAAACAAACGGCGCTGAATTTGACCTAACACATCTCCACTGTCACGCGCCCCCAGCTGCACTGCACCGCACCGCATATGTAATTACTTTGCACGACGAAGCCACGCTATTTCTCTTCCGCGTAGCTGCCAGCTTCCCGCCCACGGTTTTGGACCGTACCCCACCCCACACGCACCCACTTCCCCAAACACATTCTTATTCCTCACTTCACTCATGGCCATTCACTGCTGTGGGTAAAAAAGGGGGAAAATCTAGAGCCCTTAAGAGTGTGAACAGAGAATTACACAAAAAAAAAAAAATGGTGTACATTGGGTTTATAGAGTGATGGCGAAGAGTGGGGTGTTTGAAGGCGACCCAGGAATGGTGTCTAAAGCCATGGAATTGAAAAGGGAATTGCAGAAATTGGTCAAGGCAATTGTTGATGACGAGGAAGTTAACTTGGAGGCAATTGATAAAGCCCAGCAAATGCTTTCTGCTTTGAAGGAATTGAAATTGAAGAAATATTTATCTCTTAGTTTTCATGATAATCGTCGCAGTGAGGTAGTTTCTGGTGCGTTGCCGGAGGAATTTAAATGCCCACTTTCTAAAGAACTTATGGGGGATCCTGTTATTGTAGCCACCGGACAGGTTCGAAATTTACTTCCACAAATCGGATTTGATTTGGTTCATATCATCTTCTGTGAAATTTTTTTCATAATTAGTCAATGTGTGTCTTTGAGTGTTGGATTTTGTAAATTTTTTTAAACTGTGTTTGATTTGGCTGTTGGAGGAAAATTCTTCTTCTTCTGGACTACGAAACATTGATTTTGACAAGATAATTTGCAGGATTTTGGGCACTATTTTTATTAACTTTTTCTACGGAAGCGCACTCTGAATTTGTATGTGTGCGTATGTGTGATTGAACAGAGGTTTGTACAATTTTTTAGCATTTTGACTTATTCGGTTATCTGATTGCAGTTGATTTGTGTATCTATCATTTGGTTGATATGCTGACATGAAAATCCATTTTTAATTTTTGGAAATTTTAAGATCTTAGAATGCAGTTTCTTGTTTAATGCGTCTCTTGTTCATACTGTTAACATTCTTGCTACAATGTGTGCAGACTTATGATCGACCCTTCATTCAGAAATGGTTAAAATCTGGGAATAGGACATGCCCTCGAACACAACAAGTATTATCGCACACTATTCTTACTCCGAATCACTTGATTAAGGAAATGATATTGCAATGGTGCAAGAATCACGGTATTAAATTGTCAGACTCTGTTCAGTATTCCGATGAGGATGGCTTAACTGGAGATGACCGGGACCGGTTCCTATGTTTGCTTGAGAAAATGTCATCAACATTGTCTGAGCAAAAAGAATCCGCGAGAGAGTTGCGGCTATTGACGAAAAGAATGCCTTCGTTCCGTGCACTTTTTGGCGAATCTCGCAATGCAATACCTCAGCTGCTGTCCCCGCTATCTCAAAGCAAGACTCGGAATGAGGTTCAGCCGGACCTCCATGAGGATATAATCACAACACTTTTGAATCTCTCCATTCACGATAACAATAAAAAGCTCGTTGCAGAAATGCCAATGGTTATTCCGCTTCTTATCGATGCTTTGAGATCGAGCACTATTCAAACAAGGAGTAATGCAGCTGCAGCACTTTTCACATTATCGGCTCTCGACTCAAATAAGGAGCTGATTGGTAAATCCGGTGCTTTGAAACCTCTTATTGACTTACTAGAAGAGGGACATCTTTTAGCTATGAAAGATGTTGCTTCGGCAATTTTTAATCTATGTATTCTTCATGAGAATAAGTTGAGAGCTGTTAGAGATGGTGCGGTGAGAGTTATCCTGGAAAAGATCATGAATCGAATACATGTTGACGAGCTATTGTCCATCCTCGCCATGCTTTCAACTAGTCAAACAGCTGTCGAGCAAATGGGAGAGCTCGGGGGAGTTGAATGCTTGCTTAGTATAATCAGGGAGACATCTTGTGCTCGAAACAAGGAGAATGGCATTGCAATCCTTTTTACTATTTGTTATAGCGATCGATCCAAGTGGAAGCAGATGAGGGACGAGGAAAACACATATGGGACTATCTCTAAGCTCGCTGAAAATGGCTCGTCCAGAGCCAAAAGAAAGGCCAGCGGTATACTTGAAAGACTGAACCGGGCTATCAATCTTACCCATACCGCGTGATGTGGGTATACCGAGCACATATTCTGTAAATTCTACATATTTTCATTTACCTTCGTCATCGACAATTGAGGTATCTTGTTGTCATTTTCGATGTTCATTCTGTATATTTTATTATCTAAGCAGGGCTTGATCTTAAGTATATGGTTTGTGCATAATACTAAAGAAAGCTTTACTCATAAGTCTCTTTTCAATATTGTTCAAAGATGTTGCACATGGGTTTTGAGTAGACTGCCTTAATATGCTATGACAGCACTTGCTTTGCTGGTTTCTTCCTATTTTTCTGTCAAATAATTCTAGCACATGGGTTTTCCCATATCCCATGAATTTCAATGTTATAACTAATTTATATTATAAATAGATAAAAATGATTAGTGGATAAGTGAGTAGTATTTGTGGGTTCATTACACATGATACATTTTTCGTGTCTTGGTAGTATTCGTACAACAAGAAACCCATTTTTTACAAACTCGGGATTGGCTACAAAGAATATTTTTCCTCGGTTCATTCTCCATACATTTTTTGGTTGCTTAATGGATTTAATGGCTGTATTTTTTTTCATGTTTTAAATTTTTACTGCATGAGATGAAGCCAAAACCCATTGGCGTTATGTATCTGTGACTGATTATCGAATGAATGGTTCCAAATTGGGATGGGAAAATGGTGTGGGAATAATGTTTCCATGTTGTCTGTCATGTGATGTCTGGTTTTATGGTCTATCCAATATGCAACTCAAATTTTATGTGAAAGTCTTCAATCATATCCCCATCCCATCCCATCCCATCCCACTATTTTTTTTCTGTTCAAGGAACCACTCACCCTGCCTATCTTCAAATATCACTGCACGTGTTAATAAAAATCTGAGGTGAAAGTTTTTTGGTTAGAAAATGACTGATGAGGGGCACCATTGAGTCCACAAATAAGATTGTTCGTTGGATGGAATTTCTATTTTTGCTTGTACATCTCGTAAGAGGGATTTTAAGAAAAATTTTCTTTAAAGTTCTTATAGCTAAACAAAGCACCTTCAGAGGTTCAAAAGCAGTTTTTGACTTTTTAAGAACCTGTTAAAAACAGACCCTAAGTGTGCGTTTCAGAGAACATTTTTGAACCTCAAAAGCACTTCTTAAGGCGCAAAATCACTTTTTGTTATAATACTCCTAGAAAATTGCTGTGAGTACGGGGAAAAATTAACAGAATTAATACAGATTTTTGAATTTCACTCTCATTAGGTGAGCCCCATGTGAATTAAAATATTTGCCAAAAATCCCACCCACCTACCCCTGCTGTGTGTATTCTGGCAGGAATTCCTGTACCCGTAGCATGTCTCGTACTCTTAATAGGTTCTTCTTCATTTCCCTACAAGGGATGATATCTAAACATTGGACAGACACATGCAACTGTGGTCCTTAGAATATCTAAGAATCCGATTCAAAATCAAAGGGGAAGAACAAACAGATCAGGCAAATTGGAAATCGATAAAGCTTATATATCCATGTTGGAATATATTTTAAATATGCCAAATAAATTTTCTTGCTTTGCAAAAGGTGTTCAATTATTCTATATTCCGGTCTTCCTTTCATGTTTGGAAAGGTGGATAGATATTATTGGCCTCAAAGAAATTAGAAGTAACACGAAATTCTAGCCATTGACTCAAATTTTAGTCTAGTATCAAAAACCACAAATTTTAATATACTAAAGCAAGAGCATCTAGAACAACTTTTAGACGAGTTATTTAACGTGATATCAGAATATTATCGAGATTATGAATATTTATAGATGGCCAATAATGAGGGTAATGATTATTAGTGTACAAAATAATTTTTGATGGAAGTGACAATTCTTTTACAAATCATTTAAACAAGTTGTGATTTTATTCATTGAAAATTGGATTTTGTCCACAACTGATAATAATTCATTTTATCCTATCAAGATGGTGGGAACCTACTCCTTTCATTATCAGCTTAGGAAAGACAGACAAAAAGGAAGCATTATTTGTGGAATTACTTTTTCAATAAACGCAAATATACTCCCAAGGTAAAGGCATGACAAGGGGACGAAAATTCCCAGATTACGGAACAAAGACGGGACGACTCCGACTAATAAAATTATTTTTTAATATTATATTATTATATTTATGTGTGAAAGTAGTATAGTGTATATATTTTAAAGAGGAAATTATAAAAAACTAGGTACTTAAACTTTCAAATGCAAAATTCAGGTATGAAGTTTATTTAATCAAAAATCAAGTATTAATTATTTTGATAATTTATTAATATATTAATCAGGGAAAGATGGACCAAATTCATTTTCTTCGCCTTTTTCTTCTCTATACACACTCTCTCTCTAAACCTTTCTTCTCTACATTCTCTCTCTAAACCAACCCATCACCTCCCTCCCGTCGCCGCCCTTAACTCTCTACCTCGCTCACTTCTCTATCTCTATTCTCAGTTCTCTCTCTATCGAAAAGGATTCGCTGCACTCGAAGCTGCCGAAGTGGAGCCACACGAAGCAGCCGACACCACCACCACCATCATAGGTCGCTTCATGTCGTTCCTCGTTCTATTCCGACGAACACCGCCTCGTGGTGGTGATGGTGGCAAAGTCGCGCATGAGATCTATCGGCACAGGCCACTGCTGAGCAAAGCAGATCTGCAAGAAACGCCATGGTTTTGTTACTGTCGTGGGATGTTGACTGTTGTTGGCTGTGATTAAGTGGTTATGGTGGTGTTTTGTTGGGGCGGATCTGTGTGTGGGATTGTCGGTGTTACGACGGCAGGGAGAGACGAGGCATCGGGCTTGAGGAGATGACGGGGAGGAGACGAGGTTTTGAGGAAACTGTCGGATGAATGGATCGGGTTTTGGAGGTGATGGGGTTGCCGTCGTTGACACTGGGATCGTGTGTTAATAGGTCGTCAGATGAATGGATTGGGTTTAGGGTTTGGTTACATTTGACTAATTATTTAACTGTGACCTTAAAATTTGATAATTTGTGACCAACAAATTTGAAAATACGTGACTAATCGATAAATTGTGACCTATAATTTTTTTCTGTGACCTTAAAATTCGATAATTTGTGACCAACAAATTTGGAAATATGTGAGTGATTGACTATAATTTTTTTATCTGTGACCTATAAAATTTTTGATTTGTAATTTTGAATTAATGTGACAAATTAATTATTTAATACGTGATCAATAAATAAGTTGTAGCCTATAATTATGTATCCGTGACCTATAATTATATAATTGTGATTTTATTATATTTAATTAATAAAATATATTTAATTAATAAATAAATACTTGATTTTTGCATTAATTAAACTTAAAACCTAATTTTTGCATTGTACAAAATTAATGCCTTAATTGTGAATTTTTCCCTATTTTAAATTATACCTACGGATTTTAGTAAGTCGGACTGAGCCACTTTCCAGCTCACAAGCTCGGCTCTGTTCGTGAGGCCCACGAGCCGAAGGACCAAGTCAACTCGGCTCGACCCATTACCACCCGTGTCAATTCTAATACATCAAACATGCCAAAGGATAACAATCTCAAGTTATGATTCTATTGTTATGTATTTAGATAATTATATTTTCTCAAATGCTAAATATACACCACAGAAATTCATGCCTCGAACTTCAATATCTAATCCTTCATGGAATTGACTAATTTGTTATAAGATTGAAATTAGACTGGAATCACAATATATAAAGTATTGAATTGAACAAGACTGATAATGAATAAGAATTTAACTTTTTTTTTTCTTTAACGGTATTGTCAAATTCAATATATTAAACATGTCATAAAAGACAACAAGAATCTACAGTAAAAGACTTCTAACGAGTAGGACAAACTCGTGTGAAAGTAATGTTAAATGGGCTCTGAAAATTATACCCAAATTCCCCCATTCCGTAGAAGTTTCAATAAATTGAAAATGGGGATCTACCATGTGTAGTTTCTGCACACACAAACTACACAGCTGGTGACAGAGCATATTTTGTGCCCATAGTCCCACACTTAAGACAACACATTTGTCTAATTCATGTGTTCACAGACAATTTTGCTTTATCTTCATCCAAATAATGTAGCTAAGAACAATATGTTTCTCCACTGAGCAACACTAGGCAGCATCAACCTGGAATCAAGCTATGGTGTGCGTACGTACAAGTGTAAAAAAGGCCGTGCCAACCTTTTCTAGTGGGACAGGTTGGCCTTACAGTTAGGCCAATGGGTAGAAATCACAACATACAGAAGTCGTAAGTTTAGGCCCCGTTCGGGAGGGATTAAAATCCAATTAAAATTGAAAATATGGCCGTTATTGGGTCCCACTCGTCTAATAAAAGTCAACAATAACGGCTATATTTTCAATTTTAATCCGATTTTAATCCCTCCCATACGGGGCCTTAATCTCGCTGCCACTAATTTATGAAAATTGTGCACGTGTCACACAGTGGACTAAAAAATGAATACAGTGCCTTGTTTTTGTTAATTTAAAAATTAACAAACCATCATTCCAGCCAAATAAATCTGGATATGCAAGCAATGCCAGTTTCTTTCAGTTTAGGAACTAGGCATTATATTCATAGAGAGCATGAATCAGGCAGGAAGAAAATTCAAGAGAAAAATTAAAGCCAAGGAATGCATGATTGATCATACGGCAAAGTTTTTTTTTTTTCCCATCTACGGATAGAGTTCTACGATCCTGTACATGTTCAGAAATAGATACTGTACATTTCCAAGGCAATCAAGTTGACTTCACACTTGTCATATTGTAGAGTAAACAGGGATCAACAATTACACTCGAGTATAATAGGATAACCGACCATGATGAATGTCTGAACCTGCTTGACCCAAACTGAAGAGAGAAGATGAGTTGTACATCTTTTACCTGAGCCATACAACTGACATACGGTAAGACTATCAATCCGTCCTGTAAGCCCACCCATGTGTCTCCAGAAATGCCCGCACAGCTTCTTTTATGGCTAAATTGGGCACCAACTGTGATTGATCCAAGGGTTCACGGCTAACTGGATCAAAGTTGCCAACCTTAAAGATGACAAAGTTAAGGATTAATACATGTCACTGGAGGATAAATATGTGAATATAAATAAATGGAAATTACAACTGCATATCAATTAATGCTAGCTACCTTCTGCAGATGATCAAGAATTACAGCTCTCTCATATGTAACTCCGCTTGGAGTAATGACAGGATCACGGAAAATGTCTAGAGTAATATTACAGCACAGATAGTCCGGAACCTGAAATCCTCACAATTGGTGTCACCGAGTCAAATGAAAATAAAATTCCAATAAGGGGAAATTCTGTGAATGAATCTCAAAAGCTCACCTCAGTTGGGATATCATCTTCAGCAACTTTGTTAAAGACTCCATTTAAAGCTTCCAATTGTTCTAAATTGGATATAGAATTTTCATCCGTAAATCCTTCCATTGGTGAAGAGTCAAGGAAATGTTTCTCCATCAGAGCTGCCACGCATGTTTCTCTAAGACACGGAAAGATAATTAAGATACCAATATCATTCAAAGCAGAGAAAACAGAAATAAAAGAGGGAATCACAGAAGATGAAGACCCGGACTTGAAACAGAAAAAAGCAATTACTTCAAATTTTGAAGATCCCATGAACGTTTGGTAGATTCCTGTTCCCACAACAAATATCTTGCTCTTGCAAGCTCTTGCCATATCTCCTCTACCATGTAACCCTTAGGGTTTGCACCCCTTCCAAGATCCAAGGCCTGAGATATCATAAAAATATCAAAAACATCCCCATTAATTGTAAATATTCTTCTTGAAAAACTTATATGAGTTTTGCAAATGAACAAACAACCACAATACCATTAATGCCATCACCTTAATATATCACAACAATGTAATAGTTAGACAGTCGTAAGGAGATTAGAAACCTGGTGGAAAGCACAATGAGAAATAAACTATACAAAGTAGGTGACTAATCAAAATAAACCACAAAAGCAACAAGACGCCCAAAGACTAACCAATTTTTACCGCACATGTTATCCTATAAAGCAACTAAGCAAGCGTACCATCTAACAAGGCATGCCAGGTTAAGTAATATTTAATTCCACGAGAGCATGACTGATTTCAGAAAGCAACGAGTAGCTTTTTGTCTATAAGAAAGAAATGGGTGAAGCTATTATGAGGATAACCTGAGAGCAAATGGGCTTCCATTTGTTAGCATTATCAAAAGCTTGCATTGGTCATTCATGCAAGACTTGAATGAAGCATATGCCTCCACAGGAATGCATATTTTTGCAAAGCTAAAAAGATTTGTTTTTGCATATTAATATTTTCTGGAAAAATTCTTTATGAAATAAAACGCCATACTTTTTCCAATTGCTTGACTCCTTCAGTGTATTCTTCCTTTTGTAGCAGTGCAAGACCAAGCATATAGTGAGCCTGCCATTATGCAAAGCACTTCCAAGTTAGTTTGATGAGTGACAGACAAATAAGATGAAACTGTAAAATGCAAAAGTCAATAATAATGCTCCAGATTGTAAAACCCTTAGCAATACGCTAGAATTCCTAAAGTGAACATTCAGTAACCAAGGAAGATGTGACAGAGAACCATAATACAAGACCAACAAATAAAACATGCATGCTACAGCAGAATCGGCAGAGATCAAACCCAACCAAGAATAACCAATGAAATATGTCAAACATTTTCCATTTGTCATGTAGATGAGGCTGGTAGTTTCCAAAATAAAAATTTTCCATACATGCAAGAGAAATACAGAAACGTTAGCAAATTTGGTAAATCGCAGTAGATATCAATTAGAACTTCACCAAAGGTTCAAGTGAAATCAACATTAAATAATATTGGACATAGATTTTATACGTATCTCATAAACAAATACCCTTTCGGCACCCACAATATGAAAAACAAGTAATAATCTACTATAATGAATAGGAGTACAGATGAAAAGGACTCAAAAAGCCCAAAATTTAATCAAGAGCGCTCCTTTTCTCCTTAATTTTGCATCTCATACTTCTTCCTTTAAGAGAGCTCTGTGCTTGACACTGGAAAAACCTGGCCGCATTGGCTATCACCACAAACCTAAAATAAGCATCAAATCTCAATATCGAAATACCAGCAGTAAACATTACATTTGACGCAGTTGCTTAGGATACCTCCTAGCTAAGAGAAAACATTAACCAGTTAGTTAGATGTTGAAATGTTTCTTCAGCATCTGAAAGAGCTTATAATGAACTATAAAGCACAGGTGTTGGTTGACTAGTGACCTTTTTCACTAATTAACTCAGTGTTTAAAAAGGAGAGGTCCGGTACTGAGATATTGTTCATGAGGTCAGGCGTAAGCCTCGAGGTGCTTTGAGGCATAAGCCTCACTGAGAACCAAAAAAAGTTGAAAAATAAACAAACATAAATCACAAATGTTAAATTTTCAAAACAAAATAACTACTTAAGGTGATATCACCGTTGTCGCAAGAGTTATGAAGTTATATAGGGGTCACAATGTTGTTTTACGTGTGTTGTGTGTTTAGTTTATGTGTGTTGTTAATCAATTAAAATAGGTAAATTTTATTAGAACATGTTAGATTTCCAAAACTATTTTAATATATAGTATATTTCCACTGAAGTCGGCCAATAACATATGTGAACTTTAAAGAAAAATAGTTTCCAAGATAAATGCGGAGAGGTTTACGCCTCCTCGTCTTTGAGGCGTGCTCCTCAAGGCTTACGCCTTTATTAAATTCCCACCTCGGTACTTTCTGACCTTCCCTCTGCTGACATGTTCTACTGACTGGACCCACTTTGGTATACTCAAGGCGTACCTCAACCATACAAGTCCTCTTCCTTAATTTATACTCAATAACTAAATGGCAAAAAATAACCGAACTGCATGGAAATTATAGTATATGGAGCACCGAGCACCAAATAGTAAAAATAGTAAATGGAGTTTTAATGGCGTGTCGGTGGAGGTCGGCAAATCCAACTATGGTAATTGAGTTGAAAGAAGTGGAATAGTGTGTTTGTGTAGGTGGTTTGAACATGGGCAGCAAGCAAATGTCATGAATTATTTGGTTTTCATGATTGCAATAGATTTGGGCCATGGTAACAGAAAATGTAAGAAATGTTTGTCACCATTATATTATTCAGCCTCCAGCAATTAACAATCTAGATCCAAGTCTTCCAAGCTTGTTCAAACTGTTTTTTCTCTTTATTACCGTCTTAGTGCTGAATAGCATTTTTTGAAGTCAGCACAATCATTTCAATGAAGTTCTAATAAATCCCAAGGAGATAAAATAATAAACAACAAAAAGAAATAATACCAAAGTATCTAAAACGTTATGAAAAATCAAACCATCCAAGCAAGTAAAATCAATGAACTCATTAATCATGATCACTAGTATACAAGACCTTGACAGAATTGTTATCGAGCTGAATTGCTCTCCTACAGTCCTCCTCCACTCTGGTCCAATCACTGCACCCACAAAAACAGACATCAAACTTTCAAGAAGAAATTAAATAAACATTTAAAAGTCACACCCAAAAACAAACAGAAGTCCAACGTTTTAATGGGTATAATGACTAAAGAATCAAAAATTTCAATCAAGAAAATATACCTTTAAAAGTGACCCCAAAAGGCAAACTAAAAATCATTGAGATTCAATGGATATAGTGACTAAAGAATCAAATTTTCAATCAAGAAAATATACATTTAAAGTAACTTAAAAAAAACAAACATCAATGCATTTTGACCAAAATAATGATTGTACGTACTTCCGCCTGCGGTGGCACAAAGCCCGGTTGGTCCAATAAATCGGGACATTAGGGCACAACGTAATAGCCTAAAAGAACCACAAGAAAGAAAATTAAAATTCCAAAAAATGCATATACGAGTATCCTATCAAATGTATACATCCACAAATCTAAAAATACCTCGGTATAAGCATCGATGGCGGCACCAAAACGATCTTTTTTGAAATAACTGTTTCCGTCTTTTCGAAGTTGCTCAGCTTGGTTAGCCGCGGCCGACGCCTCCGCTGTTGGCGACATTTTTCTTTTCTCCCCTCTGCCAATTATATTCTCTCTTTATTCACAAAGCTGATTACGATTGCAAGTATAAACGAACGCAAAAATAAAGATTTCCCGCAGTATTACAATAACAAATCACTTTACGATTGGGAGATGGAAATTCGGGGGTGGGAAAATCAAATTGACAGTGAAATTCCAAAATTTTGGAAGGGAAAATGAGTTTCGCGTTTTCCCAAACATTCGATATATTCACTTTTGAGAAAATTGCAAAAGTGGTATTGTGTGAGTAGTGAATTGGTCCATAACTTTCCATAACAATCAAATAACCTACTAAATTTGATCAAATCGTGATGTAATTCTCAAGTCTTAACTTATAAAGTTATATTTTGTCCTAAAAATAGGAAGTGAACTGTGTTTGTTTGAGATGTAACAGTTTAAAACTAGATTTAACTGTATGTGTTATTAAGCCTCTATTTGGTTTAGATAAAATTCAATTTTTTAGTAAATTTTGATTAAGGCTGATGAAATACGTGATTGAAATATTGATAAAAATTATGGATATCATAAAAAATATGATTGAAAATGAGTTTTAAAAAAATTTGAGAAAATGAGAACCAAAAAGGAGTTAAGTATCGTTTGATGAATGTCATATTCGACCCCAAACACTTACTGCTACAATCTCATAATTCTTGTGCCAATGTAGGCCATCTTCGATTGCACGAACCAAGACCAAATTCTTAGCCAAGCTAGAAAAAATAGATTAGATATAAATGAGTTTTCCACACATTGGACCGCTCCAACATGGCACAAAGCTGTCAATGCCGAATCGACTTCTCTGCTGCTAACTCTGCCCCGTTTGGACCGGATACGCTACATGAGGTATAGATTGGGGACAAGTTGTGCAATTTTCCTTTATATTGGGGGGGAGAGGAATAAAGATGGCTTGTCACGCGTGGTAAGGTAAAAGTGTTTTTTGATTGGTGGCGTAATTTGATTAGCTTTGGATTAAAGTAAATAAAAACAAATAACGACGTTGACCCAAAAGGACTTTACTGGTCAATTTCAATTATTATAAGGTTAATGGTTTGATGTTGAATTAGTTGTCAATTTAAAAAAGGGAAAAACTTCATAAGGGGCCTGTTTGGTACGGATTTTAATTTTTACAGTAAATTAATTCTCATTTTCAATCACACATTTTTCAATAAAATAATATTTTTCATCACATCAATAATTTTTTCTTATTTTTCAACCACACATTTCCCATCATATCACTATTCAAAATCAATTCTTCCCCCAAAAAATCTCTACCAAACAAGCTCAAGGTTTTTAGTTTGCACCAATTCAAAAATAATGTTTATAGTTTGAAAATTTAAAAATCAGATTTTTTTTTTATTCTAATATAATATAATATAATAAACTCACTCCACATGCATCACCCCTACTCACTCCGGGGACTATTCTGGCGACCACTCCGGCAACTGCTCCGATTCCGGTAACCATTCCGGCTACTATTCCGCCAACCATTCCGGTCACAGATTTACAATTTACGGTCACAGTTCAAAAATTTTATAGGTCACATTGAATTCGTTGGTCACGGATTGCAAAATTAGTTGGTCACATATCAAAATTTTTAGGTCACACTGTCATATATTTCCAAATTAATTGATCACAGATTTTTTACAGTCACAGATTATATAATTTTTAGGTCACATATAATTTACAACAATTTTATAGGTCACAGATTATTTTATTGGTCACAAAAAATTACAGGTCACAATTATCTTTCAGTCACATATTTTCAAATTTATTGGTCACTAATTAAATTTTAGTCACATATTGTCGAATTTTTAAGGTCACGGTTAGTCCATTATGCGATTTTTTTGTGACCACCACCGACAGACTTCTGTGACCACCCCCGACATTTGTGACCACCACCTTACCACTACTACCAGCCGTATAGCCATCGAAGCTCTCGCAGCCAAAACCACCACCACCATCTCCCAGCACCGCAACCACACCGCCTCATCACAATCCACCAGACCCACCACCTTTAACCGCCCAGATCCGCCACCACAACGCAAACACCAAAAAAAAAATGAATCGAAAAATACCCGTCGAACTGCCGCAGCCAAAACCACCATCTCCCAGTACCACCCACCACCGCATCATAACCCATTAAATCTGCCACCCTCGCCCGAAACTCCCGCAGCCAAAACCACCACCACCATCTCCCACCACCGCATCACAACCCACCAGATCCACCACCTCAAAACTCTACAGGCGACTAATTCGTTCTATTCTTATCTGATCACTGTTGTCTTTAGAATCAGACCCAGACCCAGGAGAATGGCAGCACTGTGCATGACAGCGATGCTCGTGTTGGTGCCACTAAAAGGTGCGACGATCGTGTGTCGTTCCCACTGGTAAAGAATATGGCGAAAGGAGGAGAGATAGAGAAGAGAGGAGGCTGCCTCTCCGACGATCGCAGAGCCTCAACTCCGCTGCTCAGGGACCGGAGAAAAGTCCAAATCGCCACATGGCTGCGCCTCCAACGATCATTGAGCCTCAACTCCGTTGCGCAGGGGTGCGCCTCCGATGCCGGGCCTCAAAGCTGGAGTTGTGGTGCCGAGAAGTTTGGTGGAGAGAGAGAATGTAGAGAGAAACGGCAGTTTGTAGAGAGATGATGGAGAAAAGTAGAGAGAGTGTAGTTTGAAAGCTAATTAGGGTTTGTAACGTGTATTGCAGTATATATATTTAGTAAAAATATTCATTTTATAAAAAATTTAATTAAAATAAAATATCTGATTTTTGAATAAGTAAACTTTGAATCTGATTTTTGAAATTGGATCTTGAAACATAAGGTTTGGTGTAATTTCCACTTTAAAAAATCTTCTGATAGATTAGGACGTGAGGCCCAAATTAAAACTCTAATGTTGGAGCAGTAAGCCCACTTATGAAAACGAATAAGCCTTTGGGCTTTTTTCAGTGCTTAGAAGCCCATACCAAATTCTGAAGTGAAATATAAGAGGTTTAATCTCCGTGTGTTGATTGAGTGAGGTATCTATTCAAATTGCAATCATATACATTATTGTTTACACTCTGATACGTAACAATACACCATTGAACATTTTAAAAAAAAAAGCCAATTTTCCATCCAATCCTTTTTTAACAACACATCAAATGTCAATGGTGATGTAATCTTAGAGTATACATTTAGCATTTTTTATTCAAATTGAGACTTGTAATTTGAATTTAGATCGTGGTTTTTATGTAGAGAATTGTGACTTTCAGAAAAAATAATGATTAACTCGAAACTTTCTGCGTATTACAATTTCTAAATTGTGTGCTAGTTGTCACGCGTTTTCTATAACGTGAATTTATGCCGTAAGTGTACGATGTCAAGTTTTGTAATATAGTATGAAAGTTAGGATATCGAACCCACAAGGATTGTAATTTAATTCCACTAAGTACTATAATTATGCAACTTCTATTTTATCTAGACAATTGATGAATGATTGGTTGATTGTTTTAAACTAAAGTAATGAAATTGGTTGAGACAAAATTGAGGAATATAAATTATCAAAATGAAGAAGTCTAGGGAATGATTTCACCAATTTTCAATTATGATTCAATGATATCAAATTATCCAATTAATTTTCCAATATTTAAAAGAAAGAATCCAATTGTATTTCTCTCCCCTCTCTCGAGTTGCGGCTAGAAATTAATCCTATAATTCAATCCCAATATCTCTATTTCGAATTAAAGCCTAGAATTTATCAAAGTCCTGATTCTTTTGCGAAGTAAGCTTCATAGATTTTACACTTTCTCTCGAAACCCATAAAACCTACGTTGCGTCAATCCTATGATCACGCCTAAATTCCCCTCTCTGGAGTGCCGAAATTGACTAGCATCTATTCATTCAATTATTGATCAGGTATTTGAAAGCATTAAATTCATGACACAATTAAATATATTTGGAAAATCAAACATAAATAATTATAATATAATTAAATCATAATCTCAAGTTCGATTACATCAAACCCTAACTAAATTATTTAGTTCATGAAGAAATTCATAAAATCTAAACAATTTACAATGAAAAACATAAAGGAGGAGGTAAGAAAAACTCTTTTTGGAATGTTGATCGAAGTCCCATTTGATGTTTCCACCATTTCTTCACTTGATTTCTTCAAATCCTTCTTCTTATTGCTCTTGAGGATTTAGCCGTTTTGTATCTTTTTCCTCCTTCTCCAACCTCTAAAATTAGGTCTTTATGGTGGTATTTATAGTGTCCACAAGTTGCAAGACGGAATAGAGTTGGACCGGGCCGAAAATCTTTTAAAATGTTCAAGTTTTTTCTTCTCGGGTCGGGGCGCCGAGGCTCCCAAATTGGGAGCCTGGACGCCTCGTATTCTGCTGATTTTCAGCATTGTGGCGCCCGGTTCGCTGAAATTCAGTTTACGCTTCTTTCAATATTTTTAACATAACTCTTTCTCCTGATATCTAATTGAGATGATTCAAATTGCGTTGGAAAGCTAACTCAAAAACCTACAACTTCGCTTCAGACATCATTCTCCAATTCAATTGTTTACTATATCAAAAATGAGTCTAAATATGAGACTAAAAATCTAGAGCAAAACTTTTCGGTTGTAAATTGATTTGTGATCATATTTTGACTAAATTTGATCCCTTTGACATCTTTCCCCATCCAATTGGCTCTGATCACTCTCAAATCTTCATCGTGAGATTCGATATAACTTTTCAATATTTGTACTTTAGTCCCCGAACTTTAGATCTCTTACAATTTAGCCATTTCCTTTCCAACTTTTGTTTATTTTCTTCAATCTCATCAACCTACATCACAACATCAAAACACACATAAAAACACTCTAAAACTCTCTCAAGGATGACAAAATAACGAATTAAGTGACATAAATATCATGAGTGTAGAACACTCATCAAATACCCCCAAACTTAATATTTTGCTTGTCCTCGAGTAAACACCAAACTAATGGAAATTACTAACAAACACACAAACAAATAAATACGAACAAAATCACTTAAAATAAATTGTGCTAGATATCTTGCCTTCATGGCTCAAAATTGAAAGCATAACATCAATTTCATGAATCACTTCAAAATTATAATGCAAAAGTTAAATTCTTACATATTCAATGCAAAATGGGCGTGTGTGTGGGGAATCAAGTGCAACACTGTACAATAATAAGTTGATCCAATTCCCGACCTGAAAAGTCAAATATTTACTCACTTCGTTCGTGGGATTCAAGCACCCCCAAACTTGTTTTCTTTTCACTCACCGAGGTGTATTCTAAAATTGATTTTCGATAATAATTTCTTACATTACTCAGATTTGGTTCATTTTAAACGGTAATGTCAACAATTCAAGCAATGTGGTAATTTTCTCAATTTATGAGTGCTTCGATAATCAAGCTTATATTAAGCAATTCAAACCCACTAGATATCTAAGCCCTCAACATCTTTTTTTCCGCTTATTTTGATATAAATATATATAATTTTTTTTTCAGCTTAATATTAGCATCACCCTTTTTTTCTCTTCTTGACCCCTGTAACGAGCTTTTAGTCTGTAACTCCCCGATTTTGAAATACCAAAGGGTACCAGGTCTCCAGAAACCCCTAAAAACTTACTAACTCGAGTCAAAAAGGTGCAGCGCTTGAGACAATGTGTTATCACGTGCATTGCTCTTTCTTTAAAAAGAAAGCAAAAATAATCAGAGGGCTAGATTCCTAGCATGTTGTCATCACCTAGTTCATACTTGAAAGTTGAAGACACTCCACACAATATTTTTTTTTTCAGCATACATGGAATTACCACAATCTTAAATCATATCATTTACCAGCTTGAATGTCCCAAATTATATTATACAAGGTTAAGGATATAGTGAATGTTAGGTTTTGGGATTGAGCAACTAAATTCTCTATTGCAACCTATAAACGTGAATCAACATATTCATGTACAACGCCACAATCAATTCACGTGCATAAATGATTCACGTTTCGCATGAATAAGCAAAAATATTTAACTAAAGCACATAACATATTCATGATCCATAAACTAATATATGTTCTCAATTACATACATCATTGCCGACAAGGCTATCTAACTCACACAAGCATGCATAACAAAATAATAAAAAAAAAAATTCTTTTTTTCTCATTTTTCATTATTTTTTTTTAAATGCACATAAATCACACAAATTTAAAAAAAAAAAAATACTAGGCAATTAGACAATTTATAATACACCCCCAAACTTAAATTGAACATTGTCCCCAATGTAAAATTAAAGCAAGGCGATGATGACTTCCCTGAATTTTCTGCATTACCCAAGATGCTTTGATACTTATGAAGTTGGATTTGATGGATGTTTGTCATGCTTCTCCCCCAAACTTGAGATTTATCCCGTTTTCTTCTTATCAATGTTGATTTGAATGTTTCACGACGTCATATTCCTGAAAAATCAAATTTTTGATATTAAATACATGGAACAAGGGTTACTTAACTCAAACATCTAATAACCAACTTAATTACTAAAGGATCTAGGGAGGGATGAGATGTAGATGATGATTTCTAAATAAACTAAAAAAAATAAACTATCCTATAATTCAAAAACAAAATAAATAAAAGGGAAGAAAGCTTGGGTTGCCTCCCAAGAAGCGCTTCTTTAACGTCATTAGCTTGATTCGACCGCAGTGCCTATGTTGGATCTTCAGGTGATACTTCTCTTTTATTTCTAAATTTCACACTTGGCTTTGTCTTCGTCTTCACTATAGCATGGCCAAAAAAATTGAACGATTTTAACTCCGATGTAGCCTTCAAAACATCTTTTGATTTGACAATGTTAGGAGGTTTCAAAGGCTTCTCCACATAGTTCTTTAATCTGGCAGGTGGATCAACTTCTTGAGTTAAAATGAAATCCACTACTTCATTGGTCCATGTATAGTCTTTGGTAGCAACCGTAGCAATCTTTGAGTAATCGGTTGCCAAGTATTGCTCTAGATGGTCATGGATTGACTTCCCCTTCCCTCTATGACCTACAACTACTTCAGCTGACTGGATCACATTGCAAGTGTTAACTTTTTCTGGAGGTTTCTCTGCTTGATGAATGTTGAAAGTTACTTGCTCTTCATTAACCCGTAGTGTCAGCTTCCCTTCTTGTACATCAATCAATGCTCTACCAGTGGCCAAGAAAGGTCTACCAAGAATTAATGGTACTTTCTCATCCTCTTTCATATCCAATACCACAAAATTCACTGGAATGATGAACTTATCAACCTTCACCAATACATCTTCAATAATGCCCTTGAGGTATGTAAATGATTTATCTGCCAATTGCAAAGAGAGGGTTGTGGGCTTCACATCTCCAAGACCCAACTTTTTGAACACTGAGAGAGGCATCAAGTTAATGCTAGCTCCAAGATCACCCAATGCTTTATCAAATGTGATACCACCAATATTGCAAGGAATGTTGAAACTTCCTGGATCTTTCATTTTCTGAGGGAGCTTCTTCTGGAGAATGGCACAACACTCTTTGTGTAACACCTCGGATTTTTATTGTATTTCCCTATGGGCTAAATTTGAGGTTTGACATTTAGCACATGAATAGTCCATATCTAGTTTGGTCGTCACACTAAAAGTCCAAAAGTTGAACGATAAACTCGTACCACTTATTTACGTAAATGTTTTGTTTTGCTTAAGTATAATTTTTAGATTTTATCGTAAACTACTTGAGTCGTGTATTTTAGCTATTGAAATATATATATCGATATTATATTCATTTTGTAGCTCGAATTAAATAAAATAATTTAGAATAAGAAAAAAAATGTTATCTCTAATATTTTATTAGTATTAGAACTAGTTGTTTTCAAATTTTTTATTTATAAAAGAAAGATAAAGGAAAAATATTTTGGAGATTGGACGGTTGAAGAATTTAAAAGGACAAAACGTAATTAAATAAAATTTAAACCTCATAAATCCCATTTAACCAAGGATAATGACTTTAATTAACATCCATTACCTTGATTAATCTGAATGCATTGATTGGAATTATTGATCAATCTTTGGAATTGTCTTGGAGTTACGCGTGGGAGATGTATATATATGTGGTGTGAGATGAGAGTGTTTCTTTGAGAAATTTCATAAATTCCTTTCTAATACACACTCTATCTTTTTACATATTATCATTCTAAATTACATTTCAGATTTACTTGGTATCAAGTTGAGGTAAGAATACATTGTGCAAAGTGTTAAATTCTTATTTCTTGATACTTATGTAATTTTGACATGATATACTCCTAAGGCCTTCGGGTCGACTATTATGTTAAATCCTACGGGATGGACCGTTTGGTCAAATATGTTAAATCCTACGGGATATGGGAATTCTTAAGTAATTCCTTGAGCTATTGGATGTCGCGACCAGTTTGCTCTAAATATAAGAAATGTTGGTAAGTTCTGTTAATTTTTACGTTTATATCACGTTAATAAGGATATGCACGTATTTTTACTGAGTGTTTCTTCTGAAATACTCATTCTTACATTAACATTTCAGATTAAACGGATCGTGCGGACGTGGAAGATTGACGAGTGATGCTTATGGGATCGCCGAGTAAAAGCCAGAATAATAAATTGCAAATTTTATTTTGAAGGACATTTTTATGTTAAATGTGGTACTCACTATTTTAATAGTTCTTTCTGTTAAGCACTTGACGTTTTATTTTAAATTTCAAAGTTATGATTTGAAATTGTAGTACGTAACTTGTTGTTCTAATAAGATCGGTTTGTCGGCCAGTCGTCAATTTTGAACAAAAGTGTGTTTCTGCTTCAATAAGAAAATGAAATTTTTTTTTTTTTTTGTAACACTCGAAATCTATAAAAAGATTAAAAAGATTTCGGGGCGTTACAGTTTGGTATCAGAGAAAAATTTGATAACAATATTTATGTTGGGGTTTTGGAATTTATGGATCCATCGCCAAAAATACTGATTTTGACTGTTGAGATTTCTCAAGTAAATGTATTACATATTAGACTTTCCAAATTATTATTTTTTGCTTTCTATTGACCTCATGATTGCTTGGAATTATTACGAGAATTAGAAGAGGATGAGAAGTAATGTTTTAATACTAAAATAATTTTGAGCGAAGCCAACCTTCTGCTGGATATGTTATGCATATTGTATCTGTTTTAAATTTCCCTTCTTCCCAGTTTCAAGAACGTGACAAAATTTTAGTTCCTTTGTTTATATCAAAGTCAACTTTGATTCCTGCAATTACCTATTTTAATGATAAGGTTCCAGTAAATGTAAATTGCATCTGGTTGCTACTCGAATGACAAAATTATGACGTCAAATTTTTAAGTATCTATTTATTCTTTTATTTTGTTATATACGTTTTGAAAAAAAAAACGAGTGTTAAAATAAGACCCATGGCATTTAGCGCTCGTCAATCTACACCGTCCGATGAACCTAAGGTATGGATGAAATGATATGTTTCATTTTATTTCAAGCATGATTTATGTATCATTTAAGATTGAATTCATGAGTTTAATTATAACTTGATGTCTAGAATGAAATATGTTATGCATGTTAATTATTTTGTTTTAATATACAAGAAGGTATGATGATTAGCCTTTATTAAAACCACATGAGCATAATGTATTATTTGACGTCACTAACAAAGATAAAACAAAATTGGACACTTATGTGACAGACATGGTTAGAACATATCAGACCGCTAGAAAGACCACCGCTTGTAGAGCAGCGTTAAATCGTAGGTCCATCATTCAATCCTACGAAAATTACGTGAGTGACCCGACTCATTCACTTTCCGAACACGTGCAAGACGTCTATGAGAGATGTACGGCAGCTGTGGATGCAGGATTTGAGATCACGCATATTGAGGCTGTGAATAACCTCATACACTCACTCCCACCTCAATGGGGAGACATGGGAGTTATGGTTAGGGATGAGATGCTAGAAAATAACTCTCGAGACCATCCATATACGATTACGTTCGGTATTTATTGTCAGACCCTCCTAGATAGGTGGAGTGAGACCTTAGAACCTCAACCGGAGATGGTAAATGAGGCCGAGCTAGAACCTCAGATTGAATCGGACCCAGAAGAGGATCCCGAATGGGAGGATGATGATGACTTGGGGTTGGAGCTAGAGAATAATCATGAGCATGAACCTGAGCCACAGGCTGAGATAGACATTGAGTCTGGGCCTGAGGCAGAAGACTCCTCCGAAGATGAAGGTCCGCCAATGAAGATTCATAGAATTCATAGGAATTAGAAACTTAGATTCAATTCATTTGTTCTGTGATGTTTTTCCTTTATGTTATCGGGAATTAAATTAGTCAAAAAAAAAATTGTAGACCCTGATTCCAAGAAGTATTATTAATAAGATTCGTATTTCCCTTTAAACATATTGAGATATTGTGTTGTCCCATATTCCTAAGACAAAATTAAAATTTTGTTGATTTAAAAGAAATGGAAGGACAACAAGATCAAGCAGCTATGTTTAGGGATCTAATGAGAGCGGTGCATGATCTTGGTACACATCAAGCACTACTACCTCCTCATAATGGACCGGCAATAGCCAACAATGCAAGTTCAATTGTGGAGTAGTTTCGTCGTTTCAAACCTCCTTCTTTCGATGGCAAAGCCGACCCTTTGGCGGCCGAGGAATGGTTAAGAGGACTGGAACGGATCTACAAACACATGGCATGCACTGATGCACAAAAAGTATCATGTGCCGAGTTTATGCTTGTTGGAGCAGCAGGCCACTGGTGGGAGTCTGCTTCACGTACCAGAACGGAAGCTCAACAGCGTGCTATGACTTGGATACAGTTCAAAGACGAAGTGATGACAAAGTACTTTCCCCAATCTTTAAGGGATCGGAGAGAGGCAGAGTTCCTACAGCTGAAACAAGGAAATATGTCGCTTGATGAGTATGAAAGGAAGTTTGAACAACTTTCTAGGTATGCTACGCACCTCGTGGACACCGAGCCAAAGAAGGCTAGGAGGTTCAAATTAGGCTTACGTCCAGAAATTGGAGGAATTATGGCATCTCACCAAATGACTACATACAGTGAAGTGCTTCAGTGGGCTCAGTCAATTTCCGATCGTTTAGAGATGGATCGTATGACTGAGAAAGGCGATGAATCTTATGGGAAACGAAAGTGGAATGGATCTAATAAAGGGAAAGGATTTGGACAATTTAAGAAAGCCAATGCAGCATCAGGATCGGGGTCAAACAAACCAAATAAGGATATTCCACAATGCCCTAAATGCAACAAGGCACATGGAGGAGAGTGTTTGTTTGGGAAAAACGTGTGCTATCGATGTGGTCAAGAAGGTCATTTTGCCCCGGATTGTAAGTCATACCCACCTAAGAAAGATTCCGAGCAAGGAAAGAAAGTAAAAGCCAAAGTCTTCGCGTTAACCCATGAAGAGGCAAAGGAGGATTCGAACGTATTAGCAGGTATTCTATCAATATCTGAACTACCTGCATATGCTCTTATAGACTCAGGAGCTACTCATTCATTTATTTCTACCAAATTTGGTGCTAAAACCTATACTGCATGTGAAAAATCCGATAGTATGTTAGAAATTTACATTCCATCCGGTAGAACTTTGAACACCAGTCAAATCGCTAGGGCGATAAAGTTAGAAATGAATGGAAAAGAATTAGAAGCGGATATATACCTCCTAGACATGAAAGATTTCGATGTTATTCTAGGAATGGACTGGTTGGAAAGCAACCATGCGACTATTCGATGTTTCGAAAAGAGGTGATTTTTCAAAAGCCTGGAGAGGAAGAGTTTAGATTTTTCGTCGTGCGAGTTAAGTCCTTACCTTGTCTCGTGTCGGCCATGAAAGCTGTAAAGATGTTAAAGAAAAGATCTTGTTAGGGATTTTTAGTGAGTATATATGGAACTCAGCAGTCGGAGCTCACTATTGGTAATGTACCGATTGTACGAGATTTCATTGACGTATTCCCTGATGACTTACCTGGTGCACCACCTGATAGGCAATTGGAGTTCACAATTAACCTCGTACCTGGAGCAACTCCAGTGTCCAAAGCTCCATATAGGATGGCGCCAAAAAAACTGCAAGAATTAAAGATACAGTTACAAAAATTACTGGATAAAGGTTACATTCGACCAAGTACATCTCCTGGGGGTGTACCGGTTTTATTCGTGAAGAAAAAGGATGGATCAATGAGGTTGTGCATTGATTATAGGGAACTGAACCGATTAACTATCAAAAACAAATATCCCCTTCCTCGGATTGAAGATCTCTTTAATCAGTTGAAGGGTGCAACAATATTTTCCAAGATTGATTTAAGGTCAGGCTACCATCAGTTGAAAGTGAAGGTTGAAGACATTTCAAAGACGACATTTAGAACTCGTTACGGTCATTACGAGTTCATGGTAATGCCCTTTGGATTAACAAATGCTCCTGCGGTGTTTATGGATTTGATGAATAGAGTATTTCATCAGTACTTAGATCAATTTGTCATTGTCTTCATTGATGATATTTTGGTGTATTCCAAGAATAAGGATCAACATGAAGAACAACTCAAGTTAGTGTTGGAGACACTACGAAGGGAGAAATTTTATGCCAAATTTAAGAAATGTGAATTTTGGCTTGATCGTATAGTTTTTCTAGGCCATGTGGTTACATCACAAAGAATTGAAGTAGACCCTGCTAAAGTTGAAACAGTAACCAACTGGTCCAGACCAACGAATGTAGGTGAAGTTCGTAGTTTCTTGGGATTGGCCGATTATTATCGGATGTTCATTGAGGGATTCTCCAAAATAGCTGGGCCGATGACTCAATTAACTAAGAAGGGCGTAAAATTTCAATGGACTAAGAGGTGTGAAGAGAGTTTTCAAGAACTGAAACAGAAATTGATTTCAGCTCCAGTTTTAGCTATACCAAAGGGTTCAGATGGATTTTCCATATACAGTGATGCATCCAAACAAGGTTTGGGATGTGTACTGATACAATTTGGAAAGGTGATCGCGTACGCCTCAAGACAATTAAAGCAACATGAGCAAAACTACCCTACACATGATCTAGAGTTAGCGGCAGTAGTACATGCTCTAAAAATATGGCGTCACTACCTTTACGGGGTAAAGTGTGATATTTATACTGATCATAAGAGCTTGAAATATTTTTTCACTCAAAAGGATTTGAATATGAGGCAGAGAAGGTGGTTAGAGTTAGTTAAGGATTATGACTGCACTATCCATTACCATCCCGGTAAGGCTAATGTAGTTGCAGGTGCCATTAGTAGGAAGACTGTGGGACAACTAGCAGTTTTACCCACAACTCAAGTGCAGTTGATTAAGGAGTTCGATAAATTGAATTTAGAAGTTGTCATTCCGCCAGCTCGAGTTCCTGCAAAGATTTCATCATTAAAGATTCAACCTACTCTTAGGGATCGAATCAAGGATGCTCAGGACAATGACCCATTTTTTAGAAAAATCAAGACGGAAGTTGGTACGAGCAATCGATAAAATTAGAGACAGAATAAAAGTAGCTCAAGATAGACAAAAAATCTATGCAGACCAACGAAGAAAGATGGTAGAATTTGAAGTTGGTGAGAATGTATTTCTTAAAGTTGCACCAATGAAAGGAGTTCTTAGATTTGGCAAGAAAGGAAAATTGAGACCTCGATTTATAGGTCCTTTCGAAATTCTAGACAGAATTGGGAACGTAGCTTACCGTCTGGCATTACCGCCTAGACTATCAACAGTTCATAATGTATTCCATGTATCAATGCTTAGAAAGTATGTACATGATCCAGAACATGTGATAAATTACGATACATTGGAAGTACTGAAAGATCTAACATATGAAGAGGCTCCTATGGAAATTATTGAAAGAAATGTACATGCACTCAGAAATAAGGAAGTTGCATTGGTTAAAATTCGATGGAAAAATCATGGAATCGAAGATGCTACTTGGGAGAAGGAAGATGAAATAAAAACCAAATATCCAGAACTTTTCGACTAAATAAGGTAATTTCGAGGACGAAATTATTTTAAGGAGGCAGGGATTTAACATTCCGGATTTTTATTGTATTTCCCTATGAGCTAAATTTGAGGTTTGACATTTAGCACATGAATAGTCCATGTCTAGTTTGGTCGTCACACTAAAAGTCCAAAAGTTGAACGATAAACTCGTACCACTTATTTACGTAAATGGTTTGTTTTGCTTAAGTATAATTTTTAGATTTTATCGTAAACTACTTGAGTCGTGTATTTTAGCTATTGAAATATATATATCGATATTATCTTCATTTTGTAGCTCGAATTAAATAAAATAATTTAGAATAAGAAAAAAAAAATGTTATCTCTAATATTTTATTAGTATTAGAACTAGTTGGTTTCAAATTTTTTATTTATAAAAGAAAGATAAAGGAAAAATGTTTTGGAGATTGGACGGTTGAAGAATTTAAAAGGACAAAACGTAATTAAATAAAATTTAAACCTCATAAATCCCATTTAACCAAGGATAATGACTTTAATTAACATCCATTACCTTGATTAACCTGAATGCATTGATTGGAATTATTGATCAATCTTTGGAATTGCCTTGGAGTTACGTGTGGAAGATGTATATATATGTGGTGTGAAATGAGAGTGTTTCTTTAAGAAATTTCATAAATTCCTTTCTAATACACACTCTATCCTTTTACATATTATCATTCTAAATTATATTTCAGATTTACTTGGTATCAAGTTGGGGTAAGAATACATTGTGCAAAGTGTTAAATTCTTATTTCTTGATATTTATGTAATTTTGACATGATATACTCCTAAGGCATTCGGGTCGACTATTATGTTAAATCCTACGGGATGGACCGTTTGGTGAAATATGTTAAATCCTACGGGATATGGGAATTCTTAAGTAATTCCTTGAGCTATTGGATGTCGCGACCAGTTTGCTCTAAATATAAGAAATGTTGGTATGTTCTGTTAATTTTTACGTTTATATCACGTTAATAAGGATATGCACGTATTTTTACTGAGTGTTTTTTCCGAAATACTCATTCTTACATTAACATTTCAGATTAAACGGATCATGCGGATGTGGAAGATTGACGAGTGATGCTTATGGGATCGCCGAGTAAAAGCCAGAATAATAAATTGCAAATTTTATTTTGAATGACATTTTTATATTAAATGTGGTACTCATTATTTTAATAGTTCTTTCTGTTAAGCACTTGACGTTTTATTTTAAATTTCAAAGTTATGATTTGAAATTGTAGTACGTAACTTGTTGTTCTAATAAGATCGGTTTGTCGGTCAGTCGTCAATTTTGAACAAAAGTGTGTTTCTGCTTCAATAAGAAAAAGAAATTTTTTTTTTTGGTAACACTCGAAGTCTATAAAAAGGTTAAAAAGATTTCGGGGCATTACACTTTGTCAACTTTACAGTCTCAAACTCCTCCAATTTTCACTTTTTTGACATCACTTCCTTCAAGAACTTGGCATAGTTAGGCATTTGGGCCAACGCATCTGCAAAAGGAATGTTGATGTGGATTTTCTTGAAGATCTCCAAGAATTTTGCAAACTGCTCATCAAATTTCTTCTTCATGAATCTCTGCGGGAATGGTAGTTTTGGCTTCAAAATAGGTGGATTGTTTGGAAATGAGATGGAATCAGGCTTATGGGTCTCTTTTGTTGCGTCTGCTTCCATCTTCTGCTTTTCAATCCACTCTTCCCATGTAAGTATGAAATCCAATGTAGGCTCTGTAACCTTTTTTTCCTCAACTTCTTTACCACTCCTTAATGTGATAGCATTGCAGTGCTCTCGCGGATTAACCTCCGTGTCACTGGGAAATTTTCCTTTCTGTTGGGACTGTAATGCAGTTGCTATCTGACCAATTTGCACCTCCAAATTCTTCACCGTGGCTCCCATGTTGGTCATGTGTGTCTCGATATTGTCAAGTCTAGACTTATCTTTGTTAAACCTGGACCTAGTCTCGGAAATGAAGGTTCCCAATATATCCTCCAATGATGGCTTTCGCTCAGACACCTGATTATTAAACCCTTGATAATAGTTGTTTCCTGAGTAGGTTCCCCTTTGATGGAAGTTCTGATCGTTCACATACTGAACTTGTTCATTCTCCCTTTCAGCCTTCTGATGGCCAGTGGATGTAGCCATAATAGATTTTGATTTCTTTTGCATTCCCTGTGATGTCAGTGCAGCTATTTGTGTAGTAGGAGATGACATCTGAGCTGCAAGAGTTGTAATGGGGTCCACCTCATGAAGACCAGCAACTTTTTTTGTATTTGAACGCTCACTTGGCCATTGGTAGCTGTTAGTAGCTATCTCATCCAATAATGCATAAGCGTCATTTGGAGTCTTGGTCATCAATGCACCCCCTGATGCAGAATCCACTATCGTTCTTGTTTGACCATTCAATCCGTTGTAGAAGAGTTCAATCTGCACCCAACTCTGAAAACCATGTTGAGGACATCTTCTAAGTAGATCTTTGAATCTCTTCCATGCCTCATAAAATGGCTCGAAGTCTGATTGTCTGAATTGACCAATTTCACTCCGTAATTGAGATGCCTTGGAGGGTGGAAAAAATTTTGTTAGAAATTTCTGAGCTAACCCCTCCCAAGTCGTGACGGAACCATATGGTAGTGACTGGAACCAAGCCTTGGCTTTATCCCTTAAGGAGAAAGAGAAAAGTCGAAGTTTAATAGCCTCTTCGATAACTCCATTCATCTTCACGGTATCACAAATTTCCAAAAAAGAGCCCAGATGGGCATTTGGATCTTCTGTCGGAGCTCCCCCAAACTGATTCTGTTGTACCATGTGTATTAGTCCTGGCTTTAGTTCGAAATTATTTGCAGCAATGGTTGGGTGTGCGATGCCTGAGTAGTTATCATGGACAACTGGTCTGATGTAGTCTCTAATGGCGCGCTGTTGAATGTTCTGATTTTCCATTGGTGGATTTTGTTCTGCCATTACTTCACGATTTTGTCTCTGAATACCCCTTAGAAATCTGAAAGTTCGTTCTGGTTCAGGATTGATAGGTAATGGTCCAACACTCCTCGATTTTCGCATAAACCTAAAATACGAATAACAAAAATATCAAAAGAAAATAAATCTAAATTAAAATAAAAGTTACTTGGTAATAATATTAGTAAAAATCAAATTAAACAATCCCCGACAACGGAGCCAAAAGCTTGTCACGCGTTTTCTATAAAGTGAATTTATGCCGCAAGTGTACGATGTCAAGTTTTGTAATATAGTATGAAAGTTAGGATGTCGAACCCACAGGGATTGTAATTTAATTCCACTAAGTACTATAATTATGCAACTTCTATTTTATCTAGACAATTGATGAATGATTGGTTGATTGTTTTAAACTAAAGTAATGAAATTTGTTGAGACAAAATTGAGGAATATAAGTTATCAAAATGAAGAAGCCTAGGGAATGATTTCACCAACTTTCAATTAAGATTCAATAATATCAAATTATCCAATTAATTTTCCAATATTTAAAAGCAAGAATCCAATTGTATTTCTCTCCCCTCTCTCGAGTGGCGACTAGAAATTAATCCTACAATTCAATCCCAATATCTCTATTCCGAATTAAAGCCTAGAATTTATCAAATTCCCGATTCTTTTGCGAAGTAAGCTTCATAGATTTTACACTTTCTCTCGAAACCCATAAAACCTACGTTGCGTCAATTCTATGATCACGCCTAAATTCCCCTCTCTGGAGTGCCGGAATTGACTAGCATCTATTCATTCAATTATTGATCAAGTATTTGAAAGCATTAAATTCATGACACAATTAAATATATTTGGAAAATCAAACATAAATAATTATAATATAATTAAATCATAATCTCAAGTTCGGTTACATCAAACCCTAGCTAAATTATTTAGTTCATGAAGAAATTCATAAAATCTAAACAATCTACAATGAAAAACATAAAGGAGGAGGTAAGAAAAACTCTTTTTGGAGTGTTGATCGAAGTCCCCTTTGATATTTCCACCCTTTCTTCACTTGATTTCTTCAAATTCTTCTTCTTATTGTTCTTGAAGATTTAGCCATTTTGTATCTTTTCCTCCTTCTCCAACCTCTAAAATTAGGTCTTTATGGTGGTATTTATAGTGTCCACAAGTTGCAAGACGGAATAGGGTTGGATCCGGCCGAAAATCTTTTAAAATTTTAAAATTTCTTATTTCTCGGGTCGGGCGCCCAGATTGGGCGCCTGGGCGCTTCGTATTCTACTGATTTTCAGCATTGTGGGCGCCAAGGTGCCCGGTTCGCTGAAATTCAGTTTACGCTTCTTTCAATATTTTTAACATAGCTCTTTCTCCTGATATTCGATTGAGATGATTCAAGTTGCGTTGCAAAGCTAACTCAAAGACCTACAACTTTGCTTCAGACATCATTCTCCAATTCAATCATTTACTATGTCAAAAATGAGTCTAAATATGAGACTAAAAATCTGGGGCAAAACTTTTCGGTTGTAAATTGATTTGTGATCATATTTTGACTAAATTTGATCCCTTTGACATCTTTCCTCATCCAATTTGCTCTAATCACTTTCAAATCTTCATCGTGAGGTTCGGTATAACTTTTCAATATTTGTACTTTAGTCCCCGAACTTTAGATCTCTTACAATTTAACCCTTTCCTTTCCAACTTTTGTTTATTTTCTTCAATCTCATCAACTTACATCACAACATCAAAACACACATAAAAACACTTTAAACCCTCTCAAGAATGACAAAATAACGAATTAGGTGACATAAATATCATGAGTGTAGAACACTCATCACTAGCAAAATTATATCTATATTCCTCTAACCTAATGCAAGTGTATGTAGACTTTACATTGAGTCGTTGAACTTAATTGCTAAACATACATAAGTAGACCCACAATTAATTGCTAAAAGTGTATTAATGTTGTAGCCTTTTTTTTTTTTTTTTTTTTTACTTATGAATCAAATTACTAACTACCGCATATATGACATGTAGAACGACTACAATTAGCATTACTCTATTTGAAAACATTTTTTTCAAATCACTACTCTATCTTTGCCAAGAAATTAAGTATCAATACTTGAGTCGGCAAAGGTCAAGATAAAATCTCATACAATTTAAGAGCGATGATTCTGTTATTGAAAATGTATTCGGGAAATTAAATAATTTCCCAACAAGTTATTCATACATAAACTCTGCAGTGGGTCATCAAAAGATAAATTAATTACACAGCCATGGAGAATAGTCATATTTTCAACTCACATACGATACATTTTCCATTTAATTCAGTTTGAAATTTAAAATGTACAAAATGCTCAAGGTAAAAATGAATCAATGTCGCGTGAGCTAGGACTCCTACTAATATAATTACACCTGTAATTGTAAAATAGAAATTTCCAGTCAAAAAATAATATCTAAAACTTCATAAACACTGAACCCAAAATTCAAAAAGCACTAGAGAAAATTAGCTGAATAGTCAAAATTGGTAGGCGGGCGGCAAATTTGGACCACGGCCTAATTCAATAATAATAATAGTAATAAATGTTGAAATTAATTATTATGGGATAAAATTAATCGTACAAATAAATTTGGAGTTGAGATAATTTTTCTTAGGGCATTCACTTTGCATTATTTGGGTAATTTGCTACTTTTATTTCCCTTTTGATAAATTTATTGTTTGTGTAGTTGTTACTTATTTTCACAATAATTTATTGAACCAACTAAATCACCATAGATAGAAATTATAATCCATGATTAAGGTTGGTCGGTCGGTCGATAAATATTTCAATCCAACTGCTATATATAATGGAGTTGGCAAAGTGATATAGATGAAGCACATGTAAACTATACAATTTCTCTCTCGGAAATTGATGTAGTCACTTTCGCTGGTTCAGTGGGAATGGTCGGTATTTTCACGAAACATGGCAAATTTATGACATGGAGTGCATCATTACCAGAAAACACATATGGACAAAAACACATGCATCATCAAATTCTTTACTCTTTTGAAGAAAATTTCAACCACTAATCATAGTGTAACACAACTAATATTGAAAGCGCACTCGATATCTACCTTACAAGTTGCAATCTTAAAAAGGTATTGAATGTAGCACAATGGAAAATTATTTTCCAAAGTAATCATTTCAACAACCAAAGAGTTTTACTTTAGTCCATTACTTACTTTTTTAATCCAAAGACATGAATAGTCTTATCATGCCTTCGTTAAAACAAATCATGAGAATAAATTAGAATTGTTTCGTTGAAGCCTTGTATTGTAAATGCATGATATCTACAAGTGTTACATGGGTTGAGCAATGAATAGAGAGACTTGAACGAGCTCGCGAGTGACTTGCGTTTTAGCTATAAAATACAATTTTTTGTTAAAAAAGAGGTGAGTTGCGAATGGCTCACTCTACCATGGAATGAGCGCAATCCATTCCATGAACAAGTATGAACAGAGTCAAGCCCAGAGGTGGGTGAGTCGAATGACTTGATTCTAATATCCTACTTGGTAGCTATTTTCATTTGTTTTGTAGAAAAATTATGTACATTATGTTGTCATCATGACAGCTGCCTTTACTGATAAATCCAAGTGAAATTACCTTTATACCCCTTTACATTTATTTCATTGATTTGTCAGGTATACTACGAAGAATGGCATGGATCGGAGCCGGAGTCCTGCACTCAAGAAAGCAAGTCCGGAACACCGTGACCCAAACTTTGAAATTGATGTAGCTGCTCCAAATTCTATAAAATCGAGACTCCAAGACCTACGAAGACCATATTTTGGCAGTACCACCACATATGCTGGGAGTGTCATTTTAGATAATTTACTCTCTGCCCAGTCAAAAAGCAAGGCTGCAATGAGCCCACGTTACTGTTCCTAAACCCTAAAATTTCTAAAAATGCCAAGAAAATGGCTACCAAACACGGTGTAAAATAAAAATCAAACAGTCGGTAAATAAGAGGAATTGTATTATTTTTAAAACTTCAACTGCGACTTCGCCCCATTTAACACCCAACGATATAACAACATAAATGTCTCTCACTCACTCTCTTTCTTTTTCTTTTTTTTTTTTTTCAATTTACCACTTATTATTTATTTTTTTGGAAAAATAATGGAGAAGCTACAAAGAGGCTTCCTTGGATAGTAGGATGGTGACAATTTAAACGGCTTCTAGAATAACACGTTAGGGTAATGCTACATGTACACACACACTTTTACACAATCTTTTACACCTCTCTCACATGGAGGGGGGTCCACGATTATTTTATTATGTGTGGGCCCCCTTCCATGTGAGAGAGGTGTAAAAGATTGTGTAAAAAATTGTGTACACTTAGCATTATTCTAAAACTTTTGGGTTCTGGATTCTCGAGATATTCATATTTTGACTCAAACCAATTAAATATTACATGAAAAAAGTAAAATAATTTACCAATTCAATATTTTTGTCTAAGCATGTGCCTCAGCACCCACTCCATTTTTTCTCTTCCTCACGCGAAATCCTTCCTCAGCAAGAAAGTAGAATCCCCAACCCCTACGCCTACTTCACTAATTCCTTAAAACTCCCCATTTCACCAACAAACATAAACGCGTGCCATCAACTACACCAAGCAAAACAAAACAAAACCCACCTGAAATTCTTGAATTTCTCCACCGCTTATTAATGTTCCTTGTGACTTTTTTCTGATTCACGGACATAAAATCTTGGCCGCGTTTTCTTACCTAAAGTTCTGTATAATACAGCTGAAAGATTGAAACTTTACCTCCGCCATGCACGACGGCGGCCACCACCACGAGGATCCTGAAATGCCTTCCCTTGACCTGCAGAATCTGAAGGTAATATCGGCTCTCGGCCGTGGGGCGAAAGGCGTAGTTTTCTTGGTACAAACAGAGAAGGGAGAATTACTTGCTCTGAAAGCAATACTAAGATCTTCGGTTGAGAAAGGGAAGGTCACAAGCAATATCGATCCTAATGAGTACAGAAGAATTTGCTTCGAAAGAGAAGTATTGAGCTCTTTACATCATCCACTTCTACCCAAACTTAATGGAGTTTTACTCACAGAGAAAATTGTTGGATATGCAATTGATTACTGTCCCGGTCGTGATCTCCATTCATTGAGGAAAAAGCAAACTGAAAAGATGTTCTCCGATGATATTATAAGGTAATTTAATCTTCATATCAGTATCCACAATACTGTAATGTGATATATACATTTATTGAAAAAAATTTGCTCTTTTTTCAGATTTTATGCTGCAGAATTGGTGCTGGCATTGGAATATCTTCATGGATTGGGAATTGTCTACAGAGATTTGAAGCCAGAAAATGTAATGATTCAAGAAAATGGGCATTTAATGCTAGTGGATTTCGATCTATCAACTAAACTTTCTGTAAAATCACCAGAAATCCGTTCAGAGAGAAAATTAAAATCCAGTCCAAAATCGGAGCCAAGGAAGAAGAAAAAGATGATATCCCATCTCTTCAAGGTCCGCGACTCGGGCGTTTCGCCGGCCGACTCGGTCCATCCGAAGGAAATCGGCGGCGACACGGTAGATTCAGACTCTGACTCGGTGGAGAAGTCCAACTCATTCGTCGGAACAGAGGATTACGTGGCGCCAGAGATCATATTAGGTAACGGCCACGATTTCGCAGTCGACTGGTGGTGCTTAGGTGTCATGTTGTACGAAATGCTTTACGGAAAGACGCCGTTTCGGGGGGAAAACCGGAGAGAGACATTTTTCCGGATTTTATCGAAGCCGCCGGATCTTACCGGAGAATTAACGCCGTTAAGGGACTTAATCGGAAAATTGCTTGAAAAGGACCCACGAAAGAGGATCTCCGTTAAGGAAATCAAGAGCCACGATTTTCTTAAAACGGTTGATTGGGATTTTATTTTGGAGATGCCCCGGCCGCCGTTCATTCCGTTACTGCCGGCGAATGAGGACATGGATGGAAATGAGGTAATTGATGTGGAGTCTTATGTCCAAGGGGTGTTTGAAGTTGGTGAAGATAAGAATATAGAGAAAAATAAAAAATCAGAAAGTAATAAGAATAAAGATGTGTGGGTTGAAGGATTTAATCATCCCGCACAAATTCAAAATAACGATTTTTTGATATTTTAAATATTGTAACACTAATTATATTTATTACTATACATGGATGATGGAAGGATATCATTACATATTAAAATTACAAGAATAATTATATATTTCATTTAGATGAATTTTATGGTCTAAATTATTATTATTTTTTAATACTCGAGTCTATGTGATGACGTTAATAAACTTGAAATATTCGATAACTTGAATGAACGTCTTGTGACTTTTTTAAGTGAGAATCTAAAAGTTTGCGAGCAAGATTTTAGTGGCTCAAACACTTATTTGTGAAGAGAAACTAATTCAAATTGTAGTTTTTAATGTTTATGTCGATCTATCATTAAAAAAAAAATTATGTTTCACTCAGATTAAGCGTCCTTCCTTTTAGGGGGTGTTTGATAGAGATTAAAATTTAATTTTTAGTAAATTGTGACATAAATTTTTAAAATGTGTAGTTAAAAAAGCTGTGAGACCCATGAAAGATGTGATTAATATTAATTGTTTGACTTTGATTTAAATTTAAATTTAATCAGAAACAAATAGAGCCTAAGGCACCGTTTGGTAACCATTATTGTAGAAAAAAATGCATTCTTTGTGTCAAACCACACCTTTTTTGTGGTTGAAAATGAAGGAAAAGTTATTGATGTGATGAAAAATATTATTTTATTGATGAATGTGTGGTTAAAAATTAGTAGAAGAATGAGAAAGAAAAAAAGAATGGATACCAAACAGAGGCTAAATATGAGTTTTTATCATATACAAGAATGATTTCGGTTCAACTAATATTTTCAAAATATAGTTTTCAACTTCTCTTTTGAATAAAGTCGAAACCCCCATACCTACGGCGTGTTCGGTAGAGATTAAAATCGGATTAAAATTGAAAAACTAGCCGTTATTGTTGACTTTTATTAGACGAGCGGGACCCAATAACGGCTATATTTTCAATTTTAATTGGATTTTAAGTTTTCTCAAACATGCTCCTAATATTAGAACACTATTTTGATTTTTATTTTTTTTATTGAAAACAAAAATTAGGAAATTTTCCTACAAAATCCTAGAAAAAATAATAGCTTTGCTTCGCCGCCCACCTATGACTTAGATTTTGAATCCGATTAGGCGAAATTATTTCCTGCCATAACTAGCACCGCAATGGGCAACAACTTGCAAATGCAATTGTTTCTCGACTGCAGTTGATTTTTTCCCCCAACGCCAACCACCCATCGATGCCACAAACACGTTTCACTAGGAAGTGTAAATGCACGATTAATCACACAACAAACCAGGAATTCGACATCAATTCTATCGTAATCCCAAGTATAACTAGATCATGACTTCTAACCAATTCATTGTCCTCGTAGTAAATAAGGATACAATCATCAAGTGACCACATGAAAGCAACACTTAGTACATCATATAGTTACATGCCATGCGAACCAAGTCAAGTATTTTACCAGGGAACTCCTGCATTCAGACTATAATAGAGACATTTGATAAGGTAGGTCACATATGGTACAAAACCTAGATGAATGCAAAAAGACCGGGTAAACATGAACAAAAGCAAGTACCAAAATTACCTTGATTAAAACGAGCACAGGTTTTAAGGAGTAGAGGAGAATGGGCAAATTGTGCATAAATTTAGACCACAAATAGAAACGAACAAGAAATAGAGCAATGCAGGAAAAAATGTAGAAAGTAAATTAAATTGTCGTTGCATAAAGTAGCATGCCACAGTTTAAAAAACTTCAGAATACGAACAAAATCGCCCAGATCAGTGTCCCGTCAAATATTCTAATACAACCTAATGAAGTAAATGAAAAACAACTGCTATTGCAAAGCTCACTCATCCTCTTGGCTACGCAACCTAGCGAGTTTGTTGGTCACAACAACATCCAACTGCGCCGCACGCTCAACAATTTCCTTTCTTTTCTTTGTAGACACATTGTGAGCTATCTCCGCACAGTATGTCCTGAAAATAAACAAACTAAAGGATTAGATATACATTTTTTATATACAAGACAGAGAGAAGAATTATAAACCTGTTGTGCATCATCAAAATTTCAAGTTCTTTGGCATTGTGGACAACAAATTTCTTAAATCCATTAGGGAGATAATGGCGAGTCTTCTTGTCTGAACCATAACCAATGTTTGGCATCAGTGTGCATCCTTTAAATTTTCTCCTGACACGTGAGTCAATACCCTTGGGCCTACGCCAGTTTGTCTATAACAAAACCAAATATCAAGAATATTATCCAACAGTTGAGCCAACAATAGGCATTAAAGAGATAATGGAATTCATGGAGGATCAATACTCGATTGGTATTGGGGAAACTAAAGTGTCTCCAAACAGATAAGCACTTGGACATACAGAATAATTGATTGTATTAAAATGCATAATTCCTATTTATAATTCTTTAATGAGCATATCATCATAAGATGACAACTGAACCTTGGGGAGTATAGGCATAACATTATGCACACAAACTGGATTATAATTATCCATACAAGTTAATTTGACATTGTTATTATCTGAAACGATGATCTAAAATCAATTTGACACCCTCATCATGCAACAAAAAGTTCGTGTTCTTGATCAGTATTAATCCATAATAGTAGGTAGAATTTCATATTCAAGCATTGGGGAGTTTTTACCTGTAGAACCTCAAGGAGGTACTGCATTACACGATAAGGAGAAGCATAGATAAAGTGGACAAGAAGGGTACCTTCAGGGAGACATATCGATCACTCTCATGCCTCTTGAACTTCTTGACACGCTTCTTGATAATCTTCTTGTAGAGCAAAGGAACAGCCATTGTTTCTACATGAGTATTACCAATTTGCATTACCAACTATTATAGCAAAATTCACGTATAGGGGGAAATAGGAACGGACAACAGTACATTTATAAATTTTTCAGCAAAATGAATAGTAGCAGATAATCGCCAATATATTAACACAGCTCAAAAATCAGCTTGATCTGATAATAAATTTTCAAGCCTGCTGCATGTACTGTATCTGTGTTTACATGTAGCACATTCTGCCTTGGAAGGTTCTCCAAGGTCAAATAATTAATAAGTAAACTAAACATTCAGCATACCAAAAGTAAATGGCTGAACCATTTCTAATTCGTTAATCTATTCCAGCTCTAACAAAACTGACTCGGAAAATACCCTAAATTTAATAACCATAACAGAGATCTCAAAAATTGCTCCCTAAAAAAGGTTCCATTTCAGGTAATTTAGTTTTCCATAATTCAAATGAAAATAAACGATGCCAATCAAATCGAACTTCGAGAGCAGATAAGACATCAAAAATCTGAATAAATGTGCATATAATGAAAAATAACGCTGTAAAATGAAAGTGCACATTAAGCAAACGCAAAAAAACAGTATGAGAAGAAAAAAACAAAGTGAAGCTGCGTCTGCAGGTAAGTCCCCCATTGTATACATAATAGTATGAGTGCCAGAGGAAGAGGAAGAGTAGAGCTAACCTGGTGGTGGCGCCGCAGCGAGATCTCCTACTGAGTGGTGGAAAATTGAGTTGCACGGAGGTGATGAAAGCGTGAGCTAGGGTTTTGAGCTTTTGTAGTGGGTGTTGTTAGGTTTAGCATTTAGTCCTATTTTTCTGTATATTGGACTGGGCTGTCTACCTTCAAAAGAAGCCCAACTCCTAAATTGCCTAAGTCCAGTAATAAAAATTGTTGAACATTAACCCATAAAAGCTAAAAGGTTAACAATTAAGCACATGTTCATCTTCCACTCTTTCAAAACTCTTTTTTCTATATAATCATTTTCAACCATATATTTACACAATAAAATTTGAGAAAATTATACACAGCCCTACTTTTAAATTACTATTTTCATAAATCCCGATTCAAGTTTCATATTGCAAAGTTCATGTTTTAATTATTAATTTAAAAATATTTTTTTATTTTTATATCTATTTACAATAAATTAATTTATATATACTCCCCTACCCTATATACCCCCAACCAAACTCTAAATCAATTGAACACATCTCCTTTCCTCTCAACCTATTTCTTCTCCCGTCTCTATAATCAACGTCGCCGCCGCCGCTTCTTCACTTCCTCCCCCTCACTCGTCTTCACTCTCCCTCTCATCTCTTCTGTCTGGGCTCCATCATCGGCCGACACTGTTATGCGATGGCGGTTTCTCAGGCGGCTCCCTTCTCCTCCTCTTTTCCCCTCTTCTCCCTCCAGGCCATTCCCATCACCGCCTCCACCCCTTTCTCTCTCTCCCTTCACCCAAAAGAAATGGCCATCCCAGCCGCTTCCTTCGCCACCAGATCTGAAACGCGATGGTGGTGATTGGGTTATTTTTGTGCTGTGGTGATACGATATGGGACGATGGTGGGCTGCACGTCATTGTTGGGATTCGCACCGCCATTGAACATTACTGCAATCTTAGGTACGATTCTTATCTACTGTTGGTGTGGCCGTGGGTTTGGTATTTTTCGATTCCATTTTTTTGGTGGTGTTTGCATTGTGGTGGCGGTTTGTGGTGCCATGAAGCTACGATCTGAGTTAACGCCCGCAGCAATGATTTGTGATGGTTTTTACAGGTGGTAGTGGTGGTGTTGGAGGCGGGGCGGGGCGGTGCGGTGGTTGTACAGTCATTTGAGATGAGGTTGTGGATGGATTTTGCAGGTGGTAGTGGTGTTGTTATTGAGGTGGTGGAGACGGTGGTGCTGTTGTGGGCTTGTAGATGACTTGGTGAAGGCAATTTTGTTGTTGGTCATGTGCAATGGCTGTGGCTGTGGGGGCGGTCGTGGCGACTGTCGGGGTGGGGATGAGATGAGTTGAGGGTGGGTAGGTGTCTGTGACCTAGAAATTGTGACCGTGACTCACTGTAACAGAGTTGTGACCAACAAAAATTTTGATTTTTTCAATCTGTGACCTATAAAAAATTTTAATTCGTGGTGGAGAAATAATCTGTGACCATAAAATTCGGTGGTCACAAATGTAAAATTAGGTGGTCACAATATAAATTTTGTGACCTGTGACTGATGAACAAATTGTGACTTTTAATTTTTTAAATTGTGACCTATGAAAATTTTGAATTGTAACCTAAAAAATTTCGCCTGAGTTGGACCAATTACAAGAATCGGAGAAGTCGCCGGAATAAAGCGGCGGCGGAACGATCATCGAAATAGTCATCGGAATCAGAGCAATCACCGGAACGGTCGTCGAAGTAGAGTTGTGATTGAAAAGGTCGTCGGAATAATCACCGGTGCTGTAGGGGTGGTGGAGGTGACGGTGAGTTTATTATATTATATTAGAATTAAATATTAATAATAAATTGATTTAATAATTATTATTTCATGAATAAAAATTTAAAGAAACATGATTTTTGAAATTTGAAACTTGTTTATGTATTTTTTTAATTGGTGAAAGTAAAATACCCGATTTATGTATTGTTCCCATAAAATATTCTATACGTAAATTAAAAATTTTCACTTCTTTTTAACCATAGTTCTCAAGAAATTCACTATTTAAAACAATATTTAAAAAAAAAAAAAAAAAGACCACCAAACAAGGTCTAAAATTAACATGTCAAATCAAGTGACTAAAAGGATTAACTTAATTCAACTTAAAGTTCAAAAAACGAGAATTTCGTAAAATTCATAAATAATATTAATCATTTTATCGGTCATTCTAAAAAATTCCCCTCTTTATCACTCTGTCAAATGTCAATGCATATATTTTGCGACTTGATTCTTGAGGAAACATATTTTTTGGGTCAATTTGAGAGAGAGACCAAAAATTATGTGAAAACCGAAGAATACTACAAATTTGATGTAGCTGAAAATTACTGTTACTTAATATCATTGTATTTTTTTTAAAAAAAAAATTACACAATATTTTTAAAACACAATTATTCTCGAATTATAGCAAAAATTATCCCGACACTAAGCCCCATTAGTTCTCGAATTTGTAATGAAATTTTTATACGGAGAGAATTCATAAATAAGAGATTTAGTTTTACCAATTTCAAATTTAAGAAATTAAGTTTAAAATTTCAAAATTCGGGAATTTTTTAAAATTTTATTTATAAATAAATTAATTAAATATATATTTTATTAATTAAATATATTAAGGTCACAATTTCATATAATTTGGTCACAAATTACTATTTTCATGTCACAAATTATTTTACGGTCACAATTCAAAAATTTTATAAGTCACAAATTGTTCATCTGTCACAAATAAGGGATTGAAACGTCACAAATCATTTTACGGCCACAATTCAAAAAATTTATATGTCACAATTTGTTCATCGGTCACAAATTAGAAATTTTATAAATCAGATATTTTATAGGTCACAATTTGTTCATCGGTCACAGATAAGAAAATTTATACGCAACTTGTTCATCGATCACAAATCACAAATATCATAAGTTACAATTTAGTAGATAGTCACAAATTGTCAAATTAATTAACAATTTTTTAGGTCACACATTATTTTTTTGTCACAATTTATCTTTTTCAATGGTCACGTATTGTTTATTGGTCACAAATTAACCAATTTAATGGTCACCAACGACCAAATAATCTGTAACCATCACCAACCACGAACTTGTGCCCACCACCTCACCATTCCCTCTAACAGCACCACAATCGCTAGAACCACCTCTTGACCACCATTTTCAAATAAAAAACTATCACTGTCGTCACAAGATTCACCACCATTAAATCAAAAAAAAATCACCGCAACCGCCAAATCCAGCACCAACGTCGACAAAATAAAAACCACAACCTCTACCAGATATAACAAAACCACCACAACCGCCACCCAAACACCGCCAACAAATCAGATCCAAAATGCTAGCATCTTGCACCACCGCCACAACCTAAACTACCTCTAGCATCACATCCACTAGCACCACCACATCAAAAACCATAACAAAATCTCCATAATACGACCACAAAAATGTCATCAACATCGTTAGATCCTCCAAGAACATTCTGATGGTGCCCACAATTTCCTCACACACGAAAATAACCACCAAAAAATGCAGGAGCATACGAGAACACCTCCCCGGAATACGTCTCGAGCGGTCGCCGCCGTGCTGCTAACAGTGTCGCGGTGACAGCAAAAATGTTGTCAACAACATTAGATCCTCCAAGAACATTCTGATGGTGCCCACTATTTCCTCACACACAGATACCACCACCAAAAAAAGTCGGAGTATACGAGAACACCTCCCCGAAATACGTCTCGAGCGGTCGTTGCTGTGCTGATAGTAGTGTCGCAGTGACGGCCAATCATTTCAATATTAACAGTAACCTGCATTTTTCCATCTCTATTTTCGCCATGGCTCTACCGTGGGTGAGAGAGAGAGAGAGAAAGGTGAGAGAAGAGAGAAGAGGAAGAGGTTTAGAGAGAGAAATATAATTAGAGTTTGAAATTGAAAGTGTATGATAGATTATTATTAATATTAAAAGTTTGAATTAATATCTGATTTTTGTATAAATAAAGTTTATATCTGAAATTTGAAATTGAAACTTTAAAATTCTGATTTTGTGTAATTTCTTATTTTTAGATTTTTGTTTAAATTTTTTAAGTTCGACAACAAGTTATTGGGCCTTGATTACCAAAGGCCCAATAGTCAACCTCAATAACAAGGCTTCAATCTTTACCAGAGGCTCAGTAATTTTCACTCATTTTTTTCACCACGCAGTAAAAAATCAACTTTGATAAGTACAGTAATTATCACAATCAACCCTATCTTGGTTTCAATACATAAACGTTTTTTCCTTACACGATAATTAAACACTATACAAGACAATATACTCATGTTTAGTTTAGTTAAAAAAAGTCGATAAAAACTTCACAGTATCTACAACTTTTATCGACCTTTTAATCATACATTTCATCAATTTTTATCAAAATTTACTAAAAAAATGATTTTTATTTAAATGGTACCGATGTTAAATTTCATTGCAACATGTCGATTTAACAAATAGGAGATTATCGTGACTTCATAATTAAACTAACCCCACTAAAGTTCCATATTTCAAGTTTGAAAAATGTTATTCATCCCCAATGGAGGTGCATCCCCAATCTATGTGGATGTAAGTGATTGATTAAACGATAGGTGAAATTAAATGACTTATTTAATTTCATCTATCATTTAATGTCACATAGACTCGGGATGCATCCCCACTGAAGATGAATAGCATATCTCTTCAAGTTTGGGTGGAGAATTTCCGAATCCAAGATCAAAAGATGTTGGAGAATAAGAAATAAGTTGAAAGCTTCCAAGAACACTTTTGTGTGTGTCCCCATTACACTTGTATTGCATGAAATGAAAGGAAAAAGTAATTGGAGTCAATTTTCAAGACTTTACTCAAATAAAATATTCATGATTAGATTGATTAAATTAACATGATTTAGTCAAAATATTTCTACCTATTTACGAGTTGTTCTAACCATGCCAACAACCCATGCCACCTTTACGTCAATTATGATGTTTACAGACCAAATTATTATGCTTATGTATGTCTTGGATTCGTGTCGGACATAGATAGTAAGCTCGTTTAGCATGATTTAGAAAGAAGCTAAAATGAGCTTTTAAAACTTATCATTTGACGTACCTTTTTTTATAGGTCATGTTTGATTTTTATTATTCAAAACTCATTTTCAACGATACAATCTCAAATAAAATATCTTGCACGTAAATTCAAAATAATTCTTACTTTTTATCAACGCGTTCCTGATGATTCACTGTTAGAAAACTCATTTTAATGAAATAATGGGCATCAAATAGGGGTTTACGCTCGTTTTGTTTAAAGTATTTAACAAACTCGGTTACATTACATGAAGTAAAAGAAAAAAAAATGGAAACTTACATTTGGACATCATTAGTGAGCAAAGCTCGTCCTGTAGGAGGGGATTTGATGATTTTTTGCACTATTGAGTATGATAGTGAAGTCAACTGTTGGAAAAATAGAAAATGAGTAAGTTTTGGAGTGAAAATGTGGAAAAGACAAATAGACAAAGTCATGTTTTTGGTTTGATGCAGCTTACCTTCTTTTTTTGACCTATTCATGAGTATTTATGGTGACATTGTACTAAAGAAGTCATGTATTGATTGAGTCTTTGTCATTATTCTATACCGTTTTCTTATAAATGGAATAACCTAATTAGCAGTGGTTTCCTTAAGTATTTTTCAATTATTCTTTCGTGTTTTGGATAAATATTTCAAAATTCAAATGTCTACTTATTAGATAAATCCTAGTGTAATGAGGCTCCAACTGCTAAAGTTGTCATAACACACGATGACTAAGAGTCCAAGTCATAGAGGTTCAACGATAGGCTCTCGTCCACGTTCATATTGAAGCTCGCCTCTTATGTATAGTTTCGTGGAAGGCTCGCCTGAAGTCAAAGTTCGGCCAAAAGTTAATCTCTATGCGAAGACTTTGCAAAATACATGATAATACCATCACAAATACAAATTTGACAAATAACGATGTCAATAATGTCACGTCATTGTCAAGCGAGGCACGTTGACGTCAAACGAAGCCCCACAAAAAAAAATCTTAAATTTCAATGGAGCCAAGAACTAATAGCTCCCACCTCCACTTTTTTCACACGAATCCCAGCCCTTTACAATTCACAACTAGTTGTTCGTGCCATAACCAGAAATCAACAAAACATACAACACTCATTTCACATGTCTAATTATCAATGAGAAAAATGCTAAATGTGTGTTTTTGCTCTACATTATGTTTTGACATCTCCTATGCAATACAATCTGGACAGTGATATGAAAAAATGTTGGAAAAATCAAAAGAGATAATAGTGCAAATGTTAAAGAATGTAAACAATGATATAAACCATAGCATGATTGTTATCAACACAATTCACGGTATATGTTTAGTTGACATTACATATATCTTAAAGTTTGTCACCCATTCATCTCCTCTTCCATCTAGGCATAAAATTATATGAAATACGATAAAATAAAATAAAATAAAATAAATTATAGTGCAATCCACCTGCCAAGTTGTGGAATGAAGAAAGGCTAAGGTAATTTACCTTTTAATTAGGATTTTACTATTAATTTACTCCTTAATAGGAAAATTTTAGTTTGAAAAGAATTTTCTTTTATTTAACCTTACATTCATTACACTTTTTGCTGGCTTACAATTACATTAATCGAATAGCATCAAAACCAACTCGATATAAATATTTCACCAACTTTAGCAGTAATCGAAATTCATTACTTTATCGTATATTTTCCAAAAATACTACTTTTTCATAAAAATTATTCTTAAAATATCTACTTCAAATATGCTCTTAATATTGACCATTCGACCCTTAAAACATCGCCGTTTCGATCGCGGAGCTTGATCGTGCATTTAAACAGTTGACCAACAACACGTCAAGCACTATGCACGCTCTCTCTTAATCCACGTGTCATATTCTAATTGGGTTAAGAAACGTCCACACCTCTATTTAACCATCTCAAGATTAGCACAATCTTAATGTATCTTAATTCTAATTGAAGCCATGGCATCTCTTAATCCATTCATTTTCATGGCCACGGCTTTGCTAATCTCACCGGCCTATTCCCTCACCTGCACGTCACAGACCTTTACACAAGGAAACCCACGGTTCACAAACTGCACCGATCTTCCAGTACTCAAGGCATATCTCCACTGGACCTATGACCCAACTGCCATGCCCAAACCCACCCTCTCCGTTGCCTTCATTGCCCCTCCGGCCAAGTCAGACGGCTGGATTGCTTGGGCTCTGAACCCAACTGGCATGGGCATGGTGGGGTCTCAAGCACTCGTTGCATTCAAGGATTCCAATGGATCCATGGTTGTCAAAACATATAATATCTCGTCTTACAACTCTATAGTCGAGTCGAAGATATTTTACGACGTGTTGGAGAAGAAGGCGGAATTTTCCAGCGGGGCGATGAGAATATTCGCCAAACTTGCTTTGCCCAGTGACGCAACGGAGTTGAATCAGGTTTGGCAGGTTGGTTCTGCGGTGAGGAATGGGATGCCAGAAAATCATGATTTAGGGTCGGATAATTTGAACGCAAAAGGCCGATTGTCGTTGGGGAGTGAGGCCACCGCATCGACGCCGTCGCATGCTCCGGCACCGTCGCCGACTGCCGGGAGTGGGAATGGACGGCAAAACGGGAATGCTAATGGAAGTTCGAGGATTGAGGTGTATGGGGCTTTGGTGCTACTTCTGGTGATTCCATTAATCCACTGGTTTTAGATTTTAGGGTTGTGATTTTTCAATTTTCATATACATTATTGGGATAAAAAATTAGGAGGTGAAATATTATTTACATATTCCACTTATTTAAGTAGATGGGAATAATAGCAAATTTCTTGTTTCGTTATTATTACAATTATATTTGACGAAAAAAAAAACTATATGGCAATGACATGATATCTTCGGATGTTTCAATATCTTTCGTCCCACAACTTTTTTGTAAAATATAAGCATCATTTGTGTGATATCGATCTTATGGGATAAACATGATTAGGAAAGAGGGACGAGATGAATGATATGTTCATGCATATTAAACATGCCATGTAACTTGCATTAATACTTCTCAAAATTCAAATTTTCAATTTTCTGTTTCAAAAAATAAATATTTGCTGCAATCACTTTCCATGTTTTGTTATTATCCGTTCTTAGAGTCGAGTTTCATCAAATTGTAAATTATAAGGGAAAATTAAAGTGGTGACATCAAGAAAATACATTATTAATTAATGTCTTTATTTCAATACCTTTATTTAGCTGTAAAGGATTTGGTTCCTTGAGATCCCAAATGTTTGTTAATCCTACAATTAATGGGCACATTTTTCCAACTTTCTTTTACATCGATTTGTTTTTAAATATTGCTAATAATCCACCTCACATGTTTGGTAACATGATTTTAAAGTATTGGATAATAAATACTGAATCTTGCTATATCTTTCTATATATAAAAAGTGCCTATTTAACGGAATTTGTTGGTTTAACGGAAAAACTAACGGAATTTGTTGTTTTAACGGATTATATAACGGAATTTCTTGTTTTAAACCGGCAGCTGCACATTATTTCAGTGTTTTTATCATAACTTTGTATTCCGATATTCGATTGAGGCGATTCAAAATGCGTTGGAAAGCTAACCCATCTGGCTACAACTTTGATTCAGACATCATTCTCCAATTCGATCACTTTCTATGCCAAAAATATGTCTCAATATAACGGACTATGTAATGGAATTTTTTGTTTTAAACAGGCAGCTGCACCTTCCTTCGGTGTTTTTATCATAACTTTGTATTTAGATGTCCGATTGAGGCGATTCAAAATGTGTTGGAAAGCTAACTCATCTGGTTACAACTTTGATTCAGACATCATTCTCCAATTCGATCACTTTCTATGCCAAAAATAGGTCTCAATATAACGGACTATGTAACGAAATTTCTTGTTTTAAACAGGCAGTTGCACCTTCTTTCAGTGTTTTTATTATAACTTTGTATTATGATGTCCGATTAAGGAGATTCAAAATGAGTTGGAAAGCTAACTCATCTGGATACAACTTTGATTCAGACATCATTCTCCAATTCGATCACTTTCTTTGCCAAAAATATGTTTCAATATAACGGACTATGTAACAGAATTTCTTATTTTAAACATGCAGCTGCACCTTCCTTCAGTATTTTTATCATAACTTTGTATTCCGATATCCGATTGAGGCAATTCAAAATGAGTTGGAAATCTAACTCATTTGGTTACAACTTTGGTTCAGACATCATTCTCCAATTCGACCACTTTATATGCCAGAAATAGGTCTCAATATAACGGACTATGTAACGGAATTTCTTGTTTTAAACAGGTAGCTGCACCTTATTTCAGTGTTTTTATCATAAATTTGCATTCCGATGTCCTATTGAGGCGATGCAAAATGCGTTGGAAAGCTAACTCATCTGGCTACAACTTTAATTCAGACATCTTTCTCCAATTCGATCATTTCCTATACCAAAAATAGGTCTCAATATGAGACTAAAATACCGGAGCATAACTTTTCGGTTGGAAATTGATTTGTGATCATCTTTTGACTAAATTTGATCCCCTTGACATCTTCATTTATCCAATTGACTCCGAGCACTCTCAAATCTTCATCGTGAGATTCGACACAACTTTTAAGTATTTACATTTTAACCCCTGAACTTTGGATCCCTTACAATTTAGCCATTTCTCCAAATTTGTCTACTTTTACTTATTTTCTTCAATCTCACCAACCTACATCACAATATCAAAATCACACATCTAATTATTTATCAATTACATAAACATTATATCATTAATTATTTATAGGGAGTCTGTTTCTGCTTTTCAGCAGAAATCAAGCCGTTGGCAACACAATTCATGTCGTTGGGAGCCGCAATTTTGGACCAATTCTTTCACTGTAGGGCTGTAGGTTTGAAAAAAAAAACGGTAACATAATCAATTTTCCTTCCTCCTTGCAGCGCGCCCAGACACGCCCTTAATTAACCAAAAAAAATTATATCTTTATTAATAACAAATTAATTATTAAACAAAAATATTAAATATAAACTAAGCAAACGTGCATTGCACGTTGCTTGCACCTAGTGTACATAAATGTTTACATAAAGAATTACATAATGTTATGTTGCACTCTACCATTTGTCAGCAGTCAACTCTTTCATCCATATCATTTTATGTAATTCTTTATCTACAAGTATCATAATCCTTACTCTAATGAGCTTTGCTACTTGTACATCACAATGTACATCGAGGTGTACACCCCGCTTTCACATGGGGGTGGGACCCGCTTAAATAAAAAAATATTTTATGCAGTAAGTTCCACCACCCATGTGAGGGGGGTGTAGCCCCTTAGATACAAAAGTTGATGTAAAAGTAGAATTTTCCTACTCTAATTACTCTCGATATTAAATAATTGTTGGATTCCAATAGGTAGCTCTTACACATTGGGGTACAAATAATTCTGCCTATGGAGCGGCCATAATTATTTCATAATTAACTATGTGAGTTTTATTTTTCGTTCGATTACTATATCAATTAAAAATGTACGTATTCGATAAAAACTCAATTTATTTGAAAAATTAAAATGATAGGACACAAACATAATTACGAACACGACAATAATAGTCATGGATAGCTAATAGGAGTTTTAGATTGTCTCATTATCCACGGCATGCTAAAGGGACCGATAATGCCTAGAACATCATATTTCTCCCCACTCGTGCTATTATGTAATGGGACAACATGGAATATATATGTAGTCACGATATTTAGTCTTGTCGATTGGTGATCAGACAATGTTAAAAATTGACGAGATTTGATTTATTTAGGACCGAGAGTCGGTTCTTAAATTTAACATTGAAATTGAGAATATTGTCAATTTTATATATTCATCGAGGAAGATGATGCACCCAAAAATACTTCGTATGGTTCAATTTTTTTGAATTCTAAACTCCAGTGAAATCTTAATGAATTCGTCGGTCCGTTTTTCCATGTGGTTTGCTCTTTCGTAGATAATCGGTCGATTTTTATAAAAGATACCAAGTTATGATTGGTTCCATACAAAATTCCAAATCTCACAAAAACTGGACCATGCCCATCATATTGGCAAGTTCAAAGAGTTTGCCAAAGTTGAACGTGATTTTTGAAGTTTAAACCACTAATCTTAAGTGTACAATCAAACGAAACAACATTTCCTCCGCGTATTACAATGAAATTGGGACAGATTTAGTGGGTGTTTGGTGATGATTAAAAATAGATTTTTAGTAGATTGTGATAGAAGTTTTTGAAATGTGTGGTTGAAAAGTTGTGGGACCCATGAAAGATGTGGTTAATATTGATTGTTTGACTTAAACTTAGATTAAAATTTGATTTTAATTCTAAACAAACAAGACCTTAGAAAGTTTTAGCTTGTACAAGGTCAATGTTCATGTCATCGTAAAATTTTAAACTGATCTAATATAATAGTACAATACGTCTATTTTTTCCGCATAACGTCCTTGTTTAAAGAAGAAAAAGAAGACCAAATATTGGCATTAGCATATGGAATTTAATGCGTTTGGAGATTTCTATGAATCTACCCCGTGATTAAAGAAATTTAAATTTGGCCTGTTTTAAAATTAAATTTTCAAATCTACACCACCAACCTTTCTGCCTACAATGCATCTATCTTTGTTCCCTTTCCATAGTGGAAGAAAAAGTAAAGAGAAATGCTACGTGTACAACTTTGGATTACAACAATTGATGACAACCTCTCACAAGGAGGTGGGCCCCCCGATTAAAATATAATCATGGCCCCACCTTCTCGTGAGAGGTTGTCATCCATTGTTGTAACAAAAAGTTGTACAAGTAGAATTATTCAAAAATAAATGTGGACAAGATAAATTATTCCACAAGGTGTGGGTTTTGTCCAATATTGTTGAAAATAGAGATTGGAATAATGACAATTTCAGACATACTAAAAAAAAAAAGAGAGATTGAATTCAAATTTAACTAATTATTTTGATTATTTTTTAGATATTTTTTAATGAGTTATGAACATGGACCATGTTTTATTGTCATTCGAAAAAGTCGCTAAACCGTTTTCATGTTCTTCATAGAAAAATTGACATACCAGAAAAATAAAGGATCTAGCAGGGCAATAGATTATTTTTTATCTTTATATTTTGTATAGGATATTTTGCAAGTACGATGAGGTTATACCATCTCATGGTAGATTAGCAAATTATTAGCCGAACTAGATTTGAATCAACGTAGACATATTACAAACGAATTTACAGTTCATCCTCATTAATCTCTCGAGCATCGATCCAGGAAGAATCAATTTTAGGCAATAGGCCACAAGGTATCATATAAGATGTTTAAATTCTCTCTCTTTTTAATTATTTATGGATTATGCTACTTGTACATAAAAATGATACACAAGGGATCGCATAAAATGATATGGAGAGAAAATATTGGATGAAAAAGTCGACCTCGTCTTTAAACAATTCTCTTGTACCGTTGTACATGGAAATTTTTCCTAGTAATTATGTTCGTGTCCTAATCATTTTAAAGACATTTTGACAACAAATGTATACATGATTATGGATGCAGTCAAAATCGAGGATTACTTTTAACTACGCATTCATAATTACTATTAATTTATTATTCATAATTTTTGTAGGGCCTACTACCAACTTCAATACGTATGTTCTTAAATCATTCAGTGAGATTAAAAACCTACGTAGTTACTTTTCAAAATTGAAATGATTGTGGGTTGATCACGATGATTTGGCCCCAATGTGGTTGATCCAAGCACGAAATGCATAATTTATAATTTTTCTACATTTACATTTTTTGAGAAATACGTTAAACCATAATTTTTTTCCCCTAGCGAACAATATTTAGGGCATGTTTGGCAAAACTTACAAGTGATAATAAGCTGATTAAACTCCAATTCTATCAACACATTTCATATGATTCACAATCCGACTTACTTTTTAATGGCATCTTCTATAAAATACTACTTATAAGCACTTAAAAACTTAACCTTTAAGGATTATTATATGGGCGTATTCGGTAGATATTAAAATTCGATAAAAATTGAAAAATTAGTCGTTATTGTTGATTTTTATTGGACGAACGAGACCCAATAATTACTGTATTTTCAATTTTAATTGGATTTTAAGCTTTTCCAAACATGCTCTAAATCTATACTTGTCTCTCGAAACTTTTGAAAGTAGACGGTGTTCTTATTTTGAATAATTATGATTAGTGCTTAATCTCAAATTATTAATTAAAAAGTTGTAGCGTAAGATTAAACTAAGAGGAAATGTAGAATTTGAGAGGGTAAACAGCCGTGAATTTAGCCACATGCGAGCTTCAAAACCTAGCATGTGAAAAATTAAAATATGAATTGACTTTGAATCCTTTGCAAATCCCTATAAATTCGAGAAGAAAAAACTTGTTGAAAATGGGTTCCTTTATTTGGAACCAAAGAAAGTTGCTAATAAATAATAATTGAGAATACAAAAATATAAATCTTATTTGTCGCGAGTTCGATTAGTCAAAGTCACTTTTTTCTGAACTTCAATATAATTCAATTTAACTTATAAAATGTTATTAACTTATTACTTATATTTATCATAGGCTCGACTACGAAGATTTCAACATGGTCATGATTAAAATTGAAAAAAAAAAATTAAAAAAATTCAACAATTTGTGTAGGGTCCAGCTGTTTTGAAGAATCCATTGAATGATGAGCGATGAGAGTAATGGGGTCACATGTCAATTGATATCATAAAGTGTATTCAAAGTCCCATTTTTATATTATCGTCATCCAGACATCATAATGACACATACAAAATAATTATAAAGTTTAATTACTATAATTAGTAAGACCCTACTTGCCCCAAGATCAACGGGACGTGGGTCCCAAATATTATGGTCAACGTGTCATGGTCTTCATTTGGGATACTCACTTACTCATTACTTGGAGTGGATTAATGATTGAATTTGATCGATAAGTTAGAGATGGTATGACAGAGCTTTTTGATAAAAATAGATAAAATTTTATCAAATAAGAATATTAATGAGTTAGGACGATCGTTAACTATTGGTTGTCAACAGTCACAATAGCGATCTTTGTTTAAGTTATCTGTTGTAAATAGTAAAACTGTATTTTGTAATGTTCTTTTAAAGATCTCATTTTCTGTCGAGGGATTTTCTAACCAGTTGTGCGACACAACTTTTACTTGTCAAGCAGAGATGGTCTTGAGAGCAAAGGCCTTCTTGCTTTTGAACTCAACTCGTTACTAATTTTGTCAATTGTTCGTATTTAGAGCCAGAGCTAAATCCTTGGGATTAATTTTTTTTTTCCTAGTATCCTTATATATGTCTTAGGGTCCGCTTGATTGCAAATGTGGAAAATGGGTGGAAAGAAAATGTTTTATTGGGAATTGAATTGCCTAGAATTTGTTTTATTGGGAATTGTAATTAATTGTGTTTGATTGGTATAATAATCTATCTGAAAAATGTTGAAAGTTTGGTGTCCGTTTGGCTTCATTTTTTATGAAAATTGTCCATTAAAGTGATAATTTTTCTACCAATACATCTAGAATTTGTTCCAATTACTAAAAAGTAAAAAAAAAATAAAAAAATTAAACAATTAGAAAAAATTACCATATTCGTTTGACTTTGTTTTGTATAGAAATTGTCAACAAAAATGAAAATTCTTTTTATAATGGTTGATAGAATTGGTTGCCATTGCTTAAAAAAAAAAGGGTGGAAATTGTTTTCCCACCTAATAGGTGGGAAAACAAAATCAAGCAAACATGCATTAAATTATTGTACCTAGAAAATAGGTGGAAAATGGATTCCCTAAAATAAAAGACACATCAAACACATGAAAAGTGGAAAAATGGAAAATGTTTTCCATTTTCCATGGAATTTGGACCGAATCAAACGCACCCTTACATTAGATACAAATTCTGGTTTGGAATCTAATTTTGGCAGCTAGTATTTTAAACATATTTAACCATCAATCTAGTATTTTTAGTTAATATTATCATCACATAGTTAGATCTGAATTAATATTTGTATTGATGTATAGAAAAAATTTTCCATTTTAAAAATAATAAGTGTGGACCCTTTTTTGGGCTTTTTTTTAAGAAAAAAATTAGGCCCATATCCATAGGCTTGTATTGTGATTATCTACATGCCTTTTAAACGATTAAGCATGCAAAGAGATAAACTAATCCCCAACTCCTACTTTGCAACCTCGACTGACGCCTAGCCTTCTTCAGCTTTGTGAGTTTGTGAACTATGCCTGCTTCCACCAAGTCTTCGACGCCGAGCCTCCACCCTCCGCCATTGCCTGTCGTCGTTGTATGAGCCTCTCTTCTTTTTCTTTTTAGTTCATTTTCAATGTCAAATTTTATTTTGGAATGATATATGATTTATGACTATTGGGGAATTTTGTAATTTTTTACATATTGATTGGTGATTTATGATTTATATATGTTGATCGTTGACTTACAAATTTAGTATTGTGATTTGTGATAATTTTTTATTTACATATTGGTAATTCGTGAATTGTGAATCTGTGATTTATTAAAATTGTAAAAACATTTTGTGATTTGGGATTTGTTAACAGATTATGAAGTGATTTTCTTTAATATGAGAGAAATGTTATTTGTATATTTCATTTTTTGGTTACAAATGTATTCAATTGAGACTTTTGAAAATTTTGATGAATTTTTTTTAAATGATAAATTTTGTAGATTTCGTGGATTTTTAAAAGATTTGTATGAAATTAGTTGAAGTCTTTTGTAAACTTATAAGCTTTCATTTTATAACTTTTAGAGACATTTATAGAATTCAAAAGACTTTTGAAAACTTTCATTTGAGATATAATTTAAATGGATCTAGTGCAATATTGTGAAATTATCTCATACGAGGTGGCGGTTTTCACAATTCTCCATCTCCTTCCCTTTCCCCGCATATAATAAAATATAGATAATTATATACCTTTAAAAAATAGATATAAAATATATAATTATATACCTTTAAAAAATAGATATAAAATATATATTTAAATTTAATTATAAATTAGTATATATGAAATTTTATAATTTAATTAAAAATAGATATTTTTCAGAAAAAATAAATGAAAAGAGAAAAAAAATAAGAGAGAGAAAGAAAAATAGAAACTAAATAGAAAAAGAAAAAACAATCATAATTCTAATGTTTGTAGAAAGAAAAAGGAAAGAGAAATATTGAAAAAAAAAAGAAATACATATCAATATTTTTTTTTTTTGGTAAAAGTCTCCCAAAATCTTGTGATTAATGAGAAACAAATTTTAAAATTTTATTTGAGTACTTCCCTTATATACAATATTAAAAGTGGGGAATTGCTAGCACTGTTCTTAAGCCGTTTGGCCACCGAGCCGAGCCGTTTTGGAGCCGACGCGTTTTTGGGGCCGAGCCGGATGAAGGTTATGTTTGCTTCCCTTTTAATTCCTTTGCATGCCGACGTCACACTCCACCAAAGGTTATCCCACGCTTTTGGCCTTCTTTCCCCTCATTTTTTCGACCGTCTAGATTCTTCTTTTTCTCTCACTCTCTCTCTCTACGCCTTTCTCGCGATCTTGGAACCCTAGCACATCTTCAAACCCTAGCAGATCTCTACGCCTTTCTCGCGATCTTGGAACCTTAGCACATCTTGAAACCCTAGCAGATCTCTACGCCTTTCTCGCGATCTTGGAACCCTAGCAGATCTTACGCATTTCCTCCATTTCAACAGGTGTTTTTGCTTTCTTTCCTCTCATTTTCTCTGGATTTAGATGCTTCTCTCTCTCTCTCTCTCTCTCTCTCGCGACATCTGAGTTTCTTTTGAAACCCCAATAGATTTCACACATTTAGTCTATTTCAAGAGTTTTTTTCGCGTGCTTTTTTCTCTCTGTTTACCGTTTTTCTCACGACCTTACATTTTGTTTTGAAACCCTAACAAATTTCTCGCATTTTCTCCATTTCAGGTGCAGTACGATGGTATAAAATAGCAGAGGTTCTGTTTTTCTTTATTCCCTACCATCGGTCGTTTTCTCTCGGAGATTGGAGCTCTAGACAGCAGCGACCGAGGGTGCAGACTGTTAGGTTAGAGGTAAAAATTTCCTTTTTTTATTTTTTTGCAAAACCGCAATTGTGAGGGTAGATAACCTCAGATCTAATGCGGTCTTTCAGAGTAGCTGGACTGCGCTATACGTAGTTTTATGCTTCTGTCTGCGAAATTAATTTTCCATTCGAATTGTCTGTTATTGTTTTCATTCAATCAGTGATTTCCGTGCTTTACTGATGTTTTCTGGTTTTTTTGCACGTTGGTTGGTAGGAATTTTTTTGCTTGTAAAAGTATTTAATCTTGTTGTATGATGTTGTTTTCGTTGGTGTAATTAGGTGTATTGAGATTTGGGAGGTTAATGGTTTTGTTCCCTTTGTGTCGACTTATGAATTTCTTTTTCTTATTTTTATGTGTGGAATTCTAAACATGGACCTGAATTTTTTGAGGAACCAGAGGTACGAATTTGTGGTCTCCTATATTACTGCCTCTCATCTTGGTATTCCACAGCAGGTATATTTTTCTTTCCATTCAACTCTTTCCTGAATAGAATCTGGCGATTTTATAGCATTTGGTCACGTGGGTTTGGTTATAATTTAATTGAGATTGATTGGTTTGCTTTATATTGTATAATTTTGAATCTTCAACTGTGGATCTAAGAAATGTGTACACAAGATTTGAACATTAGGCTTCAATGGCCAAGATTCTTGAATTGCATTGCTTTATAATTGCAATTTTTCAACGAATGCAAGTCAACTAGGAAAGTTTGAGTTTTTTACGAATTCTGGTAGAAAAGAAGATTTGTGAAATCAACTATCTTGCATTTTCAAGTAAAATGAGGTCCTTTGATAGGCTTCAATTAACTTGTTGGTTTTGAATTCACTTGTGATATTGGATGCAAGTGGGATTTTAGCTTGTCTACATACAATTTCTATAAATTTATTTCATGAACTACTTTTGGATTTAACTGATGATCTATTTGTACACTACTTGGTGAAATAGACTGGAATTTTGGACTTCTTTTGATGTCAATTTAGACTACAGTATGTTGGTATTTTTGTCTTTGAAGAGTATCATGATCATAATGTGCTTATTCTTTTGATGGAGGCATCTATGTGTTGGATTAGACTTTTTCTTATTCATCATTATGTCTGACATTGCAGTTGAGAAACTTGGTTTGGTCTACGTCAAAGCATGATGTTTACCTCACGACATTTCTTTCTCTCACGCACTTTCCCTTCTCAGTTTCTCACTCTGCGTTCGACGACAATCCTGGGCTCCTCCTTCGCCTCATATTTTTTTTCTTCCTTTTTTTCCCACCATTTTATCAAAAACTTTTCGATGTTCACAAACCCAGAAGTTCTAATCCTCTATTTTTGTGTTTCTTTTGCAGATTTTGAAGTTTCCATCGTAGATCGGTCGAAAGTATTATTGAAACAAGCTGTTCTGGTAAGTGAATGTAGATTTTTACTGTGAATCAATGTTTTCCGTTGATCTTCGCATCAAAACCTCCTTTCATATTAGATTCTTCACATCGAAATTTTATCAGATTTTTATGATTTTTTTTTTTGGCGACCGAACCGTAGAACTGAATCGATGGTGCTTTTTTCCTTTCCTTCGCTCTACAAATCGAAATGACATATTTTCACCCAACTTATAGTTGTTTTCTCTTGGGAATTTAATGGTGCACGGTAAAATGTTTAGGTTATTTGAGAGCCAGATGCTTCGGGTCTGGGGTCTGATTATTTTGTAAAGTTTTGGAGACTCCGTGATCTTTACTTTTCCCCACCCTTTGTACAGATTAAAATGTGGATTCTTTTTGCCCTTTTTTGATTTTCATATGGGTATCGTGTTTTTTGTTGGATTCTTGATTTCGCCCAGGTTCTTCCCTCCCATCTGCTGGTAACTATATCTAACACATGGCCACACTTTGTTTTGTTGGAGATGCATCTGCTATAGTAATGTAATGGAATGAAAGATGTGAATTTTTGAGGGATATCGGTATGTGTTTGTTCAATAAATTATGCTAAATTTTCTGTATGAAATACAAATTCTTTTCGATTGATTGTTTTTTTTTTTTACTAAAGTTATTGCTTTAATCTTTTCTTTTGAAATGTGTGCCAAAAAAATTAAATGACGTTCTCATAAAATTAAAAGCACTGCCTTTTTAAAAGTTTTCCGAAAACAGTACCAAAATGTCGTTCAATCACGGAGGTATTTCGAATTTAGTCACGTTGGGTATATTTATTCTGTGTTATGTTTTCCTGTTCCCCGCAAGTTCTTTGAGGTTGTTCCCAAAATACTCTAAATTCCTACGAAAATTGGATTTCCAGGAACTCTGTCATGTTACTTTGTAGTTGTTTAATTCTTTCCCCCTTTTGTGTTGGCTTCTTATGTTTACTGTTAAATTGTCATTAATCTCTTATTTTTTGTGTTTTAGTTCTGTGCAATTTCTTCCTCAAAAGAAAGGGGATTCGAATTTATATCCATTTGATATTTGTTTTCTTTCAAATATTGTTTTTTCATTTTTCAGTTATATTAATAACACTTATCCTTCTAGCTAAAAAGTTGACGTAAATGCTTATTTGTTGATTGCAGGTGTCGATTCTGATGTTTGTACTTTGGAGGGTAATCAGTGGAAACTGTATTGAATCGGATTTTGGTCGCTCCGGGTATATTTGCTATCTTTATTATTAAACTTTAGGTTGTATTTTATTACTCTTTCGAAATTTTGACTGGTTGTTCCCAAAAAATTGAAGAAATCTTTAAAGAATTGGATTCTCATGATCGCGTGCGTTCCTTTATAAATCTTTATTTTCTCTTTTTTGCCCGTTTATGTTGGGTGTTCATGTCTACTATTGAGTTTTCGTTCTTCTTCTGTTTTTGTCTTCAAAGTTCTGTGCGAGTATTCCGTAAAAAAGAAAACGGGTTCACGTGTATATCTATCTCATATTTGCTTTATTTCAGATATTAGTTTTCCCTTGACATGAGTGCTTGATTCCCACGGTTTGTTACTCATAATTCCAGCTTCTAATCTTCTCTTTTTTTGGATTACATACGTTATATTATACTATAAGTACGTTCGAAAGGTTTAATTAAAACTTCGTATTTATTATATGTTGTACATCATTGTGTATTTGTTTATAACTGTTTTAATAACTTCTTTTTATCTTTCTAAAAAAATATCCGCAATACAAAATGTATAAATATTTCAGTTCTGTGAATGTATTATTTTCAATCTGCACGACATTGCTTTTTCGCCCATTTTAAATTTGTGCCAAAAAGGTTGACCTTGGTTTTGCCATTTTATCAGTTAACTGTTTTCTTAATTTTTTGCATGCTTTGAAATCTTCGGCAAATGTTTCTCCAAAAATTATACTATTTTCCGAATATTTTTGGGTATATTTTCAGTTTTTTCTTTTTCTTATTTAAAGGGTGTGTAAGTTGTTTATTTATTAGATTCCTTTTTAGTTTTGTTAGGAGGATCTTCTTCTACATTTGACACTTCTGTTTATCTTTTTTTTTTTTTTGAACGTCTTGAAAATATTCTTTCTTGAGCTTTCGTGAAATGTTGTATTTGTTGATTTATAGATTTTGATATGAACAAGAGACAAGACAAGCAACGTCGAGAATTTTACGGTGAAAGGAAAAAATCACGGTGTGATGGACAGAGGAGCCGACGGTATGAAGGCGTAGAGGATAAATATGTATAATTATGTTCCTAATTTTTTAAGTATTTCGTACAATTATTTATTATTAGATTTTATTTTATTTTATTTTTTGTATTTATTTGTGGTGATTCGTGTGCATTAATTGTATATTTTTGTTTCTTTTGCATGGTTTTATAGCTGTCGAAGAATATAAAATTTCAGAATTAGGTGTATATTATTAAATTTCGTAATGGTTGCTTTGTTGCATGCATGTCTGGGATTGAGCATTCATAGGATATGTTCTACATCTGAAACTGAGATAACTTTTTGCTACATCAGATGCTTTGGAGAGTTCAGCAAGTTAAAACTTCTCATTTTATGGTGTGAAAATATTTTGCTTTTGTTTTCAGTATTCTTTACTTATCGTTGTGCCGTTGTGGAGTTTTCATTTGTTGTTCGATTAGGTGGCGTGATTATCTTTGAAACTTATTTTTCAGTAGGGAATCGTTCGGATCTATTGTAAGGTTTTGTCAGCTTTAATTAATTTGGTTTTTTCCTCTGCTTAGGTTTATTTTGAACTTTAATTGCACTGGTTTTTGTCCATCGTATCAGGTACTGTACATTTATATTTCTCTTCTTTTATATGGATCTGGACTATAAAATGGTTTATGCTCTCTCTCTCTCTCTCTCTGCATAAAACCCCTAAAATTTCCTCCAAAATATGGAATCCTTAGATGACCCGCACAAATTCTGAATCTATCTTTTGCCGTCCAAAAATTCCGTTATGTGGATCATCAATAGTTACTTGGTTTAGTTCATTAAAGCATATATATATAATGTAATAGAAATGAGTGGTGGGTAAGTGTGTATTGGTCATGTGTCCTATAAAATGTGTGGTTAAATTTAAAGTTTGATTTTAACCTTTAAATTACACGGAACTTGTAGTGAAACCCACAAGCACTTAATACAGACCATCTGCTTCGAAGAAAGAAGGGAGATAAGAGTCCACATACCTTCAAGGATACTTCTGATGTTTATGGTTAGTAACATGCTGGGAACTATTTGTTACATGGTCATATTAATGACCAAAGATGTACGAAAGTGTGCTTGGAAATTTAAAACATTCTTGGAACTTGGCCTGCATCTAAAGTGCTCATCACTTTCCTTTTGAATTGGTAATAATTCTATTATATGATTTGAATGCTGTTTGGAATTTAGTATGATCTCCTCATGTTTTTCTTAAGACTTGGGAGCCTGAAAATTCTTTGCTATTGTTCTATGCTATGCTTTAAACAGAAGTAATTAAATAGGCACGAGTTTTTTGTTTACAGAGGCTCTGTTTGATACCCAGTCTTTTGAATTGGTAACAATGTTTTATGTTGAATAAAATTTTTCCTTCAGCTTCCTATATAATATTCAAATTGTATTATCTTTTGTTGATTGCAAGAGAACAAGGAGGATCTTCAGCTGCTCAAGACAGCCATTGAAAAAGCAGGTTACACCAGAAAAGTGAGTCTTCCAATCTTTCTTGGCTTCATTCTTTGATCAGCTAGAGGATGGGGGTTGGAGCTTAAATTTCGTTATGTATGTACAGGTTGTCATCGGAGTGGACGTCGCTGCATCTAAGTTTTTCATTCTATGACAGGAGCTAATTTCGTTACATATGCAGATGATGGTTATGAGCATACAAGATGGATTGCGTTAAGGTAATTGCGTACTACAAATTTTCATTTAATGTAAATCATCTTGCGGCTATCCTAGGACATTAGTTTATATTTCTATTTCATTTTGATTTTTCTTGGATTCCATGTTTTTTGATTCTGTATTTCCGTTATATTGTCCGAAATAATTTGGGTGTAGTAACTACTTCTCATTTGTCTATACTATACTATGATGAGATAATTATTCTATGTTTTGATTTTAGTATCATCATCATTAATAGCTAAACAAATAAATAGCATCATTCTGCAGATCTAAGTTTTTCATTCTATGACAGGAGATAATTTCGTTACATATGCAGATGATGGTTATGAGCATAAAAGATGGATTGCGTTAAGGTAATTGCGTACTACAAATTTTCATTTCATGTAAATCATCTTGTGGCTATCTTAGGACATTAGTTTATATTTCTATTTCATTTTGATTTTTCTTGGATTTCATATTTTTTGATTCTGTATTTCCGTTATATTGTCCGAAATAATTTGGGTGTAGTAACTACTTCTCATTTGTCTATACTACTATGATGAGATAATTGTTCTATGTTTTAATTTTAGTATCATCATCATTAATAGCTAAACAAATAAATAACATCATTCTGCAGATTTCTTATTTATTTACGTTCGCACATATATCACGTGATTCAATTAACATTCGCTAAGTTGCTTTTATGATTATAATCAAAGGTAACCATTATATAGTCAGCAAATGAGGTTTCTACTTTCATTGTATATATTCTGAAAGTGTACTGTAAAAGTAGATATATATAAATCATCTGATTGTACTTTGTTTACTGTGAACAAAAGGACAGTATGGTTTCTGTCTGCAGTCAATCTGACTTTTATATTCATCATACCACTTCTCTGTCTATCTACCAACTCTGCCACCACCTTATCTCTGCACATACATGCATGCTCTATATCTTTATATATATGCACATTATTCTGAATTTTATATTCACCATGCCACTTCTCCATACTACTTCTCTGTCTATCTACCAACTCTGCCACCTTATCTCTGCACGTGCATACATGCACACCCTATATCTTTATATATATGTACATTATTGCCTACAATGTATATACACCAGAAAAACGAAGAGAGACTTCTACAAGATAAGGTGAACGGTGCTTCCTCTATTTTCATTAGTTTGATTTTTTTTTACATTATTTAATAATCAATGTTGGATGTTTCTTTCAAATGTAGCTGTCTTCCTGCAGTAGAAATGGCATTCGAACTGAAACTGATTCCTGATATAGCTCCAAGAGAACAAGGATGGACATGTAAAGTGGTGGTTGTAGAAAAAACAACTTCAAGAATATCACAGAAAGGAAATGGAACATATCAGCACCTTTGGTTGATGGATACTGCGGTAATATTTTTAGACTCTTTGCACATCTATATATTTCTGTATTAATGTTTAATGTCAGGAAAAAAAAGTTTGTCTATTAATTTTTAATGTCCTATCATTTAGGAAAACAAAGTCCAAGCAACCATATTTGCTCAGAATATCAAAGCTCTTGAGAACACCTTAGTGCCATCAAAGACTTACTTAATTTCCAACGCATATGTCAAAAACACTGATGATCGCTTCAGGTCAACATGTGGACATACACAATGGACAATTAGTGGTTCAACTCGAATTGAAGAGTCAAATGAAGACCATAGTCCTCTTGTAGAGTCATGCTTTCAGTTTACACCATTTGATGAACTTCAGAACTGCATAGATGCTGATGTCGAAATAGGTAATAGTTACTGTTAGTTTAGTCCTTTTCCAGAATTTTGCTATACATTATATTTCGAAACTACTCTTCATGCATCAGCCTTTTTCGAATTCCCTGTGCAGCATATGTTGGTATTGCTGTTGATGTTAGGCCAAAACGAAGGATTCCAAGCAACAAGAATGTAGATGCAGCTGTCCAGGACATTGTCCTTGTCAACGAAAGTTGTGTATAGATTCATATAAATCTTCGCATATCCCTTACAATAGTTTATCTATTATGTTCATTAACATGAAATCTGATATCTGTATGTGCAGATTACAAGCAATTATTCTCACTATATGGGACAATTTTATCGACCATGAAGGCCTTGAAATTAGTGACTGCCTTATGAAAAAACCAATGATTGTTGGTAACCATTTGAAAGTGACATCATTCAAAGGTAAAAAATGTCTCGATTTAATCATCATTTTATAAGCCCTGCTCTTATAAGAAACTAACTTCAGTATGACCTTGCTATATTCTTAACAGGGATGTCATTATCTACTAAGGCAAACAGTTCCATCCTCATTAATCCTAAATTAGAAAAACTTGCTGAAATTAGAGAATGGTGAGTTGACTCTTCATACATTTTTCATATGATGTTTTCTGCTAACAAAAGCTAATTTCATTTTATATTTCTCCCTTTTTTTTTCCTTCATTTTGATGCTATGCAAGGGTCCAAAGGAACAAAGACATACTGACGGAAATGATCATGCAAAAGACTTATGATTTGCCAAACATGTCCAGTATTTTACCCCCTCCAGATAACAAAATTATCAACATCAAAGATATTTCAGAATACTCATTGACGGTATGTTATATATCTACAAGTAAAACTAAAACCATTACTTATTATCTTTACAGTTTCTTCCATTATCTACCACATTTTCATTTACATTCCACAGCGCAAACCATTTTGGATAAAAGGTCAGTTGGAATTCAAGGCAGGACCTCAGTCACTTTGGTATATGGCTTGTGACACTTGTGGCTGGATGTCATTTGCTAAGTTCAATGAAATGTATTCTTGCAATTATTGGAAATACATGCATGCGAAAGCAATTCCGAGGTAGTAACTCCTATTCTAATACCAAATTTAATGCAATAATTATTATGTATATAATCTAATTAATTTTATATTTCAAATGTCGATGACACTTATTCTATATTTCTCTGCCAGAGCAAGATGCAATGTTCAGCTTGTTGATAATACCGGATCTATTTCTACATCATTATTTGGTGAATTGGCTGAAAAATTCCTGCATATACCAGCTGACACTTTGATGAAGGACTGTATAACGGTAAAGTATTGCTTATGATATTTCAGTTGCTAATATTTCCTACTTAAACATATTGATAGTATCTTCATTTATTTCCATACAGTCTGAACATGTCATCAATGGTCGTGATTTGAATAATGTAACTGAAGACCATTTCATCTATATAAAATATGGAACATTGGATCCCAAAACAGACCAGCCAAGGTTCGATGTTGTATACATTCTGGATAGCAATTGTGGGCCTGCAAAGGCATCTCCAATGATGTCTCCATATGAACCAAGGATGAAGAATGTCTCACCTCACACCAATGTACCTGCTAGAAGAAACTTGGTGTTTGAAAAAGAAAACATTGAGCAGTTAAAGAAACAAAAGATGATAGCATCCAGCAAACCTCCTATTGAAGAAATTGTTGGAGACGCCCCTGGCATCATTGTGGATCCAACCCAAAAGTAAATGTGCCTTCCACCAGTTCAGACTAGAAATCAAGTTGGTTGTAATTTTTTGCTGAAGACAGAAATCGTCTGTGAATTAAACTAGCGTTCAACTTTTTGAAGAAGAAAATATTTCTTCTTGGACTCAATGGATTTTGATGTATGGTACCATATAGAAGTATTGGTATATGTGATGAATTTCAGCTTAGTTTTTAGGGCTAGATTTCTGTCTATGAACTGGGGTCTTATCTTCATATTTTATAAATAAATAAGATGAAGTTATGTATGGCTGAATTTTCTGTATTTTGCACCTTTCCAATTTAATGTCATACGATATTAATTCTCCATGTGGAAGCAGGTCTCTCCAACCCTCCAATCTTTTCCTTTCATTTCATATATCTTTATCTGTTTGTATTTAATAGAAAACTATAGTTCAATGGAGAATTTGCAGAGTTCTAAGTTTGATTCGGGGAAATTTTTCCAGTGCACAATTCATAGCTATGAATTTTGATTATTTTTTTCCAACTTTCATTTACTCTGTAGCCTTCTTTACCTTGGTATCTAGGTCTAAAAGGACAATTCAAACTGTTAGTTTTCACTCTTTTCGAAATGTTTGATTTAGACTCAATATTATGCTTTACGACACATTTTACTAATATAAATCTTTGCCTTTTCGTTCAATTAAAATCAATTTTAAAATAATCAAATAAATTTTGCTTCATCAATTTCTGAAAATAAGAAATGAATAGATGGAGAAACCTTAAATGCCATGTAGAGCAAGCACGGTTGTAGGAGCTTTGTAGTGCAGTGCCAGTTAGATTTCGGTTTTTAGTATATTTTAACATATTGATTTGTGATTTACATTTACTATTGTGATTTCCCAGCTGCTATGAATAATCAAATTCGTGATGAATTATAAGAATTTGTTGGGTGGGTGGGTTCGGGTTGGTTTTGACTAGGAAAAAAAAAGGTCTCTGTACTACATGGAGACGCCGTCTTGTCTCCATTCTACACGGAGACACAATCGTGTCCGTGTCTCCAAGCGCATGCGATTCTTTTTTTTTAACGAAAATAGTTTGCGACCATTTGTAACTATGCTTCCTCATCCTTTGTTTCTTTTTAACTTCTTGTACACCATTTATATTTGTGTCATAGTTCAAATTGTTCGTTTTTCTATCACTTTTTCTTTTCTTTTTCGATAGAGTTGCACTTAGGAAATATGTTATTTTTTTAAGTAAAATTAAAGTCAGATGTTCTGTTTATTAAATTTTAACACACCTACAAGTGAGATTTATCTATTTATACATTGAACATTTATTAAAATTTTAACTTCGCAATCTAAATATGGGACTTCAGTTTACTATAATTATGCCATATTCCTTTCGTACTATTACTGGAGGAGACCAATCATGAAAATGACATGGCATTTTCTACGGAACCAAAAGAAAACATTTTTTTAAATACAATAGGAATTTTAATTACTTCAAACAATATCGTGTCATTTTTTTCATTTTTCAATTTTCGAATTACAAAAATTATAACGGTTATCGTGCAACGCACGATCCCCACTAGTTTTCTTAAAAGTTAGTACCATATGAACTTTTATAAAAGTCTCTAAAAGTCATAAAAATTTGAATATCTCAAAAATTATAGAGACTTCAAAAAAATTCTAATTAAATAAACCGTGACTTTTAGAAATTTTTTAAAAGTTTATAAAAGTTTCAATTGAATACACTAATACTTTTAGAGAGTTTTCAAAAGTTTACATTTTTTAAATCTCAAAAAGTTATTAAAAGTTTCAATTGAATATACTCTATTAAATTGCTTCATTCCACGTCCTTCCATTAACTATCATTTCATAAACAGAATTTAATAATTAAAAAAAAAAAAAAAAAAAGAACAACCATGATGAACGTAAACATTCACCACAGGCAAGTTTGAATACAAAAACATTACTACGTCGAAAACATAAACGCTGAATCATATTAATCTTATAAAGTGATCGATACACATTGTTTAGCGAAACACACTTTCTTTGCACCACCAGCTATGTTTTAATATTCATTTGAATTCTATATATGTAAGTCTACCTTTATATCTCAAAGCATGTATGTTATCAATGCTTCGTTTCACTAGTATAGTAATTTAAGGATGTGTTTGTCGGAACGATTGAGAATTTTGAATGTGGTATATGAAAGGACGCTAATTTAGTGGTTTTGTTCTTCAATTCAACATAATAAGGATGTTTTTAATACTTTTATAGTATAGTAATTTATGGACACGTTTGTTGGAGTAATCTTAGCTAGGTAATGAATAGCTGATTATTTGGTTACTTTTTCACATTCCGTATTTACTATATAAAAACAGTATATATGGTTAAAAAAATGTTGAAAAGTATATCACAAATATTTATTGAAAATTAGGGGTTTGGCATAGTTTCCACTTTTTTTTTAAAAAAAAGCCCAAAAACTCATCAACCTATCTTTCAAGCTTTCCGTCTACAACAATGGCGAGTGGGGATGCTTGCCTGCTTCCAACTTGATGAAGCTAGCACGAGTGATCGCATCCCCTTGTTAGGTGCTGGCTCAGCCACAAGCACATAATATGCAAATGAAAGTCAAACGAATACTAAACTTTGATAAAAAAATGATTTTTTAGGAAATATTTTTTTTTCATTTTTTTTTTTTTACTTTTTGGTAATGGAAACAAATTTTATAATCAAGTGTGGAAAAAATTATCACTTTAATAAAAAAATTTCATATAAAATAAAGCCAAACAAATAGAAAAGTTAAAAATTTTTCGGGTGGAAAATTATAACAATCAAACATACTTAATTAACAATTCCCTACAAAATATTTTTTAGGCAATTATTTTCCCTGGAAATCATTTTCTTTCCATCCATTTTCCACCATGACAATCAAACGCACCCTTAGATTAATTATATTGTTAAATTGCAATCGTAAAACTCAAATAATTTTAAGAGTAATGTTATTCATCTCCAGTGGGGATGAAAACATGATCTACGTGGCTTTAAATTATAGGTTAAATGAAAGGTGAAATTAAATGACTTATTTAATTTCACTTATCATTTAATGCCCACATTAATGCCACGTAAACTATGTTTTCATCCCTAGTGGGGATGAATAACATTTCTCTAATTTTAATATTTCAATTAAAGTCAATCTTAAGTAAAATCTGATTGAATAACGTAATCTGTAAGTGTATGCAGGGATAGATTCAGGACCGGATTACAGGCCGGGTTAAAACGTAAAAAAATATATATATTACATAAGAATTTTTTTGAGAAAATTACCATAAACAAGGTGTTTAATTTTGACTTTTAAAAAATTAGGTTTTGGCTTTTTTTAATCAAAAATCAGGTTTTATTATTTTTGATTAATAAATAATGTTATAAAATAAAAATAATATATTATAACCACCCTACTACCTACCCCCATCAATAAAACCCTAACCTAATCTATTTATTTTCATTTCATTTCTGTCGACATTTTCTCTCCACCGCCGCCGCCTCTGCCGCCCGCCGCTTCCCTTCTCCTTTCCCTCCCCAGATCTGCTGCGGCGGCAGCGTCGCCGTCACGCTGCTGCGGTTCGGCAGCAGCGTCACAGCGACGCTGCTGCGATTTGCAACAGCGTGACGTTCCCCTTCCCTTCCCCTCCCTTGCCCCAACCCCTCCCCTCCCCTCCCCCTTGTTTGGTGATCTACAGAGTGACATGGGCAAAGTCAATCAAAACCCAAAGTCAGAAATCCCATTTTCTATCAACTCACTCGGCTGTGAAGTAGAGGCAGCGCCATTGTCCATGACCTAGAAACACGGGTACGGCGTGGTCGATCTGTGACCTGTGACCTAAGTGGGTGTCCGTGACCTAGAAATTGGGACTGTGACTCGCTGAAATAGAGTGTGACCTAGATGGGTGTCTGTGACCTAGGAATTGTAACTGTGACTCGTTGAAATAGAGTTGCGACAAGTAAACGTTTTGATTTTTTTCAAACTGTGATGGGGGAAGGGTGTTTAGGTGACTATGACCTAGCTATTGTGGTTCTTTTTGGTGTCTGTGACCTTACTATTGACATGTGACTTTGAAATTGATAATTTGTAACTTAAAAAGGGAATCTGTGACCTTAATTTTTTTCATCTGTGATCTCGAAATAATCTGTGACCTATAAAATTTTAAATCTGTGACCTCGAAATAATCTGCGATCTACAAATTTTTTTATCTGTGACCTCGAAATTACCCGTGACCTACAAATTTCTTGATCTGTGACCTCGAAAAAGTCGCGGATCGGAGCAGTCACCGGTCGCCGGAGCAATGGTGGGGTGGGGTGGGGTGGGGTGGAGTGATTTTATTAAATTACAGTTAAATATTTAATTTAATATAATAATTATGAAATGTAATTAATTAATTTAAGAAAAACCTGATTTTTGTAATTTTAAACTGTTGGGCCTGATTTTTAATTTTGGAATAGTAAACACCTGATCCATAAACTTTTCCCATTTTTTTTCCTACTAAAACAAATAAATGGGCCCAGGTTTCACGGGTTACCTTTCTTCTTAGCACAGAAAGGGACACCGTGCGGCAGTAGTCTGCTCCGCTAGACTACCTTCCGCCTTTTCTCGGTCCGTCTCGGGACAAAAGTAGATTTGATCACAATTTAAAGAAAGATTACAACACGAAATTGAAATGCATTGAATTAAACTTGATCATTGATTGCTGGAAAGCTTGAAAATTACAATTGATTGAAAGCAGGAAATTACAATGGCTAGTGCAGGGGGCGAACACTAGAAAAGTTTGAAAGATGTTTGAAAGTCATATACCCCCTATAATAGACTTAGCAACAAAAACCCAAATGACGGGAGTAGACGTCTTTTGGCCGAGGAATCATACTAAAATTTTCTAATTATCAACTATTTTACAATTAAATGAAATATTTACAAGGTGCAGTGGCTGCAATAGCGTCACGGGGCTGAAGTAAGGCTGCTGCCCGTGACATTCTCCCCCATTTGCTTTGGCGAAGTCCTCTGAGCCGTTGGTTGTTATTCTCGTTGTTGAATCCGCTCCATTTGACCAAGTATTCTTGAAGATAATTCCTAGAAGTTCGATGGCCAAGAATCTCTTCAGCAACCTTCATTTCTGATCTTTTCAATTTAAACACAAGTCGCTTCAGATCTTCAGACTTCTTGTACTGTTTCTGATTGATGTCTGCAGTATGAGGGAGGGACGGTTGCTGGCCAGTAGTAATCTCAAAAGGACTCTTGTTGGGCGAAGAGATCTCTTGAGCATTGAAACACATCCGGGCCACATCCGAAAGTTTTACCCAAACTTCATGCGGAGCAGAGATGAAGTGCCGAAAATAGTCTTCCAGCATAAATTTGAAGCGCTCTGTCTGTCCGTCTGATTGTGGGTGAAAACTAGAATTCATGCTCAATGTTGGGCCAAGAAGTTTGAACAACTTGGTCCAAAGTATGCCAGTAACTCGAGAATCCCGATCACTGACAATGTTGTTAAGCAGTCCCCAGTATTTGACAATATGTTTGAAGAAGAGTTGAGCTGTCTCTTCGGCTGATACATACTTGGGCGCTGTGGTAACAGTTCCATCTTCAGATAAACGGTCCCTCTTGACCGTGATAGTGCCAAAATCTCCTAATTTTGGCAATCCACCAATGTAGTCCATCGATCTACTCTCGACCAGTCTACTTGGGACGGAAAGGGGCTCCGATGGCTTTGCCTTTTACGATGACCTGCATGAAGCTCTTCAAGCTTCGACTGAGTTGTACGGTAGGGTGCCTCGCTGGGAGGTTTGGCACCCAAATCAAGTTCAATCCCGCGATCAATCGCCCTCCTTGGCAACTCATCCGGTATGAAGTCTCCAAATTCCTCAACACTCCTTCTGACATGCTTTGGAATTGGATCAGTCGCCTCTTCGATCTCCTCTGATCTAAGAGTGCACAAAAGTGAGGGTTCATTCCTTTCGAAACCCTTGCAAAATTGCATGGCCGAGATACTCTTCTCGCCTCTCTTCATAGTTTGTGTGGGGATGACACACGGTTTGCTACCCATCATCATTAGTGAATTGAGGTACGGCAACACCGCTGTTTTAGTATCCCGAAGAAATTCCAATCCCAAAATAAGCTTGAAGTCTTCCATCTGAACCGCAGACAAGTTAGTTCTTCCCTCGAACTGACCAACTTTGAGCAAGACAGATTTGGCTACTCCAGCTATTGGTTGAGCAATGGAGTTGATTGCTTTGACCTTTCCGTGGCTCTTCTCCAAAATAAGTCCGAGTCGATCCACTTCGGCACTTGCGAGGTAGTTGTGGGTTGCACCAGTATCTACCATAGCCCTGATTGGCTTTCCATTGATCTTCACATCAATGTACATTAGGCCTTTCGCCTTACGAATGCAAGCTTTTGATTCTTCCATCTTCGGCTCTCTCGAGGGACCTTCGTCCCTTTTCGTAGCTCGATGCAATAGTGTATTACACCGATGTGAGATTGCACCAACTACATCCTCATCCCCGTCGGAACTGGTCTCACTATGGCAACTAGCTTGTGGGGTACCTTGCTTCGATTTGGTCCTGCCACTTACTTGTTGGTAATATGCGTTCACCATCCTTTTCTGAGGACACTGTGCCACCCGATGTGGTCCTTCACATAAAAAGCATTTCAATTTAGGAGCGACATCAGATCTGCCCTCCGTTGCTTTTCCTTTGTTCCAGTTGTTACTGTTGCTCCCGTTGTGACTTCCTCTGAAGTTACTCTGACGGTTGCCTTGATAGGGTTCTCCCCTATTCCGAGAGTAACGCTCTCCCCCATTCGAGCTCGAGCTAGGTCTATGAGGTCTATTTCCACCTCCGATAGACTGACTATTTCCCGAATATTGATCATCTCTCAATTCTGGTTGATAGTCACTCAAACATTCCGCAGCTCCAATAGCTACGCTTAAATCAGTGACCTTCTGTCTCTGAAGTTCCGTGCGTGCCCACGGTGCCAACCCTTCCATGAAGGTGAATAGCTTGTCCCTTTCCGACATGTCTCGAATATTCAGCATATGCCCGGAAAAGACTTTCACATACTCCCTGATGGAGCTTGTATGTTTCAGATCTCGCAGCGCACGTCGTGCCTGGTAGTCCACATTCTCTGGGAAAAACTGAGATCTGATTGCTTCCTTGAGAAGCTCCCAGGTATCTATTCGGACCCTGTTGGCCTGAATATCAGCATACTTCGTCCGCCACCACAGTTTTGCATCTCCACATAGATACATTGTAGCTGTAGTAACCTTTCTCGCTTCGTCTTGGATCGAAGCCGCAAGAAAGTATTGTTCCATGTCGAACAAGAAGTTCTCAACTTCTTTAGCATCGCGTGCCCCTCCGTAGGTACACGGATCAGGAATTCTGAGCCTATGCATAGACTCTTGCACGGTGGCTTGCCCATTGCCAAACGCGCGTTGAAGAACTACCAGTTGAGCTCTCAACGTTCCCACTTCCTCCTGAAGATCAGGTATGCTAGCAACAGCTTCAGTCATAGCTGCGCAAGCTTCTTGGCACTCATCCAGTTGGATGCGTACCTCTCGAGTTTCCGTCTCTGCCACTTCGACCTTTTCTCCAAGGCCCTCCATGGCCAAACACAACCTAGTGTTTGTCACCTCCGAGCGCCTCCAAACGGCTGTTTCGTAGTCCTCCCGAGGATCCGCCACCTCCGTGGTGTCCGGTTCCATTGTATCCATCGCTTTCTTATCGAGGGTCTTGAGCCGCGGCTACGATACCAACTTTCACGGGTTACCTTTCTTCTTAGCACGAAAAGGGACACCGTGCGGCGATAGTCTGCTCCGCTAGACTACCTTCGCCTTTTCTCGGTCCGTCTCGGGACAAAAGTAGATTTGATCACAATTTAAAGAAAGATTACAACACGAAATTGAAATGCATTGAATTAAACTTGATCATTGATTCTTTGGAAAGCTTGAAAATTACAATTGATTGAAAGCAGGAAATTACAATGGCTAGTGCAGGGGGCGAACACTAGAAAAGCTTGAAAGATGTTTGAAAGTCATATACCCCCTATAATAGACTTAGCAACAAAAACCCAAATGACGGGAGTAGACGTCTTTTGGCCGAGGAATCATACTAAAATTTTCTAATTATCAACTATTTTACAATTAAATGAACTATTTACAAGGTGCGTGGTACGCAATAGCGTCGCGGGGCTGAAATAAAAATTTCTTTGCCGTGACACCGAGGCGGGGCCAAGACCGATCCGACCGGTCCCCACCCCCACCCCCAACCCCACCCCCACCGTCCGTCAGTGAGTGTATGACACTTTAAAATCATATCCATATTACGCACGCCTACAATTTAACGCAACCTCCCCTTATTGTAGACTCGTAGTTTCCTTACCCCACTTTCATTTCTCTTTTCTTTATTTAATTCCCCAAAAGTAAGTTATTGCTTACCTCACTCCAGATTAAAGGAATCATGCTACTTTTTAGTTACTCAAATAAAAAAAAACCTCAAAGTAATTAATAATAAAACTGAAATTATTAAAATTAATTCGTGACAGATCATCAAGTTTGTAAAAATTATTAATTAATTACCGTCAAATCTAGCAAAAAAGGGAGGATTTTTTGCCCCTCCCGAGCATGTTCAGGTGAAAGTAGAGGTGTCAAGGGGTCGAGCCAAGCCGGCTCATCCCATTGACCCATGAGCTCGGCTCGTTACAAATATCCGGGTTCGGTTCGGCCCACGAGCTCGTGAGTCGTGACTCGTGTGTGGCTCGTGGGCCAAGCCGAGCTTTAGCTCGTGGTTCGGGTAATTTTTTTTTAATATTAATAAGATATGCCTTTTTTAAAAAAATAATAATAAATTTTTGGACGAGCCCACGAGCAGCTCGTGAAAAAACGAGCCGAGCTGGGCTCTGCTCGCCTTGCGAGCCCGCCGCTCGGCTCGTAGCTCGGTGGCAACGAGCCGAGCCTCGATTGCCACCACTAGGTGAACCATCAATGCACCCCACAAAAAGTGAAAAGCAGTTCCAAGCAATGCAAAAGATGATGGGGGACCAACTCCCAACTAAAATCAACACACTCCAAAAAGTTGAAGATTACTTTTTTCTTCTTCATCTTTGATCACATTGCTGGAAAATTAGACATCTGCTTTGATTTATAAATTCATTCAAAGCTAAGTTCTCATTCACGCAGGTTTAGAGCGGAATGATTGAAATAAATAGTAGGATCGAAAAAATTAAGAAATCAAAGCATTCCTTCAATTCTGGACGACTTTCACTTTCAACCTGATTCATCACCTAAGAGTCCCTTGCGCTTAGTAATTTCGGAGAACCCTTGCGTTAGTGGCACGGAGTTAGCTGGGACTTCTTTAATTTAACTACATATTTATTATCGTCCACATATTATGTAGGATCGACTACTATTCATATTTATAACAATTTATAAATTTGCCAAATATAGACTACATCTCTAGTGAGAAAAACCATGTAAATCATTATTGTTGTGGTCAAAATTTATCAATCGGGTGACTCTATTTGATGTAACGGTTGTTAAGAATTAATTTTGTTAGGACCTAAAGCGCTTTATGAAACAAGGGCATTATATCACGAGGAATAATTTGATGCTTAAATTAGAATACATCAAGAATATTTGTATCAAAAGAGATAATTGACCATAGAATATTCATATTTGATAAGTAAATTGAGCGTGCTAAGCAAAACTTGTGTCCAAATAGATTTCTTCGCAGACTCACATGATAAAGTCCTATTTGAAATCAACTTAGCTCGTAGTAGAGACGAAATATTTTGTTAAAATTTCACGCTCTTGATTAAAAATGAATCAAACTTGATAAAATACAAGCAAATTCCTGCCTTACCGAACTAATCTAAGTCAACGTTTTGAATGAAAAATCAATGGGGAATCCGAAATTGAAGGCTCCATGTGCGCCTTTACTTGAATCACAATGAACCATCATGTGCACCATCTATTATCTACCTAGGATGAACACTTTAAGATGTATATGAACCTATTGAGGTTTAATTTGATATTAAATATAACGAATTAACATAAAATGTAACAATACTAAGAACTTGTATTAATACAAAGCTTTGTACGAGTATGGTTGACTAGTCATGTGCATCTCTCGAATGACTAATGCCGTATCATGTGAAATATGTTGACATAAGTTGATGATGCGAAAATTACATGTGCTTGTAGATGCAAAAAGGGCATGTTTGGTATGCAGCACCGAACAACATTGTTGTAAGATAGAACAATATTTTAACTTATTTTTCTTTTGTTACACATGCCAAGAAGCTATTGATTGTGAGGCGGAGTGGATGTCTTCAAATTCCATTATTGAAACCACCGTAGGGTTTGGTCGACGTACTAGACTTCTTTCGCCTTAAAACAACTGTCCAAGTAAATGCTTCCAACAATAGGGCAATACCTCCCAACACTGCAATCGCTATAATATACGCATGCTTCCATTTTGACTCAGGATTTAAGATATCTAGACCTTTGAAAACATTGATGATGCCAAGTACGACGATTGCATACCCGATTCCGTGATGGTAGATGTTCCAGTAAAGCCGATACTTGTGTTCCTTTTTCGGTCTCAATAATAATGCAAATATCTATAATAGCAAGAAAAAATTCGAATTCAGCATCAAATAGATAGATATGTAAGCAAAGTTAAATAACCAAATCTGCCTAGTTGAGCAATCAAATCCAATTGCCATATCCAAAACCCTTTCCATCATTCAAGCCAAGAAAGGACCCTCCTTTTTAGAGAACAGATTGATCACAGTGTTCGTAAAAGGGATTCAGGAAGAGAGACGAGGAGAAATGGTTATCTTCAAGAGAGAAATTTACCTGCACGGTTGCTAGAGAGAAGAGTGCAATCCCAATATTGCGGTGGACAGAATACTGAACACCCTTCGACTGACTTCCGAGTTTAAGACCGGTTCCCCAGCCAGCAACCCCGATGGCATAGGCCGAGATTTGGCAGGAAACGTGGAGATAAAACCATAGTGGATCGGCCGATGGAAACACCTTTAAGTACCTTGCGATGATGATCCCGATTGGAAACAAAAGACCCCAGCTCACAACATTCAAAATCCCATGGATCTGAGGGAATACATAACCAATTTGTCACAATTTGAATTTTCTTCATAAGGTATTAAATCATAGGAATCTACTACTCGTGTTCCAAGTAAATGTCAAATTCTTTTACTACATTAATACGAATGCTAGATCGACTCAATTAGTTAAAGCAACCAGATCTTTAACAACTATAACAAGTCACGTTAATTTTAGCCATCTCTCTCTGGCTCTCCCTAGTTATATCCATGGAAAAATATGAATCAACCATCTGAAATCCGAGTATAAAAATTTAAAATTCAACAGTCCTAAATTCTTGAATATCCGGCCTCAATATCCAATCAATATAAGAACAATGACAATAACAGCAATAAAGAAATCTAAAAGATTAATTTTTTTTAGTAAAAAATTAAATTTCATTAGTCAAAAGTAACTTACATTCCTTTTCTTGGTTCTAGAGTCACCGCCGGAGCCACCAGTGCTCTGTCCTCTCAACAAATCAAGACTACCTTTAGAATTCAAATTCCCGGTTTGGAATTCATGCTTATCCGGGACCCCACCGGTCACCGATGGGCCCACCTGCCAGACATGGTTCACTGTACTCTTCAAATTTTTCGGCAGAACAATAGTGGCGAAAAGCCTCATAACCCCGCTGGAGAACTCCGCAGAAGATTCCTTAACCTCGTACCAGACCTTGGATTCAGTCACAGGACCGTAGGAACTAACGTTGTATGTCTTAACGGTCATTGCACCCTTGGAGTCTTTGAATGCGATGAGGGCTTGAGACCCGATCATGCCGGTAGCGGTTGGGTTGATGGCCCACGAAATCCAGCCGTTGGGCTTGGCAGGAGGGGCTATGAAGGCGACGGTTAGCGTGGACTGGGCCGGATCGTAGGTCCAGTGAAGGTAGGAGTTAAGTGCAGGGAGGTCGTTGCAAAAGGAGTAGAGTTTATTGTTTGTGAACGTCTGTGATGTACAGGTGGCCGCCGCCGCCGCCAGCGACGGTGGAAGTACCAAAAGTGTTGCTAGAAAGAGAGCGGCCAGGGTTGGAGAGAAGGACGCCATTACAGAAAAAGGAAAGTATTCGTTCCTAACGTATATAAGATTCTGGTCTCTCTCTCTCTCTCAGTATATATATATTTCAGTGGGAAAGGACAATGATGTGACTTAAGTATCTACAAGATGTGTACCACTTTGTAACTTAGACAATACTTGGAGGACCAAATATGCAATTTAAATCAAAAATTAAGAATTAAATATTTTTTAATTTCACTGTCAAATTAAGCCATTATTAAAATCAGATTTCCAATAAATTTTGATAAAATCTGATGAAAGATGTTGTTGGAAAATTATGGGATCCCTAAAATATGTAATTAAAATTGATTGTTGACTTTAATTCAGATTAAAAGCTGAATTCTAATCAATACCAAACATAGGTTATGACTTTGCTCTTATCACTTTTTTTTTTCGCACTTCTTGACATGCGTTTTTAATTTATTTGTACATTATCTCGTTGATTTAAAATTTACTAACTAATAATGGAGATATGTGAAAAAACCAAACTAATATTACCAGCATTTTTTTCTCGTGGATACGATATTTGAATTGCACGTGATTATGCTTAATTACAAATTAACTTTTTTTCAATATTACTTCATCTCGATCAATTCTTAAATTAAGAGCTTGTTTGGGCGAGATTTTTGGAGGAAGAATTGATTTTGAATAGTGATATGATGGGAAATGTGTGGTTGAAAAAGAAGAAAAAATTATTGATGTGATGGAAAATATTATTTTATTGAAGAATGTGTGGTTGAAAATGAGAATTGATTTACTGTAGAAAAATTTAATTCCTCTCAAACAGGTCCTAAGTGAAAATATTTAAATCGTTATAATAAATTAAAAACATGATTGCGATTTATGAAATTAACTGTAGTCAAAATATATTATTATAATAGCAAGTTTTAATCCTGAAGTATGGCCATCTTGCCTTTTAATTTCGATAGAACCTTGAATTAAGGCACCGTTTGGTAAACATTATTCTAGAAAAAAATGTATTCTTTGTGTCAAATCACACCTTTTTTGTGGTTGAAAATGAAGGAAAATGTATTGATGTGATGGAAAATATTATTTTATTGATGAATGTGTGGTTGAAAATTAGTAGAAGAATGAGAATGAAAAAAAGAATGGTTACCAAACGGTGCCTAAAAGAAAGTTAATACAAAATTAAATAAGTAGATACGAAAATTATATAAAATAAGTCTATTAATTGCAAAGAATATACGCTAGTTATAAAATCACCTTAGTATTAAAATAAAATCTTAGAATCTGAATATCTCACCATTAATAGCATAAAATCTTGTCCTCGGAATTCCTTATGGGTAACGGATTTGTTAATGGGTCATCCATTTGGATCCGTTAACAGAGTTGGATACCGTGGATGGGTTGGGTTTGCTTTTCTGTTTGAAAAATTGACGCCAATAGCACCGATTAAAATTTTAAATATTCTATAGTGACAATGTATTTTTTAAATTAAAAGCAATAATCTAAAATCAAGATATATTGTTAATATATTTGTCTCTCAATTAATAGTGGAATATAAGTACTCACATCTTCTTCTTTTTTTCTCATTAGAATTTTAACCTTAAACTCTCATTAATAATTTCAATTGGTCTCTACTTGCAAACTCTATCAAATTCTTCCATTATATAACTCATCTTCTTCGTCAAATCCTCTCCAAACCCCACGGCCCTACTCCAACCCCCCAGGTCACAAATTCAGGAAATTTTTAGACAAATCCACGGCCCCTGTTTGTTTCCAATTGTTCACCTCATTTTAATGAAATTTCTGACCGTCACAGATTTTTCGGCCGCAACTTTTGACCTTTTTTTGATAAGGGGGCCCACTGTTTGAAAATAAAAGGTCAAAAAATTAATTCTTAGGCTCCAATAGTGAAAAACAAACAGGGGCTAAATGTAAAATTGAAGTTCTTGACATGAAAAGTCATATATGATTTTTATCAATTAATGTGCATATTGAAGTTTGGAAAACGTATATAAATCGATAAAAATAAACTGACAAAAAATGATTTGAAAAAAAAAAGAACTCTTCTGAACGTAGGCCTCTTAGCTTGTAACCTCTAAAGAAATCTGGTTGAAAATTTAAAGAATGCTATTCTACGTTCCAGTACCAATATTTGTGGTCCTTTATTTATTTATTTATTATTATCTAGAAAACTAGTTTAAGGCACGTGCAATGCACGTGTTGAATTTTTATTGGGTATTTAATAGCGTAGATATATATTTGTGGATGTGGATTAATTGTAGCAGGTTGGTTATAATTTGATTATTGCGAATTGTAGTAGAAGATTGTATATGTTTAAAATAAAGTTGAGGCTCAATGAGGAATTCACATTATCTAGGCAAAAGCAATACCAGAAAGACATGGTAAGAATGGAGTACAAAAATAAGCTAAAATGCAAAATTGGCAGATAAAAAAAAGAACTACAAAGATATTCAAAAAGTGAAGTCATTTTCTACATTGCAAAAGTCCTTTAGACTCCATCCTATTATTCACAACTGAAAGCATCATACAACATGTTTACATCCTTTGTACATTGAGTTTTCCTTTCGAGAAACGTTTCGCCAATACAAAAACACAAAAATACATGTTCAAAAGCTGGGGGCTTTATGCCACTGATGCTAGAAAAAAAAAACAAAAGATGATTGAAACCATTCGGATGGAGATAGCAAAACATGGAGTCAAGCTTTTAGGTTGTAGTATGCATGTAACCAACGACAATTACTCTGGCTTTTTTTTCCTGGATGCTTAGGTACAGGATCATTAGTTGAAACAAGCTTTTCTTTCTCTGAATATTTGGCCACATGATTTATGATGGAAATCATTGGTTCACTTGAAGGATGAAATAGAGATCGTTTTGCTGGTGGAGAAACATTGTTATTGTCAGAATTGTTGTTGTCAACAAGGCATACAAGATTGCTATCTTTCTCATTTTCACTTGTTCCTTCTGGAGTATCAGCAACAGTGGAGGATGGATCCAGGACAAACACAACTTCATACTTGTATTCAGCAGCATTTGGCTCTAGCTGTGTAACCTTTATGTAAAATATATGTTCTTCACAATTCATCGATTCTTCAACGTTTACAATAGTTGCCTGGGAGTGTTATTTTATTGTTACGAGAAGTAATATTTAAAACAATAGGTCGGAAAAAATAATGGATAGTGTATCGATTTTGAGCTATTCATCAGACTTTCAACGTCAGACTTCAACAATATTTCAACAGGGCTTCCAATTGCGCTTGCATTTAATATTCCCGTAGAATCCTCTAACTGAACATTGATAGTTGCCCTATAATGATGGAGAATAGATTTATTATTATTGATTATTGCAAGATTTAAATAAATCACAGAAGAGTAACAAAGTAAACCATATAGTACCAGTGTATATATATATATACTATTAACATTACCTAGGAACAGCTCTTGATGAAGGATACTTGCAGTAAATGCAGGCAAAAGTATCTCCGAAATTTGCATGAATAACTTTGTTGCAATTCACACAAGACATATACCAGCAAGGTTGTGTTCTTGCTACAAGCATTGGCTTGGCTCTAACCCAAAAGTACTTGCGCTATTTAAACACTCATAATCAATATAGGGAATATATAAATGTATATAGAAACAACATGTATACAATCTAAAAGACTTACTCCTAGTAATCGGCCTTTCATATTTTGTATTTCAGTAAGTTTCTTTTGAGCTGGAGGAGTTAACTTTGTTGGCGTTATTGCACAGCATGACTTATCCAATGTAAATTCATTAAGTTCTTCAGTGTGTGTGTCCACCCTTCAATTATATTAATTGAAAAATCAATAGATAAAAGATAATAATAGATAGATAATATAAAATATAATTTTATAGTTTTATCATGCTCGAAGTTCTGCAACTTTGTTAAATGGAGTATCTATAAAAAAAGTGCTATTTATTTTTGTTGATAAGGTAAGGCCTGCAATATTGTATAGATTCATATTAATTTATCACACATAAAAAGTAGTTTGATAAAAAATGATATGATTACCGTTGACAGATGACACTTTGAGCCGATTGGCTAAGACAACAGGTTTAGCAGCAAGTTTTTCTGCAAGAAGGATGCATTCTTTTTCCACATAGTTATCCGACATTGTTAGAGTTATTGAATTGAAGTTTTTATCAATTAGTATCAGATCTTGCACATAACTTTGGGTTCCATTTCTTGTTTGAATAAGCCTTTTATGGCGCATATCAATAGTAATAACAAGTATACCTAACCATATGAAATGAAAGAAAGAGAAAAATTAATAGAGAATATATGAATAGGATGAAAGAATAATAGAAGCCACAGAAAAGGAAAATGTAGGTAGAAATGAGAAGAAATACTTATGTCACTATTGCAATCCATATATTTTTCGAGCTCATCAAATCTAGTAAATTGGTATGTTGAGAATAGGAACTCCAAGTTGTCTTCCTTCACTTCTTGGATACGAGTCTTTCCTGTTATTGTCCATTGGAAGTAACCATTCAGAGCCTTATATTCAGATTTTGTATCTTTTACAATGGCATTTGAAATTATGTAGGTTTTACTCAGTAGCAACTGATCTTCAAATGCTAGGATATTTCCATCGTGCAATGTTGCATGGACTGTATTTCCCTATACTAGATAAGAAGGATAATGGTATAAAAATATTACTTGAAATATATTTGTGTAGATAGAAAGGGTGTATATTATATAAATTTGAGCAGATAGTTTTTACCCCTAAATCCATCAAAACCGTGTTTTGGTATTTGGTATTACTGTTTCGAGCTTATTTGGGAGATAGTTTCTCAGCAACAACAACTTTGGCTTCCCAATTTCTTTGACCTTGACTAATTTCTGGAATGAATTTGTAAGTTCCTCCCATTTTTGTTCAGTTCACTGGATTATGAAGGACAGAAAGAAAGAATTACCAAAAATGGAGAAAGTGAAGTAATATGAAAAATGTATACATACCGTGTTTTTCTTCTGGTAATTTTTGTGTGCTTAAAGTGGGATTATATATATATATATATATATTTTCTGTAGATATTTTTGATTATACAGGATAAGATAAGGCAGAGATTAAAATAATATTTGTACTTGGTACTGATTCCAGGAAAATGGCTGCAGGTTGAAAAACCAATGTAGACAGCACTAAAAGTGTATTGTCAGAAATTTCCAAAGTCAAAATTTGAACGTGTTATTATTCTATTGTGACAACCTACATACTTTCTTGCTGTATTTTTTGGTAGAAGAATTGGTATACATAGAATTGATTCGATAAGTAAGTATAGAGTGACAAATATGAAGGCAAAGTTATAGGTATAGGAACGGTAGTTTAAAAAAAAAATCTATATTTTTATCTAGAAACAAATGTTGTTAAGAATAACCTAATTTTGATAATAATATCATCAAATATAGCAAGAGGTAAATACTATTTTTTAAATCTAAAAATGATAAATAGGCTTCCTGAAAAAACGTATTTATTGTCTTGTATAATATTTGAATTACGTATTGGATAGTATATGAAACAAAATTTTAATATACTTCTGGTCTTTACTATTACTAATGCTATATAATGTTTCTTATTAACATAGGAAAAATGTAAGAGATAATCATCTATAGTAATTTTAATCTTAACTTATGTAAAAGTAGAAAGTTGGTTCTAAAGGAAGAGTGAGAGGATGTTGATCAATATTACTGTTGAAACCTGAAAAATACTTTGAGCTTCGTAGTTTACCAAAGGTAAATTAGAACACATTTCGAAGTAACATTTATAATAACCAGAACTATTTCTCTTGTTTAAGATTTCAAATTCTTATTTTTGATTTTGTTTGAAATAAAAGATAAGAAATCAAACCAAAGAAAATTGTGGTGGCTCCAAGCGAAAGCCAAGCAGGAGGTGGCGTCACGGACAAAATATTGCAACAATTTCTTGTACACAACAAAAGCATCTTGAAGAGGATTTTATGGTTTATAGATACAGTAACTCCCTGCCAATTTGGAATGGAGAAGAGAGATATTATTAATAAAATGGGTCCACTCTGGCCATGGGTGGATGTGGTATTTAGGCCAAAAGAAGAGAATGTGAGGCATAAGACCTAGTGTTTTAGTATAAGAAACAAATAAAAGAGCACATTTCGTTTAATAGTAACTCTAAATTTAGAAGCTTTACCTAAACACTGCTCTATCTTTATATCTAATCCATGCTTCTTTTTGAGTCACTTGAGAATCCGGATCAAGTAATCTAGTAGCTACCAAGGTTAGAGTACACTCAAAACATCAAAGCAATATGTAACCAAAATACATTTTGTAAAAAACTCAAATAATTGTGAAAATAGAGGTGTTATTGTGATAGATTCCTCCTATAACTAAAAAATTAAAAGTAACTATATTCCAACTAATGAACTTGAAATTTTCAAATGTAATTGTAATTTAAGATAGATCCACTCCATACCTAAACAAATAACGTATATCAGCTAAGATATTATACTAAAAAATGGCATCAAATGTGGTGTAAGTTTCTATAAGAGTATCTACCTATACAATTGATGACCAACACTTTTCGAGAATCAAGATTAAGAAAAGTTACCAAAATTCTTGCTCATAATACAGTGCCAAGTAGGTCTGTGCTTTTTGTCAAAGATCTTCTTTATGTGCTCTAGAACCTTCTTTTGCATGCTATACTTCTCACATGCCTTTGCACAGACAAGCCAACATATTAGTTAGAAATGTTTACTTTCTAATAATTGGAAGTTGACATAACACCGTAACATTAATACTGATATTGTAACCTAAGATGACGAAATGTAACAAAGTTTTAAATGAAGGCTTAAAACTAACAACAACAATTCGTTTTTGAAGTCTACATCAAGTCATTTTATGTAGTATGATGTAAAGAAATATTTGAACAAAATTGCCTTATTTTAGTTTAAATTTTATTTTATGTAATAAAGTTATCTAAGATCTGAAGGTATTAACAAATATTTTTGGTAATAGAAATATAGTTAATAAACAATTTAGTTTAATAAAATGATAGTCACCTAAAAGCTTATTAAAATCATACTACTTCGTACGGTAATGATAAATAGAATGTTTCACATGATAAAATACTAAATTGTTACTCTTGTTTCTATGGGGTTAAATTTAATCCTTTTCCTTATTTCTGTTTACATATATAGGATATCCTCATATAAACTATTTTAAGAAGTAAGTTACTCGTTTAACTAAGGCATCTAACGTAATACTCAAATGGTAACCTAAAGTTCAATCACTGAAGTGTATTATGGAATTATTTCCAAACATGTTAGCGAAAATAGGTATATACTAAATAGAAATAAATTTTGAAACTACAAGTAGAATACCTGATATTGTTTTCTATATTTTATACACACTACTACTTCTATGAATAGCTTATAATATTGTGTCTATTATAAGAGCAGGATTTGTTATCATAGTTTTTGCTTGTTACATACCTTTGTCTGCTACTATAGAAGCCTCAACGGGAAGCACATTAGGGTAAATTATGAACGTCTAGTAAAATGCCTACTCGTAGGCCCACAAATTACACAATTTAGGCATTGGCGACTTATCCATTCAGTAATTTTGGCATAGGCTGACTATTGAGTTTAGTAAATTCAATAATAAATGCTTGACAGCTTAAGATAAGAACATAATGATCTAAAAAGGAATGGCAAAGGACTAAAATGATACGAAGCCTGGATTTTTAGGTAAGAAGCAAATCTTATTGGAAATGTCGATATTTGGTTCATCATTTAGAATCATATCACATCTCAGCAGAAAACGAAATGAAAAAGCAAAAAAAAAAAAAAGGTATAAGAACAGGGAATTATTAAAACGAAATAATTATAGAAAATGACATTATTGTTAAGAATGTAAGTGTTGACATCGAGATCTTCAGCAAAAACATGGCTAAGAACTTAGATATATATAAAAAAGAAATAATTAGCTAAATCATATATGTAATAAAAACAAATAAATAATACAATATGCAATATTTATGAAATAGATAAGGAATAGTATTTTGATGAAAGTAGCTACAAAAATATTATAGAAGCAAGAATTTCTCGATACACAGTATTTTTTGTGCATGTATTATGTTCGTTAGATTTGTCTAATGGATTAATTAAAACTTTGATATCTATACTTGTTTTTGCTCTAGACAAAGTAACGTATAATTGTTCATGAGAAAATACAGATTCTGAAAGATAAAGCCCAACAAAATCTAATGTTTGACCTTGTGATTTATTTATTGTCATTGCAAAACATGTACGAATAGGGAATTGAGTCATTTTGAAAGGGATTGAAGTTTTATCACTTTCAAGTGGTATAAATGGAATCCTAGGTAAAAATACTTGTTTTCCACGGTATTCACCAAGAGCAATTTCTGCAGATATTATATTTTTCTCAAATCTTCGACAAATAAGTCTTGTTCCATTACATAAACCTTCAGATGGATTAATATTTCGAAATAATATACTATGACAATTTTGTTTTAAAGTAAGTTCATGTGGTGGAATACCATTTGGTGTTAAAGTATTTAAAAAATCTTCTTGGATACTTTGTTCAGATGTATCAATAGATTCATCAAAGCTATAATATGTAAATATCTGACCAGGGATTTCTTTCAGCAATATATTATTTATATGATCTACGTATTCATTTTTTAGTGTTAAAATAACTCTATTAAGCATAATATCTAAATTTTCCATATAAGTTTGTGTATTTGGGAACACTGTTTTAATTAAATCTTTTAAAGATTCAAATTCGTCATTAAATTGTACCGTTATATTATGTGGTATTGTAATCATATTGCATGAATGTTCTTTCTCTGTACCATTTCCAATATCAAGTAAATAATTACAAAATGATAGATCTAATTGAGCTCTTATATTTTGAGTCAATGATAAACGGATAAAAGAAGGCCACAAATACGAAAAAACTAAACTTGTTTTCTTTATGTCTTCTTTTTTTCCTCTTTGAATAATCGGTAAAACTTGCCGAAAATCACCACCTAATACAACAACTTTCCCACCAAATGGTATATCTATTTCGTTTATATCTCTTAAGATTTTATCTAAAGTTTCGACAATATAACGATTTACCATTGGTACTTCATCCCAAATAATCAATTTAGTAATTCTAAGTAGGCCCCTGTTTGACACCCATTTTTTATCTCATTCTCATTCTCATTTTTCTACAGTACTCATTTCTAACCACACATTCTTCAAATAAAATAATATTACACATAAACCCAAAAATTCTTCTTACTTTTTAACCACACATTCTTTACATCAATCACTATTCAAAAACTCATTCTTCAAAATAATGGGTGTCAAACGGGGCCTAGATTTGCTAATGCTGACTGTTTACTTATTGAACAACCAATATTATCATCTATATCCAAAGGAATTTTAAATCTAGAATGTGCAGTTCTACCACCTGGTAATAAAGAAGCAGCAACTCCAGAAGAAGCTGTAGCTATAGAGATAAGATTTTTTGAGCGTACAGCTGCTAGTAAAGCTTTGTATAAATATGTTTTACCTGTACCACAAGGTCCATCAACGAAAAACATACCAGTTTCATTATTGAAAATTCGAGATAAGATTATATTATAAGTGTAAAATTGCTCTTTGTTTAAAGAATTTGGATCAAAACTATTAGTTTGAGTATCACTATTTCTTAATTCTTCAGAAATCATGTTAGTTAATATATCGTCCTCTGCTATGCTTATATGGAATGATACTAATTTATAATCATTAATATTTTTGTTCAATGGTTCTAATATAGAATGTATATATTCTAATGCTTTTATTTCAGCAATGTGCAATGACATACCTTCATGGATAAAATCTTCAAACATATAACTTTTAAATTTTTTCCATAAGAATTGTGGATTATTAGGACTACAAAACGTTAATATAGTGGCAAATAATCTACGTAGTGAACAAGGCATTTGATAAATAATTGCTTCTGTTAAAGTTAACTCACAATTATTATCTCCACTTAATAAACCATGTGAAAGAGCTGCCTCACGGAAGCTAGGGGTTAATGTACCATTTACGATTCGTAATTGCTCAAAAGAAGCTGATCCTTTAATATGGTTTAAAAGAAGTCGTAAATAATATCTTTCACCTTCAGATGGATTCGCTGTAACTATTCGACCAATTAAATTTTTTTGCTTTCGAGGAGTCCAAAGTCGTCCTCGTGTATCCCATACGAAATGAGAAGGGAAATCTTTATACGTGAGTGATCTAGCCTTTTCATTTGTAATATTAGTGCGAAAGAATTCAGTTAGTGTTGTTTTTTGTGTATAATCTCTATTTATAACTTATTGTAAATTATCACTATCTTTATAAGTAATTGGCTGATGGTTTTCTAGATGCAATTGTAATGAAAATACTGATGGAAACATTTCGGACAATATAAATCCATAAATTCTCCACATCGCCTCACGAGAAGAAATCCACCTAGCAGTTTGGTATTTTGTAATTTCGTCAATGTTAACATCTTTTTCATTCTCATTCACAGAAAAACTTATTCGATCATATCCTTTATAAACATATTTATATAAATATTTGACAGCTTTAATAGTTGAGCATATTTCAATATTAATATGACAATCATATTTAACTGTTAAATAAGGATTATAAGGTATAATCCATCTATTATCTAAATAATGATCCCTTACTTTCACTTTTTGACCATCATTACGACGTTTATATTGTGGATATGAATCATAGCGAAGTTATCATGACATAATTTTTAGGATATTTATTTTTGCATATTTTATGATTTGACATACATATATTATTTGGATTTAATATTCCACAAGGACCATGAAACATATGTTTTACAACAGTAGAATACAAATGAGAATAACAATTTTTGTTAGGAATTTCACAACATACAATTTTATCAATTAAATCAACTGAAGTAATTTTTGATTCATATTTAAAAATTAATAAAAAATGAACATGTGGAAGACCTCTTTTTTGAAATTCAACAACATATATATGTGCAGCAACATGTCCTAAAATATGTCTTTTAAATAAGTCAATTTTTAGTTCTTCCAACTTAGCTCTAAATATTCGTGCAATTAAATCAGGTCTATTTTGTTTTTCATCATTATGCTTTAATTGTTGTTCTATTTCTAGCCAATTAGGATTGCAAGTCATTGTTAAAAAGACATCAGGTTTGCCGTACCGTTGGACCAATGCCATTGCATCCATATAACGTTTTTGATTATCTCTAGGACCGCCTATAAATGAAGATGGTAAAACAATTTTTCGACCAATTTTATTACCTCTAGTTTCACCTACGTGAACACTATCAACAATTCTTTGATAAAGTTCAGCTCGTATTTGTCTTTGGTTGTTACGAAAATAATCGAGTCTAGAAGTTTCAATTTTTACATACATGTCAACAACATACTGTTGAAATAATCTACCAGCATGAAGTAAAATACAGTTACCTGAATTGCGAATTTGTAATTTGTAGCAGTAATACTCGCGGCAAGACACGTGCAACCTTTTTTTTCTTTGCTTCATAACTACATGAGAAAAATAAAGAAATTAAATATAATGTAATAAAAAGAATAAAGAATATTATAAAAATAATTTTCATGTTATTAACCTTCGGTCTCTCTTTCAATCAATTCATTTGGAGAATTGACAGTATTAATATTTAGGAAATTGGTATTGGTAACATAATGGAAAATTTGTTTATTAAGTCTCTCGATACCCTCATGCCATCCAGGTTGACCAAAAGGAAAGAATAATGGATATTGAAGAGGATCATAACAACCAAAACAATAATGCACTCTATATGAAACACCCGAATGACCATAAATTGATATATCACGAGTTTTGTTATTTGTAGATGTATCATCATCAACCCAAACTGCAGCTACTTGTGAAGATGTTGGAGTATTGTATACTCTTGATCTAGATCTGGATCACATTTTATTTATATTCGACATGTATATAAAGTATCAATATTGCTTAAGGAAAGAAAAAATCTAGAGTAAGGATTAACCTTTAAAATGTTAATTAATATACGTAAAGTTGATTCAGAAAATTTATCTAAAATTTTTAATCAATTTGGTAGTTCATTTTCAGTATCGTAAAAATATAACTGTAAATAGGTTGGGTTATTGTTTGACGGTAACAATTGGTTTATATAATGATAAACTTGACTTTGAATCCTAAATGTATAAATGCCTCTATAATTCTTACATAAATCTTTATCATATTTAACACCAAAAGATGTGAATGCAAAATGGTTGTTATAACTTCTTGCAATTTTCTTAAAATTTAATGATTCAGCTGAATTTGAAGTAAATAAATCATATAATTCATTTGGTACAACGTGTGTGTGTAATTTAATCTTGCCATCTGAACAACAAAACCCTTTACTCTCTCCATAGAATTTTGTTGCTGCACAATGTGAACAACATGTTGGGTGTTTGAGGGAGTAAGATTTAGTAGGAACATTCTGTAGTGTTAAATTTCTGTTTTCCTGATTATTTTGTAGACTTTCATCATCAGAACTAAATTTGTTCTCTTCATATGCATGATGACTATTATCATCTGGTCTATACACTGTAGTTGGTGAAGATTTATTATTGCTATAACAGGTAGCTACAATAAAATAAATTCCAATTAAAATCAATAGATATAACAATTATTATTTTGTGAAGTATAAAAATTAAGCATAATAAATTTGATGACAAGTAATGGAAAAAGATAAATTTTTAAACTTACTTGTTTCAGACTCGAAACAATTCTGAGGGATAAGATTGTCTGTATGACTGCCACCTTGCAGCCTAAGATGTCGTGTGTGATTTCCATGTTCTAATTCCTTGTTGGGCAGATTTGTTGGTACGGGAAATTGTTGTTTTGATTTGGCATACAATTCTCGACGTCGTAAATTTCGAGTTTCCTTTGTTTGCTGATAAAGTTCTCTACGACGTTTTCTTCGTAATTCAGAGCTTCCACTACTGCTATCAGTAGCATCCATAAGATAAATAACTAAATATAATAAAGCATAGTGTTAAAAATGAATAAAGCAACTTCTTCAAACTCTGAGAAAAAGAATAATTTGTTTTACAATGTAGATAACATATTTACCTAAATATCTAAAGCATAGACTAACTGTACAAGTGAAAAAATAAAATATAAGCATAATGAAATAAATAAAAAGAATTCAATTCAATTTAAATTATAGAATTTCTATTTTTAAGCATTGATTATATTATGATTTATAATGTTTTCATTTTGTTTACCTTTGAGTAATGATCTAATTGGTCTTGTCAAATTTCCCAAATGCATAAGCTTCTGATATCATTAGTTTCTTCTATATGAAGGACTTATCATATAAATAAACAATGATACAAAAACTTAATATATTTTTGATTATAACATCAAATACCTCACACAATTAGTACAGTGTAAAAAAAGTTACTTACAATTTACAAAAAATGTTTTATTGACACCTATACCAAAAAAAGTTTATTTGTAAAGGATTCCTAGAAAACAAAAATGATAATGTTAACAAAAGAATAAAATACCTATCCCATTTGATTTTTTAATTTTTTTTTTCTTAAAACAAAAAAGCAAAAAAGGCAAAAAAGCAGTTTAATGAAAGACAACAGTCTAAACTAAAAATCTGATGTCTAAGCCTTAAAATACAAACATGTGGCAAAAAAAAAAAAAGTCCTAAAACTATATAACAAAAATTGATAAACCATGCGTTTCGATGAGCAAATTGAAATTTTGCTTAATCATTTCATTCCACCAAACTACTTTGACCTTAAGAACATCAATTTCATAAATATCTATTCTTATTAATGTTTCATGAACTTATCAATTCATCCACTAATTCAGTGAAAGTATCTTTAACATGTTGCTAAATATAATAACTTCATATTAAGTAGATATTTCCTAATAAAATTTGCCCCTTTTACAAAAACAACATTCATTATATTTAGCTCTTCTCATCAAGAAAGAAATAACAACTCACATAAAAATTCTAAAAATAGCCACAATCAAGAAAAGTGAAATAAAAATTTTACACAGATAAAAAAATGATAGGACATACCGCCGGTAAATTGAACTGGAGAACCAAAATTTGTTGCTAAAGGAATGGTTAAAACCGGTGTTCTATAGAAGACCTTATAGATTTCTATTTACAAGTTACAATATATTACAGAAGAAGGTAAAAAACCATAGCAAATTTTCGACTATGAAATAAAGAAACAGATGTGATAACCCTAATCAAAATTCCCAAATAGAAAATAGTTTTTGTAAAGATAAAATAAAGGTAAACAACAGCAGTAAAACGTAGAAATCAAACCATCAACGAAAAATTGTTGCCAAAACGAAGTTAAAATTGGTGGCTTATCTGGATTTAAAAGATGTCGGTTTCGATTTTCGGACGGATGCTCCAACTTCTTGCCAGAAGCTTCGCCGTGAAGACGATGGTAAAACACCCAAACAGATGCGATAAACAATACAAACAAACTTAGGACCGTCAAATTCTATGAAGACCGAAATAGCAGAATACAACCGCACGCAAATGGGAAAGACAAGAAGAAGTTACAATATATTACAGAAGAAGGTAAAAAATCATAGCAAATTTTCGACTATGAAATAAAGAAACAGATGTGATAACCCTAATCAAAATTCCCAAATAGAAAATAGTTTTTATAAAGATAAAATAAAGGTAAACAACAGCAGTAAAACGTAGAAATCAAACCATGAACGAAAAATTGTTGCCAAAACGAAGTTAAAATTGGTGGCTTATCTGGATTTAAAAGATGTTGGTTTCGATTTTCGGACGGATGCTCCAACTTCTTGCCAGAAGCTTCGCCGTGAAGACGATGGTAAAACACCCAAACAGATGCGATAAACAATACAAACAAACTTACGAACGTCAATTTCTATGAAAACCGAAATAGCAGAATAGAATCGCACGCAAATGGGAAAGACAAGAACATGCTATGAAGGAATATTTTATTTCTTTTAAGCAAAGACAACAAACACTTAAATGGCGTCGTATTGGCAAAGGCGGTGAACGCTAAAACGGCGTCGTTTTGGTCGACTATGACGTCAGAAAACTGCCTCTTTTAGATGTGTTAGGATAATGCAAGTATCTATAACAAAAGGAAATTTTCAAAAACATATATGTAAGGCAAAGTTAAAGAACAAAATTTCCTAATGGAGCAATCAATCCAATTATCATTTTCAAAACCCAATTATTATTTTTAAATTCTCAGCCATTACTTTATCGTCTACGTTAAAACAACCCATTTCTTTAGAGTCGATATCTTAGTTGACCAATACCTGAATTGCAATATACCTTCGTGAAATTCTCATTATTAAGTCAACTTTTTTTTTTTGGCAAGTCATAACTAACACGTTACATAAACTCCACTAGTTGATACTCCAAGGAGGCTTTACTTGGAATGAAAGAACAAAAATGGATTCATGAAGGTTTAATTACTGAATCGCGTCCCGGCTCCCAATGGTATGTTTCGGATTCAGTTAGATAATGAAGATTTGATTATGGGTTATGTTTCAGGAAAGATCTGACATAGTTTTATACGGATACTGCCAGGAAACAAACACTATAACATTCAATCGACACCAAATATAATACCTAAATCTCTCAATAATAAACACTCTTTACGACCATACAACGAATGATCATTTCCTATCATCCATTTGGCCGACAACCACCCAATCGCCTTCCCTTCTCAAGAGTGGACTTCATCAATCGTTCACCACACTCTACCATCTCCATGGCATTCTTTCTTATGAGACCACCAATAACACCAAAACCACCCCCAAATTGGTCGGCTCGAGTCCATCCACATACAAATTATATTTCTTATCACTCTGGACATTACTTGGACTAGAAACTGAATGTAGGATTGATGAACTAATGATTACACTGTTTTTCTGATACAAATCGAACAATTGAAGATATGATCGAACAACTAACAATCCGATTGTCCTTGTAGTGCAAGCCGGGATCCAATTACTACCTCCAATATAATCAAACCAAAATAAACATAAGCAAATCTTTTTTTTTCCCTCTTCTTTTAGAAAATCTCTATATTCCTCAATTAATTTGACTATTTTTAATTTTAAATAATTTTGCTTGATTCGGCATATGCTCCCGATAACATTCCTAAATGCCACCTTTCACATCACATCATCCTGTATATGCAACCACAAAACCGCCGATCCCTTCGTCGTGAACCGCCGCCGTCACCGTCGCTCAATTAATCGAAGTTTACTAATTGCATGGGAAAATGGAGTCGCTGCAGAGGAGAGTGGAGACATGGATCAGAGATCAGCGGACCAAAATCTTGAGAGTGACCTGGCCTCCGCCGTGGCCTCGGATGGTGGTGAAGTGGCCTTGGGTCGACGGCGGTCGCGAACAGCAGAAGAAGATTCAGGAAGAGTTGGGGCGCCGCAAGAAGCAAATTGAGGAATTCTGTTACGCCGTCAAAGCAGAATCGGTCTCCGATTTGCAGGAGATTCTCTGTTGCATGGTCCTCGCTGAGTGTGTCTACAAGGTGCATTGCTTTTCTCACTTTCAGTGTAGATGATATAGCTAATTGTAATTGTTAATTTTGTGGTCGATGAATTCGAAAGTTCGAATTCTGGCTTGTCAAATTTTGTTTTAATTTGGTCTTGCAACTTGTCTTCTATGGGTTAAAATCGAATAGATGTACTTCTGGCTGGCGATAAGAGGGGTTGAACCACATTGTACACTCGGGACTAATCGAAATTAAGTTCCAAATAAGAAAACAAGAATTGGCTGGAAGATAAGAGAAGATAAATGGGGTCGGAAAAGAAGAAAGCTATCGTATTTCTAGATAAAAAAATTAAAATTGATTTGGTAGGTAATCTCGGAGTCTGAAAACCATTCTTTATGGTCCGTTCAATCTGGTTATGAATTGTATACCAGCGTTAAGCAGAACTAAGAGGTAAATGCCAAAGTGAGTAAGATCATCAGAGGACTGTGAAAAGTATTTAGTCTGTTTAACTTTTGGATGTCGAAGTAATGAATGTTACTGAATTTAATTTGTAACATTTTTTGTATCAAAATCTTTTACTTTTATACTCTTCACATGATAGAGACCTGCTGCGGAGATGGTTAGGGCGGTGAACAAATTCAAGGCTGACTTTGGAGGGCAATTAGTTTCTTTAGAGCGGGTGCAGCCTTCTTCAGATCATGTTCCTCACAGGTATTTGGATAAGAATTTCATGTCCGTCTTTTGCCATTTTACTCAGTGCCCGTTTCATTTTTTTATTTTTTTTCGTATTCTTTGATTTAGTGCATCTGATCACTGGTTCATTGTTTTATGTTCTACTTGCTGTGAACATGTGCGACACAAAGAGTATAGCAAATGATTGATCAACCCCTAACAATAAAGAAAAAATGCTATGGTGTATTAAATGAGAATTTAAAAAATTTGAGCACGAATATAAATTATATATACTTTGTTTGATAACACACGTCAATGGGTTACATTAAGTCATTAATATAGACAGGTACTTAACCACACATATACCTATAAAAAGTTCTAATCTTGCCGGTTGCTTTTATGTTACGAGTTTCCTTGAACTACAAATATAGCCTGTAAACTTTGATAAAGGGTCTAAAAGCATAAACCCTGAGGCACCTAATTGATGTCTTGTACAAGTTGCCCTTCAAAATTGTAAGCCTTGGGGTCTTTTGAAAAAAATAAGCTAATGATTAAAGTATCGCATTATTACGCAACACGAACAAACAGTGGTTCAAACAACCTTGAATGAGCTGCAAAATTGTACCAATGCAAATTGAAATTAGGCATTTTTAGGAAAAATAGCTAAAAGAACAAATTAACGAAAAATGAATTAAGTGTTACAGAAAAGAAGTTATTTTGGTGAATGGGATACTCTCCATGAAAGCAAGATGATACAGGGATATTGGAAAAGAATGAGGCCAAGAACTTTCTGTTGCCTCTTATTTAAGACTCTGCAAAGTGGCACTAGAAGCTATGATAACAAACACTTGGCTTCCATCTTGTCCATGACTGCAGATATTGCTTTAGTAATTTTTTTAATCTAAGAAACTAAAGCGGTTACGAGATTGGTAAAGTTGCAAATTGAATCAGCACGGAGAGATGTACTAAACAAAGCTGAAAACATAAGCATCAGCTTTCTTTGAAGGATTAAACTAGCAGGATCTTCAAGTGACACGTGGCAGCAAGTCAAAAAAGCTTCTGCGTTATAATAAAAATGCTATCTCACTCATCTACAATAGCTTATCTTGGTATTAATTAGCTTGAAATTTTAGGTGAGAGTTGAACATGTGGTATTTGTTGTAGCTTTTCTTTTCACGATTACAGCTAATTTACATGTCAGTCTAACTTGTATTTTAAAGATGGACGTTTTTGTAAGGTAAAATACAGTTTGAAAGGAGATCAATATTTGTGAAGAGCCCAAAAAGGAAATTAAATCAGTCAGTCGACGATGAATGAGTAACCAAGAAATTTAAAAAGTATTCTGGTTACTTCAAAATAATCTGCCCTGTGTAGGATGTATCTGTCAATGAGATTGAGAAGATTTCGTGATTTGATTTAATGTTTTGTTACCATAATTACAATATACCAAAATTACTACATACCATGTACATATGTAATATTTTTTTATATAATGGAAGGACCCCGAACGGGGAAAGGCATTCAGCCAAACATTGTCAGTATCTTGTTAGTCAGCCCAATTGAATTAATTATGTATGTGGTCTTCAAGTTTCAGTTCCAGATTGTCTGATGCGATTACTTTAAGAAGAATTAGAATGAGAATATACTTTCTTTAGTAACTTGGGGAAACTCTTCAGTGCTTTCTTTGCCTTGGGTTATGAGTCACTTAATGTTTTACTTGTCAGAGAAATATAACAACATCAGTAGCTTATGAATAATGGTTTTTAAAAGCAAAGCATAGAATAGGTGTATATGAATGTAGAAATAATGTAAGACTTCAATGATGGCTTCTTGTTGGAATCTGTTAATTTTTGTAATACAACATCGAGGCAGGTTTCAGAGTGGTTAGTCGATTTGGGGGAAGTGCAACGTGGAGAGGTAGGGGGTGAACTGGGGGACAGGTGGCAGAGGAAATGCTTTGAGTGGAAAAAAAGTTGAAGAATTTAAATGGTATCTTCCCCAAAATATATCGTGTACTGTGGAAATTGGGCAACCTTAAAATGGATGCCCAAGTGCCAATGACTAAAAAGGATGGAGATCACTGCTGCAATTCCCTTCTTTTATTCTGGAGGGAGTTGTGGGAGGGAGAAATGTAGACGGAGCATCCTCAATTGACTTGTAGAAGAACATTCTTGATTTACTCTGTAAAAGATTATCTAAATGATTATCATCTTAAATTTATTCCCAGGGTCACATTAATCAATCTGATGAAATTGTTATTTTCTACTTCGCTCTGGTATATATATTAAAAGTGCAGCATGACTTGTCCATCTTTCTCGATGTTTTTGGATTTAATATATTACCAATAAATACTCAAGTCTTCTTATAGCCTAGCTCAATCTTTTATTTCTTAGGTATCTATTGGCTGAAGCAGGAGATACATTATTTGCATCTTTCATTGGGACCAAGCAGTACAAGTAAGTATTGCATGTAACATTTTGAACAGATTTTTTTTTTTGTTCTTTCCAAAGTCACTGTTTTTATTGTATTTTACTTTCTTTTTTCCTCTACCTGTTACAAAAGGGATGTCATGGCTGATGCAAATATATTTCAAGGTGCCATATTTCATGAAGACCCTGAGGAAGACATTCATGGACTAGAATCTACTCTTCTTGACAGTAAAACGAAGAATGTGGAGAATTTCTTAAAATCTCCGGAACCCAAGCCTAAACAAACAAAACTTACACCTAAACCTGCAGCTCATAGGGTACTAAAGCACCATCATTTCATTTTAAGAGTAACTTGTTACATCTTTGATCTTTTGGGGGCATTTTGTATAATATAGCCAAAATATGCACATCCTTTTCACGTTACCATTTTTCTATAACTTTCTCCAGGGATTCATGAATCGAGCTAAAGGAATACCAGCATTAGAGTTGTACAGGCTTGCACAGAAAAAGAATCGAAAACTTGTGTTATGTGGACATTCACTTGGTGGAGCAGTAAGTCTTTTTGTTCTATTTGCTTTTGATTTAGTCAATCACGAGAGGAATCTGAAATGCTATTCTTTGTTTGTTAACTTCAGGTAGCAGTCTTGGCCACCCTTGCCATTTTGAGGGTTATTGCTGTTTCATCAAAAGAAAATGAAAGGGTCCAAGTGAAATGTATCACATTCTCCCAACCTCCAGTTGGGAATGCATCTCTAAGAGAGTAGGTTTCTACCACGAGCTTGAGTTTTTTAGTAGTCAAATTCATGTCATTGACTTGCCTGAAGTGTTATGTTTCAGCTATGTGAATGGAAAAGGATGGCAGCATTATTTTAAAACCTACTGCATTCCAGAAGATTTGGTGCCTCGGATATTGTCTCCAGCATACTTTCATCATTACAATGCACACACTCCACTGGCACCACTCAATGAGACTTCACTGTCAATGGCAAGATCTAGAGAAGAGCTGGAGAAGCAAAAGGTGGAAAAGTTGAAAGCGAATGAAGGGGAACAGTTGGTTCTGGGTTTAGGTCCTGTGCAGAATTCCTTTTGGAGACTTTCAAGACTTGTTCCTTTGGAGGGTGTTAGAAGACAGTTTCTTAAATATACAGGGAAAAAAGTTGATCCAGTTGAGACATCTATTTCTAACGTTTCTGCTGTAACATCGTCAATTAATGATATAGTTACTACTCCACAGTCTCTTGAAATTGAAGAGGGTTCTGATGGAATTTCGCTCCGTCCTTTACCTGAAAAAGATGAAGAGATTTCTAGCAGAGTGAAAAATGGTAAGTCATATGGAAGTAGCGGGGATAAGAAGGCATGGCGCAGAATACCTTCTTTGCCTTCATACGTGCCTTTTGGGCAGGTAGATAGGCTTTTCCTCCTAATCTCTTCTATATTTCATTTTTAATTATTTGTTATGTATCAGTATTCCTATAAACCTATGCAAAATTTCATGCAATTCCCCTTCATGGTTTGTGTTTACTTATGTTATTTTGTATTGAAGGAATGAACTTAGTCAGTTTTGAAGTATATGATCTTATCCATTTTTTAACAGCTTTATCTTTTGGGAAATTCATCTGTGGAGTCACTATCGGGTTCAGAATACTCAAAATTGACATCAGTAAGATTTTCATTTGCCTTTTGATCTCTGCTTAGTTTCTAACAGTTGCTTCTTTACCCTCTCATTTTTATTGCTCTCTAACGGCTAATATATTTTTAGGTCAGATCTGTGATTGCTGAAGTAAGAGAACGTTTTCAATCACATTCCATGAAGTCATACAGGTCCCGTTTTCAAAGGTAAGTTTTTTTGCATTTGGCTTTCCTTACGCTAAGTTTTCAGTTATCAATAATCCTCAAGCAGTTATTTTTCTTGAACAGTATGATATAACTACGTGAGATGGGCCTGTATGTGCTGTTAATATTTTGATGCTTTATCTTGAAGTTATATTCTGTATCTCCTGAAGACCCCCTTTTCAGTAAAGAGATACTTTTTAATAGTAACTTTGATATAGTGATGGATACACAATCTATTTCAAAATTTCTCTGGGTTTACATGTTTACTGCCCGTCTTGTTATTATCATCTGAAGCTCTTCCTGTATGGAAATTTTTAATTTTCGGAGCTTTCTAGTGACAAGTGATGATAACTTCTTCAAATAAACATTTGAATAAGAGTGTTTATAATGTGTAAATTTCTAATTGACTGTACAAAGATAAAAATGGTGATATCTTACCAAATTCTTAATAATATGTATTGTTCGATCCAAATTACAAGCACTTAAAACCTAGCATCATTAACTGGTTATGTCCATCTTTTGAATTTACTATACAACCTTTATTAGTTGATACCGAGAAAATTGGGGCATAATATCATTTAATGAAAACTTTGATCCTTTATATTATCTTTTCAAACATTTTTAAATTCTGATCCTTGTGGTGTTGATGTGGTTGTCTATGATGATGGATGAGCTTTAAATGTAACTTATGTTTCCCTCTTAACATGATAACCATGATAGTCATGATCATTTTTAAATTCTGATCCTTGTGATGTTGATGTGGTTGTCGATGATGATGGATGAGCTTCAAATGCAACTTTTTTTTCCCTCTTAACATGATAACCATGATAGTCATCATCAACTTGCTAATGTGTTCTCTCAGAATCTATGATCTCTTCATGAACGAGAATTTATTCACATTATTGGGGAGGGAGCAAGAGCAGCAATTCCCACATTTACAAAAATGGTTAGGAGTTTCAGTTGCTGGTGCAGTTGAGCTCGGTCACATTGTGGAGTCTCCGGTTATTCGTGCAGCTACTTCCTTAGTTCCTCTTGGATGGAATGATACTTCTGAGAAGAATGGAGACCCTTTGAGGGTAGATATTTCTGGTTTTGAATTACATCTATGTACATTGATTGAAGCTCGAGTTAATGGTAACTGGTATTCTTCTTCATCTTGTTATCCGATGAATGCAACTCTACTTTCCATCTATTGTTCTGTGCATTGATTCTGTTTTTAACAAAGTTGAGTGTGATTATTGGTAGTGTTGAAGAAATGAATCAAAATGAATACTTCCCCTATCTAAGCTCTTAGATGAGACGGTTGACATGGTATTAGAGCCAGATTTGCCGCCACTCATTTATAAAATTTGTGCATGTGTCACACCTTTGATGAACAAATGAATCTGGTCTGCACTTGACGGGGGAGTGTTCAAGAAAAGCTTTAAATTAATACATGTAACCCCTCTCTAACAACTCAAGCTTTTAGTAAGATGGTTAACAAGTACCATTGTGTTATTGTCCTTTGTTCTCTAAATCCCTTTTTCTGTATCTATTTGAGCCTTGCACACGACAAGACAAATTCACTATTTTTTGTCGTGTAATTCTTCTATTGACATTTGTATTAGCTCTTTGTCATCTTGTATTCTGAATGACTGAAAGATCTAAATCCCTTCAAAAGAAGTATACTTGTCCCCTGGACTGAGGCCCCCTTGTCCCACATGGATTAGGAATTAAAACTTTGATTTGTATCCAATTGTAGGTGGATTCTCAAGGACATATGAGCACAATTCCTGTAAGTCTTTTGGATACTGGTTTGTCACAATTTTGTGGTACCTGTGTGAGTCTTGAGGTGCGCCTTTTGGTACGTGCTCGTAGGCTCAGAGCATGACTAACTGCATAAGAGACAAATTGTGAGTTACAACTTTAGGAATCAATTGCTACCATGACAAAGTGCTATGCCTGCATGCTTGTGATGGAAGCCTTCTGTTGTTGTAGGATTCTGTTGAACCCTTTCAAAAAAAATGAAAGTAAAAAAAAAAAAAAAACAACCAACTTGGCACATGGTGCAGGTTCATTCTGAAAAATTATGTCACCTACTATAGAATGTTAATCATGGATTCCTTGTTTATCGATGATTCCCACTATACTTCGGTACATGGAGTGCAGTTGGTTCTGAAAGTTCTGTCATTTCTTAGGTAACATTAATACATGAAGTATCAATCATTATTGGGTCAACTGTATTTAATTTGTCCTTTCTATCTATAGCTGGCAGAGTTGAAAATTCCATTGATTAGGATTATGAATTTATGAGCCGGTAAACAGTGCTTTGAGTGTATCATCTTCTGGGCAGTGCGAAACTTTCTTATTCATATTGGTAGGGCTTTAGTTTTTTTGCTAATGAAATATGACCTCTACGTCTACTTTTCTGTGGGGGAAGACAAGTATTTGATCTACCAATCTCTTGCAGCTTTGTGGACTTTATTTCTTATTATATTGCTTAACTTCATTAGGTGTTCAACTGCTGTGGAATCTTTTCCTTCACCGCCAGCGTACTCAATGCAGCATGGATTGCAGCCAGAGATACAAAGGATGCGAATATTAGTTGGAGCTCCACTGAGACGACCTCCCAAGCATCAAATATTGGAGGATGGATTAGTGCCCATGTTTCCTTCTCTTGATCCAACCTGCATTGATCTGAAGCTGAAACAGAGCATGGCTTTGGAAGAGGAAAAAATCACCCGTCCTGATGGTTTAAGTGATTTTGTTGTCTATTGCACAACTGATTTTTCTACCGTGTCCAAAGAGGTTCATGTTCGAACCCGTAGGGTGCAACTAATTGGCCTTGAGGTATTGCATGCTATCATGCTTTAAGGTACTTAAATCCATATTATTTCTCACATCTTGACATGGATGATGAATATGCATTTTGCAGGGTGCTGGTAAAACCTCTCTGCTTAAGGCAATTTTGAATCAGGGCAAACCTAGTAGCACTGCAAGTCTTGAGAATTTTCCTATGGACGTGGACCTTCAAGAAAGTATTGCTGGTGGTTTGTGCTATTCAGACTCTGCAGGAGTAAATTTACAGGTACTTTACCCCAAACTCGTTCACAGATTTTTGTTCCTTCTGTTTCTGTATAACTGCATTTTAACTTGGCATCAAAAGTCCGAATTTATGAATTATTATGTGAATTATCAAACCAAGAAGGCAGCAATTTATGTTATGTAGTGACCAACTGCACACTTACAATCTTGTCTATAAAATTTGATGTTGGAGTATAGATTATAACAAGCACGGATTGACACTAAGTTCGTTATTATTGATTTTTATGTTGCTTTCGGTCACAAAATCAGGTAGTTCTTTCTTCATTATTGCTGTAGTTTGATTTACCCCCACTTTAATATTATAAATATTCGCACTGCTTGTTCAGCTTTGAAGTAGCTTGATGTCTACTTGTTGATGCGGAACTATAGAGTAAATATTTAATATTTTGTTACGAGGGTAGTTGGATTTCTGTTGGATCCTGTAAACAAAATGTACTAGTGCCAATTAATGAAGTAAACGTGTCTGAGAAAGTTTGTTATATTGTTCATTAGTAATTTTGGTGAGCAATATGGGTGGTGAATCAGAGAGGTGTTTTATGTGATGAAATGTTCTTCTGCACCTTGAGTTCTTAAATGAATAAGTATTTACATTTGGTACCGACTGTCAAGGAATAGTTTGATCGAGCTATGAATGCACCTTCTTATTCTCTAAATTGTTTCTCCAAAGAAATTGCCAATCTTTCATGGAGAAAGTACCAATAAGCATTTTTTGTTTTTGTTGATATATCATTGGAGGTTGCATGATACATGCAAATGATTACTAAATTTATGAGCTCTGCTTCCTTGAATTTGATCGCCTATTCCCAGGTTTACCATTTGATACATCCTTCTCTTTTCTTTCTGCTTTCGATGCAGAATTTGAATATGGAAGTCTCTCATTTCAGAAATGAACTGTGGAAGGGAATTCGTGACCTTAGTAAAAAAATAGATTTGGTTGTTCTTGTGCATAACTTGTCCCACCGAATACCTCGATACGGCCAAACAAATGAATCACAGCCAGCTCTCACACTACTCTTGGATGAGGTTAAATCTCTTGGTGTTCCTTGGGTCCTTGCCATAACAAACAAATTCTCTGTCAGTGCACACCAGCAAAAGGCAGCTATTAACGATGTACTGCAGGCATATCAAGCGGCTCCTAGCATGACCGAAGTCATCAATTCATGTCCATATGTCATGCCCAGTGCTGCCGGTGGTTCTGTGTCATGGAGCTCAATTGACAAAGAACCGGACAGGACACCGACTCCTCAAAAGCTCATTTTTGCTCCTTTCAATCTTGTCAGGAGGCCTTTCCAGAAGAAACCCGCTGTTCTCCCTGTAGAGGGTGTTTCTTCTCTCCGTCAACTCATTCACAGACTGCTTCGCTCTCATGAGGAAGCTGCTTTACAGGTACAAGTCTTCTACTTTCTAAAATAAGTTTTTAAACGTAGTCACACACGTGGATTTAGTTTGAAGTCCGTCTGCTATGTTTCTCCTTTCTACTCTAAAGGAACTTGCCAGAGATAGGCTTTTCTTGGAGTTGGCTAGGGAGCGTGCAGCTAGAGATACAAGTCAAGATGACCAGGCCAAATCGAACTCCTTGACTGCTGCTGCCGTTGGTGCTTCCGTAGGAGCAGGTGTTGGAATCCTACTGGCCGTTGTTATGGGCGCTGCCTCAGCCTTAAGGAAGCCATGAAGATTTTGCCTTTTGGTCCCATTTGTATGTGACTCCACATTTCACAGTTGTAAAAAGTGTTAGCAAATAGATTAACATTTAACTTAATTGTTTTATTTTTTAATCAAGTTGTGATCACTACTAGTTCAAGTCTTATCCTGGCTTGTACTGTATTTGTCAGTTATATATTCTGTATTTTTTCAAGCAATTCTTTTGCTAGATGTTGGGTGATTCGCCATTACATCGTGCCCTTTCCCTAGGATACGAGTGCAAATGGGATCGCCCATCGGAAAGCACACTATATGATGATCATTGCATGGCTATCAAGAAAGAACTAGTATTCTTGATTCTCTTATCACATTCTGCAAAAAACAGAATGCATCTTACTCCCACCGGAGAAAACACGTCCTTTCCACGCTAGAACATATAAAATTTAATGACCTTCAATCCACTCAATCTTGAATATGATAATTTATAATACGAGTAGTGATTGTAGCTCAAGTATAATGTAACATGTTATTTCTAGTTGATCCCAATGCCGGATCTAGCATCAAAATCAGCACTAATTCAATGAAATAAACTGCAGCCGGGGAAAGCTTTAAGCTTTATTCCTCTGGAACAAGAAATAGGCAGATCACTGCAAAGTGGCAAACCAGAAATCATGTTGAACAGCAGGTGTAAGTGCTCTTATTTTGCTTTGATAAGTCCACATTGACACGGTTGACAGATAATTCAGCCTTGTAGGAATCAGAGTTGAGAATTTTCCGGCTAATATTGTTGTAGATCTCGCGGATAACAATCTCAAAAGCCTTATTCACATTAGTTGAATCCAGAGCAGATGTCTCTATGAAAAATAATCCTTCTTCTTCTGCAAGGTCTTTCCCGTCCTCCATGCTCACCTCTCTGATGTTCTCTAAATCGCACTTATTCCCGACCAGCATTGTTGCTACAGTCGTATCACAATGAGCTGCATGAACAGGAAACATCAAGAATTACTCAACCACAAAATGAATATTACATCCAGAAGTTCGTTTATTGAATGTTTCACACAGAACGTTCAAATAATGTTTTTCAATGAGCCACCCTCGACTGATCACTTGATTTCTATTTGTCATCTGAACTCTCCCAATCAACTTTGAATATAAAAGCTTCTTATGATTTCAAGTGAACGTCTTCATAATCAAAGCAAAACCCCATTACTAAAACAGTTTTGAAAACAGATTGTGGCCATAAAATATGAAAACCAGAAGATTAATATTCAAAAGTTTATGATACAAGCTACTCCCTCAAGAAAGATGAGGCGGCTTCATTTTGGTTGGTGAAAAGGACTAAAGTCATCAACATTTTTCTGCAACTATCTTTTTTTTTTGATAACCGTGGATGTCCGGGCCAGCTTGCTCGCACCTCGACTAGTTCCACGGGGCCCTGAAGTTTACGGTCGGATACTCACCTCAGTGGCCCTGAGGGGATTCGAACTGATGACTATTGGGGAGCAAACCCAAGGCCTGACCAATTAAACAACCCCTCAGGGTTATTATTCTGCAACTATCTAAACGGAACATATCATGGTAAATTACAAGTTCGATAATGTCTATAAAAAAAGGTATGGTTTCTTATCGTCCAAGAACAATTTATCGCACTGCCTAATGACTCTTCCTAGAATCAACAGTATTTTGGTTGACATTCTTTGGTTCCAACCTACAGCCCTCGTTGCTAGAATCCTCGATATTGAATTATTATGCATACTCTACTCTACACATTTTCTACCCAAATTCAGCAAAGTAATAGCCTATTCTACTTCTGAACTGCCTACATTCTTAATTTACTGCATCTTAGTACTAACCACAACCTTCAAATTAGCAGAACAAAAGATTAATCTAACAAAAGGATAGCTTCGTAGTACCAACGGCAGAGTTCACCAAGGATTTAATCCACTAAAACATGTAAACCTATGAATCATCAAACTAGAACAACAGTGAATATCAACAAGCATAAAGTAATGGAAAAATAACCCAAGAACAACAAACTAATCCTCATTTGAATCCCTTTTCACCATTTCAAATTTTTTTATTGCTGGATCTAATCAAGAGAAACAAAATTATTAGCAGTAACCACATAAGGATAATCAAGAAATCACTAAAAAAGCTTACTGTTAAGTTCATCAAGCCATCTTTTGACATTCTCAAAAGTACTCTTCCTGGTAATATCATAAACAATAAGAGCCCCCACAGCCCCTCTATAATAAGCAGAAGTGACAGCTCTGAATCTTTCTTGCCCAGCAGTGTCCCACACTTGGGCCTTCACTTCCTTGCCATCAATCTCCACCACCTGAGTCTGAAACTCCACTCCAATGGTGGCCTTGGAGTTATGGTCAAACTCATCTCTTGCAAAACGGGACAGCAAATTGGATTTGCCCACTGCTGAATCACCTATAACCACTATCTTGAACAGATACTCCTCCCCTGTTTCTTCTTCCCCCATTATTTAGCTTGATTTTTATTTTTTGCCTTCTGTTGTTCTTCCTCTGTCGGCACTGTGTGTTTATGCGTGGATGGAGAAAAAAGGTTGGATTTTTAACTGGGGAAGTGTGGACTAGTGTGGACTATAGAGAGATTAGATGCATAATTTACGGGTAAAAGTGTACATTTCAATTATACATATTTAATTCATTTTCCTTTTGGTTTTGTGTGTTATTTTTTAGTGTAATGAAGAGATTAAACATAGTAAGAATAATTAAAGGTGGAGTCTATTCTAATTAAAGGACACATCATACACGTTTGTACAACGTGGATTTATGGTAGCACCTAATATTATTAATTCGGGCTCCAAAGTAAAGAATAACAAGTTTTTCATCGTGAAAAATAGAGTAATCGTTTAAAATAACAAAATAGATTATGTATGTCCGACTTTCTCGAGAAGAACGGTGACAATTTAGATATTTGGAGTTATGGATGAATATTATTATTTTCGAGTTTATACTTTTGAAATTTTTAGGTTTGAATATAGATTCGGGTTGAGCCAGATTGAGCGACTGACTTTGGACGGATAATGTTATTCACGGTTATTGACGTTCAAAAATGATGTGGTCAAATTTGATCAACTTAATTGGAAATTTGAATGAGGCAAAATGTTGGAATAGAAAAAAGAAGAGTTGTAGCATTAATTGAAGTGTTTCAAGAGCATTTCTTGTGAATACATGGGTTTGGTCCCTTGTGGAGACCATTATGCTTCTATTTATAGGCACCAAGCTAGCCAATTGGTCGCCAAAAGTCACATCAACCACATTATCGTCCTTAAAATGCAATCATTTGCCCAGAATTTGAGGCCTTTTGATTGGTTGTTGGGGTTGGTCTAAACAGGTCATGATGATATTGAGGTGGTAGATAATCATTACTGTCTTGTGTTTGGTTGAAATAGTTGTGCAAATATTGCATGATAGGTGATGATGTTACGTAGGGACACATTGAGCATAGTCATTTTGAGCATAGTGCAATGACTACGCTCTCTAGATGATTGCGGTGTAGGGGCAAGCTGACCTGTCGTCGAAGGATTGAGTTGGATTTTTCTTCAATTGTGGTATGCCAGCGTTGTCGGATGAGTTCGGATCCCAACAATATTTAAAACATCCAGTCTCTCGGCTTGGCTATATGTCGGATAATGACGAATAAAATTCTGTACAAATAAGTATTGAGTTGATATTTTCAATATTTATTGCTCATCTCTGTTTTGAATATTTACAATCTTCACATGAAATGAATATTCAGCTGAACAAACATCATCCCTACAACTGAAATATTTGGTAAATTCTTCATCCTTTCAGGCTCGGCAATTTTGATGAAACTTGCTCTAATGTTTTTCTTGGCAATATCTCAATTATTGGCTTTGCCAAAACTTCTAGGAATGGAACATGTCGGAATTTGGGGCTCAAATCAACCAAAAAACCGAGCTCAGATTAAACCACAATCGAACCACCACAATGCAAACCCAATCTCCTCCAGACCGACACCAACCCAAACACCGATTGCTCCCAATATTTAGCCCACAAAGGACAAGGTGTGGAGTGTTAGTAGCCTCAATAATCAGCCACCATGGCCAAGGGAAGAAGAGGAAGAATAGTCAAGCACAAAGCAAGACCGGGAAGGCACAAAGCCGGGACTCTTTCCTCTCTCTCTCGGCTACATTTCTCCCACACCCTCACACACTAGAAACCGGGTAGGATATATACCAAAAAGTGGGCTTTTAGGTTAAACAAGTAGAGGCCCAATAAATTCAACAAATGAGTGGGCTATCAACTAAAAGCCGTCCAAGGTAATGGGTCGAGCCATGAGCAACACTAAACAAATTAGGTTACTTCAAATGGCCCACTTAGGGTGTCGGGATGATACGTTCATTGTGGTGTCGACATTCCACTTCAATCATCGGCTGAGGCCTATGAAGACTAATCCAACATAAATCGGTTTAACATCATTGCTCGGATTTATTGGGTATCAAAAAACCTAACAGAACAGCATCTCTTGCATCATTGAGTCCAGTTGCATAAAGAACCAAAGCATCAAATAAAAATGTGAAACCCGAACATTTCACGGTTCCATGCCTTCGAACATCTAGATACCATTCGTATTGCTCTTTTCCCAACCCCTTGTACTCAACACATATGAAGCGTTCCTCATTTTGGTTTCCTCTAATCAAAGTTCCGACCTGAATTTGTTGATGGAATTGTAGTTCGGATTAAGTTAATATCTCAAGAAATGATAAATGTGAACTCTTGATTTGATTAGTAATTTGTACGAACCTTGGGGTACTACCACATCGAATGTTGCTACTGTTTTTTTCATCATCGTTCAATTGTGTGTAGAAAGGTTTTATTTCTTTGGGGTGATTGTATCACTGGCTTTTTATATATTTCGTCCGTTAGATAGCTGCCACAGAAGATTTACAAGAAAGGTTACCGTGTATGTTCCTCAGAGTCAGAGACGCGATTTTAGCTTCTGTACCTACCTTTCATGTTCTTCACTTGAAGAGGCACCCCATTCGACTTTGGCCTCAAATTTCTTCTTGGTGACCTGATACCAAACCAAAATCACAAGTTTGTTAATTTCGTGTCATTTTGAACGGTAAAGATTCAGCCAAGTGAACTTAGAAAAACTTAAAGAGAAGATTCACCTTATTCAGAACTTCAACTGCCTCGGTGTAAGATATCTTTTCAAATGAGCCAGCTAAAATCAATTGAAGGCGATCAACAATGGTATTGTCAATCCTCTATGAGACAAATTTTATATCTTTGGTACTATTCTCTAAAATCCATTTCAATATGAACTTCAAAAAGTCATTTGCACAATCCACAGCATCCTGTAATGCCACAAGAAAAAAGCAAATATTGCTCGTGTTAGAACCATTTGCAAAAGAAACATCCTAAATAGTCGCAGCCATTTCATACAGTGTGAACAGAGAGGGAAATTATACCTCTAATTGTGAGAAAGCTATTTCAAGCTCGATCATCCACGCTTCAGCTAATTATTTCTTAGACTCTAATCTTTTAGCTCGGAACGTTGGTCCAAACGAATAAACATTTCCCAAAGCGCACGCATAACTCTCCAAATGAAGGAGACCAGAAACTGTCAGAAATGTCTGGCATGAAAAGAGATCTTCAGAAAACTTATCTTTATCATCAGTCCTGATAGGTTTTCCAGATCTCGCCTTTTCTTTCGCTTCCAACCGTGATACGAGCTCAGTTGTTTTCTTGAGATCCTGAATCCAATCTGCTAAAACTTCTTTATTGCAATCTATTCATTTAAGTGCTTCGTCTTGCTTTGTTTTTAGAAAAATGATTCTAGTACAGAAAAAATTTACCAGAATTTTATCAGAATTTTGAATTTCCACTCACATGGTGTGGGACCCATGTATAAAATATTGAAAAAAAAAAAGTTTTCCCCCCAAGTGTTGTGTGTGTGCTGTAAGTACAGGGATTTGAATCCTGTACTTATAGCATAACCCTTGTTTTTACCCTGACCAAGGCCTTGTTAACTTCAAGTTTGGCACCTCCAGCATTCTCCAGAGCACTTTGGTTCTTTATCTTTCCTTTATCAGAAAGAATAGTCGCTTGAAAATTCTCACCTATTCCCTCAGAGTCGGTGCGTGTTATTATTTGCACTTGCACATATAGGAAGCCATTTTCTTGGAAGAAGGTAGGAGTTGCTTGTATAAGAGCATTTCGGATTCTCATAACAGATGATACCTGCAAAAATTTAAGCAAATTCTTGAAAGCCTAAGATTTCAAAAGATGAACTTCATAAATTACTGAGGGAGCAGATGTTACTGTTGTTGTTCGTGGTCGTAAATGGACAGAGCCCCATAAATTTTCGAGGGGCAAACTCTTCGTTAAAGGATATCTGTCCTCATCAACTGTCCCAATATGAAGAATTTCTCTGCTTTAAGTTCAATAATTTGCTTCCCCTGCATCGATGGTTGCTGCAATGTACCTTCTGCTAATATACAAGTTCCGGTGGGCATAATTCTAGCAGGAGCTAGGGACAAGTCCACCACGACCTGATTAATCACACATGCAATCAAAGCATAAATTCATATCAGAAATTTCAGTTTCTTTATTGATCTCCCAAAAAAGGCTTAAAAAATTGTGATAAGAAGAGACTTTTCGATTAATAGTAAGTGTCAACTCGGCGTACCTGAAGACTAGCAACACAAGAACCATCACCGATTTGCAAAATTGCAATTGAAGGCTTTGGTGGCTTAGGAATAACTGTATCCAACTTATCACGAATTCGTTGCTCCCCACCTCCTAAAACCGTCAAAATACTCCGAAAAGATGGAAGCTGGGATCGAAGAACTTCCACACACGTAACGTCTTTGTGCCTTCCAGCATCAGGAGCTGCCACCACAGGTGGTGTAAAGGGTCTTTTCTTACGTCCTGGGAGGACTTAACCCACCCTCCAACCACCAATCTCCGGCCAAGGAACCCCACACCACCATAATACTATACTTCGAAAGGGCCAACTGTGTTTCCACAGGGGCATGTTCTGAGGCCATTTTCGAGCGAAAAAATTCAGATGAAATCGAAGGGAACTTTTTTAGTTGAAGTGATCTTTTATTGGGATTATAGTGTTGAGAAATGAAAGTGGTTAAAATTTATATGAAGAGAAATTATGCTTTGCTTATTAATTATTGAATGGATGATAAAGAGGAAAATTGGAGGGAGTGTTGGGAAAATTGGGGAAGAAGGTAAGGGATTGTTTCTGGGTATTTTCATCTGCAGCATGCTTGGAGGGAGAGACATGTACAGGGGTTAGAATTTGGTATTCTTGATAGGGAAGGAATTCGCGGGAGTTCTCATATTTCAACTGTATTTAAAATTGTATTTTTATGTTAGTTTTGAAGCCAAGTAATATATATTTTTTATTTTAAAAATTATATTTATTTTCTAGAAAAAGGTATTTCTAATTCCACACAACAAAGAAAATGTCTGTGTATCTTTTTCTTCTATACAATTGTCACTTTTAAGCATTTCAGGCTCAAGATTCACCTTCAAATTGTAATTTGAGAAAAAATGATTTTCCAGCATTACGTGCAAAACTAGATACAAAGCCAGTATTTCTTTTATCAATATTTGCCATATCATCATAGAATGACCAAAATTGCAAATCATAAAGTATAGAATAAGTTGCAAATTCATAACAAGAATAATTCACTTTATGTGGACAAGTTACAACTTTACTTCCATAGACCATTGATTCTTTCCAACAGAGTTCTGTATCAAAATCCACCATTCTTGACAAATTTGTACATAAATCATAATTGCAGCCAAACCTAGCAGGTGCATGTTATATGCCTCCAAGTACAGATAGTAATGGCATGGAGGGTACTGGAATTGAGGTATCTTCTCCCTTCTCTCAGTGGCGGCGAAAGCAACAGAGTTTAAGTTGTTTATATTTACTCATGTCCCAATTCATATCAATTAATCAATAAAAAGAGAGATGCTTATAAATTAATCACGTCCCAGGATGTTCTTGTCCTATCAGGATGAAGGTGGCAATGATGAAGATGACACTGCAGCATGATAAGATGATGATGCAAGTTGTGCTAGTGCTGGAACGGCTCCACCTGCACATATTCCGCGTTGAATCCCCTCAAAATCAGATTTCATTCCTGCAAAAATATGATACTACAATGCTTGTGCTTCTGCCAAAAGCACTTTCGCCAATCCAACATGGGATTGCTTTAACATAGAATATTTCCAATCATAATATGTCTAAGAGATGTATAAACCTTGGAAAGAGAGATAAGAGAAGTGAGTTTTTATGTAAACTTATTTCTCTGGGAACCATTTTGCAGTAGGTATTGAGGCATATTCACTCGCAAGGAAGTGTCAGCAAAAAAATATTTTTTCATATATATCAATTCAGTTCAACATTATTTCTTCAGGTAGCCAAGTATTTTGCAAGAGATTTAGAGCTGCACTTGATTTAAGTAAATAAGGATAGACATTGTAGAAAGAACTCCTACCTGCCAACCCAGCACAGCCTGAAGAGAATACAATGACGGGTGGGGCCTGAATCCGCAAAGAGGTCGTGACATAAGAACAAACCAAAAAAGGGGATGGAAAGAAAAAAAAAACACACGCTAAATTTGAAAATGATATAGTGTGACTCGTATGATAATTTTGACAGAATAGAAACATTAACACCTTAAACAGCCATTTACTTGACAATATCAAACTAGAATCTCAACTATAATCTGAGCAAAAGAAATGGTAGGGTCAGTTCACTGTCCATTTTAACATGCATTTCCAGATCATAAGTCTTCAAAATGCTTGTATGTTGCATTTAATCCAACAATACTTTCTTCCTTTATCTTTTTATGTTTAAAGACAAGTTTTAGACAACTAAGCCTCCGTTTGGCAAAATTTATTAATCATTTATACGCGGTCAAACTTCATTTCTGACCACACATTCCAATGGAGTGCTAACTACTTATCCGCCACTCAATTCTATCTATGTATAAATTAAATCATTTATAAGTTCTTACCAAACGGGGAGTCTAAATAGAAAATCATACAGATGAAAGGACATCATCAGCTGACTGCCACAAAAGATTGCTAACAAGTTACCTAATCTATAAAAATGAAGCAAAATAGCAAACTCTCCCTATCTTGTTTACACATTGTTATAGACTGTTTTAGTATAGGAAGTAAATTACTTAACCCTAATTGATAGAATCTTATTTATAGGGACTTGTCCTATAAATAATATAAGTGACTTGTATATATACATGTAAAACCTAATAGAGTAAATAGAAAATATATTTTTCTCCTTAATAGTCGACTTCATGGTATCAGAGCCACCATCGGCTCGTGCAAATCTCAACAATCTTGGGCTCATTCTCACCGGTCGTCGGCGCTAGGGTTCCGAGCAGCAGTCGCCGCCTCAGCTATCACATTCGGCCGCCGGTCAGCGAGGATTTCCCGAACTGCAGTCGCGCTGTCATCCTCCTTTTCCGTCGCGAGCAGCAGTCACCTTTCCCGTTTCCGTCGCCTCTATTTTCGCGAGCTACAGTCTCCGCCGCCGTAGCCCGTTTCCGCCACCACTCTCTGTCCGGTCTTGCCCGGAGTGTAGTAGCCCCAGTCCCGTCCTTAGTGCATCCAATTCAAGATATTCTGGGTGTTGACAACAGTTTTGTTACTGTACGTTGTTGGGGCAGCTCTAACTTGATTCTGACCGGCTCGTGGAAGTCTTTGGGTCTGGGTGCAGTTTAGGCCTTGGTTACCTAGAATTTACAGTGTTCAGGGTGTTTGTTTTCGAGGCTCTTATTTTTGGCCAGCTCATTCAGTGGTGTGGGATCTCCTTTGGGGACAGGTTCGAGTTCTTTAAGTATTTTGATTTTGTCGTGATTTTTATGTTATTTACCTGATACTTGGTAATATGGAGGAAAAGACTTCTGTTGTTATGCCTGATGTGATTCCTATGATGTCAAAAATCACGGAACATAAACTTAATAGATCTAATTATTTAGATTGGAGTAAAACTGTTAGGTTGTATTTGCGGAGTATTGGTATGGATAATCACTTAACTGATGAGCCACCTAGTGATGGCTCGAAAGTTTCATGGTTAAGAGAGGATGCTCGTCTGTTTTTACAAATACGTAATTCTATTGATAGTGAGGTAGTTGGTTTGATAAATCATTGTGAATTTGTGAAAGAATTGTTGAATTACTTGGAGTTTGTGTATTCTGGAAAGGGAAATATCAACCACATTTATGAGGTGTGCCAAGCCTTTTATCGTGCAGAAAAAGGTGACAGATCTCTTACGGACTACTTTATGGACTTTAAGAAGACTCATGAGGAGCTTAATATGCTACTTCCAGTCAGTACTGATGTAAAGGTGCAGCAAGCTCAGAGAGAAAAGATGGCGATTATGAGCTTCTTGGCTGGTCTTCCTTCTGAATTTGAGACTGCTAAATCTCAAATTCTTTCTAGTCCTGAGATATCCTCTTTGGAGGAAGTTTTTAGTAGGGTACTCCGCACGGAACATTCAGCTCCTACTCAACCTAATAGTGCTCTTGTCAGTCGCACCTTTGAATTTGGGAAACAGCCATTTAGAAGTGCCAATAAAGGGGAAAACTCAAGTAACTATGATCGGAACTCTGGTATTCGGGGACGAGATTCGGGGGGTGTTGTATGTCATTATTGTCAAAAGCCAGGACATGTGAAGAGAGATTGTAGAAAGTTGCAGCGCAAGACTCAGTTGAACCAGTCAGCCCATGTTGCCTCTACCAATGACGCTTCTGAGCCTATTCTAATATCTGCAGATGAGTATGCCAAGTTTTCACAATATCAGAAATCTCTAAAGTCTTCATCTACTCCTACTACTGCCATCGCTGATTCAGGTAAAATGAACACATGTCTTGTGTCCTCATCTTCCAAATGGGTCATTGATTCTGGTGCCACGGATCACATGACAGGTAATTCTAGCCTGTTTTCTTCCTGTCAGTCACATGCGCCTAGTTCTACGGTTACTTTAGCAGATGGGTCTACATCTCATGTTCTGGGATCTGGCACAATTATTCCAACACCCTCAATTCCTTTACGTTCTGTTTTGAGTTTACCTAATCTATCTTTTAATCTAGTCTCTGTCAGTAAGCTCACTCGTTCCCTTAATTGTTGTGTCTCATTCTATCCTAATTTTTGTTTGTTTCAGGATCTTATGACGAAGAAGATTATTGGTAAAGGACATGAGTCTGGAGGCCTATACATTCTTGATACACAAACACCAAAGTCTATTGCGTGTTCTGGAGTTGTGACCCCTTTTGAAGCACATTGTCGACTTGGTCATCATTCGTTACCTATGTTAAAGAAACTTTATCCTCAGTTTTCTAGTTTATCTTCATTAGATTGTGAGTCTTGTCAGTTTGCCAAACATCATCGTTTGAGCTCTAGTCCCAGAGTCAATAAACGAGCTAGTGCTCCTTTTGAGTTAGTTCACTCCGATGTTTGGGGTCCGTGTCCTGTTGTGTCCAAAGCTGGATTTAAATATTTTGTTACCTTTGTTGACGATTACTCTAGAATGACATTGTTATTTTTAATGAAAAATCGTTCAGAATTGTTTTCCCATTTTACAGCATTTTGTGCTGAAATCAAAACTCAATTTAATGTTCCTGTACAAACTTTGAGAAGTGATAACGCTAAGGAATATTTATCAGAATACTTCCATAACTATATGGTTCAACATGGCATTATCCATCAAACTTCTTGTGTAGATACACCATCTCAGAATGGAGTTGCTGAAAGAAAAAATAGACATCTCCTCGAAATTGTCAGAGCTTTGTTATTCCAAATGCATGTCCCCAAACATTTTTGGGCTGATGCCGTCTCTACTGCCTGTTTTCTGATTAACCGTATGCCCTCCTCCGTTCTATCTGGTGAGATTCCCTTTCATGCTCTTTTTCCTCGTAAGTCCTTATTTCCTATTGAACCTAAAATATTTGGTTGTACTTGTTTTGTTCGAGATGTTCGACCTCATGTTACAAAACTTGATCCTAAATCTCTGAAGTGTATATTTCTTGGGTATTCTCGTGTGCAAAAAGGGTATCGATATTCATCGTCCCAATCTTAATAGGTACCTTGTGTCTGCTGATGTTACATTTCTAGAACAAACACCATTTGTTTCATCCTCAGGTCCTATCAGTATGTGGGACGATGATGATTTATTAATCTATACTTGTATATCCCCTAGCTCTGATCTTCCTTCATCTGCTCCAGCTAAGCCTCAAATCACACAAGTTTACTCTCGCCGCCAACAACCTACTGCTCCTGATCCGGTTCCTGTTCCTCCACCTCCTGCTTCATGTCTTGCACCAATTCCTTCGTCATCAGATCCAGGTCTCAGTTCGAGTGATGACCTTCCTATTGCACTTCGCAAAGGTAAACGTCATTGCACTTATCCAGTATCTTCCTTTGTGTCATATAACCATTTATCATCGTCCTCCTGTTCTTTTGTTGCATCTCTTGATTCTGTCGCTATTCCTAAGACTGTTCATGATGCCTTATCTCATCCTGGATGGCGTACTGCTATGATTGAGGAGATGAATGCTTTAGATGACAATGGTACTTGGACCTTGGTACCCTTACCTGCAGGTAAAAAGGTTATTGGATGTAAATGGGTGTTTGCAGTTAAAGTCAATCCGGATGGGACTCTTGCTAGATTAAAAGCTCGACTTGTTGCTAAGGGATATGCTCAAACATATGAGGTTGATTATTCGGACACCTTCTCTCCTGTTGCTAAACTTACGTCTGTCCGGTTATTTATTTCTATGGCAGCCACATATACTTGGCCTCTGCATCAGTTAGACATTAAGAATGCATTCCTTCATGGTGATCTTCAGGAGGAAGTTTATATAGAGCAACCACCTGGCTTTGTTGCTCAGGGGGAGTATGGGAAAGTTTGTCACCTTCGTAAATCCTTATATGGCTTGAAACAAAGTCCCAGGGCCTGGTTTGGAAAGTTTAGTCAGGCTATTGAAAAGTTTGGCATGAAGAAGAGTAAGTCCGACCATTCTGTTTTCTATAAACAGTCTGCAGCTGGTATTATTCTATTAGTTGTCTATGTTGATGACATTGTTATTACTGGGAGTGATTCTTGTGGTATTTCATCTCTCAAATCTTTCCTTCACGGTCAGTTTCAAACAAAAGATTTAGGAACACTAAAGTATTTCTTGGGTGTTGAGGTGATGAGATGTAAGAAAGGGATCCTCTTATCTCAAAGAAAGTATGTGCTTGACTTGTTGACTGAAACAGGAAAATTGGGGGCTAAGCCATATAGCACTCCAATGGTTCCTAATTTGCAGCTTACAAAAGATGGTGAATTGTTTGAAGATCCTGAGAAATATAGAAAATTGGTTGGGAAGCTGAACTATCTTACTGTGACTCGTCCAGATATTGCCTATTCAGTTAGTGTGGTAAGCCAGTATATGTCTTCCCCAACTGTCGATCATTGGAGAGCTGTAGAACAAATTTTATGCTACTTAAAAGGAGCGCCTGGGAGAGGAATTCTGTATGGTAATCATGGTCATACCAGGATCGAATGTTTTTCAGATGCTGATTGGGCAGGATCTAAGGAAGATCGAAGATCTACATCTGGCTATTGTGTGTTTGTTGGAGGAAATTTGGTTTCATGGAGAAGCAAGAAGCAGAGTGTGGTCTCACGTTCGAGTGCAGAATCAGAATATAGGGCTATGGCTAAGTCTGTATGTGAAATAATGTGGATACATCAGCTCCTCACTGAAGTGGGCCTCAAGACTTCTATACCAGCTAAGTTATGGTGTGATAATCAAGCTGCACTTCATATTGCATCTAATCCAGTTTTTCATGAACGAACGAAACACATTGAGATTGATTGTCATTTCGTGCGTGAGAAGATTCAGCAAGGCTTGGTTTCTACAGGGTATGTGAAAACAGGAGAACAATTGGGAGATATCTTCACAAAGGCTCTAAATGGGGTTCGGGTTGATTATCTTTGTAACAAACTGGGCATGATAAACATATATGCTCCAGTTTGAGGGGGAGTGTTACAGACTGTTTTAGTATAGGAAGTAAATTACTTAACCCTAATTGATAGAATCTTATTTATAGGGACTTGTCCTATAAATAATATAAGTGACTTGTATATATACATGTAAAACCTAATAGAGTAAATAGAAAATATATTTTTCTCCTTAATAGTCGACTTCACACATAAAGAACCAAATCAACTAGATCTTCGTCCTCTACTAATATTCAGTTAGATGACTTCAGGATGAATACTGTTAATCTATCTTGTCAAACTAAAGCAAAAAAACATCTGGAAGCACAACTCTATATGATGATTTGTGGCTAATAAACATATGAGCAAAATCAAGTTCAACTGCCATATCCCCAGCCCAGATCTAACTGCTAATATCCAGTCCCAAGAAACTTTCATATTATACTGTCATACCTCTCCGCCCTTACACTGAAAAAATAGGGCATCAAAATAATAAATCAATTGCATCCACCTTGACATCTGGTAAGGCTCTCCTATGAATTCTAACTTCTCCTCAAAAGAAAATTTGCCATTTTACCTGAGAAACTACAAATCTGATATATTTGAAGCAATTAAGCACAACAGATCATTTAAACCTCAAAAGCATTTTCCCTTCACCAAATATCTTCTCAAACCTGCCTTGCCTCACCCATATCAATTCTCAAAACCTAATTTATATTACATTCCACAATATAGCAGGGTAGCCTTCATATTAGTATCATGCTCCTTTATAGAGTAGTTGGAGTTGATTATTGAAAAGTCTAACCAGTATGGAGGAGCTGGAGTTGGTAAAACAGTAATTTTTCATATGCAAGGGTGAATCCACTATAACAATCCACTTCCTATCAACCAAGAAAGAAAGGAAAGATATGGAGAAATAAGGTCAACACAAAGGTTGCATTACAGGCTTCAAGGGAAAACAAAGGGTATGAGATGGAAGCACTTACACCAATGAGGAAATGCAACCACATAGGTCCTTTGATCCACCTCTGAACGATTGGCATAGCTGCAGAAAAATTATAAATGGAATACAAAGTCAGTCCGTGGACTGATCTTTCTCACATAATACTCACATCATAGTAAAATAAAATGCTCATAAACAAATACGAATATATGAAATTTTGAAGAAAACAATGCCCAAGGAAATAGATGGCAGAAAGCCAGCCAGAAACCTGCTGGTATCTATTATAGTTTACTTTATAGGATCACTGTTTACTCATCAAATAAATGGAAAAAAGAAGGAAAGAAACCATGCTTGTTACACCAACAACTGAAGGCTCAACCACTGGAAAAAACCAATGGAAATTAAAGAAAGGCTAGCATACCGTGGTTGAAGCCATAAAAGGCCCCCGCAGTGCCACCAACGGCCGATCCTATCTAAATCAGAAAGAAATTTGGCAGAAACGCTTAGTTAGGTACACAAAATGCATAAATTACCGCAAGAATTACTACTCACACAAGCCATACCATAGAAAAGCTATCCCTAATTAGTGGCGGAACAGTCCACTCACCGGTCTCCTGCCATTGAATTAAAATTCAATACTGATAAATTTCTTATTAGATAATTCGAATCAACAAAAAGTAATTAATTTTACCATCTCTTTGCAGAGTGGGCCGGCGCAGTGAGGGCATCTCATGCTTTCAATATCGCTTCGCCTTATTCTCCTGGCTCCAATGTTTGACTGTTCCGCCATTACTGCAATTGGAAACTATACATACAGACGATGTATGTACATAGGATGCACTCCGCACTCGCACTATTTCAGAGCGAGAGAGGGGGGCGAGGTAGAGAGCGAAACTGGTTGAAGAGGAAGAACAGAAATGGGCCGATAGCCCAATGAAGCCCAGCTCGTTATTTAAAGAGAAAAGAGAATCAGCCCATAAAGGATGGAAGCTGACCTGAGTCGGAAATTTAAAGAAGTGAAAATTACCCAATTCCCTACTTTTGGAGATTCAAATTTCAAAATCAGATTTTAAGGTTTAAGTTTCAAAAATCAGATATTTTATATATAGATATAGATTTTTTATATTTAATTAATGTTAATAATAATATTATAAAAATTAATTTATAAAATAACTAAATATTTATAAAAGAAACGTAACCTGCAAAACCTAACACTCTCCTCTCTCTCTCTTCATCCATTTTCCCCCCCGCCGTCGTCGCCCGTCTTCGCCCGCCGTCCCGTCTTCGCCCATGGCCGACCCCTCCCCTCCCCTAGCTGTTGGCAGCGAAATCGCTGCCGGAAAGCACGATTTGCCGGAGCAGCCTTATCTGGAAACCAAGAAATTTTTGGTTTTCCGCTTGGAAACGTTTTGTGGTGTGTTGACGGTTTTTTGGGGTGGGTGGGGGTGGCACCGCGGGCTGCAACAGTTTGTTTTTGTTGATGTGGTTTTTGGTGATTTGTGGTGTGTTGACGGTATTTTGTGGTGGGTGGTGGTGGTGGTGGTGGAGGCGCCATTGGTGTTGATGGTGGAGTATTGGTTAGGCTGTGTTGACGGTGACGACGACGATTATGGTGGTTGCTTGTCTGATTTTTGCTATTGTTGCAGATCTGTGGGGGTTTCTTCCGAACGGTGTTGTTGGAGTGGTAGTGCTGGTTTCCATATTTTGGTGGTGTTGGGGATTTTGGTTGATTTTTGTTGATGGTGTAGGTGGAGTTGCTGGTGGTGGCATTGGCGGTGAGGGTTGGTGATGATAGTGGTGGTCATGGCGGTGGTGCGTTGGTTGTAAGTGGGATGCGCATGGGATGGGGGTTGTGACCGTTTGTGGTCGACTGTGACCTGTGACCTTGGCTGTGACCTGGACTGTGACTTGTGACCTGGACTGTGACCGTACAAAAAATTCATGTCATCAGAATAGTCGTCGGAATCGGAGCAGTCGCCGGAATCGGAGTGGTCGCCGGAGAAGTCGTCGGAATCGGAGACGTCGCCGGAGCAGTCGCCGGCGTGATGGGGTGGTGGGGGTGGGGGTGAGTTAATTTTATATATATATTATATATTTATTTATTTATTTATATCTTTTTATATATTTAAATAAATAAATAAATATTTATAAATGTGTGTATATATAGGTCAAAAAATCTGATTTTTGAAATGTAAAAGTTGTTTTGTTATTTTTGAAATAGGGTAAAGATAAAGTAGGGAAAGTGAATTTTTCCCTTTAAAGAAATAGCACTAGAAAGAGCACAATGACGATTACTTTACATGTTCTAGATGTCAAAGAGGCAAGGCAAATTGCAACCATTACCCTTGAACTTATACCTTCTTTTACACGTTTATCCCCAATTATTTCTTCTTGGCATTAATCATATTAACCTTTCATTTTTTTTTAATTGCAAATGATCCCTACTAACAATCTCGTCCAATATGACTGTTGAGTTGGTTAGAAATACATTTTACTCTCGATCTTGAATTATCTAAAAATGGCAAAGAAAAAGAGCAAGAAAAGGGTATTTTTTATTTTTCAACTTCCCCTGAATTTCATTGTTGTCACCTATTGTCCTCGTCATTTCCCAAATTTCAATCTCCATTCCTACAGAGATAGAGTTCAACCTTATCGACTCTCATATTTCATTTATGTATCTACGTAGGCCACCATTAAAATTTCAAAATTATATCGTAGCCTTCTTCTTTTTTTATTTTTTGTAAGTTTGGGGTACTATAGGATTGTCTAGTCGATTTGATCACTAGAATAAGTGAAGTAGGATAAAAAATAGTATTTTCTGTGTTGGGTGGTGAACTTTTTTATTCTAGAGACTATTTGATCGTGAGTTACATCTTTCAACATAATGGAAACTAAGGATGTAGAAAGACCTATGGGACCCACTTGAATTCGATAAATAAGTATTGTTGATGGACTTCGATTCCTCTCTTCTCGGGGGGAGGGAGGGAGAGAGAGAGAGGCACAACCCTATTAAGTAAAAAAGGACTAAACTTGAACACGAAAAGAAGATGCCCCAACATCGATTGTTAGCCAAATCACCATCACAATTAGATATGTAGTCCTCATTTGATAATCATTATTTCCAAACTTTTTAATTTTCATATTTATTTTCAATCTCACATTTGCCTAATAAAATATTTTGTACGTAAATACAAATTTTTCTCCTATTTTTTAACTACACATTCTCTTAAAATTACAGTTTAAAATTATATTTTTTTCAATATAATGGTTACCAAATAGGGACTTCAACAAATATTGTGGAGTACAAAAATATTCATTTTAGCCCATCCCCAAGCCTAATCCCCTTCTCCAGAGAATTCTTCTCTCATGGCCTCCCAAACCCTCACAATCCGGACCCCAATCAATTTCCTCACTCACCACCATTCCACCCCCGCGGTCTGCCTCCCCTCCGCCCATAACCTCCACCTCCACGCCCCCTCAAAACCCAAAGTCTTCTCTTTTACTGCGAACCCAAAACCTTCAAAATCAAGAATCTCGGCCTCCGTTTCAGCACCTCTCCGAATTCCAGTAATAGAATCGTCCAAAGATCAGAACCCATCTCAAGAATTGCTGTCCGGTTCGACTCGGACAGTCACTACCCTCTTGGCCACGGCCCTAACCGCCTCAAAATTCTTGGCCGGCGGAATCTTAAGCTTGGCATTACAACTGAAAGCTCCATTGGTTTATACCGCGGGGCCCGCATTCTTTGCTGCGATAAAGGACGTACCTACTGGGTCGTTGAACACTCCGTTCACCGTGGTGGCAGCTGGAATGGCGAAATGGCTGGATATTTACAGCGGGGTTCTGATGGTTAGGGTTTTGCTCAGCTGGTTTCCTAATATTCCCTGGGACAGGCAGCCGTTATCTGCAATTCGGGACCTATGCGATCCGTACTTGAATCTTTTCAGGAATATAATCCCTCCAATTTTCGATACACTGGATGTTAGCCCACTTCTGGCATTTGCTGTTTTGGGGACTCTTGGCTCAATTCTAAATAGCAGCAGGGGAGCTTACTGAGTATTCTCTGAAGTTTTGTAGTTTGTGATAATGAAATTATGTGCATTTATTGGTCTATTTCGTTCGAGTGCAATAGTTTTATGATTACATAGAACTGGATAATTCAAAAGTCAATAACTTGAAATGCGTGATATGGCTATAAACATTTTGTATTTGTGGCAGGGGAAAGTCTATATCAGTTCATTTGATTTTGGGTTAGTTTGAATGAAGCTTCTCCCAAATTGGTTTATAATAACTTCAGAACAAAAAACCAGCTTAGGTCGTCTTGCCATTTGATTGTGGTTCTGTTTATATGAAGCTTCTCCCGAATTGGTTAAAAATAATGTTGGAACCATAAACCAGACAGTCTCGCCTTTTGATTTTGGTCCCTTTGTATTAAGCATCTCCGGGATTGGTTAAAAATTACTTAAGAACAATAACCCAGCTTAGACAGTCTCGGCATTTTGTTTTACTCTGTTTATAAGAAGCTTCTCCTGAATTGGTTAAACATAACATTGGAACAATAAACCAGCTCACAGTGTCACTCATCGTCAATAGAGTTTGAGATGGACGAAGGTACGTAGACCAACCTCTGTGCTCATTGTTGATGGGTTTCCATACACAGTCTTTAACGTGGTATAACCTTAAACTAGGTTTGGGGGTTATTCGCGAACTCCCATTATTTTAATTTCCATCAATTTAAGTTGTTTTCTTCTTTTGTTGGTAATGGTTACACTTTGTTTCACTCCTCTAGATGGAAGTGGGATTGCAAGCTAGCGTTGAAGGACACGTTTGGCATGACTTTTGCTTCCTGTAAAACATTTTTTAGAGGAAGCTATTTTAATTTTATTTGAAAACTAATTTTTAAAAGAGCTTCCTATTTCAAAAATTGGAAGTGCTTTAGAGGAATCAACATTGGACTAGTTATCTCTAAAAAAAAATTCTAATTAAAAGAAATACTTTCATAAAATTAGTCAAACGGGTTCAAAAGTTACTTTTGGGTCTCAAAAACTCTTTTTGGCTCTCCTAAGAATATTAGGGCTTCTTCGGACAACCAGTGTCAATAGACTATTTCTCTGCTCTTGTTAAATGGCCTATTGGTTTGTATTAATTTTTTAATTGCATGATTGACTGGGAGGAATGAGGGGCTGATCATATTCTATGCCTGTTGCTATCCTGTTTTTCTGCATTAAACTGGGTTATCCCTCTGAGAGATTTCTTAATTTTGGATATTGAGTTTCCAATATCATCCTTGTTATTGAGCTAGCTTGCAATGATTTAGAACATGCTTCCTGTATCTTTGTTGAATCTCTTACTTTGTCGTGTCAATTAGTGAAATTATTTTTGTTTAGTTTTTCTATATTTATTAAAGAGTCAATTTTACTTTTACGGCATGCATGTTGACTATTTATTATAGAGTTTGGTTGCAAGAATCTTTTAAAATACTTTTACCATTTTGTACTTGCTACTTGTGGCTTCATATGGACATTCAGAAACCGAGAGGTGGGAGGGATTTAGAACCCTTGTCGGTATCAACTTTAAAATGACCTGAATAAAAATGAAATCCTCGAAAGTGGAAGTGTATTTGTATGGATGGTTGAATTACACACTTCAAAATTATGAACCAAATTTGCTCGAAGGTTGCTTGAAACATTGATAGAATGCATCTTTATGACCTGGGATCATGTACAGATGTGTATACGTCTTTCTTGCCTTCCTATGCGTGCAGTTGCATCTCAAGTTAAAAACGTTTAACATCCAATTGTCCAAGCACAGACGACAGCAAAAAAAATATTGACGCCTTTAGGTCGACCGGTCTTGAATACTTTACTGTTGTGACTTGATCCGTATGCTGATATTCCATTTGTGCAGTAGTAGTCAAAAAGTCCTGGAACCAGAACCATGCCACTTGTGCAGAAGACTCTTAACACTTTCTTGTCATTGGCTTGTTTAAAAGAAAGAGGGCAGTTTTGCACCAATTACACACTGCCAACAGTGATCTGTCAACAGGGTAAGCAGCTTTTTCTGTGCAAATGGCAAAGCTGAACCATCAATTGATTATGGTACTTGAATACTTAGACCAAAGTTTTCTAGCATCAAGTTGCAATAATTTACACGACCAAGTTATTCTTGAAACTTCCAGAAATTAACTAACCTAATTATACGTCATTGGTGCTCCCAGTTAACATGAAAAAAGAGTAACAGCTGTACAGCCAGAACTACACAGAGACTGCTAAACAGAGTGAAGGAAATGGGAGCTGGACGAAAATTTCCTTCCTTCAGCTTTGGTACTTTGATAGGAACCACAGCTATTTCAGCAAAACAATAGATCTGATCATATAGGGACAATTTACTAGGTTTTTCTAAAGTAAGAAAGAAGCGTTGGCTGTTTATCATCGGCACCCTTGCTTTTCTTTCTTACTGAACTTGCACTTAACCTGTCAGTTTTACTAGCAAATGGCTTAGCATCTGAAGAAAGCCCCTCATAGTTTCGCTTCCCCGGAATCTGTGCAGCCCCTTCCACAGACACCCCAGTAACATCTGTTTTGATGTCATAATCATCTTTGTTTGAAATAGACTGATGGTATCTGTCTTGAGTTGCAGGTTCATCTTTGGTACCTTTCTGTTGATTTATTTTAATGTGCTTGTCTTTTGTTGTGGGGTTTTCAAGCTTTGGTTTGATGTCATAATCATCTTTGTTGGTGATAGATTGATGGTAGCTGTCTTGACTTTCAGGTTCCTCTTTCGTGTCTTTCTGCTGATTGATTACAACAGGCTCATCTTTTGGTGTGGGATTTTCGATTTTTGGCTCAGGTCCACGATTTACTCCCTTCGAGAAAAATTGGGAGATAGGTCTGATCTCCTGTGTCTTTAACTGTATCTGTAACAACTAATGCAAGGTCAATGCATGTTAATATTTCTCGATGGGAAATAACATACTTGCACTGTACATTTATATAACGACAGTTGGGTTGCACAAATTTTTTAACAATTCTTTCCAGAAGCGTGATTCCATAATCAAAACCATCAGAAGAAACATAAAGATTCTGGTGCAATATTAGTTTTTGGGTCCACATTGACACCGACTACATTCCTCACTCACACAGCAGAACCAGTCACTCCGATCACTCGGCATAATTTCCTATCGCTCCAGAAAAGGAACTCCCCAGCATGAGAGGGAAATGGACTCTTTGAAGTTGCCATTTAGCCCCCGTTTGAACCCCATTAAATTAAATTCCATTACATTAATTTTTTTTCTTTCTTCATTTCAACCACACATTTATCAAATAAAATAATATTACACACAAATCTAAAATTTTTCAACCGCACATTTCCCCATCAATCACTATGCTGAAAATTTTCAACCCCCCAAAAATGGGGGCCAAAGAGGGGCTAAGTAGGAACTGGTGCTTAATAAGCAGCTCCAAAAGCCGCTAGAATGATTTTCTGGAAACAACTCCAAATTATATAGCATCGTACGTGTCATGCAGTACAACAGAAAGTCCTCTCTTTTGCAGTAGATTGTCAAACACTATCTTATCACGACCAAAGTTCTCATCTGGTCAAAAACTAATGATGCAGCATATACTAGAACAAAGAAAGTAGTTTTTACCTCCTCAATGCACTCTGGTCCATCAAACAAAAGCTTACCCATTGCAGGCGTCACTGGATACCAGGCCTGCAAGTGAAGGTTAAAATTTTTCTAACGCTCAACTCCAATATCTCTGATCACCAACAAAAGCAGACAAGAACTAGCCACCTAAACACTTAATTTTGAACCCTTACCAAATCTGTCTCTTCAAATGGTTTGAGTATCGTATCAAGATTTGACAAAGAAGAATCATTCAGCCACCTATCAGTCGAATCCTTGTTTCCCAAGATAACAGGCATCCTATCTATAATAACAATACAAATAAACTTATGTTATGAGAGTCAAATGCAGCAGCACTCAGGTGCTTTACAAATGCAGAAATTCCGGAGTTGCATTCCTGCAAATCAGCATAGACTGCAGGTTTGGACAAGTCAGCAACTTCCGCAAAGTTGCATAGAAATCAGGATTGGACAAGTCCGGCAGATGCCATGTGGCATTTCTATAGTCAAATGACTTCATAGATCACACTTAATGGCCTTACATTAAGTGGGATATGAAGAGAATCACAACAACATTACAAACCATGGAGCCATTCCAGAGTTGATGATGATGAAGTCGTCACGATAGTGAAGGTATGCAAGACTTCTCCTGCATAGAGAAAAGAGAAAACAGGATTGAGCGACTGTGGTGATGTGTCTAGAGGAAGAGTCTCAGAAAGCATAAAAGACCCAGGAATTCTATTGCAGTAGCTGTCCATCTGCCAGCACCTCACCCCACAATGCGAAACATAAAAGAAATTTCCAAATAGTCATCTATAAAATTTGGAAGGCAAGAAAAACAACACGACACCCTAAGAAAAAGCTTACTGTTGATCTTGCAAATGGTTGCTCAAAAGAAAAATGAATTCGCAAGTTAAAAAAATGTTATAATTGGTACTTCACCTTCTGGATTTTTCCAAGAGTCAAATAGGGCAGCAAAGACCAGGGGACGACCATCCTTAAAATGTATGTAGTAAGGTTGCTTTCTCGACCCATCTTTTTTCCATTCATAAAACCTGAACACAAAAATGGACAAAGCAATTGACCAATATGACTATAACCAGACAAATATAAAACTTATCAACACCTTGTTGGCAATATTAACAAATATTTGTTGGGTCAGATGAATTCGAATTCAGCTTAGAACAACCAGAATTTAATCCTTTTGCCTGGGAGCAGGGGTCTGATGTTTGTTCCATTTACCCAAAATATTATTATGACCGCTAAGAATAAAATTCTAAGAAGAAAACATAAACTACAGAAGAAAAGGTATCTAAAAAAAAAATGCCTACAGAGAAAATGTTCAAACAACAATTATACCGATGAAGGCTGCATAAACAATTGCTTTATTAAAAAAATGATCCAGTTATACAGTGTCTTCTATTATTTTCGAATGATAACAGAAATACTGGAGAATAACATAACAAAAACCACAATAATTCAGAAGGTAATTAAAAAAAAATGTTAAGAAGGAGTTGCTGTGCTTCTTAAAAAACAATTCTAACCTTCCTCTTCATATATATGGTTAGGATAAAAAGGTAAAAATGAACAGCTAATAATATGTGACTACTTCTACATATAAATACTATAAAAATATAGAAATAGACACCAAAAGTTTAGAAGACGGTAAGGTGAAGAAATAAATGGCAAACAACAAGAGCAACAGCATCAACTAGACAGTCTATTAGATATGGAAATAATTGTACAGGACTTACCCTTCAACAGCCACCAGACACCTGTTGTTAGGAACCAGACGACGAAAAGAAGCCTTCTCTCTAATTGATTCAGATCGTGCATTGAACTGGAAAAGATGTCTATCAAATTTTTTTAAATCGACAGCAGTATGATATTAATACCATATCAAGTATTATTTACACCAGAATCATTAAGCATCTGCAACTAAATGTTAGTACTTCAGTAATATAAAAAATAAGTGGTCAGGTAAAAAAGGTTGAGAAACAAGAAAGCGGGAGGGGCTGCAAAATAATCATCTACCCTTGAATTTTCACTTTTGACTTTCAAGCGAAGATGCGTATGAGAAAGAAAATTCTTAAGTTGGAAGTTCCTTCGGAAGTCGATAGAAGAAAAGAGAAGGCGTGTGCGGTGACAAACTCCAAAACTAATGTTATTTATCATCTGTACTTTAGAATGAGTGCTAACACCTCTTTGAAGTGGTCAATCCCAATATTTTTTTGTGAAACGATCTAAAATAAAGGGGTATATTTGTGAGCCCTTGTTTGGCCCCCATTATTGTAGATTTTTAGGGAGTTGAAAATTTTTAGAATAGTGATTGATGGGAGATGTGTGGTTGAAAAGTTTTAGATTTGTGTGTATTATTATTTTATTTGATGAATGTATGGTTGAGATGAAGAGAGAGAAAAATTTAATGTAATGTAATGAGATATAATGGGGGGCAAACAAGGGCTGAATATAGGGACCGAACACATTTTGTTTAATTTCCTCGTATTAGTAGAAATCCATTTCCTTCCACACATCTTATCAGCTCCATCATTCAAATTGTCCGTACTACATTGGACTCCATATTCTCCAATCTATAAACCACCTTGCCAGAGATAATGGCTTCTATTTGTTTCCTTTCACTTCCTCCAACCTTGAAGCCATATGAGAAATCAACAATCTATCCCCATTTTCACCTCCATTTAGTACTCTGGAACGGTTGAATTTTACACATTATCACCACACATGGAATCTGGGAAATATGAACTATAGATGGTCTGCATTCACTTAAGCGTGGAGGCTGATGTTCAGGTTCACAGAAGGTATCACAGGTAAAGGATGATGTGTGTTCAGAACCAATGCTGGAAATAGAAGACACAAATTTTACACTCAAAAGGCTCAAAATGGTAGCATTGCTCATTAGAGCATATGAGGATTGTTCCTGAGGAACTCGTAACGATATATATACAATTATATTCCCTCCATTCCATTGCTATCGTTATATTTGCTAACAATATGAAGTCAAATAGTCAATCTTTGAAAATAAAGGTTAGATAAAGCCTCCATTTGGATACCAACTTATAAATGGTTAAAAAATTCAGTCAAATATTAATTCCAAACTTATATTCTAATTATTGCTTATTATCCACACATTCAGTGAGACCCCACTACGATTTCCTCTTTATAAATCAATTTATTTTTGGATATTACAAACTTTCAAATGATAATATTTTCTATAATTTTGTAGCTTGAAATTCTCCAATTCTATATGTCACAGTGAATTGCGCACAATACCATGTACCGAGATGTGACTATACCGAAAAATAAAGAAGTACAGCTCTGTCATATTAACAATTTTTTTTTTATGTCACAGGCCTGACATTTAGAAGCAGAGGACAGATTGAGAAACATGAAAGTAGATGGATGAAATTATTTTCATATTTAATGGTAGAATTTTGAAGAGACAGTTCACGATTTTCCCGTGGTTGGCCAAAGGCTAAGAGTTTCTAGTTTAGGTAAATAGAGTGATCCATTAAGGAGCTAAAATATCAGCCAAAGAAAACATGCTTGTATATGTGAATTCACAGAAGAACAGCAATTATCTCCAAGAAAACGTAAACAAAAAAGGGATAACATTAACAGGCAAGATAATCAAATAAATAGGTAATATTCAGTTCTATAAAAACAGTGTAAACGAAAAGAGCTGAACTAAGATTTGGTGCTCGAGCTGAGCAAAATAAGCTGAACTATATATAAAATTGGTGCTTGGATTGTTTATCTTTTTATGCTGGTGACTATGAACCTTCTAACTTGCCGAATCTAACCCAGGCTCAACTAGATGCTAATTTGTTTCTAAAACCAAGCTTGGGAAAGGTACATTTATTTTTATGAGTTCTCAAAAATTTGTTCAAGCTTGCTAATTTATTTGATCGGCTAGAGATTAAATTTTAAAGCAGAGGAACTCTAAATTGAGTTGAAGGTGCTAGGTCTTTTTGATTCCTACAAACAACTCGAGAAGGACAGACAGCGTTCTTAAATTCACCTGTGCTGCTTTCGAAGAGCCGTTACAATATCCTAATTTGTGTGTACCCCCGCACTCCTACTCCAAATAATTATATGAGTATAGCAGTGGAAGAATTTCTCCGTCAAGAAACTTCATAATATAACAACACGCGCTCACTCACACACACAAAAAAAAAAAAAAAGGAAAGAAAGAAAAAAAAAAAAAGACTAAACACGTGTTAGGTCTTTTTAAGAGCTTAACATCAATGATCTCGGAATAATAGTATTACCATCCTGAAGTGATCGGGCTTTTCAGATTTCTTAGTGAAACTCGGAATCAGCCCCCATTTCATGCAGTGAACTACAGCACCGTTGCAATCCCCTCCGTCCTCCCTCCGAACCACAGGCACGTTGAACCCCGGGGCCACATTGTTCGACGGCCGGTACCTGTTAGATTTAAACACTAGTTGTAATTTACTCAATTCAATAGCTTTGAGACTCTGAAAAAAACTGAAATTAGTTTAACAAACAGCAAGTTGATGAAGATTGATTTGGGGAAGAAGATTCAGTTACCGGTCCATATTGACGTGACGGATGGGCCGACCATTGAGATGGCAGGCCCGGGGGAAATCGTCGGGCCTGATAGTACAACGAGCTCTTCCGCACATAGGTTTCTCCACTTGCTGCTTCTCTTGGATTCTGGAATTGTACAGTCAACTGAAGCAGGGGCGGGAAGAAAGTATATAGGGCTTTTTTTGGTAAGAGATTTTAAAGAGCTATTAACAAGGAGGGTTAGTTATAAATAAATGTGAAAATTATTTTGAAAATGAAATAATCAAAATTTAATCAATGATTTACTTCTTAGTGGGTGACATCGTGGTACTGGATGTTAGTGGGAATTAGGGGTGACAGCGAGTCGAGTTGAAATTCGAAGCTCGGGTTCGACTCTAGTAAAATGGGTTCGGGGTTTTGTTACAGGTCTCAACGGGTCGGTCTGATTTTTATTACTACACAGCTACCTCCCAAAATGGGGTTTGGCTCAAACTTCAACTCGGTCTATTGAGACTCTGGCGAGGTCGGCTTGGGCATTTTTCGAATCGAACCACGGGCGGTCCGAGCCAACAAGCCAAATTGACATCTCTAGCGGGAATTGAGAACCGCCCCATGGCAGTTTGATAAAATAATTACTTTTATTAATAATTAATTCATATACATTATTTTTAAAACATACTTCTTTTTCTTTTTAATTACGCATCGCTCAATAAAATAATATTACATATAAATTTAATTTTTTTTAATCACATATTTTTCAATAAAATACTATTCCAAAATATATTTTAGGCAAACAATCTTAATGATTATATTTTAGCTACATTTTAGTAATTTTATTAATGTGATGTTTTATTAATTTGTACAAAATGATTTTAAAAAAATTGTAACTAATGTATGAAATTTTTTAAATTTATATGAAAAATTATTTTATAAAAAAATGAAACTCTGGCTAATTGCAAAGTTATTTTTGCTTGCATTTGTCTAAAATTTTCAACCTTATTCCTCCGTCCTTTTGTCTTTGAATTTTACGATAAATTAATAAACCGCCATTTTCTTAATTCTCTTCAAACGAAAAAAAGGAAAAAACCTCATCACAACCCATGGCAATTCGAGGAGAAAAAATTCAATGATTATTGCTCCAAATCACGTCTAGATCTGAAGCAATTCGCATTGTTCTGAAAATGAGTGGCGCGCGATTGTGTTCGTTGTTGTTCGAATTGGGTTACGAAGGATACGAGTCACTTGATCCGGACAGCTGCGAATGGCCCTTCCAATACGACGACGTTCGGCCCGTCCTCGACTGGCTCTGCTCTAGCCTCCGCCCCTCTAACGTTCTCTCTTCCTCCGAAGTCTCACTGTAACTATGACTCTCCCTTTCTCCTAATTCACACACATTTACATGTACATTCCGCTGTATGATTGTTTTCTGTCATCTATTTGTTAATTTATGCTGTTTGTGAACGAAATTTTATTTAAATGTTTTAGCACGGTAAGAATTGCATTTGATGGCTGGGTTTTACAAGTTTTTTTTGTTCTGAAATTGTGTTTTTTATTTTATTCGAGGGATTTTGAGTGAATTTGAAGGGTATTATGATTATAGGTTTCCTTATTTTCCGAAGTTAAGTCTTTTTTGTGTATATTCACCTGCTCTTTAATATATAATATGATTTATCATTTATGTATGTAAGGACTGCAATGGGAAGGCATTGACATGCATATGGATTAAATGTTCTATCTCCGTGCTTTATTCTGAGTGTTCTGTTACCCAATCTTTTACCTGTTCTTTCCACTTTAACTTCTATCCAGCTTCAATTTTTCATCAAGACAGGAAGTGCATTTTCTGGTTATGCACTAAAATTCGTGAATTTTTCGACCAAAACAATACCTTTCTCTGTTGTAGATATTAAAGTTTATAACTTTATTATCCATTTATACTGCTATACATTTTTCTTAGTTTCTGCAATTTCTGTAATTGGGGAACTTTTTGTTGAACTTCATAAGCAACTTTTTATTTGATATGTATCGGCATTTACTAGCCAATGATTAGCTTCTTTTATTCTTTGTGCATTTAGGTACAAGCAATTTTTAGAGGAAGGGAAGCTTTTGGAGGTACATCTAGATCTGTTTCTTTTATTGGTCGTCTCTTTCTCTTTCGTCGTGCTGGAAAAATGTCCTCCATGAGTTGATGCTTTAGGTTTTGCACATTTTTGGGCTGTGTCCTACAATGAGGACGGGAATCCTAGAAGTAGTTGCTAGACTTTGTCCTTTAGGACAAGAAAGTGCTGTTTGTGGAGAGTCCTTGATGTGTGTTAGATTGTGGAGGGTCCTTGATGTTTTTTTTAACGTTTCATCTAATAGCTAAATTTTTTAAAGAGGGCCACACGTCCTCTTTTAAATCTAATCTTCAAAGATTCCTCACTTGCAGGATATTTATTTATTTTCATCAAAGGTCTTATACGTGTAAAATTTTCATAAATGAGTGGTGGTGAGATTTGAACCTAGATCTTTCGCCCAGCTGTGTTATCGGGTTCATTTATCTCCTCGAAAAGCTTAAGCTTTTAGAGAGGGGCACGTGTATTCATTTAAATCTAATCTTCGCCAAAATGATTAATCCTGTTTTTAAATTGCATGACATTTTGTCCTGTTTCTGTCCTAAAAGCTTATATATGCTTTTTGGTGCATAGTTACTTCACATTTATTAATATTGGTTATTTCCTTTTCTGTTATTTTGGGTTATTTGGGGAATATCATCTCTCTTTACTTGTTCTATGCTCTTACAAAGAGTCATATTTCCATATCAAGAATAATAGGGATGTGATGTTATCCTTTTGTTTTCACAATTTGTGTAAAGGCGGGGAAGAGAATATGTGAGCATCTAATTTAACAAATACCATTCTCTATTTTTAAGAACTGTTTGCTGGGCATTGATTTTATAATTCAAAATATTTTAGTTTTACATGTCAACTAACTATATATTCTATGCTTAATGAATTATTTTCTCTTCTTATATTTTTAATTATACTTTTAAGTGTTTTGGGTTCTATCTTTATATTTGTCTTGCTGTCATATAATAACATTTTCACTTATGCATGAATATTTTGATGCCACTAGGGAGAAGATTTGGACTTTGCTTATGATAGCATTTCAACCTTTTCTGCAAGGAGAGACAACCAGGAGGCAGTTTTTGGAACTGAAGAAGGATTGAAAGAAATACGGTAACAGTTGTTGTCCTTTGTACACTTAAATTCGTTACACACCAAAATGATCCAAGTTTTCATTAATGAACTTGGGTTTGTTAGTTTATTAGCAAGGTTTAGCCTGGCTCAAATATGAGCAAACTGCCAAAGCCATTTCAACAGCCAGTCAGACCTCTTATAGCTTGAGCTTGAGAGCTCTGATTGGCTTGCAATTTTTAATTTCTACTATTACTTTAGACCCGAATTTGGGATAAACTCTAATAATTTGTATGAACTACTATCTCATCTAAAAGTTTAAGATATTTATTCATATATATATTTTTTCTTCAACAAGTCGCCTCTCATGTAGGTTGGTTTCATTATTAACAATCAAAAGCCTAGCACATTCACAATTTTTAATATATGGGTGGTGGCGAGACTTGAACTTGGGTGTGTTGCTCAGCTTTGATACTATATTGACTCTCTCATCTAAAAGCTTAATCACTACTCTATTAAAAGAGGGGATAGCAAAGTTACTGTTCATTTTTGCACCCTTGTTTTCACACTTAAACTGGTTTCAGGTTATCATTTGTGGCCGACTTAATTAACCGACTTACTTTCATTTGTAGCCGACTTACATTTCCCGCCGTATTTTCTGTTGATATTTTATGACAGGCTAACATATTATTAGTCAATAAAAAACACACAAAATCCAAAAAAACATAAAGTTGCCGACTTACATTTTGTGCCCTATATATACATGCATGCAAATACATTTTCTACACAGTTTCCTCTTTCTCAAAGAAAAGATTTAACAAAAAAAAAAAATTCCTCTGAAATAAAAGATTTAACAAAAATTTTTTTTTCTCGATTACTCTGTAGTTGATTTAGTTCTAGACTAACCATCTTGAGGTCTGTCGCGCCAAGAAGAAGATTTCCGCTCTACCTTCTCGGGAAAAAAACTCCGGTGTAAATGCCAGTGCATCGAAGTGTGTCCAATACATATCAGCAAATGGTGGTTGGGTTTTCCAGCATCTTAAGTCGCATTATATAACATGTTTCATGATGTCTGTTCTGCAAAACATACACAAACTCAATTTATGGTTAGGTTTGAGTATGGCCGAGAACATGTTGCCCAGCTCGAGTACCAAACCTAGTCACGCATGTTTCAGGAATGAGTCTATAGCTTGTGTCCAGATAGCTTCATTTGCTTAAATAAATGTTTTATTCACATTATATATCATCACTGAAGCTTATTTTTGCAGTTTTGACCTGGGTTCTCAATATTTTCTTCAAATTCTGGCTCTAAAGTTCCATATGCATTTTTCATGATCTCTTTCTTTGCTCATCATTGCCCATGCACATGGGCTATTTTCACATATTGCTGAAGAATAAGATTTTATTGCTGTGATTGTAATGTTATAGACAATCTCTTTCAAGAAATTATAATGCTTATGTTGCTCGGTTTTGAAGATGGTGTGCTTTTGTATTCAGTGATGCTACTTTAGCTGCAAAAGCAGAAGCTTTGGAGTTGCAGAAACAGCTCCGGTCTCTGCAGCATCAAAATGATCTGCTCACTGGGCAGGCTTCAGCATTGATTCAAGGACGAAGAGCACGAGTTGCAGCCACATCTACTGTAAATGGACAATTAACTTCCGTAGATGATACCCTTTCGGCAAGGAATTTGGAGGTTTGCTCGATAATATCAATTTCTTGGCTAACTGTAGCATTAATGTGGTCCTACGGATGTGTTTTTTACGTTCTTTCCAGGTGGAATTTGTTATTTTTGTTTCTTTACAAGTCCATAAGCAAAAATTTAAGGGGCTACGTGTGCGGGACATTTATTATTAAGTATAGAAATGTTAAATCTTTTACACGCTAGACGATTATGGATAAAGCTTAGTTTGTCAAATTACAAACTTATCTAATGTTCCAATGCGATGACTTCCTGCCTGCAAACAATGAATATCATACTGCAAAGGCTTATTTTATTTTTTTACCTCAAAGCAGTTGATGAGTGAATGGAATATTGAAATCCAATTCGTTTCTTTCTTTTGTTCCTTTTCATCTTTCCTCACATATGCACCTCGAAATTTGTTGTGCCAACCTATAATTAATGTCTCAGGCTCTCAGCTGAGTTTTGTCACATGTATTTATTTTAAAAATGGATGTCAATGTCCAGTTTATTGTCTGCTTGCTGGCTTTTCAGTATCAAGGTTATAATGACTACCATTGTTTTTGGACTGAGATGTTAGTAATGTGTCCTCTTTGTTATATTGTTCTTTTCCCTCTTAACTTGTAGATGTACTAGTTCTATGCATGTCGTTTTGATTGTGTTCATTGTGACTTAGATGAATGCAGTTCTCGGACGGATGGCCTCTACTGCTCAAGAATTGTCTCATTATCATTCGGGCGATGGTATAACATTCCCTTCTTCCCTTAAATTTCCTAATAAATAATTCTTAATAGATTTTGGAGTTCTGCATGCATAAGAAGTCTTAAATTTCATTCAGGTTACTCTAGTATTTCCAAATATTAGTACGCTTACAGGTTCTTGTCCTTAATTGATATCATAAATAACATTAAATTGGAGATGTGGTCTTATTTTGGGTCTTTTCAAAACATTCAGTGGTGCTATTCTCTGACAAGAAAGGTATAGGTGTAGTCTGACTCTGATTCAAATGGATGACTTTTTGCCTTGGTTTTTTTACTTTGATTAAAGTTATTAGAGCCAAGGTTTTACAACATTTCAGGCAACTAGTTGGAGTTTGAGTGAGCTCGACCCTTGCCTTCACCTTTGTGCAGCAAAACCTAAATGAAACCAAGAAAATAAGTGATCTTTCTACTTTTGCTTCTCCAAAAAAAGAAAAGAAAAAGAAAATGCTGTCTACAGTTGAAATTTATATAGCAATTAGAAGACTTGTCGAAGCTTAGAAATGGAAATTCCAATGAAGGTGCATCTGTTAAATTATGGCGCTCCATTTTTTTCCTGTGCCTATCTGATGGCTTTTTATTGTTTTTTCATGCAGAGGAACCGATCTATTTAACTTATTCAGACTTCCATTCCTACTTGCTTGTGGATGCGTCTTGCATGAAGGAGCTAAATCAGTGGTTTGTCAAGCAACTAGACACGGTATATATGACAACAATACAAGCTTCTTTATTGTGTACCAAACATTTAGTTAAAGTTTGGTGCTTTTAGAATAAATAATAAATAGAAATGTCATGCTTAGTTACGCTTCCCTTTTACATCGACTACTGCTAACCTCCGAATTGGTTAGAGGGGGCATGCAAATTGGGCATTAGTCTGCGGTCATTATCTACGAGCTACTGGGGCACTCTTGTGTGTTTGTGTGTGCTTTTGAATGAGACAGTAACTATTGAAGTTTCAAGTCAGTTTTACATTTATACTTTATTAAGGTCGAAAACTTGTGAAAATTCAGTATCTTTCACATACACAAGGTGTATGAAAAAAATATACTGAAAACCAATTTTTATGTTTACTTGCCTTGAAATTGATTTATGGATTCACATTAAAAGTGAACCATCCAGTTCTGTTTCTGAACTTATTGCTTGTTCTTTTATATCTTTGGCGATTCTCTGGCTTGGAAGTGTATATATTGGTTTATCAGAATCACAACAAGGCAAAGAATCTTCGATTCAGTTTAATTTTATTGCTTGAAATGCTATGTATGTATTGTTGCATGAAGTATTTAAAAATATTTAATCTCATATAATCTTTGTTTCTTTTGTTTCGTGTGGTTGCACCAGGGTCCCTATAGATTAGTGGCTGAGGAGGGAAAATCAAAATGTTCATGGGTGAGTCTCAATGAGACCTCGAATGTCTTGGTACGAGGTACCCATCTCTTCCTCTTTCCGTAAGGAAGTTAGTAGTGTGAACGTCTCTATCTATCATACTTTCCTCTTCCAGTATTCGCATTTCTTTTACTTTTTTACTTTTTTCTCCTTTTATTTCTATAAACCATGCACACTAAAATTTGATCTTATTGGACTGACAGTTATCCCCATTCCTAATTAAGAAAAGAAAGGAAGCGAATATCGAGATCTACTTTTGCGTGAGACATGTTCAGCTTATTTTAAGTTTCTCCCTCATCTACTGTTCTAAACTGATGGATAAGGAGAAATGTAAAGATGCCTCACACAACACTTCTCAGAACTCAGATGCATAAGAAAGCATAGAGCCTTAAAACATGTAATAAATTGTTTCTACCTGAGAGGTTTAAGCTCTCATGGCTACCTCAGATTTTGTTCCCACTGACTGAATAAAGTCCTATCAGCAGTCCTACTGAAATAAACATTGTGTTGTTTTGACGAAGTAATGACTGCCACACTTTTAATTTCACAGATTCCATTAGAATCCATGCTATGTCCACAGTCCACTTGCATTTCTTCTCTTGGATACTATAGGAAGTGAATCACTCTTGTTCTTTTACCCTCCATGGTCAGTTAGTGGCTTGCTTCTCTTTGCATCAACAAATCTTTGTCTAATGTATAACATAGGTGATTTCTTTTACAAAGTCTTGTAGCGGTGAATGAGATTTTAGACCTGCTAAAAATTTCATTGGTAAGAACTGGATCTCCTGCTAGAGAAAAATGATGGTTTGATGCTATGGATTGTGTGACTGTTTATTGCTTTCTTTTGTTGGAATTGTGGTTGAAAGAACAAATCTTAGTATTTCAAGTTCCACTGGTACAATTCTTTTCAATATATTTTTTTTTTTTTTGAAAGGTAATAACAATTCTTTTCAATATGTTTTAACTTATAATCATCATTTGACTTGTTAACACATACTCACAAGAGATGTAAAAAGATACTAGGAAAGTTTCATACACTTTGGCTCGGTAATTTGAGAAGCTTATTGATGCTATATTCTGGTGTGCAACAACCTCCTGAATTTTTCTCATTCCATTAAAATGGCAGATTCAGAGAACTCGCATCATCAGCGCCTTTCTGAATTGCAGCGGCTTCGTTCCATGTATGTGCTTTGTTTCCTTAGATTGTCTGTTGACTGGTAAATATCCTGTGACCAAGTGATCATTGAGTAGGTAAAGTTTAAAGTAGATAGCTTTGTAAATCTTCTCGTGCATTATTTGCAATGATATTTAAGTTTACTCTTGACGACAGACACTCCTAACAAGAACTATCGTTGTAGGAAGGGGAAGAAGAGAGAGAAAGGGGAGAAGAAAGGGAAGAAGTGGAAGAGAGGAAAAAGAGAAATATAGAGAGGGAGAGAGAAAAACCGAGAGAGAGAGAGAGAGAGAGATTGGAGAGAGAAATGTGTTTATTCGATAGTCTGTCTTTCAAGGAAAACCTTATAGCTACTTATAGCTGAAATTGCTTATAAGAAATAAAATAAAAAACCAGAAATTCTTTAAGAGTAAACTCTAGTTGCTTTTCCTAAATTAAGTATCCAAAGTTGGCAGCTATTCAAAAAAATATCTTTATTGATCTCCATCAACTCTCCAATGTCCAACCTAATATTTATATCCAAAATGTTACTAATCTCTAATGGCTAGTTAAGGAACTAACTTGGTTCCACATTGCACAAGTACTATGTCCAATATTAATGTTTATCAAGGAAAATTTCTTTGCTCAATATGAGAAATCTGATATAAATGCGTGTAAATTAAAAATAATTCAAGTTACTGTGTGAAAATAGAAGCTATGCCAATTTTTCCCGCAAGCTTAATCATCATTAGTCTAAAAGGATGTTTAGATCTTTGAGAGAGTTTCAGTTAAAGTTGACTTGTGTCTTTTGTATCATCAATCAAAGGATGATACATAGTTTTGATGTTGTGCCTTTTTGCTGAATTTTTCTGTATCAGCTCCTTGTGTATGTTTAATATTATAATTTTTATGCTCTTAGTTTCTTTTATCTTTCTAATATGATGCTGATGTAGGACAATCCTATCACACCAGATGCACTCAATTTTGTGTCAATACTTGGCATACACATGAAAGATCAAATTTCTTTGCATGAATTTTAATGAGGTCCCAGTTCTGTGTCAAGTGTAGAGACTGTTTCATTACAGCATCATCTGCCCTTTGATTAAAACATCATTTACTTTTTCTTAAGACAAACAATTGTGCACAGATTTGGAACTAGTGAAAGGCAGTGGGTGGAAGCCCAAGTTGAGAATGCTAAGCAGCAAGCTATTCTCATGGCACTTAAATCTCAAGTGACTTCAGATGAAGCTCACATTCATCTCGATCTTCATTCTCTTCGGTAGTGCTCTACCTTCCTCCGATTTTAGCATATTTTTTGTTGCAGCATTTTGATTATCTGTTTCCTATAAATGAGATGCTCATTGTTCTCTAATTTCATTCCATAAGAAAATGTTATGCTGTATCTTATGTTATTTTTAATATTTCCTGCTCTATATTTGTAAGTTACATTAGTTTTGTGTATCCTTAATTATTGCTCTTTGAAATGGAATTAACCTCTCAATGGGTATTAAAAATGATAATCCCAACCTTATCTGGACATTCAGACTTCACTTGGCTATGGGTACGAGTGTAAGGATTTAAGGTTGGTAAGGATTGGAGAGTGGAAGGGACCTCCGCTTCTTATTTTCTTGGAAGAACGGGGGGAGGGAAACAGAAGGTGGAAGGGTGAGCTGATCCATTGTAAGCAATGCGTCAACTTCAATGCTTTCCCTCAAACATAAGGGCTTTGGCCTTTGGGGCTCCTAACACACGTCCGAAAGGTAGTAAATAAGTCCAACTACCCCTTCGATTGAGCAAACACACTTCAAATATGATCTCGTAAGTATAATGAATGAGGATCATGGACTCTTTGAATGGTAAAATATAACTAGATATAGTATCATAATCAACATAACTTATATGTGGTGGCCGATTTGTGATTTCAAAAGCTTCGTTGAGAAAACTAACTGATGCGATAACATCATTATGATGTTCTATACTTGCTCGGCAACTGTACTCTACTAAGCAACTGAGAGGAAGTAATATGTCCTTTACAGAAATGACGGCATTGAATCTTTCCCATTTTCCCTCATCATGATGAATTTAGTCGTAATGACTACAACATAAATAAATCAAAGGAGAAAGAGAAAGACGAGGGAAGAAAGTGTTTGGTGAGCTTAAAATTGTGAATAAAATCATTTTATCAAGTACGGGATCTTTATTCTTATTTCTGCTTCCTGGAAGAATTTCTATGAGGGCTGCACATTTGTCAGATATAAGGAATCAGTTTAGAATTTTATATGCTATCATGTTTAATAAAAAAATATTTATTTTTCTATTCAATTATCAAAATAGAATGAAGAAGCTTGGCTATTCCTTTTTTTGGACATTCTGTTCATCCTTGTTTTCATGATACAAGTTTAAATCTTGGAAATTCTGAATTGAACTGCTGCTTGTTGCTTCATTTAGGCAATTAATACCCTTTCAACTCTGAACGGCTACAATAACCATTAAACTGTTTTTATCCTTTATCCCTTTTCTGCTGCAGCATCACTTGTACACACATGCTTGGATGTATTTAGTTCTTTCAGACTATGAAATTACTTGTACGCAGTATCACTTGATACAGCATACTTTTGGTGCTTTTACTTATTTGGATAATAGTATGACCCAGGTTGGGGCAATTACTTAGGTTGGGTGCATCTGGTGCCAAGACAGGAAGGAGGAAGATATTTCTTCAGTCTTCCGATTGAATCGTTTTCTTATATGCATTGCAACGAAGATTCCCCCCCCCCCCCCCCCCACCCCAGCTGATGTTATTTTCATTTTATGTTGTTTTGTTTGTTCTCGAGAATATATTTTTTAAATGTGATATATCTGGTAATTATCCAAGACGGTTGCTGTTAGTGTTCATATAATTGTGTGATGGAATGATAAACTAGTCTTAAGTGATTTTTCTTTATTTTTGTTGAGCAAGCTGCCATTTGTACCTCATGATATTTGCCCATTTAAAAAGAGAATCGAAATCATCTTGACAAGGTTCTAGAAATATAATTTGACATGTCAGAACAGATCACAATAGAAAGAAACATTAGCCTGAGGAAGAAAGTTCATTTTTGCATGCAGTAAAGCTCTATCCTTCAAATTGTAAAATGTTGTAGGTCCAGATTGCACAATAGCCCTTCGATGCTCAAAATTTGACCATGTTATCTGGTAAAGTTTGTTTTGTGTGGGGGATTTTTGGTATACACTATATCCCGACTAAATACATGTTTCTAACTGGAAATAATAAATAATCACTGCAATTTGTGCAATTAAATTATTTATGACTTCACTAAATGTAGCGAATTTTATGTTTGTTTGTCATCATACTTTTATCCTTTGAGCAGGAGAAAACATGCTGAACTGGCTGGAGAACTTTCTTCTTCATATCGCAAAGAAGAGAAGTTATTATCTGAGGTTTGTATCTGCAAACTGTGAGAATTTTAGCATTATATGCCAATATGCCCAATGGTCCTCTAAGTGTTCCTATGCTGCTGAGATACCTTGTATTGGTCCTTGCTACTTCTAACTTCATTGTTTATGTATATACTTTGCTCTTTGTCCTTCCATAGGAACCCTTGGGAATCTGATATTTACTTCATTATTTATAAAGCCAGTGGTTGGTTTGTTGATAGTTTCCTGTGAAACTATAATTAGAAATTATATGCCTCTCTCCTCCCGTATCAGTGAGCAAGCCACATGTATATGTTGGTACCAGAAAATGGATGGAATAAGTTCTGTGCAAAGTGCAGCTTCAGATTTAGCTAAATTAAACCCCTATAGGATCACCCTTCCCCTAGACCCAACAACAAAAACAACAAACTAAGCCTTATTTCTAATATAAATTTAGGTTGGTTACATGAATACTTCATTGACATTCAGCCCCATCATTGCTAATTCTACTTGGTGATTGTAAGCAACTAGGTCCTTAACAACTACAAAAGTCCATGTTAATTCTGGTCTGCCCTTCCAGTGTGCTCTACCGACTTGCATCACTCTTAAGAATGGGTTAGGTTGACACAAAACATGTCCCAATCACCTAAGTTGTCTTTTTCCTTAATTTATTTTCAATCACCACCACCTTCACTTGCTGGCATATATTCTAATTTCTTATCTTATCCATTTTAGTATGACTACGTCCATCTTAGCATCACATCATAAATATAGAACAGATAACCTGGGGCATAATGATCATGTGAGAGAACTAGAAGAAAAAACAAATCCAGATACATAGATATCAGTACGGTTCATGGAACATTTTTGGGGTGCCAATTAGTATTATATTGATTAATCGTGTTAAAGTTTTGCAAATCATAGTAAGAATTGTTTGATAGTGAAGTACAATATATACAAAGCATAAATGACTTGGGGATTGTAGCCTAATACCAGGGGGAATCAAGCTTGCATGACTGGATAGGATTTGTGATCTTTCTTGACTGTTTGTTGTGATGTTTCTTACTAGAATATTAATATACAATTCTCTCTGTTGGAAAATATAGATTAATAAATAAATTTCTGTCTTCTTTAACATTTTAAACCTTTTTGTGATCTGGTAATTTGAATAAGACCTTAGAGTACACAAAGGAACTAAACTCTCAACTCTCAAGTCTCATAACTAGCCATTATGAAATTGCACTTGCTAGCCTTTCAAGAAAATGATTCCTGCTAGCACACGAGGCGGTGTGCCGAAAATATTGATAAATAAATTTCCTCATCTCTGATAGTCTAAATTTTAGATGTGGTTCTTTTTGGAGTTTCAAAAAGCCTTGAAGACTAGTCACATGAAGACTAGTCACATTTTCTCTCTCTAAGAGTAGTGTGTTATTTTCTCTGTATATATAATTTATATAGCTCCTGTTTCGGCTCCATTTTTTTAAAATTCATTTTCAACCATACTTTTTTCCATAAAAATAATGTTTTATTTTAGCAATGAAAGCATGATTGAGTGCACAGCTGGAGAGAAACTTCATGCAACAAATAGGCTAGATGATTGCCCCAAAATGAACCTCATTTCTGGGTTTCTTTTAATTTGTTGATGTTTTATTATATTCTCATCCTTAGTTATAGCTTTCTTCCAAAGGGTACATTTCTGTTTTATTATATTCTCATCCTTAGTTATAGCTTTCTTCCAAAGGGTTACATTTCTGTAAATGCTCACTGCAAATTTCTTCAGACCATTCCTGATCTCTGTTCGGAGCTGGCTCAGCTGCAAGACACGTACATCTTGCAAGGTATAGATTTTTTTGGTTGGAATCATGAGTAAGCATGCCATTCTATATCTATATATTTACCTTATAGATGTCTTTGCTTGCAAGTTGTTCTTGTTGATAACATAAGTTCATGACTTGAATATATAGGGGATTATGATCTGAAAGTTATGCGGCAAGAACTCTATATTACTCGGCAAAAAGTGGTATGTTTAGCACACTGAATTCTTTTCATGTTGCATGTGCAAAGATATGAATTGAGTTCATTCCACGATAATGGTTGCATTTAGCATATTTTGACATTTCTTCTTCTCAACCTATTATCATTAGCATAAAACAATCAACATGTCCAAGTTCTAATTAATTAATTTACACAATTAAATTCGATAATCTGTTTAAATTAATTTCAAATCAAATTAAACATGATCAAACTAAATCCAACAACAAAAATAGAAAGCAAAATTAAAATGAAATAATTATATTAGGCACACAGAAAGAAAATGAAATTATGAGTGTGTTTGGTAGGGATTTTAAGGAGAAAAATTGATTTTTGAATAGTGATATGATGGGAAATGTGTGGTTGAAAAAGAAGAAAAAAGTATTGATGTGATGGAAAATATTATTTTATTGAAGAATGTGTGGTTGAAAATGAGAAGTGATTTACTGTAGAAAAGGAGAATTGTTACCAAACAGGCCTTATAAGTGATGGGAAATTGGGAATAAAGATAAGGATAGAAATATAGTCTAGATAGGATTTTAAAATAAAGTTTAGTTCGAATTATGAATGTTTGGATGATTAGATTAATTTCAATATTTTGATAAAATTCTAGTTTAGTAGAAGTTCTTTTGATTTTAGATTAGTTTCTCTATAGATGGAGGGCTTATTCGTTGTAATAGTTACCCTTGAATATATGAACAAATTGATTTTTTCTTTGCTCTAATCTTCTCTTTTTTGATTCCCTTTCTTTACTAGCTTTTCAATTGTTCATTGTCAAATTGGTATGTTCTTGCGCGCATCAATATGAGCAATGTGCCTGGGAAGTAGGGTGAGGGATTTAGAGTTTAGAGTGGGAGGCGAGTGGTGGGGCTAGGATCTTTGCTGGAATTCTGTGCGCACGCGTGTCAGGGACTCGGGGAGGGGGTATAGGAATTTAGGATTTTGGGATAGTTGGGGTTGCCCCTGAGGGTGGGTTTGCAATTGATTGAAGTCAGTGGGGTTCCACCAGTCTTGTGTAATTGGGTTAGCTCTTTTCAAAGGCAAAATGGCAAATAGCCAGATTGGAAGACAATTACAGTATTAAAAAATAAATAAAATAAATACTATTGAAAAAAAAAAAAAAGGATCCCAGAATCCACCCCCGTTCCCCAGTGCGTTTACCCTACATAATCTAATGCTAGTAGGAAAACTGAAAATGTACATTAATCATGATTTTTTTTGCTGTCAAGTTCATCGTTATTCAAATACCTAGCCTAGTCACATGGCTTGTTTAGGTTAATCTGCATACGATTGAAAACAATAAGGAAGATCTTGTTGGAAAAATATAGAACTTAGTATAAACATTTTTGTTTTGGGATGGGGCGAGGAGGATTGAACGAAAAGAACACTATCTTTTGATGCATGTTAGCTCTTAATTACTATCAAATATCTTTCATGGCCCAACTTCTAGTTTTGTTTAATCTGAGGATGATGACGTGGGACAGTGAAAGCTTCAGTTACACGGCACTAATTTCATTTTCCAACTAGAAATTTGATACCCTGTATCCTCAGAAATCTTGAAAAAGAAAACATAATTGATTACACTTTCCACATTGTCTGTTTGAGTACAATGACAGATGCTGTCAAGTGCATTTGCATTAGTATGAAACAGAAAGTAAATAACAATCTTTGCAGCTATGCTTTAGAAAAATCATAATATAAAAGGGTAATGATTGAAAGTTGTTACATAGGAATTTTGATGAATGATGTCACTGCTTTTTGTGGTGATTTACCATTTACATTTCTGTGACTTTGACTAACCCCTAACAAGTAATTTATTATATGAAAAGCATCTTTTTCACACTGTTGGGAGCATGTAAATTTTAAAGTGTTGATTTCTTCAATGCGTTTGAAGAACTTCTATTTGGACTTGTTTTTACAATAGCTCTTTTTGTTTGCTGGATTTACTTAAATTACTTTTCTATTTTTTGTAGTTCATAAATCATTTAATCAATCAGCTATCACGGCATCAATTTTTGAAATTAGCATGTCAATTGGAAAAGAAGACTATGCTTGGAGCCTACTCCTTGCTAAAAGTTATCGAGTTAGAGCTGCAAGGGTACCTGTCAGCAACCAAAAGTAGAGTGGTATGTCTGCAATCAATTTCATGTTAGCAATCTTCTCACCATGATGACCCGAAAAAAGGAAAGAGAGAGAGAGAGAGAGAGAGAGAGAGAGAATAAAAATTCCCAGTTGTTTGATTGAGCTGGAATTTCGGAATTGATGGACAAAATTTTATATGTTGTAAAATTTTGGAGATCCCTGGACGGAAGTTTTATTGGAAATCCATGATTCCTTTATCATTTTTCCTTGGCTTCATTTTCCATTCAGACAAGCATTGTCTTGGAGGAACCTATATAATAATCTACAAAATTTATATATATATATTTTTTTTCAAAAAAAGGTGTTACTGTTAGTAATTTGTGCATGCATCGTATTAGGGCCATTGTATTGCATTGGTTCAAGCTGCATCTGATGTACCCGAACAAGGAGCAGTGGATGATCGAGACATTTTTCTCCATGGTGTTAGAGATCTTTTGAGTATCTACTCGAGTAAGTCTGCAAATCTTATAAAGCATAGTGCTATTTTTTACAGAAAAATGAAGTCTCATTTGTCGATTCTCAGATGCTCAAGTTGGTTTATCAACGTATGTGTCTGCACCGGGCATTGTTCAGCAATTATCTAACCTCCATTCAGACCTGATGGCTCTGCAATCTGACCTAGAACATACCCTTCCAGGAGACAGAAATAGATGTCTTAATGAACTGTAAGTTATTCTTCCAATTCATATTCTTACTCTTTTAATGTCACCTTGAAGATGGTTTTTGAAATCAATTTTTTTGGTATTAAGATTTGAAACTCTTTGCTTACATCTGGATATAAATGTGTCCTTTGCTTGCATGCCCAACTTTACTATCCTTCGGGAAACTGAGTGCTGCTTTGAAGTCACAATTGTTCTTTGGTCCATTCCTATTCAAAGATTTCTCGCAAACTATTCTGAGGAACTGATGATAAGCCTGGCTATGAAATGATTTTGCACCTATACATAATGTATAACGTTGGTTGGTACTTGATACACTTTCTGTCTGCTCTAGAAGAAATAATAAATGAAACCGTCTGAGGGTTGAGCACATTGATTATTTAATGAGCAGAGAAGAAATTGCTGTGATTGAATTACTTTCACTAAATGTCTTCCCATCGAGGTGTACGTGTGCAGTTTGTTACCAGTTTATTATGAGGACTATCAACATTCACAATCAGATGCCATCTATTATGAAGACTATCGAGTGTTTGAAAGTTCGTTATGTCATTGGACGAAATACTCCTGAATTGATATATTTCACTAGATTGAACACTTTGTTGCTGCGAGTGTCTTCCGTGTTTCACAAATAGATAGTAATGCAGTTAATGATGCTATGCACAAGTAGCATATCACTGATATCTTTCTTTTGATATATCTCAGGTGTATCCTTGTTCAAAATTTGCAGCAATTGTTATTTGCATCATCAACAACTGCGCAACCAATACTGACACCATGGGTACAATTTTCTGTTATATTCTTATAATTGTATCTTTCTTGTTACATATTTAATATTCTCTGTCGTACCTTTGGCCCAAATTAAGTTTTTAGCATCCTCTGCACGCTTTTGCTATTTATATCAACTTAATGGAAAATTATGTGGGCTCTCATCAAGTATCTAGGAGTTCTGTTTTTTCTCTAGAATATTTTAAGTTTCAATTATCGGCGGACTTATATTTGATTTTTCTTCTAATGGCAATGTTTAGGGGTGTTATAATATTCGAAAGACCAATAAGTTTCTTTGTAATCACAGCAAACCACGTTAATTTTGTTCTGCCTATATTGACACATCACTCCTGTGAGCAAGCATGACCTTAATTAAACATGCTTCAACCAATCAAGCTGGCCTTCATTAATTTCATAGACTGTTCTTGTCTTGTAAAATATTGATGGAAATTACTGGTGTCATTTCTTGGAAAATGGAGTTTTTCTGTATCTGTTTCTATCCCCCACGTTCTTTTGGTTTGTGGGTGGGTTTACTAATCAATTTTATTGGTTACAGCTGAACGTTCGGTATTTAAATGAATCTATGGTTTGCTTAAACAAATTGACATACATTCACATCATTTTAATCTTCTCATTGCTCTCGATCTCTAGACATTGATGAAGGAGCTGGATGAAATGGAAAAGGTCAATGCAAAGCTCTCAACTGCAGTTGAGGACGTGACACTTGAGCATTGCAAGAAGAATGAGGTATATTCAGTTTCATTCCTCCAGTTGCTGTGTTATAGCTTTCATTATTTCTTCAGTCGAATCTTTAATTTCTTGCTAATCTTGAATTGTACTTCTTCAATCATTTACAACCATGCAGATTAAGAATAATAATTCTCATTTTAGAAAATTTAAAAAATAAAATTTGTCAAGCTTCATTGACGGGATACAATTTTGCTAAGTTAAAAATGTTGCAAAGTGATATCTCGTGTTAATCTTTTTATCTTGAAATGTGTTTCATTAACCTGAAACTTGTGCCTGCCCTATATCTCTTAAACGATGCTTACTCTCTTCCACATCCTTACTAAATGCAGATTGTAAAACATCATTCACAAGAGATAACATTCCAAAGGCGGGTCTTTGTTGATTTTTTCTGCAATCCAGAACGTTTGAGGAACCAAGTCAAGGAACTGACTGCAAGAGTCACATCTTTGCAGACATCATAACATGTACAGTTGTGTGTACGATATGTATTAGTTTTAACTAATCGAATATGCTGTTTGTCGGTTCCCGTGTTTGGTTGATTGTGTTTTCCTTATAAATTGGAAGTTTTCTTCCTTGATCTGTTTGTGTATGGTTTGTCAATGATGATTTGCTTCATGAAAACCTCTTTTTGTGCATCTTTCACGTTGTAAAAGTATGTCGGATCATAATATGTTTGGTTCTTGCAATATAAGAAACGACTGATTTACTGATTTCAGAATCTTAGATTGTATTGCATGGTTGAACTCATGTTCACTAAACTTTATTTTATTTCAAGTTGGTTATTTATAAACTCTGTTATAATTTGGTCATTCTGTAAGCCAAAATACTCTCAAGGACAAACTGGGATCATTATATATTTGCTACTACATTTATAAATGGATATTATATTCTCTTGGAATCTCTTATTTGAAAGTTCTTGGCATCTTGAATTTGTTGTAGTAGTTGGCTGAAGACTGGAGGCAGAAGGTGCTATGTCGAGTAAACGTCCGGTGTGTTGGTGTTTTCATGGTTTAGTTTTCAGGTGTAGGTGACACTAGAATGATTTAGGATGTGTGGTTGGAGAACATATACAGAGTTTCTTTGTTTTATCTATTTGCTTGCTGTCCTCTGCATTAATCCTTGTTTTTCCTGTGAGTAAAAATAAAACTGTGGTTATTTTTGAGTGGTACATGAAATTAATGTTAAACTCTACCAGAAATACTGCAACAGATTAATTAGAAGCAACATGAATCAAATTACACGAGCGTTGGAAGAAAGTATTTGTTTGTTAAGGTCGATTGGATAGTGGTAAGTATCAAGAAAAGTTGGTGTAACTTTATCACATAAACACGGTCGTTCTCGTTTCATAAACGAATTGTTATTTTTCTACGTACTCTTTATTAGTTTTATCATCTTGTTTGTGTGACTTCGTGGGGCCTTTCATTGAATCAAAAGCTGTAAAAAATATTTTTGAGGAGAAGAGAAATACACACAACAACGTGTATTTAGGCTCTCTCTCTCTCTCTCTCTCTCTCTCTCTCTCTCTCTATATATATATATATATATATATATATATATATATCTTCTATATATTAAAAGTGGCTATATAACGAAATTTTTTGTTTTTAACGGAAAAACTAACGGAACTTGTTGTTTTAACGGACTATGTAACGGAATTTCTTGTTTTAAACAGGTAGTTGTACCTTCTTTCAGTGTTTTTATCATAACTTTGTATTCCGATATCCGATTGAGGCGATTCAAAATGCATTGGAAAGCTAACTCATCTGGCTACAACTTTGATTCAGACATCATTTTCCAATTCGATCACTTTCTATGCCAAAAATAGGTCTCAATATGAGATTAAAACATCGGAGCATAACTTTTCGGTTGGAAATTGATTTGTGATCATCTTTTGACTAAATTTGATTCCATTGACGTCTTCCTTTATCCAATTGACTCCGAGCACTCTCAAATTTTCATCGTGAGGTTCGGCATTGCTTTTAAGTATTTACATTTTAATCCCCGAACTTTGGATCCCTTACAATTTAGTCATTTCTCCAAATTTGCCAACTTTTGCTTATTTTCTTCTATCTCACCAACTTACATCACAACATCAAAATCACACATCTAATTATTTAATAATTACATAAACATTACATCATTAATTATTTAATTAACCAAAAAAATTACATCTTTATTAATAACAAATTAATTATTAAACAAAACTATTAAATATAAACTAGGCAAACGTGCATTGCACGTTGCTTGCACCTAGTATATATAGATGTATGTAAGAGTGAGAAAGTCTTTATTGGAAATTATTATGGAAAGATTTACAACATGTTCTATTTGTATTTCAATTTTGTGTTTTGAGTCTTGAATTCATTTTGGGTTTTGTATTTTGAGTGTCCATTTTGAGATTGTTGAAAATGTGTTCTTTTTGACATTTTGAAATATTGTTTTGAAAACACCCAAAACGTGTTTTGAAAATTTTGGCTTGATTATAATTGAAAACACCAAAAATGACAAATTTGTCGTTTTGGGTTTTTTTTTTTTTATAAATTTTTAATTTTTTTTCAAAAACACGTTTTCTAAGATAGAAAAGAGAACGTGTTTTCACTATTTTGGAAAATCGAAACAGAAAACGACTTGAAAATGGTAAATAGAACAGACTCTTAGGTTTTATGTTGTCGTGCAACAAGTATATACTATTTTAATTCAACTTATTATAAAATAAAATAAAAAATTATTTAGACAGATATATCTATTTTGCTAGTGTGAATTGGCAATTGATTTCTTAGCTTGTAATGGATGCTCGCACCTGGTTCTAATTGTCGTAATTTGATTTAAGCTTCCGTTCAGCTTGATTGTAGAAGTTTGGCTCCGAGAGAACGGATCAACAGATGGTTAAGTTAGCAATCATGTTACTCGTACAATAATTTTTTGCAATTTTGGTTGACAATTATACTTAGCAACATCACATTCATCCACTTCAAAAATTGTTTTTAAAATTAATGGTCCAGATTTTGACAATATCAATGTTGTCATCCATCATTGTCAACCACAATTGTACAAATAGATTAATTCTTAAGTTAGGGGGATTTGCGATGTCATTTGAAAATGCAAAGCAAAGCTATTGACCTCAAGAGTGAGGTTGATCCGTAACATCAAATGAATAAGGTATTTTAACGAATAATGTGAGTGGATGGACATCTTGCCGAAGAATCAATTTCCTATCGTATCAGTTCAAGATAGTAAATTGTATTCATCGGCGTGAATACAATTTATAAATTAGTTTACAAATTCAATTAAAATCAAACATTAATTTCAAATGTACATTCGTAACTACTAATCAAATTTCTTTCAATCCACAATATTCTTTCAAACTTATGTATTGAACAAGTAAACAAAAAAAAAGAAAGATGTAACTTGTAAGCATGCGAACATTATATAATTATAATACGAGACTAAAACTTTTTCGCACGCCTTTTTGGTCCCCAAATTCCAATGTTGTTCCCTCAACACAGTAAAAGTAACAAGAGTTGTTAATTTTTATCATTATCAAATGATATTATCTTCTTGGAGCCAACAATTTCTTGCATAAGCACGCAACAAAAACCATATTAAAAACCACTAGTTAATTATATTAATATTTCTCTCATTTTTTTTGCTTATTTTTATTTACTAAATCCCATCAGCTTTTCGCCATTTTCAACAGACACGAGATGGCCGCAGGCAGCTTGAAAAGAAACCCCGTGCCTTCTTCTGCACAAAGAAAAAGTAAAAAATAATATAAATGTTTTGCTCACTTTGCTTGTTTAAAAAAGTAACATTTCTAAAGGGTTTAGTTACTTATTAAAGATAGTGTTTTTGGGAGACGACGGTGGAAGGTCATATAGTAAAATATTAATCTTTATTACTTCTTTTAATGATCTTTTTTCTTTGGCAATTCTTGTCAAAATCACACAAAAAGTAATCTTTAAATCTGGAAATGATGTAATGCACTAAGTTTTTTGACCGGGGGGAGGAGGGGTGAAGAGGGCTTACCCTTTTGGTTTGTGCACGGAGGAGCTCCGGCGATATCTTGTATAAATCTTCATCCACCGCCTTGGGCGGTGGTCTTGGTGGTGGTGCTGCCGTGACAGGAGATTTCATGTCACTGTCATAATCACTCACCACTAATGCTGCTTCCTTTTTCCCTTCTTTTTCTTGAGGATAACCTACTTTTGCCTGCATTATTACACACACTTCTTACTATACATACAATAACAGAGTCAAATATTCATAAAGACAACTAAAATAAAAAAAAAGAGTTACTTACTCGGCCGCGAGGAACAACAATCATGGCCGGAGTAACAATATCATTCTCATACAAATCACCGGCGACGTACAAATCCCGGTCGTCATCGGAGTAGCTATACCTGAAATCCCCAGCTTGTCTTGCAGATTCAAAGCACTGTGTAAATGGAAGATCATCATTGCAATTCCAGCTACCAAATGCTGGAACATGGCTCCTCCTAAAGTAAAATTCCTACACATCATCAAGAAAAATAAACAAGTTCAAAATCTAAGTCATATTTTTACTGCAAATTTCTTCAAAACGAGACCTTACACTTACATCCATTCTTCGTCAATGAAGAATGTTCAAGAAACCAGGTAAAATATGAGATTGACTTGTGAGAGAGAGGTGTAGGGAATTTGAAATCAACTTTTGTTCTATCTATCAGTTGTCGCTTTCCAATACGTGGGCATTTAAAGAGGAATGGGAGAAAATTCTATCAGAAAAAATGAAGTGGTGTCTTTTCTTTGTTTCTTCAGTGGATTAAAAAAGTAGTAAAAGGACTAAAGAGTGGGGTAGGGGTACATATCGTCCCTTGTACTGCAGTGTACAGAAGCAAAAAGGAAGAAAGCAACAAGCCCAGATATCTAAGTTTTAACAGTAGCAGACAAATGGACAAACAGGTAAGGTGGGAGGATAGGGGGTAAGGACAAAAGAGGTGTTCTTTGCTTTACCTTTACTTTATCTGGTGGAAATTTGTAGATCAATTTTACCAGAAGGGATTCATTGCTTTGCCTCTTAAGTGTATATTCCAACGTCATTGTCACGTTTATACACAGAAGAAATGGAGATGATATGAGATACCTTCATGACAAATATTAGAGACATTTCTCATTCATATTTGAAAAGTCACAATAACATTCTCTATTTCTAATTTTCATACCGATAGTTTAGGTATATCAATCTCATTTTATAAGATGTCTCAAAAAGTGGCCGATGATGAATATGATAATTGCATGATTGGCAAATCTTTCATTTTTTAAGTGTTAAAAGTTGTGAATATTTGTAGAAGTAACAGATAAATTATGAGTCTTATAAAATATATGGATAAAGAATGTAACTTTGTTGGACATGCCCTGAGTACGAGGAATAGTGCCCGCTTAAACATGAATTTTGATGCGGAAGATTGCAAACATCATCCCAAATTTTTATCCATTTTCACACTTTTGTCTCCAATCTTCATTTCTTGACAAAACCATCCCCAACCTTTGATTTCCAACCATTCTAAAAAGCCACGGAAATCGTACGAAAAGGGCGAAGGAGGGTCAACTTGAAGACTACAAACCTCACATTTTGAACACGTATCAAAAAATATAAAATACAGGCCCTATTTGGGAGGGATTATATTTCTCTACAGTAAATCAATTCTCATTTTTAACCACACATTTTTCAATAAAATAATATTTTTCATCACATCAATAATTTTTTCTTCTTTTTCAACCACACATTTCCCATCATATCACTATTCAAAATCAATTCTTCCCCCAAAAATCTCTCCCAAACAAGCTCACAATAATGAATGACTACGTGAAGCATTCTCTTTATTTCATAGTCACTAATTGCATTAACAAATCAATTACACTTTTTTGCAAAAATCATATTTCAAATTTTTTCTCATTTAAAAACTTGACATATTTAACTGTCCAAGTGCAATTCAAATTCATTTATTTTTCAAATATGGTCTCATATGGCACAATTTTTACAAAAAAAAAAAAAAAAAGAATTGATGAAAAAACAAATGGCATTTAAATGTGTGTATTGTTTTCAAATATTGAAAAAGGCTTTTCCTCTAAAATTTCCCTTTAAGATAGGGAAAAATTCACTTTCCCTACTTTATCTTTACCCTATTTCAAAAATAACAAAACAACTTTTACATTTCAAAAATCAGATTTTTTGACCTATATATACACACATTTATAAATATTTATTTATTTATTTAAATATATAAAAAGATATAAATAAATAAATAAATATATATTATATATTTTTAAAATTAACCCACCCCCACCCCCACCACCCCACCACGCCGGCGACTGCTCCGGCGACCACTCCGGCGACGTCTCCGATTCCGACGACTTCTCCGGCGATCACTCCGATTCCGTGATTCGTTCCCATCGCTCCGATTTCGACGACTATTCCGATGACATGAATTTTTTGTACGGTCACAGTCCAGGTCATAGGTCACAGTCCAGGTCACAGCCAAGGTCACAGGTCACAATCGACCACAAACGGTCACAACCCCCATCCCATGCGCATCCCACTTACAACCAAACGCACCACCGCCATGACCACCACTATCATCACCAACCCTCACCGCCAATGCCACCACCAGCAACTCCACCTACACCATCAACAAAAATCAACCTAAATCCCCAACACCACCAAAATATGGAAACCAGCACTACCACTCCAACAACACCGTTCGGGAGAAACCCCCCACAGATCTGCAACAATAGCAAAAATCAGACAAGCAACCACCACAACCATCAGATAAAACAAACTTGAAAACTTAAAAAAGGGAACTAGTAGCAACCACAAAAATACAAATTGAAAAACCCATCACCACCACCACCCCATTTCACCATCACCCACTACCACGACCACCACCGCCACCGCACAATACAAATCAAAAACCAAAAAACCACCACCGCATAGCACAAATCAGGAACCCATTCTTCCACAAAAATAAAAATTGAAATCGGCACGCCTGAGCAAATAAATCCCAAGACGAAATCGCTTTTCGGCGAAATCGTGCCCGGCAGCTAGGGGATGGGAGGGGAGGGGGCGGCCATGGGTGAAGACGGGACGGCGGGCGGCGACGGCGGGCGAAATCGGACGAAGAGAGAGAGAGAGAGGAGAGTGATGCCACATTGGTTACGTTTAATTTATAAATATTTAGTTATTTTATAAATTAATTTTTATAATATTATTATTAACATTAATTAAATATAAAAAACCTATATCTATATATAAAATATCTGATTTTTGAAACTTAAACCTTAAAATCTGATTTTGGAATTTGAATCTCCAAAAATAGGGAATTGGGTAATTTTCACTTTAAGATATGGTAAAAAATATGAACGTGTTAATCTAAAATGGATCTGCCCACTGGTTCTCGGATTCCTAAATGGATCTTGCCAATTGGTTCTTGGATCCATCACCTAGGTTTGCATAAAACAAGCCATAAATTTGACTAATATCTAAAGAAGTCAAACTTAGCTTTCCAATGAACTGTCATTTATAAAAATTGATAAAATGTGGGATTAAAATTTTGAAAAAATTGAGGGTCTTCTCTCCAACTGCTTGGCCTGTGTTAGCTCTTCTACCTTCTCTTGCAAAGTAGTGATCTTATCCTTCAAAACGTAATATTATCTTACGTATTTAGACGTGTTGAATATACATGAAAAATGAAGGGCATTAGAATTAAACATATAAATACGACTTTTGCTCGGCCATCAGAAGTGACGAATCCAGGAATTCGAGTGAATTAGAATGAATTCAGACGAGTTCACGCAGTCGTTGAGCGACCACCCAATATATGGAAAAAAATAAATTGACGGAGCCAACACAAGTGGCCACCATGGCTTGTCGAGTGTTGACTATGCCTTGAATATATAAATTAACAAATTTTTATCCTCAACTTTTTTCCATCACATTTTTATCATCAACCTCCTATTAATTAACAAATTTGTCCTTAACGATGCCAAAAATTCGTTAGGAATAAGTAAAAAGACTTAGTTGTCCCCCGTATTTTTAAATAACACAATGATATTTGAAAAACGCCGTCATTAGAGAAAGTAATCTTGATGTACCCACAAAATTGATTCTAAAACTAATAGTTCACAAAAGAGAAATATCCACAGCAATTAGATGATCATTTGGTGCTAATTTTGTCAATTTCCCCAATAAAAACTACGTTCACTAATTAAGCTTGTTAAATGTTCGGATATAAGTTTCAAATGGGTTTGACTAACAAAACTTTTGAATATATAAATTCCATGTTTGACCAATCGGAATGCTTTAAAACTCGATCTAGGCATGAATTCGAAAAAAGTAAAGAGTTGACGATCAAAATATTCAACCAGAATTAAATTAATTTTAATACAAAATTTTTTATGTAGTCAATCATATCGACTCGTCAACTATACAATCAATTATAAATATTTTAATAAATATATTACGATCTCGTATTGTCCTAGAGTGTTTTTGCTTACCGAATGACCAAATTGTAATGAAGCATATAAATAATCAACTCGAAATAAAATTATATTTACTAAAAACGTGATTTTTATCTAAATCAAATGGGGACTAAGATTGTGAAAAATAGTAAACAAATTGTTTCTTATATTGCAAGAACCAAACATACTAAGTCCATGCTTGACCTTTTTTTCTAAAACATACTTTTACTTAAAATCATTTTTAATCGCACATTTCACGAAACCTATAATTCTTATGAAAAATACATGTTATATATCGTCATTTACATAATATTTTACAGATTGATGAAATGTTAAAAAGAAAATGGGTGAATTCTTTTCTTTCTTTTTCTAGTTGATGAGATCTTGACACATCATGAGTTGATAAATAAATCTATAAGTTGTGATGTGCATGTAGCACGATCAAATTTTTATTAACTTTTTAACCACACGATTTATTAATTTTATCAAAATCTGTTAAAAAATTGATTTTTAACTAAATCAAACTAGAGATATAGGTTACTAATGATTTAAGAATTTGATTACTAGTCCAACCCGGCCCAATCTCTCTCATTAACAAGTAGCTCAGTCTGGTTTAGCCCAATAAATACTTAATCCAAAATTTTAAGCTGATCCCAATGATTTGAATAATGTTAATTGTACGCAACGGAGTTACGCAATGGTGGATTTTTTTTTTTTATTTAATTGAAGAAATTCTGATTCAATCATATCTTACTATATTATGTATATGTAAACCATTATATATATCTAACACGATCGAATTCATTTAATTGAAGTTTGTTATGATCAGACTCATTTGGAATTTTTCTCTCAAACCTAAAAATAAAGGATTCCTTTGAAATTGTCTTCCTCTGTCTGCAAAAAAGCAAAATGATTACAAATTGAATTAAAGCAAACTATTATTAGCCCTCTTTTTTTCAAAAAATTATTTTTTTCTCAAATTCATTTTCGACCACATATTCTACCAAATGAAATAATTTTACACATAAATTCGAAAATTTTCCTCTCTTTTTAACCACACGTTTTTTAAACAAAATTTATTCTTCCAAAAAATGGGATTCAAACGAACCCTAAATATTTTACGAGGGGATGATTACTTTCATTAATTTAGACGAAATACAAATACTATAAATTAACATGAGGTGGTTAGCGCTCCTAGTTTCACAAAGCCAGCGGTTTCGAGGAGAGCACAGACACCGACCGTTGAATAAAAAAATTAAGTTGATTAATACGTACGCACCTACACAAAACAATTTAATTAAGCAACAATTAATTTAACTACTATATATAATTTTCAGTAACATGTAAACCACACGACAGGGGCCCACCACATAAAGCTCACGCTTATACTAATCCAAAATTTAAAATAATTATTATGTCAGCTTTTTTTTTTTTTTTGATAATCGTGAATGTCTGGGCCAGATTGCGCGCACCTTAATTAATCTCACGAGACCCTGAGGTTTACGGTTGGGTACTCACCTCAGTGACCTTGAGGAGATTCGAACTGGTGACAATAGGGGAGCAAACTCAAAACCTGACCAATTGATCAACCATTCAAGATTTATTATGTTAACCTTATATAAATCCCATTAAATTAAGCCCTCGTTTGGTTAAGCTAAAAAGTTTCTTAAAATTCAAGTCAAAATCAATAATTAATTTTAATTATACATTTCATGGAATTCACAACTTTTCAATTATGAGCCCGTTTGGTAGAGATTAAAATCGGATTAAAATTGAAAAACTAGTCGTTATTGTTGACTTTTATTAGACGAGTGGGGCCCAATAACGGTTATATTTTCAATTTTAATCGGTACCAAACATGCTCTATATATTCCATCAATTTTTATCAAAATTTAATTTTTTATCTGAATCAAACAGGGCTAGGTTTTATTCACGTCGATTACATATATATTAGTTTCGACACTCAATCTGTCGAAAGATATTAAATAATTAGAATTTTAACAATTACGACAAGCTAAGATATGAATACTTTTTCTCATTTCGTTTGATTCGTCGTTATATAATTTATATGAAATAATTAGATTCTTGACAATTATGATGTGCAAAACAATTATATTAATCCAAAATAAAAGATTATCATTTTTCTTTGCCATCTGTGTTTGTCTGTCAAGGGCACAGAAATTCTCCACTGCATTCTTTGATAAATTTATTTACATGCAGGACAAAGGTCACAGCCTATCTGATATATGTAGGAATATTTTAACTTAATATTAAGATAATAATAATTTACGGGAGATTAATTGTTGACTTTGATTAAAATTAAAATCTAAATCTAAATTTTAATTCGTATCAGACGGGGCTTAGTTCTCGTGTATAATTTAATCTCTTTTATTACAATTAAGAGTTTGTTTGGGAGGGATTTTTGGGGGAAGAATTGATTTTGAATAGTGATATGATGGGAAATATGTGGTTGAAAAAGAAGAAAAAATTATTGATGTGATGGAAAATATTATTTTATTGAAGAATGTGTGGTTGAAAATGAGAAGATTTGAGAATCAATTCTCAAATAAAAAACATACACCCCTAAGCCACTTTGACACAAAATTTTTAGGGTAGAATTGATTTTTGAATAGTGATATGATGGAAAATGTGTGGTTGAAAAAGAAGAAAAAATTATTGATGTGATGGAAAATATTTTTTATTGAAGAATGTGTGGTTGAAAATGAGAATTGATTTACTGTAGAAAAATCTAAATCCCTCCCAAACAGGACCTAAATATTTTCTGAGAATCTATAATTATTTTGTAAATAAATAGTAAACAATTGATATGACGAAAGAAGAAAACAAGAAATCAAACAAATATTTATATATTGGAAAATAATTCGGAGGTAAGCTTCCTTTGTCTTTTCATGACTTCTTGAATACACAGGTAAGATTCAATGAATGTGGTTTACCATTCTTTTCTTATTTTTTTGGACCGTATAAAAATAATTTCATAAAAGGTGCCTAATTACAGGACAAAATTGAATTAAATATTACTTTTCCATAAGTTTAAATTGACTATATGTAATTTTTTTTTGTCACATAGTTCGACTTATTGCCAGGTTTATTAGAAGAGCGTGTTCGGTAAAGATTAAAAATGGATTAAAATTGAAAAATTAACCGTTATTGTTGACTTTTATTAGACGAGTGAGACCCAATAAATGCTGAATTTTCAATTTTAATTGGATTTTAAACACGATCGAACACACTCTAAAGTAACTAGACTTAAAACATAATATTTGACTAAGTTTTATTAGTTGTCTACCTATAGTGAAGCCCTACTTATTTGTCGGACTAGAAACTTGTTACAGTAAAAATAGGCAACAGCGTAAGTTCAGTCGATAAATTTAAATATTTAGATGAAATGGTATAATATGGTATTAAACTTCGATTGATAAAAAATGTATCTTGACAATATGATAGGGGCGTTATCGAACTAAAATCTTGATAATAATTTTGTATTTTTTTTTTTAACAACTCAAGCTTTGAGTAGATGAATCAATTAGGAAGAAAGAAAGAAAGAAAAAGTCAGTTTTGATTACTTAATATTGAGTTATTTTATGGAAGAGAAAATGAGACATCAACCAGAATTTGCTATTTGTGATAGAAGCAATGGGAAAATATAGCCTAAACTTTTTTCTAATAGCGATGGCCATTTCCCTTTTTCTCCTTTTAAAAGGAAAAAAATAGCCAAAACTTTTGACCTTTTGCTGGATCTCTAATACTTGTCACTTTCAATCTTGGCAGAAAAAAGGGAGAAAAATAAATGAAATTTAGTAAAACTTGTAAGCTTCTAATAAATATCATATTTGGAAATTCATCTGATGTCGGACATTTCACGTGTGAACTCGCATTATTGTAAGTTATTGGTATCGATTGAGATATATCTCTTGAGTCTTCGAAATGGAATCATATGTTCTATTAAGAACTCTTCAAGACTTTGATGATACTGAATGTTCTATTTGTTAAAAAGGAGGAAATTCTTTTTCAATGGCCTTATTTCGAGCGTTCTTATGACGATAATGGGAATTTTAGTAGAGTGGTGTTGATGTGATCATTTCAAGTAAGAAAGATCTTTGGGATCCATCACTCTCGTCAGCATAAAAATAGAGAGAAGCTCACCTTGAAGATGAAGACGGAGAGAGGATATGAATGAGGTTCAACCAACGATTAGGAGGGCGTTAAGCATCGCATGTCTTCTATTATTATTATAAAAGACAAAGCGATTTATTTTTTAGTAATTTCAATTACTTGTGCAATTTGGTAATGTGTATTAGGTATAACGATGCAAATGAAGACAATTAAGATTAAACTACTATAGAAGTTTGAATTGTTTAACAATGTGATTGATTGCATATTGTACTGAGATGTACCATTGCACCCGTGAATTCTAAATAATTAATTATTAGAAATTCAAATAATATGTTTTGTGAATAAGTAAATTTTAAATACACTTAAAACATTCTCGAAAAGTGCAAAAAAAGTCGAAAATCAAGAACTACACGTACAATTTAGGGTTTAAGAATATTATAGAACCAAAAAGTTCAAACATCAAGAATTCAATTCTCTAATTTACACAAAAATAATTTTCGTTGATATAATGCATCTATCTATATAGGATTCGACTTTTACATTTTTGTCTTCTTTTTTCTTCTCGATGATCATGGTACATAACGAGAAGGCAATCATTGAAAAGATGGTTGATATGATCTATTCGACTCATGAGGGTTCGCAAATTAAGTTTGGTATCGTATAATCCAATAAGAATTGCAAAAAAATAAAAAATGAAAAATTTAAAAAGTGATAATAAATAGCATTGTTACGCGCATGCATGCCGGGTCAGCCATGCAATATCTCCAAAAATTGAACTTTTTCTAAACTGCCCTACTCCAACTAGTAGAAAAATGCATGAATATTCTTTAATCAAGTTGAAGAAATACATGACAAAAATAGACATCATATTTTCACCTGAGTTGCTATTAACGCTTTTTAAAATATATATATATATATATATATATATACGAGTTTTTATGTAGCGAGTGTTGGACCATTCAAAATTAAAATGTTCATGAGATGAAAGTAAGACACTAAATGGATAGGTGGGGTCATACTTAATATGTGAAGATAATGAATGAGACTATACGTCAATAAGCTGAGGAGTATTGATTGAAGATAAACTGACAGAAATGTGATTGCAGTAGTTAGTACTTGTTACTTAAAAGACTAGATAAATTGACAGAAAGGCGATTGCAATAGTTAGCATTTGTTTTGAGTTACTTATAAGACTTAGACTCGAAGCGATGATAAATGTGAGAGAGAGAGAGAGAGTCTTGTCAACACTTGTTGATTGTTTCATACGGAAAAGAGACATTAGCCTTGTATGAGTTGTATCATATTTATCACTTGACTAATCTGCCTTTTCTTCCCCTGATTATGATAAAGAAGTGACTAGGGATAATGAATCTGTCATCAATTTGCAATTAAAAACCTACAAATTGAATGTAAAATGATATTTTTTAATGATTGCTCTCTCTTTAAGATCTTGTACATGCGCTAATCTTTCTTCATTCAGAAGGGAGAATGGAAATGGTGGAAAATTAGTTAAGAGGAGCAGCGCTATAGCAGAACTAACTTTGAAAGTGGTAAAATCATCTCATTAAAATCTAACTAAGCAATCAGAATAGTCTTTTTTTTTTTGGTTGACGTAGGAATTCGCAGCCAATATTTGCCAGTGGAGTCTCGACTACTGGGAGTGCGCACTAAGTAAACCCCACTCCATGTGCAGTAACCCGTAAATCACATAGGAGAGATAAATCGTACTTAGCAAACCCGGTGCGACGGGTTCAATCGAGGAAGTGTTGGCAGGGGATTCGAACTCGTGACCTTTGATCTCCGCGTTCACCTGCTCCACCAACTCGACCACCCCCAAAGGGGTAATCAGAATAGTCTATTTGCGCTTAGAAGATGTCTCATTCTAGAAAAAAACATTTCACAATTGATTTGCCGAAATTGGTGTCAAGATCATTAATTTTATCAATTTTTTAACCATATATTTCATCAATTTTATCAAAATTTACTAAAAATTTAATTTTATTATTCAAACCAAACGAGAGTAAGATAAGAATCCATTTCAGCTTTTCTCGACTTTTCCTATGCTGGTTGACATCTAGTGGGATAGTTAAAGGGAGTGCAACAAGCTCACGTAAAATAATTCATGCTTTTGCTTGAGTATTCTTTCTTCTAGTAGAAGAAAGAATACTCAAGCAAAAGCAGGGACAGATGCAGATAATTAAAGTTAGTGGGGCGTAATCGAACGTACAAAAAAGTTGAGGAAAATTTTACATTTTATAACGATTTTGAAAATTGAAACAAAACATAAAAAAATTTAAAAAAGGCAAAGTTGGGGCCACGTACCCCCGGCCCACCCCTGGGTCCACAGTGAGCAAAAGCGTGAATTATTTTACGTGAGCTTGTTGCACTCTTGAAGAAATAAATGACTAACAAATACCTAAATTCATTTCAACTTAGTTAGAAAAAATAATTTAAATAAATAAGTCTGATACTTAAGCTTTTAATTGTTAGGGACTAAAATAAGATTTTTAGTAGATTTTGATAAATTTGATATAATGTGTGGTTGAAAAGTTGTAGGATCCAAGAAAAATATGGTAGAAATTAATTATTAATTTTGACTTAAATTAAAACTTGGATTTTAATTCACACCAAACATGGCTAAAATTTGATAAAAATCTCTAATCAAAATTAACAATTAATTTTAATAATGCATTTTATGAAACCTATAACTTTTTAGCCATATATTTTATTAATTTTTATTAAAATATATTAAAAATCTAATTTTAATCGACACCAAACATTGACTTAATATGTAAATTTTTTATTTAAGTCTCGTCCACACACTTACTATTATGCTACTGTTTGATGGGGATTACAATCAAATTTTTAGTAGATTTGATAAAAATTGATGAAATGTGTGAATGAAAAATTGTGAGACCTATGAAATATGTGGTTAAAATTAATTTTTGATTTTGACTTAAATTAAAATCTGAATTTTAATCACTACCAAACATGAGCTATATAATTATTTGCTAATGATTCGTCTACATAAAATATAAAAATCGCCAATAATAGTGATTTCGACACATCATTAACGTTAGTACAATCAATCTTTGTTTGGAAGGTTATGTCCATATACAAGATCTTGAAGAGATATCCATCTTTAAAAAAGTATCATTTTTACATTAGATTTGCAATTTCTAAGTTGCAACTGTTGGAAAAATTTCAACATATGGGGCACACATGTGTGTGTGTATATATATATATATATATATATATTAAAATGTGTGGTGCTACTATCTTAAAGATTAGTCAATAAGGTGATCCAGTAAAATTAATTTTAGACTAATGAGTATTCAATGTCATGGAAATAAAGTGTAGATATCAAAATTGTTGTTTTAAATTGACGATGGGCCAATTTAGAACAAATAAAAGATAATAACTACATATTCTGCTATTATTTCATATATCGTAGTTCCTAATTGTACGTGGCTTTTCAGATCTATGCATTCCCATCAACGGAGAGAAAAATCAGAAGGAGATTACGTATCAATTGGAAGATCATAACTCATTCAAACAATCAGACACATATGGATCAAGGTATGCTTCCGCTTTTAATCTTCTCTTTGATTTCAACATGGAATATATTTATGCATGTGATTAATGTTTGATAATGTTCTTGATTGATAATTCTTTTCACAAATTCCTACAGCAGCGTGAAGGTTTTTAATTCCAATTTGATATAATATTCATTACACCAATCTCTTTTAATATAATTAGAGAAATAAATTTCTAATTAGTTTATTAATCTTTCTCCCGTTTTAATCCCCTGTTGATATAGGAAATAGTTAAGAGTCCTTCTTTTACTAATATAATCGCATTCAATTCATATTTTGGTTCAATTATTATGTCGTTCATTAAAATTTTGTATAAAATATTAATATTCATTACTCGAGTACTAGATAACATATCCCTAATTATTAAACTTTCGTCTATCGATAAATAGTGTTATCCCCCAGTTTCGGGGTATAAAGAAGTTGAGCTACGTGGCTTGCCATGTGGCAGTACGGCTAACGAGAAGTCAAGAGGAAGGCCAATAGGTCAAAAGTTCAAGGGAGAAATGGGCCGAGGTCCTTTCATAACAAGCATCAGACTGAAGTACTTCCTCAAAGGCGAGGCACAATCCAATCCGAGATTATCACAGGGTCGTCTGAAACCTATAAGCCAACGTTGCCTCAACAGATTTGGAGATCTCTTAGAGATGATTGATGGGACGTCCGTAGTAAAGTGTCAGTAACTCTTTTAATGGCGTTGTCAGCCTACTTCTAGTGCGGCTGACATTTTATCAAACATTAAATGTAATGAATGGATGTGATGTGAAGCTTCAGTCTAGGAAACGTTGCCACATGGATCTGATCCAACGATCACCACGTCAGTTAGAATAGTATAATAGTCTTCCTCTGCATATATTCATGCACTTTGCTTTACTGGATCTTGAATAATACAATCGATATTGAAATCACAAGACATTACAAGAGATTGCCTTTTATCCGTCCTTCCACATATTCCATATAAAAGAAAAACAGATACTCATTTCAGAGAAATCGATCGAGCTCTTGTAGATAGCGCAAGAGTCGTTAAAATCCAATCACCGGAGCTTGAACAGTTGTGTCTCTTACCGGAAAGAACCTCCTGTGTTCCATTCAACCATATTACCGCTTCAATCCCGATAGAAACGCACCGGATCATTGCTTGACGTGGCAAGAGTGAGCCCGGTATCTGTTGAATTCATTTTTTGGGGTCAACAAGTAGTTTGACAAAAAATGTGCTTAAGAATGCAGGACAACCACATGAATAAGTAAAAAAAAGGGAGAGACCTCTCAATTTTGTTAGATATTTTTCATCATTTTGCATGTGCCATCTTTTGTTTTGCGAATGTTTTGCCGTCCCGACTAGTGTTTGCCGCTACGCAACGGGGATCGACCGATGTGTTCATTCATTTCAAGAGACACACCTATTCAAAAGGTTGCCTCCATTTCTGTTGACGTCCAAAATTGAGTGGACAAAATTAGAGCCAACTTAAGATACAAATGATCATCCAAGGGAAACGAGTGGAAGAGATTCCTATCATCAAAAAGCAATAATATTACTTTACAAGTTGTAAGGAATATTCAAAGTGTTACAATGAGTTTTCTTGGTGTTTTCCCTAAGATTTTTTTGTCATCCCCTTTTTATTTGCATCTTGAACCCTTTTATAGGAGAAATTTACTGATGCCTAGTACTCCTGTCTTGTCAACACAGAAAATTGAGCCGAGCTAGGTCATGCGTTGGCGCAACAGGATTGGCATCCGAGTTCAATTCTGTCCTGTTGATCGTGAGGTGATGGGACAAGCGGGTCCCAGCAATAAATGCATAGTCTTATCTAGGCAAGCTAAGACGTCTGATTGGGGGGCTAGGCAGGCGTTGACATAAGACTTTTATATGTGTCTTTTCCTGATTGGTAACTCAAAGATCTTGTCAGCGATCTGTAATCATTAGTTACTGTTGTGCCTTGAAAGACTACAATAGCTTGTTGAGTAAGCTATTCAGAATCGAACTGACCTCGTACCACCGAGCTCGCATTGTTTTACCTTCATTGGAATATAATAGTCCGAGCTTAACGACCTCCGGGGTCGGTGTCAACAATTTCTATATATTTTGGGCGAATTCTCATTTGCAAAACACATTAAAAAAAATCGTTATTTTCTATTATTCTCTCTTTTCTCTTGGCATCATCAGTTTCATTATAGAGTGTTTTCTTGGTTTAATCAAATAGTCACATTTTGAATCAAACGCCTCCATTGTATTCTGAGAGAGATTTTCTATTATACCCCAATCGTGACTTTATTGGAAAGGGGAGAAACATTTCTTAAAAGATAACGATTTTCGTGACTTGGAGTTCATTAGTTTTTTCCAAATTTTCTTACATATTTCCCAATAAATTTAACTATAAAATCATGAAAAGCAAGATTCTGCGTTCTAACATGCAATATCTCAATATAACGTATAACAAATATCATCTAAGTCAATTCTCATAATTTGGTTGGTTTAAATTCCTTTTTGAATAACATATTCTTTTCTAATGTTTCTCCCACCCACTTTCTCTCTCTTACTCTACATATCTGAAAATCGGTGCATTCATATCTCCACTATATCAAAAATTGCTCCAAAACTATCATTGAAATTGATCATAATTTGATGAGTATAGTTCTTCAAAAGTAGATTTCGACTGAGTAAGTCACAATGCCATCGTTAATTTTACAATTTCATTTATTTATGAGGGCTAGCTTTGAGTGAGTCAATAATCCGATGATAGAATTTGAAAATTTCAAAACCAACACATTTCACCTTCATTCTAGCTATTTTCTAGTCACATAGCAGTGAAGAATTATTGTTTCAAATCGCGTCGACATTTATAAGGGTGGTTTTAAGTCTTTATTAATTGTGATCGATTGTGAACAAATATGTCTTCATCGTGACCGTGACTAAATCCGTCTTGCTCACATATAGTCATAGTTAAAGACTGATATGGTGACAGACAACCCCAATTAAGACAAACTCAGTTACAGTTGGTCATAGATATCACAGGTTTTGTCACAAATAATAACAACATACCCAGATTTGATCACAAAAAATCACTGTTAAACAGAACATGTTTACATACATCACAAACACACACAGTCAATAGGTCATAATCATACTGAAATTTTATGAAATACACCACGACCACCTTCACCTTCACCTCCACCTCCACACTATGAAACTGATTTATTATAGGTAAAACTCCACCACCGTCGATACCACCCAAATTGGTCACCACCTCAAATCCACAACCTCTTCATCAACTTTACCTTAAATCCAACTCAAATCTATGTCGCACCCAATTATCTGTCCTCGTAGATTCCGATGAAAAACTAGTGTGAAATACATATGGCTATCTTCATTTGTGCCTATGTGTTTGTATGTATATATACAAATAGAGTTTGTGTAGAGAGGGAGGGAGGGAGAGCTTGTATCAATAAAGAGAAAGTTTTTGTAGATAGATAACGTAGAAAGAAAGAGCGCGAGCTTGTATTAGTAAAGAGAGAGAGTCGTAAATATCTTTGTAATGATTTGGGGATGGGTAGGATAAATCATGACTTCTACTTCGAATAATGTTATTTATTATTATGATGATGAAAATATCGATAATGTAACATTTTATGTGGAATAATAGGATTGGCAGTTCAATTTTTATGAAAGTGAGGGGTGAGAGAGAGATGTGAGAGATAATAAGTTACCACGTCGCTGAAATTTCATCATCATGATCATAAATATCATTACTTTGACGCATGTCGCAATAGAGAGATTGGGTGGGTATATTATAGTGGGGTATATATAAATTGTTATATTAAAAAATAAATATATTTATTATCACCTGATTTGTGAAATTAAAACTAATCCACCTTATTTTTGAATATTATATTTTATATGTAGAATTTTGGGTAATTTTTCCATTGTTTAAAAATATTTTATGATGATCCAATTAAGTAATTCACCCATTTTCAAATAGTTCCATTACCAAAGAACTATTCCGTCTCGAATCTCATGGAATCAGAACTAAATCAGATCACGTCCAGACCTTATAAAACGACGAAACAAGTTAAGTGTCGATCTTGATAAAAACGAATCAACTATGTAAATTTTAGTTTACCATTTTCTCTTCTAACATATTCAATTATGCCGCAAAATTTTTTAAAAAAGGAAACCTGCATTAGACTTCTGAAAACATGTTCACAAATCTAAATTGTCATCTTCTTACTTTATCTTCATACTTATCTATCTTATCATCTTGTGAACGTTGTATTACCTAATTTGTGTAGTAGTTGAATTTAATTTAATGTCTAGCTATGTTTTCATGGTCTTAGCACACTCTTAGCCAAATACTATTGGCTGACCCAATTAGTTTCTCATATTTAATTTAATAATCTTAAGTACACTTTATTTGCAAGCCAGGCTGGAAAATGTTGAAATAGTGTTTCATTTGCAAATATAAGAAATATAAGGGAGTAAATTGTTATTTTCTTTAAAATGTAAACCCGACCAAATCCGATTGAACCGGGGAAGTTGGAATTAATGCAATCATTGACCTAAGCCTTTTACACGTTAACCATTTTCCCAAGAAATATATATTAGGAAAAAAAATAATGGGAATATTTTTTAGAAAAGCCATTGAACTTTCAATTTAACTACAAAAAGACACCCGAACTTTCCAAAACCGCCTAGTTTAGCCTTATTTGTATAAAAATGCCCTCGCACATTTAATAAACAAGCAGTAAGAATTTGAAATTTTAAGTGGATAGCAAATAGTACAAGTATAAAACCAATCTTTATTATCTACGTTTTTTGAATCGTCACATCAAGTTCATTTTTGAATCTTACTTGGTATAATATAGAGTTATTTATGACAATGTGACAATTTATTATTGTTAATTTCAAAAAATGCATCAAAAGAATCTTGACCACCTCCCCCATTGAGGTGGAAGTATAAGCCCTAGAAGAAGTTGCAACGATGTTACTTAGCCTATATTTGGTAGCAATTAAAATCAAGATTTTAATACAAGTCAATATCAATAATTAGTTTTAACCACACATTTTATTATATTTTATCAAAATCTATTAAATAAATTATTTTAATCCAATCAAACTGGGGCAAAATTTAATAGGTACAATCTAATTGAATAATCAATGCCAGAGTTGGCCAACGTAATACCCCATCCGTCATGTGCATGCCACACAATTTATGGATATAACAATTATTTTTGCAGTAAAGTGATAAATATAAATGTCATGAAACAACTTATTAATAAATTAATCACTTCGAAATAATATTCATCACACATCGTGAGATCAAGTAAAGGCTTTGGGTTCTAGTAAACTATTGTACATCCATTTCATTAGGAATTAATGATGTTTTAACAAACATCTCGTCTAAACAATAGCTAATTCAAGCTGTTGAACAACAATATTTGATTTTGAAGAAACACAATCATTATGGAAACGTTTCATATAGTTTTAGTGTGTGGATATTTTGCAAAATTCTCCATTTTCTTTTACCTCGAATTTTGGACGCTATGTAGTAAATAACATTCATTATCCAAAAATTGTGGCAAAAAAATTCTCAAATTCAATTGGAATTATTGGAAATAAGGACCAAATTAACCATTTCGAAAAGATGGAGGACTTCATTAAACTTTTTCCGACAAAGAAAGTGCAAATGGGTTCATATTATAAAGCAAACACCAAAAATAATTGAAAATTAACCCTCTAACAATTTACTTTGATTGTTCTTTGACTTTAACGACAACTTCTGCTGACTCAATCATTGTTAATTATAATACAACCCTTTCATTTACAGGCAAATTGGGAATTATAAATAAAGTAAAAAAAAAAAAAAAAGTGAAATTCGAGTACCAAAAATCGATTATTTGAATAAATTATTGGCAAAAGAACAAAAATTTCTCTATATAACTTCATACACACCCTTCAATTTTCCTTCCCCTTCCTTTCCTTTCCTTTCCTTTCTCTTGGTTTTCCTTTTCTTGCCTAAACACAATATTTTCCCTTCACCATTTTGTCCCTGCAATTCCTACATTGCTGTTCTGTCTATATATGCATTAAGAATATCATAATTGTTCCTTAATTTAAGCTCATTCTTGAAAAAAAATCACTTTTTTTTGTTGAATTTCATCTGGGTTTTCATTCCTGATGGATAGAGTGATTTCTGAAAGCTGGGATTCGCCATCGCAGTTTGGAACCACTTGGAATGGACTGAATTTCACTGCACTGCAATCTTTTCTCGACACCAACTGGGACAAGACTTGTACAGATCAATTTACACATTTAGAGCCACCTTTAAGCTCCAATTCGAGGTTTTCAAATGATTTGGCCCTCCGGGAGTTGATTGGGAAGTTGGGTATTGGGAATTCCGGCGGGTTTCAGGCGAATGCAACCGCCACCACTGCCGCCATGGCGGCGGCTACTAATACTAATAGTACCAACAATACTTGCTATAGTACGCCCTTAAACTCTACCCCTAAGCTGCATTTCCCGATTCTTGATCAAATTAACGTGCGCCATTTGGGGAATTCACTGCCTCCGATTCCTCCTCTGCCTGCACTTTCCTGTGATCCAGGTTTCGCAGAGAGAGCAGCCAAGTTTTCGTGCTTTGGCAGCCGGAGTTTCAATGGTAGAACAAGTCCATTTGAATCAAATAATGCTGTGTGGAATGGGAATTTAACCCGAGTTTCGAGTAGTCCTTCTCTTAAACAAGCTGGATCCCCGGCGGAAAACAAGAATTTGAATCAATCACAGATGGAATTCAGGTCTCTTAATGGGATGGTTGATAAGAAATGGAGTAAATTATCAGGGGCAAGTGCCAATTCTAATGAGGAATCCTCTGTTTCTGAGCAAATCCCAAGTGGAGAATTAGGTTCAAAATCCCCAAATGAACTCAATTCTAGGAAAAGAAAAGCTGCTTCTAAAGGAAAGGCCAAGGAAGATACATCAACTTCAGCTAAGGTATAGATATTTTGTCAATCTATGTGAAGTGTGAAATAATAGAAAACGCAATAATTATAGAACAATACTTTCATTTCAGGGATTTGAAGATTACAACGATCCAAAAACGAAGCAATCAAAGCCTCAAGAACCTAGCAAAAATGAAAATGATGATGTTAAACCGGAGGAGGAAGCTAAGCGGAATCCAAATGGTGCTGAGGATGAAAGTGAGAAACAAAAGGCTAATCAAAAGCCCGAGGCACCAAAGGATTACATTCATGTCAGAGCAAGAAGGGGCCAAGCCACCGACAGCCACAGTTTAGCAGAAAGAGTATGTATTTTAGACAATTTCTTCAATAATACATTGAATCATATAATGCGATCGCCATATTGTAATGTCAGTTGTCCAGATTAGATGTTCCGCTAGACGTAGTACCGAAATCATGTAGCTGACCCTAAAATTATTGAGACAATGTTTAGTTTGTATGTTGTGATGTTCCTCGTTCTCGTTTGATTAGGTTCGACGAGAGAAAATCAGCGAGAGAATGAAGCTTCTACAGGATCTAGTACCAGGCTGCAATAAGGTTTGCAGCATTGCTTGCTAATTTCAAATATTCAATTTGACGAATTACTATATCAAGTTCATCCGTAATGTTTCCTTGAAAAATCCACGTTTTAGGTGACTGGAAAGGCTCTAATGCTTGATGAAATCATTAACTATGTTCAGTTGCTGCAACGCCAAGTTGAGGTATAAATTAGAATACATTAAAAGCTTGTATAAAATGTTTGTTTTAGATTTCAACTTTTGTTGGGCTAATGGTGTTTTGGACTAAAATTTCTGCAGTTCCTTTCTATGAAATTAGCCTCAGTAAATCCAAGACTGGATTTTGAAATGGAAAATCTTCACTCCAAGGATGTGAGTAAATTTTACCTTGGCGAATATATTATTCTTTATGTTCGAGTAGATCTAGTAGTGAACCGAATGGAATCGAGAAAAAAGATTCATTTAGCCAAATCAAAATTTATTTTCGAAGATTTGGAGTTTCTGAAATATGATTTGTTGGATGTCCATTCAGATATTTCAAGAAAAAGGAAACCTGCCCCAACTAATGTACCCTTTGGATTCCCCAGCAACAGCATTCTACAATCATCAACCCCAGCAGAATGTACAACTACATGATGCCCAAATTTCCAGGGGACCATTGAATCAATGTTCAATGGGCCCTTTAGATGCCCACAACCCAGGAATTCAATTATCTTCGATGGATGGATTTGGTGAAAGTCTTCCTCAGGTAATCTACTGTTCAACAGCTAAAAAATCTTGTTCATAATGCTGTTGAGTACTCGCATTGAACATACACTAAAATGTATGAAGAATTTTTTTTTTTGACATAATCTGATATTTTTATCGACCTCGTATTTCCAGTTCCCAGCATTCAGTGGCCATGATTTGCAAAGCATTATTCAGATGGGTTTCGGCAAGGATCCTGTTAAAGAGAATGCATTTCATTCAGATAACTTCCATGGTAAAGACAAGAAAAGAATCAGAAAAATTACAGTGATTAAATATTGTTTTAAAACTTGTCATTTATAAGTACTTGTTTTATGCAGTTCCAAATCAAACATCCCACATGAAAGTTGAGCTGTGATCACCATTTGTTTATGCTCTCTGCTGTATGCCCGAAAGGAGAAAGAGGCTGCTGTAAATAAGAATATAATTTAGTACAAGATGATCGATAATTCGAGGAAATTTTCTTTTTTCTGTCTTAGTTTCGTCCTATGCATTTTATTTCGATATTGTAATTGATGAATTCCTGTTTCCAATTTTTTATGGGGCAATTTTACAATTAACCATTGTATAATCCTAGAAGCAGATGCCTATTTCTGGTGCAAAGTCTTAACAGCACCATATATGTACTCTTATTTAATGCAAGATATTCTTAGTGGAAATGAGAACTAATCTTTCCATCGCAATTCATATATATATATATATATTTTTTTTTTTGTTTTAGCAGTCGACATCTCATTTATTGGCTTGTTTGGTAGTTTAAACTAAGCAAGACTAAAGAAGGAAAAGTAATTAAACTCTTATCTTATACTGTACAATACTGTTTAGCCCATCATACCGATTATAACCCACACGTCAAATCTTGATGATGCATTGCAATCTTTCTCAAGATCTTCTCACGGTGGTGTCCATTAAAGTGTTAAATCGCGTTTTCTGGTGGTTGTGACTTGTGATTGTTACTGCTTATGTTGTAACCAGCTGTATAAGTGGGGCTCTTTTCATTTAGAAGTCTTAATACAAATAATAATTTTGATTAAACTTTTGTTCTAGTCTAACATAATTTCAGGCACATTTTGTGGGCACCTGTAATTTTCACAGAGAAACCAGAAACTGAACCTTCGTCCTTCTGTTCTCTTTTTCACCCTGCACAGAATAATCAAAAGGCTGGAACTTGGAACCAGTCATTTACAGCCTATACATACATACAATTTTATGTTTATACACGAGAAAAAACCAAAAAAAAAAAAAAAAGGAATCCCAGGTTGTCATTGGTGAGATTCTGACCAGACTCAATGAATTTAATGGCTTTAAAAAATTAATTTTAAAATTTTATAAAACTTAATATGATCAGGAAAAGGTTAAGTAGTGGAGTAGGAGAGCATGAAAAGATGCCCCTAAAAGATTATTGAATCATTTGATGAGAGGTGGTTAGTGAAAAATTGGGTTTAACAAAAGATTTGTGCATTTGCAGCCTTTGATTATTTTAATCAGGGTTCTATTATTGATCTTTCTGATCACAGTAGCTTGATTATCTGAAAGATTCTTTGAAAATGATCTTTTGCATAAAAGAGTAAACCAACATATTATTGTATATTTGAACATTACTGGTGATAATAGAACTGTCTTGAATAAATATTAAAGAATGCCAATCATTCAAGAAATGTATCTGGCAGTTTGTAAATAAAATTTCTTATTCTCAGAGCTGAATGGCTTCTTAGCCACTGGAGTTCCGCCGTGGAAGGTTTCACAGTGGCCGGAATTAAAAAAAGTTCAAATTTTTTAATCCATTTTTGTTGTATACATGGTCATAAACGACCTAAACGGACTAAATCTCCATTAAATTGTCGTATAGTTCTAGTATGTCCAAAATTTTTGAGTCTATTTCCTCGAATTTCAATATATTCTTTGTGGACCTAAAGCACTGTACAAATTAATGAAATTCAACTCAAAGATCTCTTGAACAGATGTAGATTCTTGAAAATGATTTCTTGCTAGTCAAACAAAACAGTTGAATAATTGATTTTTATTTTAAGAAAATAAGGTGAGTTGTTGAGAAGAAGATAATTATCAAATTTCGTCAAATCAAATCTTGATGGTAAAATAATAAAACTAAACACTTCTAAAAAATTATTAAAATATGTTCAAAAGTAGCTTTTTAGCCCACGTTTGGTGCACATTTTGAAGGTAAAAATGCATTTTTACTGTTGATATGATGGAGAATATGTGGTTGAAAAAGAAAGAAAAGTTATTGATGTGATGAAAAATATTATTTTATTGAAAAATATGTAATTGAAATTGAGGAGAATAATGAGAATGAAAAAAATAATGTGAACCAAACAGAACCTTAATTTCAAAAACAGAAACTTAAAAGTCAGTCAAATGAATCCTAATATCTTGTCTGGCAATATAGAAAAGAACTTATTCAATTCGAACACATTTTAAAATAACTCAGAACTTTTCTACTGAGACAGATTTTTTCCCTTGATAGATTCTCAAAGTGTTTATTATGTCATTGACAAAGAAAAGCAGCAAGAATAAAGCTTAGCTTAGCTTAGCTGCACTATAAATTACCCAGAATTTTTTTTTCCTACTGAAGATTTCTAGGTGCATCTATCAATCGTGGCATTGACAAATGTGACTTGAGGGCATGATCGTCTAGATTTAGCTTTATGATTAGTGTAGAACGATTTGATATATGGATTTCAATTGGATGTTGTATGCTATTTAAAAAGGATGAATCGCATTCTTGGCGACCCCTCACCTGCCATATCCTGGGACTTGGTGAAGGAGGTAAATCGCAGGTTATGCCTCCAAGGGTATAGGGTGGAAGACTGTTTGTACACTTGCACTTACCCAATGGCCAAATCCATATTTCAGGATTCGAACCCTTGACGCGGCAGCCTCAAGTAAAATTGAAATTTTTCTACCTTCCCCTTTTACCAATTGGAGATGTGCCTTGGGAGCGATGTTGTATGCTTTAGTTTTAATGGTAAGTGGCTCTCTATGTGACATTGAAGTCACTGCCACATTGTTCAATCTAAAATATCACATCAAGTGAAAATCATTTTTGGACGATTTTAACGCTACTACAGTTCAATTATTTCAATAATACTTTACTTTTCGTTTTTTAATATGTAATAAATGCTACAAAATCATTGTCATGTATGACTTTCATGTTATTAATTCTTAATTAATTAACATTCACATTAATCTATACTCAATAAATTCTGACTTTATGAATCTCGATATACATGAATCTAGAGTTATTATTGATGAATTTATTTATATTCATGTATTTAGGAATTTTAATGGGTGTTTACATTTATGTATTAGAAATTAATTCTTATGTACCAAATGTCTTTTTATATATAAAAAGTGTCTATTTAACGGAATTTGTTGGTTTAACGGAAAAACTAACGGAATTTGTTGTTTTAATGGATTATGTAACGGAATTTCTTGTTTTAAACAGGCAGCTGCACCTTCTTTCAGTGTTTTTATCATAACTTTGTATTCCGATATTCGATTGAGACGATTCAAAATGCGTTGGAAAGTTAACCCATCTGACTACAACTTTGATTCAGACATCATTCTTCAATTTCAATCACTTTCTATGCCAAAAATATGTCTTAATATAACGGATTATGTAACGGAATTTTTTGTTTTAAACAGGCAGTTGCACCTTCTTTCAATGCTTTTATCATAACTTTGTATTTCGATATCCGATTGAGGCGATTCAAAATGCGTTGGAAAGATAACTCATCTGACTACAACTTTGATTCAGACATCATTCTCCAATTGGATTACTTTCTATGCCAAAAATAGGTCTCAATATAACGGACTATATAATGAAATTTCTTGTTTTAAACAGGCAGCTGCACTTTCTTTCAATATTTTTATTATAACTTTGTATTCTGATATCCGATTGAGGCGATTCAAAATGAGTTGGAAAGCTAACTCATCTGGCTACAATTTTGATTCAGACATCATTTTCCAATTCGATCACTTTATATGCCAAAAATATGTCTCAATATAATGGACTATATAACAGAATTTCTTATTTTAAACAGGTAGCTGCACCTTCTTTTAGTGTTTTTATCATAACTTTGTATTCCGATATCCGATTGAGGCAATTCAAAATGCGTTGAAAATTTAACTCATTTGGTTAAAACTTTGGTTCAGACATCATTCTCCAATTTGACCACTTTATATGCCAAAAATAGGTCTCAATATAACGGACTATGTAACGGAATTTCTTGTTTTAAACAGACAGCTGCACCTTCCTTCAGTGTTTTTATCATAACTTTATATTCCGATATCCTATTGAGGCGATGCAAAATGCGTTGGAAAGCTAACTCATCTGGCTACAACTTTAATTCAGACGTCATTCTCCAATTCGATCACTTCCTATGCCAAAAATAGGTCTCAATATGAGACTAAAATATCGGAGCATAACTTTTCGATTGGAAATTGATTTGTGATCATCTTTTGACTAAATTTGATCCCCTTGACATCTTCCCTTATCCAATTGACTCCGAGCACTTTCAAATCTTCATCGTGAGATTTGACACAACTTTTAAGTATTTACATTTTAGCCCCCGAACTTTGGATCCCTTACAATTTAGCCATTTCTCCAAATTTGTCTACTTTTGCTTATTTTTTTCAATCTCACCAACCTACATCACAATATTAAAATCACACATCTAATTATTTATCAATTACATAAACATTACATCATTAATTATTTATAGGGTGTCTGTTTCTGCTTTTCAGCAGAAATCAAGCCGTTGGCAACACAATTCATGATGTTGGGAGCCGCAATTTTGGACCAATTCTCTCACTGTAGGGCTGTAGGTTTTCAAAAAAAAAAAACGGTAACATAATCAATTTTCCTTCCTCCTTGCAGCGCGCCCAGACACGTCCTTAATTAACCAAAAAAAATTACATCTTTATTAATAACAAATTAATAATTAAACAAAAATATTAAATATAAACTAAGCAAACGTGTATTGCACGTTGCTTGCACCTAGTAGTATAAAAAAGTTGCTAATTTATCATCACAAAAAAAATTTTTGACTTATAAAAGTTGAGTTTCAATATTACAATTTTCTTATTTTAAATTTCGATCCTAAATTTTACTTTCTTTAGTTCATTTGAGACTTAGCAAGCCTTCTCAACAAATTGGTATCAAATATTATTTTTATAGAACTTATAATGTATTTCAAAATAATATGCAATGCACGTTCGACTCCAACTAGTATATAAAAATGCACCCTAACTTCATTTAAAAATGTGGCAGTGAGCACTATTGCATAGACCGACGTCATAGCTAAATAGCTTTGCTCATTAATTAATGTTATGACAATAAAAAAAATTATATAATATAACAATTAAGATTTTAGTAAAAATAAATTATTTAAAAGATAATTAAGACATCAACAAATTTCATTTTATGGTACGAAAATTGCGAAATGGGAAAAATAGCCAAAAAAAAAATGTGTTAAATGGAGGAAAGAACCATATATGTTTACGATCTACTTTTCTAAGAGTTTAACACAATTGGATAACTCCCCAACCTTTGGTAAGCTCAATATTCAGTCCATGGACACGCTAAACCATGGCCTATCTAGGAGGGTGGAGGCTAGGAGCCAAAAAGTACCGTGGAACCTAATCATCGGGTTCGATCTGGTCCTTTCTAAGTCTTAAATTATTTCGGGTACTAGAATCAATAATCATTCAATTCTGTTCAGTTCTCGATTCTAATATCTAGAAATGAAAATTCGAAATGAGCCAAAGTTTTAATTATTTTTTAAATATTGATGTTGTTGCAATGCTCCAATTAGATGGAAGGATTATATTGTGAGTGAGAAGTGAAAAAAAGTATCATGCGTAGTTGTTGAAAATATTATCATTGCTAGATCAATTCATTGATAATTATTAATATAATAATTTTATTGCTGACCTTCACTAATTTACTGATAGATATTCGTCGATAAACAATTTTATCCTTGAAATATTTACTAAGTACAAGGTCGGAATGACCTTGCGGTTAATTATCATGATCGAAATTTAAAATTCTTCGTTGGATGGAGAAAAATCAAAACTAAACTTGTGCTTGAAAATGACAAGAATACGAATTCCTCCTCCTAGTCAAAAGACATGATGTTTAACTGATTCCAAAGAACATTAGTCGTTCATAGACATAACTAGAGTAGGTGTCCAGATAAGCAAGTTGTCACCGTTCTAAAGTTACTTTCCTTATGTTTTGCTTTTAATTCTCTTTAGAAGAAAGGTTTATTCCTAATCACTTTATGGGGCATTTTCCTTGCAAAACTTGTCACTTCTAATATAAAGTTATGGACTAATTGGGGGTGGGTGGAAGGTAGATGTGGCTAGCCACCCCATCCTAAACAAAGTTTGAATGATTAGATGAATCCCTTCTAAACATTGGATTCTCTTGATGGAGTGTCTCATTTAAATTGACATGAAAAGTAAGTGAGTTGAAAAAAAAAAAAAAAAAGGGAGACGAGCAAATTACACATTTGTACAAATGTATGCATTTCAATTAGGTTCAAATTTTATATTTAAGATTCTATCATAGATTCATATATTCAAATATATAGCTTTCAAGGTTAGTTTTTTGTGGATTATGAAATGATTTTTCATATATGATTTAGATTAAATTTAACATTTATCTAGTTTATTGTTCATTATTTACGTAGATGCTTGAGTGTAAGAGTAATTTTTTGTAATTTTTAGGGGCAAAAATAGCTCGAAATGTAGATCTTCGCCATTTTGCAGTGAAAAGTGCCGGAGAAGACGGTCGGCCCAACCGACTGTTAACAGTCGGCAGTTGGTTGGGCCAACTGTTTTACAAATATTAGTGAAAGTCGAGACATTTATTTTGCTAAGGGCTTTTTTTTTGTTTTATTTGCTTGATTTGATTTTGATCGAATCAAATATCGTCACATCATCTATAGCAGATAAACGTATAAATTGTGATGTCCATTTAACGCAATCAAAAAAATAAACCCTTCAAAATATGGATGCATGAAAACAATGGATATTATTAGTCACAATGACCCTAACTGTTAACAGTCGGTTGGGTCGACTATACCACAAATACTAGTAAAAGTCGAGGTTTTTATTTTACTAAGGGAGACATTTATTTTGCTAAAGTTTTTTTTTTATTATTAATTTTTTTGATGAGATTTTGATCCAATCAAATCTTGTCACATCATCTATACGTAAATAAACCTAGAAGTTATGATGTCCAGACTCCAGTTAACGCAATCGAAAAATAAACTCTTCAAAATAAGGATGCCTTAGATCAACGAATGTACGTGGTCTTAAAAAAATTTATTTCCCCTATAAATTTTAGTCGGGTCTGGCCCCTCCCTCCCCCCATATCGTGTCCTATTGGAGGAAAGAAGTGGAAATGGCTGATTGACCCAAACATATTTCCTTTTTGGTTTTTGACAATTAAAAAAAATTGATAAAAGTTGAAATGTCAAGTTAAGAGGGTGTTTGGTGAGAATTAAAATTTTATTTTTAGTAGATTGTGATAGAAATTTTTGAAATATGTGGCTGAAAAGTTGTGTGACCCATGAAAGATGTGATTAATATTGATTGTTTGACTTTAACTTGAATTAAAATCAAATTTTAATTCGGACCAAACATGGGCTAAATAACAAAAAGCGAAAAATACCCCCAAGAGTTTTGTGCAAACGGTGGACCAAAAAGAAAAAAATTCTTACAGTCGAGATCTAGTACCCTCGGTCCAACTTTTTGGTTAGTACTTTATGGGCCTACCCATAGTACCGTTGTGGTTTAGGCCCGTATTACATTCTAAGGCTATTAGCCAGCCCTAGAAATTGGTAGCATGTGGCCCACATATAAAATGTTATGGGAACAATACATAAATAAGGTATGTGAACAATACATAAATAAGGTATTTAAGTATCACTATTTCAAAATTAAGGTTTGGGGTTTTAAATTTCAAAAATCAGGTTTTCATTAAAATTTATTTATAATTTAATTAATTAATTAATTATTTTATTAATAAATATATAAATGTCACAAATCTATACAATTTGGTCACAATTCAAAAATGCTAAGGTCACAATAAATTTTTTTTTATAAGTCACAGTCATTCATCGGTCACAAATTAAAAATTTAAAAGTCACAATTTATTCATCGGACACAAATCACAAAATTTATAAGTCACAATTTATTTTATGATCGCAAAACATCAAATTATAGGTCACAGATTACTTTTATTGGCTACAAATTAAATTTGTAGGTCACACAATATTTATTGGTCACAATTTATTCTTTATTGGTCACAATTCAACAAAGCATTTGTGACCACCACCAACACAACACCACCGTCATCTCCGCCGCAATACCACCACCCCCAATGAAAATGACCTTACCATCACCACCAGAAATGACCTCACCACCACCACCACTAGAAAACGACCTCATTACCACATCATCACCACACAAACTACATTGCACCACTCAACTATCAACCGTCACACCGCAACCACACTCCACTGCAACACAGCCCACCACAGAGCTAGATCACTACAGCCACGTCGTGGTGGTCACCACTCAAAAAAAAAAGAAAAAGGTTTGTATTGCTGCAACTCGACATCGTCGTGGTGATCCGAAGATTTGAGGGAGAAGAGAGGCGTTGGCGGCGAAGGAAGGGTCTTTGTGGAAGCGTCAGGTTTTGTTAGGGCGACGGTTGTGGTGGTCGTAAGGTGGGTCGCCACCGATCCACGTCTCACAATCCCAAAATATTTAGCAGGATCATCGCCTTCCACCACCGAAAGTCCAAAAAAGGTGGCTACAGGCTCGCTCGACATTGCCTACTGAAGATGAGTTATTATCACCAGCCTTGAAACTCGCATCTCTGAGCACTCCAGTCTGGAGAAAATCATTTATTATAAGAGTGCCTGACGGAGACACCCACGATGATCGGAAGGAAGGTTGGGGGAAGAGAGATAATGAAATAATTAGGGTTTGAAATTGTATAGGATTGGTTTAAAAAAAATTAATTTAAAAATTATTAATTCAAACCTGATTTATGTATTATTAAAGTTGATTTTGTATTTTTGAAAATGAAAACTTAAGAACCTGTAAGGGTGTAATTTCCTCAAATGTTATTGCCCTTTGTCTAAAGACCAATATTCTTTGTACTTCAAAATTTTATTGAAGAATTATCAATTTTTTTTAAGACTATATATTTTTTTCCAAGCCTCATTTAATAAGTACTAGTCACCGCAAAACGTGCGTTGCACGTTATTTTGAAATATTTTACAAACACTGTAAAAATGATATTTGAAAATCAGTGAGTATAAAGAATAGTTAAAAAAACTGTTTATGTGAAATGAACTTTTTATACAATTCAATTATTTATTTACCTGTATGATAAGAACTAATGCTACAATTCAATTATTTATGCATGTGCATGTATGCTAATTAACATTTATTTATGAATATATTAAATATAATATTAAGTCATCAAATTCATGTACACATGTTTTGGGAGCTATTCAATTACTTTAGGAATAAATAAATTATTCAAATTCATGAACATGTATTTATTTTTAAGATTATTCATTTTAACATAAATTATTCTAGAAGTATATAAATTATTAAAGATCATATAATTTGGGGGTTATTCAATTATTATAGGAGTAGATAAATTATTCAAGTTCAAGTACATTTATTTAATTTCAATATTATTCATTTAATCTATGATATAACGTCATTTGTCTAAATGTATATAAATTATTCTTTTTCTATATTCATTGATTCAAATTAATTAAATTCAATGTTGGTTCGTGTACACCCATTTGTTTAAAATGTATATAAATTATTATTTTTCTATATCTATTAATTCAAATTAATTAAATTTCATGTTGGTTCACATACACCCAGTTTGTTTAAATGTATATACATTATTCTTTTTCTATATTCATTGATTCAAATTAATTAAATTTCATGTTCATGAATCAATTTGATTGTTCTCGTACAATTCAATTATTGATTTACGTGCGTGTTTAATAATTAATATTCAATTAAAAATATATTAAAAACGAAAAGTATGGTATTATTAAAATAATTAAATTGTAGTATGGCTAAAATTGTCCAGAAAATGATTTCACTTGATGAGATATTTAATATATTATAGATTAATCCGCCGAATAGTGATGGAAATAATTTGAGCCAATTGTCTAATAACACGAGCATAAGGTTACAAATGTGATAAGATAGTTAAATGTCAATTATATTTAATCATATCGTTATAAAATAAAAGAGGCAAAACATTGGCACGCCACGTGTCACAATTTCCAATCGTCGTTAAAATTTGATTTTTTTTTCGTCGACTGCAACTACACCATTCCAACTGCCATACTTTCTGTCATTTCTTCACCCTCTTTTTTCCTTTCCCAAATTTCACGCCCAACACCCTTTAATTCCTCTAGCCATCGTCGAGATTTGAGTTCCTGAAACCCTGACAATACTACCGCCAAGAATTGCACGAAAATGAGCGCCAAACTAGTCGTCTTCAGCAGTGTTATAAAGGTGGCTTTCGCCTCATTGTTGGGTATGTTTTTCACCCTTCCTCTCTCGATATACATGCAGAATGTATATGTAGCTGTATTCAAATTTAGCCATTCTATAATCGGCGGAAATTGATTTCAGTTTTGTTGGGTTTTCTTTTTCTTATGTTTAGAATTGTTTTGTAGGTTGTTGCAATTGAGTTTTGTTTGACTACAGAAAGTTGTGAATTTGGCATGAAATTCTTAATTGTGTTTTGTTTAATTCCTGGAGGAATGAGTAAAACATGAATTTTGGTAAATATTTTATTTTATAGGAGTTTTATCAACTGGTCTTGTGTAGAATTGGAAATAATTGATAGCAAAATGGTGCAAATCAAAACTTAGAGTTGATTTTTCTATATCTTGTTTATTTCTGGTTTTACTTTTTCTTTCTGGCGTTTTTTGAAATTGGGTTATGAAATATTTTTTTCTTATTGTTTATGGATCATGTATTTGTTAGGGATCTAGAAAATTTGTATAAATGAATTGGAATGAGATAGTCTTTCTCCTTAATTCAATTTTTTCTCCAGTTTCTTAGGTTTCTGTTCTATTGTTATAGAAAATGTGTGTAAGGTTAAAACAAGAAGCTTCAAAAGAATGAGAAAGGGTGGAGAGAGTGGATACCGTTCTGTCGAAGTTGTCCGAGTGAGTGTTTGGGCCAGACACACTGTGCTAACAAGAGTATTAACCATTTGATAAAATGTTGGATTTAGCACAAAAAAAAAAAATTCCTGAAACCGTGAGGCACGGAGGACTCCGTGTGCGCACGGAGACCCTCTCCATGCCACACAAAGACTCCGTGTACGCATGGAAAAGGTCTCCGTGCAGCACGGATACACCTCTCTGTGCTACACAGAGATTCCGTGCGCACACAAAGACCTATCTACATGTGAGTGTTTGGTCAAGACACATGGTGCTAACAAAAGTATTAATTGATAAAATGTTGGATAAAAAAAATTCAAACACCGTGTACACGGAGATACCATGTCTCTATGTGCACACGGAGACCTTCTCTGGTGTTCGGACATCTTTTTTTTCAATGATTTTGGATACAATTCTTCTCTTTTTTTCTCAAATAACATTTCCTTTCGGGGCTGATCTGGCAGGTCAATCTGAATCCCTCACGAGGGGCGCTGCCCCCTCAACTCCGGCAACCTGATCCCGTCGGGCGTTGCCCCCGAACCCCACGAAGGGCACTTGCCCTCGACCCTGCAACCTGACAGTTGGTCCCCTTTCAAAGTGACAAACCATTTGAATAACAACAATAAACCAATAAATAAATTATGAAAAATATATTATCTCCAAACTTCCAAACTAATAGAAATCTCAGAATTTTCAATCTCTAACTTCTTGACGATTGGATATGTTGTTTTTAGGAACTGATAAAATGACACAAAAATAACAATCAAATTTCTCATCATTAGATCTTTAAACTAATGTAATTAGGTTCCTAACATAAACAACTTAAATCTAAACAAATAACTAACTAAAATGTGTCAAGCATGAGTAATTAACTCTTCATTTAAGCTCCTAAAACATTTATAACCTAATATAAAAGAAAATCATTAAAACATTGATTATAATTAGTTAAGAATTTGTGACGTAATTAATACCAAATCTTCATATAAAGAATCGAAAAGATACAAAAAATATAGACGATAAGTGATTTCATTCGAATTAACTTATGAATATTTTTCATGTTTACGAATGAATTTCTCTAAAATTTACATATATTTATTTTCAACATTAAACAACTACCATACAATTAACGTGCAACGCACGTTAACCACACTAGTAATACTTAAACACGCCATAGAAGCTGTAAATGCTGAATTTGAAAATTTAATGAGCTTGAAAAGACCCGATTTTAAGGTCCGTTTGATAAAGTTTTAAAAGTCGAAAGCTATTTCTAAGGCTACGAAGTTACATTTAAAAATATTTGGGTAATTTTCTTAAAGTGTTTTATCTAAGTAAGAATTTCTAGATGAAGTCGATATAAAGGAAACTATTCTACAAGAAACAGAAATAAAAGCCATGTTGTATAAGCTTTTGTTTGTGGATGTTTTAGAATCATAATTTTCTACATAAAGCTCAAACATACCTTAACTTCTCGGACAAATAACTCAAACTAAACTAGTCCCTGTTTCATGGTGATTAAAATCATAATTTTAATAGAAGTTGATGAAATGTGTGGTTTAAAAGTTGTGAAACCCATAAAATATGTAATTAAGATTAATTATTACTTTTGTTTTAAATTAAATTTTTAATTTTAATTCCTAGCTTAAATTGTTTCTTATATTCCACCGAGGTGACTAATCTCTCTAGAGTATATAAAAAACCTACAATTTAATTCAACGAAGAAAGGAATACACATAAGTGGAAATATAAAGAGCAAGAGCAGAGGTCATCAGAACCACCAGTACTGTCGCCGCGTGCACGACGAAGTCACTCCCACAATACAGCATCACCAATCCTAATTTGCATAGCATAAAAAACAAGCACCCCACTACAAAACCAACGGCGGTGGCCAACATCCCAAACCTCGACACCTTCAAATTTATATGGGCCCTAAAGATCTCATCCACATCATTGATTTGTATCTTGAACAATGAATTTTAAATTTTGATATCTTGTTCTTCAATTTAATTGCTTCAAACTTTCTTTTGATTATTGATTGTGAGTTTTGAATTTTTCTCTTCAATATACTTTCTTTATTAATTCTTGTGTTGATGAGATGACACAAAGAATGAGAATTACATGTGAATTGGGGATCATAACACTATATATAATTTTCATATGTATTCGGCCTATCGTCAAATACAAACTTTAATTGATCTGATCTCTACACATATAATCTGACACACTTTATTTAAAGGGAATTGATAATTGTACTGTGGGTTGACAACCCCCCTCATCAGCCCACCTGTTTTTGAAACAGGTGGGCCCCTATTGTGAGGGGCCGGTGAACCCCTTCCCCCCAGGCAATTATAGCAAAGCTCTTATTGAAATGTCCAAAACTCAATTACTTAATTATTTAAGATCATTTTAATTTTGGACTTAACTTTAAGATAACCTTTATACACAGTTAATTATATATGTTGGCCCACATGACAAATTAAATAATTTTCCAACAATAATAAGCCTGTAAATCGTTAAGAAACTATCCAATCCTTGTGCTAAAGCCTAAAACTAAAAGTCAAGTCCAACGCTCTATTGAAATAAGAAACAGAAGGAAACACAGAAGAAATGAACATAGAAGTTAGAACACACAACACGAATTCGGGCTGAAAGTGCATCAAAGAGAAGCATCCTCCCTGAAAATGGCTCCCCAACAGCAGTGGCAACCTTTATAGCTTCCAAGGTTTGTAGACATCCAAGAACACCAGGAACTGTAGGACGAAACAAGAAATCACAAATACAAAATGAAAATCAGCTTGCCGGATCAAATAAAAGTTGAACTTACACAACTCCATATCTTTAAACAGATGCCAACTCTACAATGCAGGAAAATGTTAGATTCTGCAACCAGTTGTCTGTGTTTGCATTTCTACATGAAACAGAGAGAAATTGATGCAGTATCTATTACATAAACTGTTAGAGAATAGACATCCACTTTGGAAGCTCAGATTAAAACTAGTCTCGCATCAATTCAGAAAACTTTTGATCTGAAGGGAAGTGGCCACGGTAGATTTTCAAGTCTCATCAGTGTCAAGTACGCTGGTTATATACTTTTAGTTGCATTTTGATTAGTTTACCCGAGGTATTTAATAACAAAAAAGAAAAATTTAATAATAATCATATAATCAAGCGTTTCTTAGGCACCACAAATCCATTTTCAACGACACCTAAAAGTCCATAATCACCACAAGGTCTTTCGTGAATGATCAATAGTAGAGGCTAAAAGCACAAACAAGTGAATGATCAATAAAATGAAAACTCTCACCGTGAAAAAAGAACGTGGCAATCACCACAAGGTCTTTTGTGTGCAAGCACACTCACATACACGAAAAAGAACGATTTGGAATGCAATGTTGAACACTAGAAAATTTTTAAATTTGTTTTCCATTACATAAACAGTTTATTGTTACTCCACTTTTGATTTTATCGCAATCATATTACATCTTTCAAAAATGTATTATTGTTTTCTCTTGATCAGTTGTGTTCCCCTTATGTTCTATTCCAAGGTTGTGCCTCTAGATTTTGTTCTTAGTGAGAAGTTAGTCTTAAGTCTTTTGGGCTGACTCACAATTCATGGCCCAGTCCTGTTTGTATTTGGGCTTGTGCAGCTTCCGATTCTTGGCCCAGTTTTGATTGTAATATGGAAGTTGTGTTTACATATTACACACCCCTTCATTTTCTTGATCTTGTGATCTGGCCATACATTTGGCCAGCTCTCAGCAGTTGATATGTGACTTTTGGATTTCGTGTATTAATACTCCTTCGTGTTTTCATTCTGGGGTTACTGTTTGTGAGATGAACTTTGTGAGTTGTAGGATTTCGTCTCCTCTCTACCATTCTGTGTGTTCTTAGTGATTGTTATTCAATCTCTGTAAATTTGAGTGATGTTTCAGATATTATACTTGGTGTATAGTTGGGTGAGATTGTTTATTGTAGCTGTTTGATTTGAGGAGAGGGAAATCAGTCTGATTTCTTCATACATTTGCAACGTTTCTTGGTGATTCTAGTGAAACTAGAACGATATCTTCTTTGCAGATATTCAATGGGTGATTAGGCCTTTTGACTGAACATCCGGGCCCTTCGGAGTGAAAAATCATCGTGTTCATTTTTACTTTCTGCGATTTATAGTTTATTCTTGTGTTCAAATTATACTCTGGGACCAACAATTAGCTTAATCATATGTATATTCTTTTAAATGACAATGCTATGGTCATGTCCTCAATAATTTATTGACCCAAAACATGAGTCCAACCGAAAAAAAAAAAAACTAAAGCATAGCTGGGCTCCTTTCCACTTGCACAAGGAAAATTATTTATCGCTACAACACTGTACTATTCATTAAGGGTGCGTTTGATTGCAAGGGTGGAAAATGGGTGGAAAGAAAATGTTTTACAGAGAAAAGATTTGCCTAGAAAATGTTTTGTAGGGAAAATGATTTAAAGTGTGTTTGATTGGTATAATTTTTCACCCGGAAAATTTTTAAATTTTCTATTCGTTTGACTTTGTTTTATATGAAAATTGTCCATTAAAGTGATATTTTTTTCCACAATTGGTTATAAAATTTGTTTCCATTGCCAAAAAGTAAAAAAAAATGAAAAAAAAATTGTTTCCTAAAAAATTATTTTTTTCATCAAAGTTTAGTGTTCATTTGACTTTATTTTATATGGAAATTGTCCATTAAAGTGAAATTTTTTTTTACAATTAGTCATAATATGACATTTGTTTCCATTGCAAAAAAAAAAAAAAATTTGAGCAGCCGGCCGGAAAATATTTTCCAGATTTCGTGGAAAATGCTGACGTGGCGGGTGGGTGGGGGGGGGAATGTTTTCCGTGGAAAATTTAGGCTATCAAACAGCGCAAAAGATGGAAAATGGAAAAAATTTCCATGGAAATTGTGGCTAATCAAACGGAGCCTAAATGATTTTATGTGTGTTTCCAGGTTGAAGGTTTGCTGATATTTTCATGACATGAGTGCACGAGTTTCATAGAAGTGTGTGTTTGTTAAATCACTTTTCCGTCAAAAGAGATGTAAACAACTTACCCTTCCCAACTCAACACCGCAATCATGTATCATATAGCTCCCTTATCCTAAAAATGTATCATATAGCTGAATGGGTAAAGCGCCCAACCGGGATGCACTTGGAAGGTTCAGTTCAATAGCTGCTCACAGAACTAGGTCTGTTGTCTGTTGCATCTACAACTGCATCATACCTTTTACGTTATAAATCAGAAAAGAAGGTTTAGCTCTGCTGGCCACTGTAAGGAAGCGGTGTAAAAAACTCAATAAGAAATGAAAGAAAGAGGAAATCGCATAACTATAGCTGCTCATAATCTCCAATGCATTGGATGTACGGAAGGCTTCCTTGTGCTCCACTATTTTGACAGTGGAGTTAATCCTAAAGACACAATCTCAAGAGAGGTCATAGGTAGAACCAGTGTTCCAAATTGCACGTATCTGCTACGCATACACCCGCATATTCTCGATGAATTTTCAAAACGCCTCACGTATGGAATATGCACGTGATAATGCGGTTAACTCATTTCGTTGACCGCATATGCATGCTTAAGCATCAAAATGCGCAAGTATTTGTTGTAAAAATTGTCTCAAAATTAGTCCAGTAAAGCTCAGTCCATTTTTATAACTTGAAAAATCTAATTAGCCCAAAACAACTAAGCCATGGATTGTGTACAGCAGCAACCTGCAAGATTTTGACATTCAGAAAAATAAAAAATAAAACAAATTTTTCATAGAGTTGTAAACTATCTAAATCGAGTCTAAGCCTCCTTCTTCTTTGGTCTTCCTTTAGTTGTAATAGAAAGTGATGCCAGCAATGCACAATTTCGAATTGTTGATGGTTGTGATGATGAGGAGGAGGTTTACAAAATATCTTACAATCTAAAAGAGGTAATAGATATTCTCAAATTGTAATAAGAGAGCTCGATGAAGGTGATTTTGCATTGAATGACACGGAAAATGACTTGGATGAAGAAGTTGAGATTAAATTGGAATCCTACAAAGAGTTAGAAAATATTTAAAAGAATTTAAGCCAATGTTCATGTCTAATCTAATTGTGGGAATTGATTACCAAGTAATTGTAGTATTTATAATTTTGAAAAATATGTTTTTTGTTGAAATTTTGAATAAAATGTATAAAGTTCAAATAATTGTAATATATATATTATTTTGTGAAAATTTGAAAAATATGTATAAAGTTCATAAAAATGTATTATTTTATTTATTTATTAGTTTAAAATATTAAAAATTGACAAACGCATAATTATGCATATACTTCGCATATGCTTGTAATGCTTGATATTGGATTGAAACGCATTGTCACACATTACGCATTTAAGTAGAGTTAACTCATTAAACGCAATCATAATAAAAAAACAATAAAGAGTGTATTTGACTCTCTTATTTAAAAAAAAAAAAGTAAATAGAGTCTCTTCAAGTTGCTATTATCTCCAATTCTCACTTTAATCATAGTAGTTCAGCACTCGAAGGCTTTCTCTATGAATCTTTTCAGATATTTAGTACATTCTTTTGGGTTTTACTTTTTCCTTTTGAGCTTGAGCTTATGGACGAGCAAAAAATAAAAATAAAAAACCTGGGTAAAAGTGGATCTGGACTGAGGCTGGTACGGTAGTCGGGTCCGCCCACCTCTAAGGGTCCAACAATGGTTACATATTTGGCTAAGGTAAAAAAGTTTAGTGGTAATTACATAAAACTAGGTGTTTAAATATTGATTTTTAAAAATCAAGTCTAAAGTTTATTTACTTAAAAATCAGGTATTTTATTTTACATATCAAATCCTAAATTTATCTAAACTCTAAACTAATCCATTTATCTCAACTCTTTCACAGTCTACCTATCTCTCCACCGCCATCGTCAGCCTCTCCACCACGGCTTCTCATCCCTTATCCCTCTCCCTCCCTTCATAGCAGCATCGAGGCACAGCTGTGAATTCGCAACGCTGGCAGCAATGCCTCAACGCTGTTGCCGTTCACAGCAGCGTCACGAAGCTGCTGTAGGTGTGTGGGTCGGAGTCACGACTTTGTGGTAGCTGTTGTGGGTGTGTGGCGGATCGGAGTTGAGGGAATTGGAGAGGCGGTGGATCTATGGGTGTTGGGCGGATCTATGTGAGTGGCTGTTGTTGGTGGTTGATATGTACGTCTGGCTGCTGTGGGTGTGTGGCAGATCGGAGTTGAGGGAATCGGAGAGGTGGTGGATATGTGGGTGTCGGGCAGATATGTGTGAGTGGCTGTTGTTGGTGGTTTGGGCTGATTTGTGATTGTTGTTGTTTGTATTATTGTTAGTGGATGGTTGTGGCGGTGGAGGCGGCGGCAGGGCTATAACGAAGAGTGTCCGTGACCAACTATTTGGTCGATTTGTGATCAAGCATTGGTGGTGGATTGGGATCGGGGGACGGGTGTTTGGTGTATGTGGCCAACTATTTGGTTTATTGTGATTAACTATTAAATTGTGGCCTTAAAATTTGATTATTTGTGACCATCAAATTCGAAAATGTGTAATCGATAGATAAATTGTGACCTATAATTTTTTGATTTGTGATCTCGAAATAATCTGTGACCTCGAAATTTGAAAATATGTGACCGACAGATAAATTGTGACCTATGGAAATTTTGATTTGTGATCTCGAAATAATTTGTGACCAATTTGACAATATGTGACTAATAATTAAATTGTGACCTATAATTATGTACATATGGCTATTAATTGTATAATTATGAATTTATTGTATTTAAATAATAAATATTTTTAATTAATTAGCTAAATACCTTATTTTTACAACTTTAAACTTGAAACCTGATTTTTGCATTAGTGAGACTTAAAACCTAATCCATGAATTTTTCCCAAAAGTTTACTTATAAGTTGTAAGTAAATAAGTCAGTTCCATTGCTCCTATCAATTTCCAACCTCCTATTAATTTCCACTAAAATGATCTAATAAAAGTTTTACTAAATATAAACCATTAATTAACTTGAAATAACGATTAAAATTATTTTTTTAAATTCATTAGTAGGAGAAACAATATGCATAACGAAAAATATAAAAGGTTACTTATTTTAATATAGAATAATTTTTATAAAAAATAAGATATTTCACTTCAAAGTATAAGAAAAAATTGCTATCCAAATATCGTTGGACCAAAAACGTTTTTCATTAATGCTAAGCCAACCATTCTTCGGGAAAAAAAAAACTCAAATAAGTTATTTTTGTAAAATAAATCATATTATAATTGTAAAATAATAGTTACAACCTTGAGGGGTTGTTCAATTGATCTGGTTTTGGGTTTGCTCCCCAATAGTCACCAATTCGAGTCCCCTCAGGGCTATTGAGGTGAGTATCAGGCTGTAAACTTCAGGGTCCCGTGGAAATAGTCAAAGTGCGCGCAAGCTGGTCCGGACATCCACGATTATATATATAAAAAAATGATAATAATAGTTACTCTCAAACTAAGTAACTTATTTTCAATATACAAAATAATTTATTTAAAACCTATTCACTTGTAAATAAACTTGTAAGTAGTATTTTTAGGGTGTAGCCAAACATGCAACTTATTTTGACCATTTGTCCATTGTATCTGCTTGAATTGGCATCAATCCACCAATTTGCCCACGGAGCCAGAGAATCTATTTGAGAACCCTTTACTTCACAAAGGTAGTAAGCAACAGTCCACTATTAAAGTTGTAAAATAAAATATACAAGATTTAATAACAGGTAAAATTATATAGTCACTATAATTTTTAATTGATACACCACATTTTAGTTACAATTAAACTCTTTAATCTTCGCTCATTTTAACAATTATTTCCTGAACTTTTCTTTTTTCTTTTGCTGAATTCTTATTTTCAACCTTCAATTAATTCGTACTTCGACTTTAATGATGGTTTATATTCACATTTTTTATTTACATACTTTGAAATGAGGCAAAAGCATTTTTTTGCATTTTTTATTTACTTTTTAAAAAATATGATGAAAAAATAAGTTGCTTTACTCTAATTCAACAGAGTTTCGGATATAAAACTATTATCAAATACAAAATGTGTTAAATAATAAAAAGTATGATCATAAAAATAAGCAGAAAAGCCGTTAAGGACATAAATACTATAATGAACAAAGATTAAAAACATTAAGTGCAATTAAAATATCGTGGTGTGAATATAATTACCCTTTAAGAATATCTTGTTTTAAACAATCCTTATATATCTCAAAAATTGAAGAAGAAATTAAATTTATTAAGGAACCAACATTTTTTTTTATGTTCAAGAACACAATTTTCACGGGAGAGAACTTGCACGGGGAGGGAGAGCAAGACTACGACCACAATCTCGACCATGATATGTAATCCTTAAATCAGACGACGTAACACAGATTCGACGTAGCACAGATGTTCAGAGGGTACAAGAATACTAGAATTTAGATCAGCAATTAATTTCATGGCAAACTCGATACAGTTGTTTCCCGCATGGCAGAACAATGGAGTTTCAAAAATAGGAAAAAAAGACTAATAAGCAAAATATAAATGCAGAACAGCACTTGTGCCTTGGTATCAACACTCATGGATTCTGCTTTAAGCACCATTTTCTGTTTTCTGCACCATTAACAGAACATATGTAAGAAACTATATGTATTCCAGACCTTAAATTTAAAAAATGGAAATGCCACACGAGCTTACAATAGCTTCAAATGGCTGCATCTTGTTCATCTTAGCAAATATGTTCCCGTAAAATTGGGCATCCTTCTTATTGAACTCCTTCTCCTTCTGCTTGAGAGCTTTGTACTCCAGCTTCACATCCCTATTTCCACGATGTAATAGAGACCTTAGAATTGTCATAAATCTACTCCAACAGCCATTTATATAACTAGAGATTCAACAGTCGAAAAAAGGAGTTTGTTCTAACGTCACCTGTTGTCAGGATCAATTTCAAGAGCTTTCTTAATATCGAATTCGGCCAAATCCAAATCGGACATGTTCATGTATGCTTGAGCTCTTCTATAAAGTGCCTTCACATTTGTACTCTCGAGTTCCAAAACCTTCACAAGTGCAATTTCCTCATTAAACAAACGAAATCCATTATTTGAAAGGGGAATTAAAAGAAATCGATAATCCAGCAGAGCGAACCTTAGTACACAGCTTCTCTGCCTGCTTATAATCTTTCAGTTTCAACTTGCAAGCTGCGCTGTTCAGATTGCAAGTGATCTTCAGTGCTTTGGACTGTTTCTTTTCTTCCTCGCTAAAGGAGGTGTCATACTCAATGTACTTGGCAGCCTGAGTTCAAAATCCCCCATGTGAGGCAGACGACTAGTAGATACACAGTATAAAATACTTCACTATCAAATCAAACGATATCAGAATCTTCAGGAATTATTACCTTCTCGTATCTCTTGGAGGCTCTCACATATTTCCCGGCCTTGAACAGCACATTGCCTTCCTCCTTTTTCTTTACAGCAGCTTCAATCTTTTCTTGGGTGTTCATATCCCAAGATTCCTTCTCCTAAAAGATACCAACAATAGTTGGGCAAACAATCCCGGGCTGAGGATAAAATAAGAAATGACACTCCAATATATTCTACTGACCTTTTCAAAAGAGTGGAGCTCGATATCATAGAACACAGTTGAGTTTGGAGGAACTACAGCCAACTCTTGTTGCGACTCAGACGAACCAAAAGCATACTCAGGTGAAATTGTCAATAGTGCTACCTCTCCCTTCTTCATTGTCATTACAGCCCTGTCCAACCCCTCTATGACTTGCTCTGTTCAAAAAATCACAAAGATTAAAAACAAGTACATTCATATCTATTCCACGAAGATTAAAAGAAGAAGCTCCAATATGCATACCTTCGTCTGTCTTGAATTCAAAAAGATCATCTTCATTTTCCCCATGACCTTTCTTAATGAAGACAGTACCATCTTCTAGCTTTCCAACCAATTTCACTAGCAGGTCCAAATAAAAAGATATCATTAGACAGATGTGGTTTACAAGATAAAAGGAACAAAACACACTAAGATATAGGCTCTGTTTGAGCCCATTTTTGTGAAAAATGAGTTTTGTAATAACGAGTTTTTGGAGTGTGGTTAAAAAATAAGGAAAATTTTTGAGTTTACACGCAAAATTATTTTATCGGGAGAACGTGTGAGTGAAAATGAGTTGGGAAAAAATGAGTTTTTAAATAATAAGATGCCTACATTTTACAACAGCTCCTTCATTTGGGCGGTCATATCCCTCCCCTTCTTTCAATGTCTTTTTAACAACTTTCTTGTCATCTGTGACATTGGAAACTGTCTTCCAAGATACCAGCTCCAGAGTGATGTTCAGCGTCGCATTTGCTGGGACAGCTCCAGCCCCATCAGAGGCTGGTTTGCCCTTCTCCCCAAATCCATCTGCAATAGAAAAAGAACATATAGACTTGAACCTCTGCCTGAGTTATTTGATTTCCACTTTAGAGTTTAACAAATTACAAAATTGGTTCTTACATTGTGGCTTGACTGTGAGAAGGGCCTTTTCACCCTTCTTCATCGTCTTCACAGCCTTGGCGAGAGCAGGACAGAAGTGACCTGAATAAATGGTTACTTTCAGAAACAGAGAGATAAACAGAACTGTTACATGGCCAAATAAATCCAAAGTTTACCTTCTCCAACAGTGAATTCAGTTCCGTCTGATTTCACAATTACAGTACCATCTTCCAGTTGAACCTCGTATTTGACTGGATTGCGAAATAAAATAACAGTTAATAATAATTTAATGAATCATCATCTAACCAACTTTTAAGAGGGTGTTTCATGTACCGAGCACTTCATCAAGATCCTTGGGATTCTCCCATTTCTCTCCCTCATTAAGAATCTTCTTGAATAATCCACCATCCTTGCAGATGTCTTTTATACTGACCCAGGACAGTAATTCAACATCGAACTGTAGAGTGGCATTTGGAGGAATAGTAGGAGGAGAACCAGATTCACCATATGCCAACTCTGGAGGTATGGTAAAAATGGCATTTTCACCCTTCTTCATCGTTTTGATACCTTGGTCCCATCCCTTGATTACTTGCCCTGCCACAACAGAATGTTATATGCTAACCAAGCTTTTAAAAGGAAGAATCAGTCCATAGCAAAACAACTACAACATAAACTTTATAAAAAAAGAAGGTACACACATTAATAAAAATAACAGAAGCAAAGGCTACAGACATCGACCTAGCTAACAAATGTTGAACTTTGCAGTTGCAAGCATGCACAAGTAGCAAAATTCTTAAAACCTTCACTTCATCATCTTTATCCATTTCTTTAATTCAAATCAAACCCAATTTACCCCACCACCCCTCCTGCCCCTCTCTATCTCTTCCCCCTTTAACCTAAATATTATTTTGCACCAAAATCAATTGCAATCCACTTATGTATTCTACAGTAAATAAACTTTTTCCTTCCAAACCCAACGTCTACGATAGTTGTCCTCTACAAGTTTACAACAAAGAATCTCCACTAACTATTTCAGGAAAATGAAACATTAAAGATACACCTCTTTTAACTTTTAATAATCTAGACCTCTTTAACTTTCAATAATCTCACCAGAAAATTCACCAAAAAATCACAATCTGGTGATATGAAGTGTTAGATTGCAACTCAATAATGGTTTTATTTTCATCTCTCTTCCTTCATCGGATGTGAAAGTGTTAAAAATTAATTAGAGAAGCACCCAAAAAAGCTACTCACCCTTTCTATCATAACTGGAATTAGAAAGATCAAATTGCTAGACATGAATTTAAGAACACACTTTTTTAGAAAAAATGTAAAAAGAAAAATACAAACAAAAATGCTCAATATAACCAAACACAGTTGACCATTCTGGCAAAACAGAATAAAGATAGTGGGACCCAGTCAAGTCATTGTTTTCTGCTTAGTCCACCCCCTCAGTCATTCTAGCACATCAGGGTCCAGCCATGTACAGGTACTATTGATATTAGATTTCCACAAGTTCCATAAAGTAACAAACATGGATTACACATTTTTTTCTGGATTACCTTAAATAGCCACAAATGGTTATGCATTTCCCAGTAGTGACAAAAATAGTTCTACTTAAAAAGTATCTTTGCATTTTGCAGGTTCATCCTATTTGAAAATAAATATAAAGATACTACTACTATCTTCTAACATTAAAACCTTGAAAGCACAAACAAGAATCTGTACACGAAATACTAATCTAAAACAAAATTTCCACCTCAAGTTTCAATTTTATTCAACAAATAAAAATATTTCATCACGTAAAATCGAGGTACCTTGGCCGAGAGTGAACTTGAATGGCGTCCCTCTATCACGACTGGAGTCAAACTTAGAACCATCCAGCAGGGTTCCAGTATAATGAACTGAAAAATTTCCAACAAAAATCATCATTCACACAATACAATCAAATAATTAGCAAGGTATGAGCAAATTGCTGATTTACCTTCAACTTCGTCGCCATTTTCGGGGGTATCCCAGCCTTCCCCCTCCTTGACAAGCTTCTTCTTCAATCCTTCATTTCCGATCTCCTTTTCCTCCCCAACCTTCATGTAGGAACTGTCTTCCGGCAGATCCATGTCATCCATACCCTCCGGTGGTGGCATCTCAAAATCCTCATCCATCTTTTCTCTAAAACGTGATCAACAAGGACAACAAAATTTCCAATTGAACAGGGGTGGCGCTCAGATCCGCTTCTCAAAAAGTGAGAGAAAATGGAAGGCCCAGAGAGTTCTACAAGGGTTTATTCAGGAGTTATTTGTTTCAACGGTCACTGAACTTTACAAAGTGTCACGTTTCACTAACTGAACTTTAAGTTACATCTCATCACTCACTGAACTTAGTAAAGTTGCACTCCATCCATCACCGGGCTAATTCCGTCAAAATCGGTTGCCTACGTGGATGACGGTTTGTACACGTGGCCGTTAAATTAATCCAGTTGGCCGAGTTAATTGTTTCAACGGTCATTGAACTTTACAAAGTGTCACGTTTCACTAACTGAACTTTAAGTTGCATCACATCACTCACTGAACTTAGTAAAGTTGCACTCCATCCATCACCAGGTTAATTCCGTTAAAATCGATTGCCTACGTAGATGACGGTTTGCACACGTGGCCGTTAAATTAATCCAGCTGGCCATTAATCAGCCATGTCATAAATTCTCAACATCCAAACACGTCTCACCCAATTTGATCTCTGAAATCAGCCTTTTCGACCGTCGCCTCCGTCACAAGTGGAGCTGGAGCCGACATCTTGGATTCGATATCATGGACCATGAATTCGAGTTTCTCATCCCATTGAGGGTTGAGATCCTAAAAAATGGTCTTGGTACGTCTCCGTTGGCTTTCGAAATCCATAATCACATATGCACTAGTCGTGCCTTGGCCGTCTTTAGACATGAGATCAAATTGGGTGAGACGTGTTTGAGTGTTAAGAATTTATGGCATGACTGATTAATGGCCAGTTTGAGTAATTTAATGGCCACATGTGCAAACCGTCATCCACGTAGGCATGGGAGGACCTAGGGGGTCCTAGGGAAATCTAAATTTTAATTTTAATTAAAGTTACCAATTAATTTTAATAACATATTTCATGAAAATTCATAACTGTTTAACTTTTATCAAAATTTACTAAAAAAATGATTTTAATATCCACCAACATAGGCAAAATCGCAATAAATTTGAATTTCGATAACATGCTAGTTTTTAAAATTATTCGACTACGTCAATCGAATCTACAAATTGCTTATGTCATCTCAAAAGTTATTTCGAGAACTACATTATGGGCATATCGAATAGTATAAATAGATATCGAAAATAGTTAAAAATATGTTAAACAAGAGTCTTAAAAAAAGACGTCTAACTAGCTTTTTTTTTAAAAAAAAAAAATCAATTATTTCATTAAAATTTATTATTTTTTCGATACAAATTTCTCAATATAATTTTCATCATTTTATTAGGAAATTTTATATGGATTTTCGAAATTTTACATCTGAAAAAGTCATATCGTATGTAAATTTTTGGATGTAAAATTACATGGGGTATGATTTTTTTGGACGTAAATTTTCAATTGTAAAATTTCTTCAGAGTTCTTTGCAAGTTCGATTGTGCCACTCTAACTTTTAAGATCTGCGTCCGCCCCTGCACATAGGCAACCGGTTTTGACGGAATTAGCCCAGTGATGGATAGAGTGCAACTTTACTAAGTTCAGTGAGTGATGAGATGCAACTTAAAGTTTAGTTAGTGAAACGTGACACTTTGTAAAGTTTAGTGACCATTGAAACAATTAACTCGGCCACTTGGATTAATTTAACGGCCACGTGTGCAAACCGTCATCCACGTAGGCAATCGATTTTGACGGAATTAGTCCGGTGATGGATGGAGTGCAACTTTACTAAATTCAGTGAGTGATGTGATGCAATTTAAAGTTCAGTTAGTGAAACGTGACACTTTGTAAAGTTCAGTGACCATTGAAACAATTAACTCGTTTATTCAGTGTGTGCTTCGTTGAGTGTGACTTGGGGTTTCGAATCGTAATTAATCTCCTTAATCTTTGTTCATTATACCAATTATTTCCTTTTAACTTTTTTTCATTCAATTCTTATCTTTAACCTTCGATTACTCAGTACATTTCGTTCTTAACGATGATTTAAATCAAAATATTTTATTTTCATGTTTTGAAATTTAAAAAAAAATCACACTTTTTATTTATTTATATTTTAAGATATGATGAAAATAAATTGTTTTACACTATTTTAACGAACTTTTGAATATGAAATTATTATCAAATACAAAATATGTTTACTAATGAAAAGTTTGAAAATAAGAATAATATTAAAAATTGTAAAGAACATAGTATTAAGAACCTTGACTGCAATTAAAATGTGATACAAGAAATAAAAAGTGTGGTACGACCTTTCGTTTTATTGAGGTTTTACTTATAACATTACATTTTAGAATAATGCTACATGTACATTATGGTACACATAATGTGGTGCCCTCCTATTGGGGGGAGTGCCTGTGGGCCAGGTGTTCCGGGCGCCACATGTACATTATGGACACCATTATATGTACCATAATGTACATATATCATAACCCTATATTTTAATCCAAAACTCCTTCAAATTATACTACTCAACAATTTACTCCCTTATAATCTGCATATACACATTTTAGAATATTAACAAAAAAATGTTATCTCATGAGGGTTTGCTTTTCACTATTTGAATTTAAAGCAAATTATTTATAAACGATTTAAATTATAAATAAAAATGAAGAGTGGATGAGTGTATAGTACTTATAAATTCCTTAAAATGTGTACGTAAAAATTGATTTGAATAGTTATAAATAATTTATCGAGTCAAACACAAGTTTAGTTTGAATGAACGGTAAGAATTTTATCTTTAATTAAGACTTTTAGTGCGGGTTATACAGATTTTATATTTTTCCTTTTATTCGTGTCATATTATATATATTTTGTGCTGAGTATATTAGTATAGTTGTTTTATCAGCAATCAACGTCTAATGTGACAATGCTATCCAATAAATTAAAATGTATCTCATTTTATAAGAGAATATGACATTTATTCCACTGCAACGTACGGCAACATTAGCAGTGCTTACAAAATATCATATGACCATTTTCAAAATCAGACGCAGAAACTCCTTAACTAAACAAAAATTCAACGTAAGCAAAATGCTGTTCGTTTCAGCGTGAAATGAAAAATAACCGAACAAAATATTGGTCTGTTTAAGACTAGAGAACTCTCAAGAGGCTACCAGGAACTATAGGAAGGGCTCCTAAGTTACAGTTCACTGCCATCTGATTTCCCAATGGATGTTTTCCCATTGACTCCTACCAGCTCTGTGTCAAAGATAAGTGTAGCACCCCCTGAAATGGTGAAAAGAATATACATTATGCTGAGAAGCAAAAGAGGAAGGTGACTGAACTTTTAACATTTTAAATGGTAAAAATTGGGAATATGTTTTAAACAATTTAGCAAAAGTAAAAATGATGGCATGACAGGTAGCGAATTCTAATATTATAGCAGGAAACAGGCTTCAATGTGATTGAGTTACAGCAAATGAATATACAAGCGACTAAACTAACAAAAATCAGCTCATACTATAGCTTCCTTATATTCTATCCAGTATGATACTATAGCAAGGAGCGAAGTGTCAAGAAAAAAATTGAGTTGATTACCGGGGATGGTAGGAGGGGACCCCTGATCCCCATAACCAAGTTTAGAAGGAATTTTCAACTTCCTCTTCTCCCCTAAGCACATTCCTAGGAGCCCTTGGTCCCATCCTGCAACACAACAATTTGATTTAATAAAAGAAACTTTCACAGTGGACGTTGTTTTAGATATTCAAACTGTTACTGTAAGTATAAAAATATCGTAATAACGAAGAGGCAACTTTGTGGTCAAGGCTTGGGCCCTGGAGAATGTTGACTTGATAATAGCAGCCAGGTCCAGACACGCCAACTTCAAATTGGGCTGGGACAGAAATATCCAATGGCAGTACCAAGTACTCGCATATGAGCTGTTTGGCGGCTTTGGCCCATACTTGATAGGCAAAGCAATTCCAGTGACCAACTTGACTTGAAATTTGACAAGATTTAAATGAACACGTGAAGGCTCTCCTCTAGTAGCTTAAGTTTTTAGATAAGATGATTAACACGATATCATAGCCAAGCAAAAGAGATAATTTCACAGACAAGACATTTTTAAAATTTGTGCATGTCAGACCTTTGATCAAATATGAGGTGGGTTGGAGACAAGATTTTAAATGAATACACGAGAGTCCCTCTAATAGCTTAAACTTTTAGATGAGATGTTCAACAACATCCACTTTCCACAGATTTTCCTACATAAAACTAAAGGGCTGAGCTATTCCATGTTTGGTCTGCTGTCCTCACATATGAATTTTTATTATTATTATTTTTTTTGTGTAAAGGCTCAATATGAATTCTATACAGGCATAAATAACGATATATGCTTGAACAGATAAAAAAGGCTAAATGTCAACAATGCAATAAGACTACTATTTTGTCACAAAGGATGTGCTTTTAAACCAAGGACAGCAAGTCCCAATAAAAACATTCCGATCAATTGTGCTTTCTTCAAGTTTTATTTACTCACTAGATAGCATAAAAGTAGGCACTGCTACAACAATAAGAATGACACAAAATGAGTAATGGGTTAACCACCTTTAATCACTTGACCACTACCAAGCTCAAATTCAATTGGATCACCCCTTTCAAAGCTGGAATCAAAAACAGTTCCATCTGTAAGCTTTCCCTGCAGATTGCACTCACGTCAGTGAAGGAAAAGAAATATCATAATTGAAAAGTTCTCCCGTGATATAATACCCAAAGCTCATATGGTGAACTAAAGTCAGTTTAAAAAACCCATATAGGTAAATATCTAATACATAATTCAAAAATAACAGCTAGAGATGATAATCTAATTGTCCATGTCAAAAGAGGAAACCTCTGTGTGTGTGTGTGTGTGTGTGTGTGTGTGTGTTATATGGCTACTTGGTATAATTTCTGCAATCAGCCATTACAAAATTAATTTTGTGTCCTTTCTTGGCCAAGTACACGCACTAGCATTTAACTGTCAGCTCAAGCAAACAAGGGAATGAGCGTTCAATCACTCATGTTCCCAAAAAAAAAAAAAAAGTAAGAATAGTGAAGATAATCCATAACAGCTTGGAATTGATATTCTAATTACTAGAGATAATTTCCTCCAATATAAAGCAAAGAAGAGGAGATAAAGAAGAAAGCGTTATTGATTTATGTTACGATTTTAAGAAAAGGAGCAGTATAAAAGAAGTGTAATTCTACTCACCCTATAGTGTACTTTCACTTTATCGCCCTTGTGAGCCTGAACTTCACAAGTTGCAGGCTTATACTGCAAGACAAAAACAAGATCGTTATATACAAGTGACGAGCAAAGATAGAAAAAGGAAAACAGAAGACAGATTAACATATTCAACAAATATTGAATAATTGATCTTTCATAGTGAAAGATAATATCAAAATTATGTAAATAAAATCACGATTTGTTTAGTGATTCCAGTCTTCTACTCCCTGCAGTGCCTTAAGTAACAGCCCTATAACCCCATTTTCATTTCCAAGAAAGATATACTAGAGATAATCTAAATTCATTATTTTCTTCTTATAAATAGTTGCCATTCATAATTCTGATATGCAAGTTAAAGGGGACATGGAAACTCATGAAATGATATAAATAACCATACAGGCATCACGTTTTCCCAGAAAGCAAAAACACTTTTTTTTAACCTTTATTGAACTTCTCCAAAAGTCATTCTGTTTAATAATTCAGCTCTACGTGATCTTCTCCAGAAATCAAGATTACCTCAGTATCTAATATTGGAATCTCTTTGCCAGTGTTAAAAAATTGAAATCAACAACTAAAAATATACGGCTTTGATGTTTTCAGCTAGTAGATATACACTCAACCGTGTCAACGATCACATAATTAAAGATATTTCAAAATAAAGGGCAAGCTAATCAAATATTGCAAAAGAAAAAAGATCAAAACAATATTGAAACCAAACCTGATTGTGCAAAGGCATTGAATTTAACCCCATTATTTATACATCTATACTTAATTATGACTGGAGGACCATTCTAATTCAAACTAATTGAAAATCAATTACTTACAGAAATCCTAATAAATGTAATTATGCGTTTTAGTAAATCATAAAATAGCAGCCAACAGATTCAGCAGTTCTACGACACTGAGTAATTAGGACTCGTGAAATTACCAATAAACTATATTTCTTCTGCACTAATAATCTCAGCATTTTCGTATAGAAGAACCAAAAAGATCGTACTCTGACAAAACAGATCTCGTAATAATTTACCTTCACACCGATCTGCAGCTCCGTTACATCCCCGGATTTCTTCGCCGCAACTAAACAGAACGAAAATTGAAAAAGCACATCATAACTCCATATTAAAAATTCAGCATTGAGCTGATTCAGCTTAAACAACAATATTTGTAAATTACTCAGATCTCAAAAAATCAATAGAAAATAAGTAATCAACAAGAGAAATTAAATAAATTACAAAGCTAAATTGCATCCAAATTGAGCTTAAATTTAATTTACCTAATGTTATAAATACCAAAAAGAGAAAAACTAGTTTCATCATGAGGAAAAAATAAATAAATTCTGTTTCTCTTTTTGATTGTTTTTCTCTCTATGAATGCCGGCTCTGTATAAATAGCGGATATAGGCATCAACGTAATAAAATGCTAAAACTGCCAATCATAGTTTGCCACGTGGAGAGAGTAACAGGTCACTATTGAATAAACTGACACGGCGTCGTTCCCTCTTTTGGGTCTGTTTGGATACGGGAATATTAACAATAACGAGCTAACTGCGCGCTCCTTCTGTTCCTCCCTCAACTCAAGCATCCACAACACACCCTCCGCCACCATGCAAAATTTTATTCTCTCTCTCTTGTCTTAGAGAGAGAACCAACCACCACCATCCCCTCCACCGCCGGAAAAAAACACCACCGCTCCAATGAACAAAAAGAGATATAAATCCTCCATAATCCTCCTAATCACCACCTTCGTCTACCATGTCTTGGCCGACGATGCCACCATTATGGCCGCTTTAGCTAAATCTCTCTCCCCGTCTCCTCCAGGTTGGTCCGGCTCCAACCCCTGCAAATGGCAAGGCGTCAATTGTGATTCCTCAAGTAAAATCAGCTCAATTAGCCTCCCTTTCAAATCTCTCACAGGACAAATTCCATCAAATTTGAACCAACTTTCCAATCTCAAATCTCTTCATCTTCAAGACAACATCCTTTCGGGCCCTTTACCGTCTTTGTCCAACCTCGCTTCCCTCGAAGACGTCAATCTTGACGGAAATAACTTCAGTTCTGTCCCTCCTGATTTTCTCTCAGGATTAACAAGTTTACAGACATTCAGCATTAATAATAACTCAAATCTCCCTTCCTGGAAAATCCCTAACAACCTCAAGGATTCAACATCCCTTGTTAGTTTTAATGCAGGAAAGGCTAATATTGTAGGTGAAATTCCAGACATTTTTGGATCCTTTCCAAGTTTACAGAATTTGAAGCTTTCATATAATAACCTGACAGGTTCATTGCCTCGTTCATTTTCCAATTCCGGGATTCAGAATCTATGGCTCAACAATCAGGTGCTAGGACTTTCAGGTACTATAGATGTCCTGAGGACGATGTCACAGTTGACAGTGGTTTGGCTTCATGTCAACAAGTTTTCTGGCCCAATTCCCGATCTTGCTGCGTGTACAGAATTGTACGATATTCAGCTTCGCGATAATTTTCTCACTGGTGTGATTACTGATTCTTTTACAAAGCTTCCAAAGCTCAAAACTGTCGCATTGCAGAACAATGTCTTCCAGGGTCCACAACCTGGTTTTTCAAATGGTGTCCAGGTGAGTCTCGGAACTTCTAACAATTTCTGTAATCGTAGTCCAGGTCCATGTGATCCGCAGGTAACTACTTTGCTTGAGGTTGTAGGGGCATTGGATTATCCAATGGCATTGGCACAATCTTGGAAAGGGAATAATCCTTGCCAAAATTGGATACATATTTCCTGTGATGTGAAGGGAAGTGTGGCTGTTATCAATTTTGCTAAGCAGAATTGGGCCGGGACCATATCGCCTGCCATTGCCAATCTCACTGAATTAAAAACTGTATTTTTGAATGATAACAACCTTACCAGTACCATACCAGATAGCTTGACCAGTTTGAAGCAGCTCCAGCTTCTTGATGTCTCTAACAACAATCTTTCGGGAAAAATCCCACAATTTTCTTCGGGCGTTACACTAAAAACAAATGGAAATCCGTACATTGGGATAGATTTGCCCCCTATTTCCCCTCCTAGTGTAGCAAATAATCCATCTGGCGTGAAAAATGGGACTAAATCTTCTGTATCAGCATGGATGATTGTTGTTTCTGTTGTTGCTGCCATTTTAGTGATACTGGCCTTGTGCTTAGCGATTTATAGGTACTACACTAAAAAGCGCAATGCAAAATACAAATGGGTTAATGGCAGTGAACTTGGAAATAGCGAGGAGAATGAGACGAGTGAAAATGTTAATAGCACAGGTACAATCGAGACTCCCATCCGAAGTAACAGTGAAAAGAGTGATTATCATGTGCATGATGGTGGGAATGTGACGATCCCAATTGAAGTTCTTCGAGAAGTTACAAATAGCTTCAGTGAAACCAACATTTTGGGTAGGGGCGGATTTGGAGTTGTATATCGAGGACAACTCCATGATGGGACACAAATAGCAGTTAAAAGGATGGAATCAAGTATTGTAAGCGATAAGGGGATGAACGAATTCAAAGCTGAAATCGAAGTGCTTACAAAGGTAAGACACAGAAATCTAGTCGCGCTTCATGGATTTTGTGACAACGGGAATGAGAGACTTTTGGTCTATGAGCACATGCCACAAGGTTCACTAGGGCAGCATTTGTTCCATTGGGAGGAGTTGGGCCTTACGCCACTAACTTGGAACCAAAGAATGACAATAGCAGTAGATGTTGCCAGAGGAGTCGAATATCTACACAGCTTAGCGCAGCAGAGTTTCATTCATAGAGATTTGAAACCCTCAAACATTCTTCTGGGAGACGACATGAGGGCTAAGGTTTCTGATTTCGGTTTGGTGAGGTGTGCTCCAGACGGAAAGTACTCAGTCGAGACTCGATTAGCCGGTACCTTTGGATATCTTGCACCAGAGTATGCTGGTATGTATCAGTTTATTTTATTGATGTCAAATATTAGAACACGACTTTCAGACAGTAATATGCTCTTCACTCTTAAAACTCTACTCCTAGTACAAATCATGTTTAAGAAATTTTAGGCAGGTTTCTAGTACTAACTAACAAAACCATCATCTTTCCAAACAGCCACAGGAAGAGTGACAACAAAAGTTGATGTCTTTGCCTTTGGGGTGGTTCTGATGGAAATAATCACTGGCCGTAAAGCATTAGAGGACTCATTACCGGATGACCAAATCCATCTAGTGACCTGGTTCCGCAAGCTAATCCAAAACAAAGACAGCGTAAGAGCCTCACTTGACCCGACACTGCAGCCAGACGAAGAAACCTTCTCAAGTATTTGGAAAGTGGCAGAACTGGCCGGATACTGCACAGGCCGGGAAGCACAACAGAGGCCGCACATGAGCCATGTCGTGAATGCCTTGTCTCCACTGGTGGACCACTGGAGACCGACCCTGGAAGAGGAGGAAAGTTTCGGCATTGATCTCCACATGAGCCTCCCACAAGCATTGCAGAGATGGAAAGCTAATGAAGACACTTCTTGTTCTTCCATGTTCACCAGTGATTTCTATAATAGTAGCAATTAAAGATGCATTTGGCTGTCTCTGAAAAGATGTTGCAGATTTCCCTTTTCTTTCCATTCTTTCACCCTATCGCTATTCTTGTAAACACATGTAATTACTGATTTCATTTTTTGTCAGCAATAAAATTAGGAAGAGGTATGTTCGACTATGGACAGTGTCCTAAACACAAAAGAACTTACTTGACATAGAACCACATTTCAGATCTCTATCAAACAATTATTGAAGAAGAAAACCGCCTCTTATGGATCGAACTTGAGATCGCCGTTGAGTAAAAGCATTGAATCCATTTTTCTTCTGTCAGACTCAAAAAGGACTATCATTTTCTTGTGCTTATAAGATATTCTTGTTCACCAAAAGAGAAGATCCCAAAAAAAAGAGCGAGTACCACAGACACGTGATTTTGACATCTTTTGAAAAGAGGGACTAAGCAAAACGACAGAGAGAGAGAGATTTTGCTCTTGAATTATGTTATGACCGGCCTCTGAATTCATCCAGTGTCATTGAATCTACGACTTTCAATATCAATTTCTGTATCACTACATTGATCGACTGCAACACTGTATTTTATTGCAACAACAGTATATTAGAAATTGTGAACAGAAACTGAAATTGAAGAAAATGATGATATTAAAAACAAGGAAGAAAATGATATATTCAACATGATGATTTCATATTGAAGATTGGAATAAAATCCAATTAATTACAATGCATACAAAGTGCTCAAACTATAGACTAAAAAACTAAAAAACTAACAAACTATAGAAGACTCTAGATAAAGATGAGGTGGATATTCTAACACACACCCCTCAAGATGGATTATGGAGATCAACAATAGTCCATCTTGAAGATTAAAGTGTGGGACATGAAAATACAACTTAAAGCAGAAAGAAAAATTCCTGCGCTGTTAGACCCAAAGAGCTCCTGTATTGTGTGCACCAAACCAAACTTTCCAAACTGAGCCTTGTCAATCACACCACGCACAAGTTCATTTTTCTAAATTAACAACTTATGTTCAGCATTCTGAACCGTATTCTTCTTCTTCATTTTTGTAGGTACTATCAGTAAAGTAATCCTTTGGAAGTTTTCCCTGATTTTTAATAGTACAGGGTGCACAATATGATCCTGAATCAAGCCTCTGACAGTATCTCCCCTTGTTGGAATAATGTACTGTTCATTAGCATTTTCAATGTTGTACGCTCCAGCCTGAGAAATTTCATCTCGAGGGAAATGGACATTAATTTCGTCACCATCAAAATCAGCATTTTACGAGCTACCGTTAAGATAGAAATCATGCGAACAGCCCTATGAACTTTAGCCAAATCTCCACCAGGAACAGTAGTAGGTGGCTGGTAGTTGATTCCACATTTGAAGCCATAAACTGGTGGCTCGTGTGCAACATATTGAAGCTGCCCTTTCTCCGTTGAGAAGTTGTACTGGTGAAGAGAAAATTCCAGAACAAGGCTGGATCTGAAGCCAAAGTTATCTTCATATTTGGCATAGGTTAGTGACCATGAATTATCATCCATAAAAGGAGAAAAAATAGACAATGGAATCGAAATAAATTCCATGAAAACGTCTCTAGCACAAAGCTAGAGAGAATTGAAGAAAACCTTTCTTGGTAATTGATCTGCTCCATGAGGCAGGAAATGATTTGGATCCATCATCAATGGCGGAATAACTCATTGATGAGAAAGAATTGAACGAGATCCATAAATGGACAACATCAATAGATGAATTTGACACCTGAAAATATGGATGAATACGAACACGCAATTCATCCAGCAAGTTCTTTGAAAGTTTGCTGGTAGTACTTTCGGCTACCCTCAAATCTCAATCCTCAAAATAAGAAAAAATCTGTTCCGACATTTCATCGAGCATATAGTGAGCCAAGCTACTATCATGTTTTGTTTAACAAATTGAAGTCTCCTGCAACAACCAGTCACCCACATCCAGATCCATACACTGCACTCTATCATTTCGTTCTTCATCAGCTCAAAATCCACAAATAATTACCCAGGCCATGCAAAGTTTAACCTGTGCGATTGATTGTAAAGATAGGACAATTAACGCAGTAGCCGGCGTAGAATATTCCATCCAGATCCAAATGAAATTCCGGGGACGTAAATTGAAGTGCCGATAAATTGGAAATGGACTGAACTAGGATTCCTCGGAAATGAGTTTGAGCTAATCGAACAAGAGTGGAAGTTCGATTTTCTAGTAGCATCGGGACGGGTCAAGCCGTAGCGATTGCGGTGGACATACTCTTGAAACTTGCTACGCGCGAAGTTTCCGATTAAAGGATTGGATAATTATGGAGATTGCTTCTTTCGCTTTCTAGAATAGAGATTTACAGATGATGATTCCATAGTTTTTTTTTTTTTTTGCTCAGATACCATATTAGAAATTGTGAGCAGAAACTGAAATTGAAGAAAATGATGATATTAAAAACAAGGAAGAAAATGATAGATTCAACATGATGATTTCATATTAAAGATTGGAATAAAATCCAATTAATTACAATGCATACAAAGTGCTCAATTTATAGACTAAAAAACTAACAAACTAACAAACTATAGAAGACTCTAGAATAACGATGAGGTGGATATTCTAACACAGTACCATGGAAAAGAACCCGTTTGAGCTGTACTTGCAATTTGTTTGTCCTACAAAGACAATAAGATTTATGCATATATGGAACTCAACAAACAAGGAATTGGGTTGGAGAAGGAAGAAATGTTTACAGGTTTATGCGTAGAACACCCCGCATCACATGAACACAACAAACCGTATTAGTGGAAATTACAAGACATGTCCTTTGTACAACCAAAAGAAAAAAAGGAAAAGGCCCCCATTTAGTCCAATAAGACGTCGAAACGATGTTGTATACGACTTTGTATACAACAAAGTTGTATATAAAATGGAAAAACTGGTTCTTATAGAAAAGCAAGGATTATGAATCAGGAAAACAATTTTACAGATGTTCAGAACAAAAAGAACTAGATTTCTAACTTTAAAGAGATTCAGAACTCCCTGCAGTCATTTATTTATTTCGCATAAATCAAGAATTCTATTATTAAGTACACAAAAACTTACAACCCCTGCAAGAACAAACATAAAATCTACAGAAATATTATCTAGTAAAAGCTATCCCACTCCGCATCCAGCATCTTAGACACGGTTGTAAGTGGCACAGCTTTTGCCCTCATTCGCATAGCTTCAGAGATAACCTGTCGATTCCATCCTTCTTTCTTCCAGTACGCCACTTGAGCTATCCAAATAAGACAAACAGGAAGCTCAGCGGGGACTGCCACCTCACAAAGTCAATCAGCTTAAGATGCATTCTTGTTGCAACAAAACCTGAACAGCCTAACCAAAAATCTTCGCACGACAGTTGGAAATTAGTTGAGAAGATTAAGCACTTCTACTCTCTACTTAGAAAATGTAGTCCATTCAACAAAGTATTGTAAGTCTTCTCATTCATTAAACCATCTCTTTTTCTGAATCCTTCAAGTAGCTCAAACGCATCGTTCCCCCTCCCATCCTTGCACATCTCTTCCAAGAGAGTCTTATATGTCAACAGATCAGGTGACATGGAGTTGCCCAATGCATCAAATGCAACCTCAATTGCATCCTCAAACCTACGTTCCATTGCCAGACTACAGATTAATATCATACAAGTACTACCCTTCGGCACCAGCCCTTTCATTCTCATCTCCTTATAGAACCCCAAACCCTGATTCACCCTCCCCTTCTCACACAACCCTTTTGCCATATAACTATATGTAAAAGCATTCGGCTCACATCCATACAAACCCATTTCACGAAAGACCCGAATCGCCTCGTCCACTTCAAGACATGTCGAATAGGCCTTAATAATCATATTCAACACGAATGTGTCTGGAATAACCCCAGATGCCTTCATTTGCCTGGCTAACAACCTAACCGCATGTAAATACACATAACTCACATTCAGCTTATTGAATTTTCCCAAAAGGGTATTGAACAACAAAGTATAAGTCTCTAGATCCGGCTTAGCATCATCAGATTTCTGCATTTTCTTATAAATATCAAAAGCCCGATTAAACAATAGTTTACGACGACCACAACAGAATTTGATCATGGTGTTAAACAAGGGAAGGCTTGACGGGCACGCGCCGGCGAGAACTTCTTCCATTAAAGTCTCGGCGACGCGGTATCTCTTACCGGAGATGGAAATTTCAATCATTGTAAGATAAGTGAGGTGGGTGTGCTTGTAATGACGTTGCTGAGCTGTCCATCGGAAAATGTCCAGAGCGAGGTCCGGGTCGGACTGGGCCCGGAGGGCTTGGTCTACGTCCGATGGAGTGAATCCGCATTTGAGGTTTTGGAGCCATGACTCGAATTGTTTTTCCAGTGGGGTTCGAGTTCGCGGTTTGGGGATTGGGTAATTTGGGGCTGGGCTTTTGTGGGATTCCGATTGGGGTGGAGTAGGTGGCGGCGGTATCGAGTGATCAAAAGAACTAGTGGTGGAGAGGGAACGGCTGGAGAGGGGGAGGAGGGAAGCTCGGAGAGTACGAGGTAGAACAAACAGTGTCATGGCAGGTGGCGAACGTCGGCGGTTTGGGTTCAGTTTTCGTCCTGTCGTGTTTTCTGTGTGCTGGTTAGTTTGTGTTCTTCAATTTCGGGATATAACTTGGGCCGACTTTGGGGTATGATTACTTGTATTGGGCTGAGCATAGCATATTGGACCGGAAAGGATAATAACAGGCAACTTACAAAAAAAGTCCCCTAAACTTAAGGTCCTTTGAAAAATCGTATGAAAAGTGTTTTAGAAGTGAAAAAAAAAAATGTAAAATTAAGTGTTAGTTTTGTTATTAAAAAGTGACACGATGTCACTTCTAAAAGTTAAGTATCATTTTTTTATTTACATACAATGTTACTTTTATTCAAAAATGATGTTCGTTGCTCAAACAAAGTGACAATTTTTTTTATAAAAAAATAGTGACAAACAATAAAAGAATGATAGAAATTCAAAAAAAAAGTGACAAAAATTCAAAAAAGTGAAACATTCAAAAAAGTGATAAAAAATTTTTAAAAAAAGAAGTTACAAAACACTAATTAAAATATTGGAATCATTTCAATAAAGTTACAGAACTTTTCATTTAAGTACGTTATCATCTCGTGCAGGGAATATAACTTGACTTTTCTTTTAATCCAACATTGTTGACGGATTATTAAATCTCAGTCCTACAACAAAAAAAAAGTGACAATAAAAAAAGTGGTAATTGTATAAAATCAGGCATTAAGTTTAACATTTTTAAAAATCAGGTTTTGTCTTTATTTAATTAAAAATCAGGTTTTCATTTCACAATTAATAATAATAATAATTTAATTTATCTATATACCCAGAACCCGCCCACTTCCTACCCCCACAAACCCTAAATCAACCCTCACCATTTCTCTCTACTCTCCCTCCATTCCCTCCACCGCCCCCCGCCCCCGCCCCCCCCTCCCCCTCCCCCGGCCGGCGCTCCCCCTCCCCCACAAGAGTCGCAGCGGCGTCACGACGGCGGCTGTTCTCATTCTCCGGCGTCGCCCTTTGTACAAGGCCGCGCGACGCTGCTGCCAGTCGCTTCTTAACTTCCTCTTTCAACTCCAACTCCACCACAAAAATGTAAAAATGGCAGATCTGAAGCAATATCTTGCAGGTTACCCTTTTCCTTTCTTATTTTATTTGGCGATAATGGTGCAGCGATTTGGTTTCAGTTTGTGGCGGATCAGTTCCAGGTTTGGGTGAGCTGTTGCAGGTAGGTTTTGTGGCGATCTGAGTTGTTGCAGGTGGCCGGGCTGTGGCGAACGTCGACGGTTTGGTTTCAGTTGGTGGAGGATCGTAGGCATTGCGGGTTTGGGTGAGTCAAATTTGTTGCGAGTGGGTTTTGTGGCGAATCTGTAGTGTTTTATGTGGCCGGTTAGTTTGTGATCGTATGGTGGTGATAAACTTTATATGGATTTGTGGTAGCGGTCTGTGTGGTGGTGGTCGTCGTCATTTTTTGTTATTGTTGTGACTAATGAAGCTAAGTGTAACCTTAATAAGATATCCGTGACCTAGGAATCGGAGCAATTATCTGAATTAAGCTAACTGTGACCTTAATACTACTCCGAATTAAGCTAATCGTGACCTTAATAAGATATCTGTGACCTCGGAATCGGAGCAATTATTTGAATTAAGTTAACTGTGACCTTTAATAAGATATCTGTGACCTTTACATCGTGGTTCGTTTTGGTGTCTGTGACCTTACTATTGAACTGTGATTTTAAAATTGATAATTTGTAACTTAAAAAAGAATCTGTGACCAATATAAACAAATTTTATCTCCAATTGTAAAAAAAAAAAAAAAAAAAATTATCCTTTTAATTGACAATTTTCATGTAAAACAAAGTCAACGAACGTAAAAAAATTTCCAATTTTTTTTTTAAGTAATTCAAACAAATTATATCCTCAATTGTAAGAAATTATATCCCTTTAATTGACAATTTTCATGAAAAACAAAGTCGAACGAATACCAAAAGATAGAAATTTTCAACATTTTCCAGTGAAAAATTATACCAATCAAACATAATTAATGGACAATTTCCAGTAAAACAAATTCTAGACAATTCAATTCCCTGCAATTCGTTTTCTTTTCACCCAAATTCCATCTTTGAATGAAATGGAACCTAACAAAAGTGACAAAACACTAATTAAAACCTATATTTATCGCTCAAAAAAGTGATTGAAATTTAAAGAAAGTAACAAACAATAAAACAGAGAGAAAAATTTCAAAACAGTAAGAAAAATTTCAAAACAGTGACAAAAATTTCAATAAAAGCAAAGGTAAAATCCATTTCCCTTGTTCTTTTCCCATGAATTTCTCTAATTTTTAGTGATTTAGCTCCTATTAACCTCTACTTGCAATTGATTCATATTGTTTTTTCTGTCTAATTCTAACACTCTAATGTTATTTCTTGATTGCTCTCTCACATGTATGCTTTTGGGGATTTAGTCAATGATTGAGCTAAGTCGAACTTAGAATGACGAGGTCAGAGATGGAACAACATTCGTTATCGTTCTTGGTAAAGATTGAGCCTACTTTTATTCACTTTGCATGGTCCGCGTGTGATGTATGTAGGGGATCTACAAATTTAGTTGAATGACCCGCAATTTTGATGCCTTCTACAAATTCAGAACTCCTACGAGAAGTGCTTGAATTTCTTGCTCCAGGCCACTTAAATAAATTTTCATCAGTCTTATTGACTTGAGGACTGCCATGTGTAGAGTCTCTTCTTACTTGGCTTATCAAGTTGATTCTAATCAATTCTATCATTGTGGTCTGACTTGTTACGATTTTCTGACTTTTCTCCATAGGCCCTCTTTCGTTTTCTCCCAACATTTTTACTGAAGAAAAATGCTGCAAGTACAGGGAATAACTCACAGATTTTTAAAAGGAATTCGAATGGTAGCATCGTGTCCGTCTATGTGTTGTTTGTTAAGGGATATAATCCCACATCGAATAAAGATGTTGACACAGACCAATTAATAAAGATTTTGGGCTACTTCTCTTAATAAGGTTGACCTTTTAAGATGGACCCTCAAATCTTAATATGGTATCAGAGACCATTATGCTCCACGAGCGATTCGATCCCGGTAAGACTTCAAAAAGTGAGCACGTGGATTTCAAGATTGGTCTGCTCAAATGAGCCACCATCTTGCGGGGGCGTGTTAAGGGATATAATCCCACATCGAATAAAGATGTACTTATAGCAAGATTCTTTACTGAAAGCACATGTTGCAATAAAAGTTTTGTTAGAATCTATTTTATTCGTGCATGTTAGAAATGAATGTCACTGTTCAATTGCAAATAGTAACTTCGTTGAACATAATTTCAAATTCAGTTTTTTTCTGATTTAAGGGGACTTATTGACGTGAAATTCTCGAAAAGCTCTGAAGCATTGAAATTATTTGAGAACTATTTTGAAACGAAAAAGCAAATAAAGGTGAAAAAGTCGAAGAAGGAAAGAATGTAGGAAGATATGCAGAGGGAACGGCATTGTTGGCACATGCAAAGTTCAACTACAAAATAAAGCAGCAAAAACTTGTCAAGTTACTTTGTCAAAGATCACCGTTCACCGTGAACTTCTTTTAGAAATGTGGATTATCTTGCAACTTGTGGATAAATAATGTCATAATTGCAACAATAGGTTGTGGGAATGTGAAAACTAAGCAAGTGGTAAATTAAGTAGTTGCAAAAGATATGCAACTTGTAGTTTGACAAAGAAATGATTCCTCGATCGGGCGCAATGGAAAATTAGGAATTGTGTGGTGATTCGATGTAGACCATAAGGGCTCTGTTGAAACTCCTAGTGGCCTCGAGATACTCTTACAATCAGGGCGGGCCCAGGCGGTCCTCAAGGGGCACGTTAACCCCCCTAACTTTTGGGAATTTTTTTTTATGAAGTCACGTTTGATATCGATTGAAATCTATATCAAAGTTAACAATTAATTTTAATAATATATTTCATGGAATCCATTATTTGTTTAAATTTCATCAAAATTTAGTAAAAAATTAATTTTAATCTCCACCAAATAGAGGCAAAATCACAATAAATTTGAATTTCGATATCATGCTAATTTTAAAAATTCTCCAACGGTAGTACGCTAATCGAATCTACAAATTACTTATGTCATCTCAAAACTTATTCCGAGAACTATATTATGAGCATATCAAATAGTCCAAACATATATCAAAAATAGTTAAAAATATATTAAACGTGAGTTTTAAAGAAAGACGTCTAACTCGCATTTTTTAAAAAAAAAAATTCAATTATTCCATTAAAATTTATTGTTTTTGCAATACAAATTTTTCAATGTAATTTTCATCATTTTATTAGGAAATTTTATATGGAATATGACATCAAAAATTTTCTAAATTTTACATCCGAAAAAGTCATATCCCATGTAAATTTTCGGATGCAAAATTATATGGGGTATGATTTTTTTGAATGTAAATTTTCGATTGTAAAATTTTCCTCAACTTTTTTACAAGTTCGATCGTGCTCCCTAACTTTAGACTTATGCGTTCGTCCCTGCTTACAACGAAACCGATGGAAAAATTGAGATATTTTGCTAATTTCCATCAGTCCAGTCTTAATCATTCCTATGTAGACAGATATTAATATCTTGTTAACATCTTTTTCTTTATGTAACAAAATATAAATGCATTAAGACTGTTCTTTTCAATGACCGTATGATGATCAACTTTTTTTAGGAACTGAAACTAGCTAACAGTTTCCATCTTGAGTTATATTCCTCATGAACTATTATTTTGGAAATTGATATAATTTTTAAGAGTTATGCTACAAGTACCTAATTTTTTACCCCAGACGCCCCCAATAGGGGACCGCCACTTGTCAATTCGGTAAAATATTAGGTAAAAAATTATGTACAAATAGAATTTTCCAACTTTTAAAGCATGTCTAGCTTGTAGGAATGGATATGACTCGACAGTATATTGAATCACATTTTAGCTTCATTTCCATTCTCACTACCATATTTAATGGTGTTCGATTCATCTTACCAAAGAGACCGTGGTATTTGTCTGTTGCCGTAAGTTATTTCATATGAATAACGGATTAATCTTTCTCTTACAAAGTTAGTTTTACAATCAAATATGCAGTTTTTTAATTTTGAAAACTTAATAAGTTGTTGTATGTTCTTCTATCTAGATGACACTAGGATTCATTCAAAAGTTAGAGTAAAGCCAAATGTAAAGAATGGTGTTTCACAGAAGTTTTACCAATGAATAATGCTACTTACAGTTGCTCACTGCAGCAGTCGTCCTATGTGGTACACACATGTCAAGTGTGTATTTGATGCATTAAATGTAGTCAAAAACTACCACATTAATGCATCAAATAATTACATGCCATGTGTGTGCCACATAGAGCGACTTCAAGTAGCATTACTCTTTACCAATACACACAAGGGTGGAGCCCAATGTAATAAAAAATGAAAAAAAAAACCACACCCCCTCGCATTTGTGAGTATCTATGAACCAATCACCCCACCCCCCTGTGAACCTTCTTCTGGTAGCTAAGCATGGTTCCAAAAGTTACCAAGGACACTGTTAAGATTTGTCATTAATATTGATGGATATGTTATTCCTATGCTGACGAGTTTGGGAAACATGTCTATTCTATTTAGTTGTTACTTCTTTATATGTGCTGAAATCAAAATCATCATTTATCTTTTAATTTGGTGCTTCTCGCTATATGTTGCTGCCTTTTGGACAACTTTGTTATTGAATTTAATATTCATGTCACTCATCTGAAGGAGTTAGAACAATTCCATGAAGTCATTATTGCGTCCACCATATTTGGTAAAAATGGACTTCTACAACATGCTGACATTTTTCCTTAACACTCAACTCGCTAACGTTACCTTAAAAAAATCACTTTCCATGCATTGCACGGGGTATGTAACTAGTATGGTTAAAAAGTTATGGATCGCATGAAATGTGTGATTAAAATTAATTGTTTACTTTAATTTAAATTTTAATCTTTTTTTTTTTAGTTGAACCAAACGAGTATTTATTTGCCCATAGATTTTGATTAAAATTGATGAAATATGTTGTTGAAAAGTTGTGAATTTCATGAAATATAAGGTTAAAATAAATTATTAATTTTGACTCCAATTTTTTTTTTTTTTAACTGAACCAAAAAGGAATATTTAGCATATGAGAATGAAGTAGATTTTTTTATTTCTAAATTTCAAAGTTTAATTTTCTAGAAATGGGACTTGTAACTTTGAATTAAATTGATGGAACTTTGGACTTTTTAACATTTTCGAATCAAATATTTAATCGTGCTTGATCACAATTATATAGTCGATGTACCAAATATGTCTGAAGGGTTAATGCAAAGGGCATTTTCACATTCTTGATTAGATATGGTTGGGCACAATTAATTGGTTAAAGAATGTTATAAAATTGGAAAAATTGTATTTTCTTCAAAACTCTCTTTTGGAGTATTCTTTTGCGGATTGCTACATCAAGTAGTTTCATAAGATATTAAATTTTATAATCATAACTTTAGACTAGATATCGTGATTGCATTTGTCCAAGCGATTGTGTTACATTCATAATGATTTACATAGATATGATCTGGTGAAATATGATCGGGTCAGAATTTCTTCAACTGAAAAAAAAATAAAAATTATCCACTCTTTTTTTTTTGACATCTCATCTATATATAAACAATTATGTAACTTCATTATGTACAAGTATTATTATTCTTGTCCATCGTCGAAAATACGCGCACAAGTAACCAACAAACTAAATATTCAAACGTCCCTATTCCATGCTTCACTGATACCTTGAATTAAACATTGGGTAATTATATTGCCACTACAATTTTTATTTGGTTCAACACATTATATACAAACTTATTGTACAAATATAACCCTAGTCTAATTGGGGGAAAAAAAAAACCACATTCATTTTCTTTTCCATTATTACCCTCGATTCTCTCACTCACCCTCACCCTCACCCTCACCGCCACACCCACCAAAACTCCTCTTCACCATGGTACTATAAACCTTGTGCATTGATAAGGTAGAAACCCCAAAAGGCCGCTTCGGCTTTCTATCATAGAGATATGAGTGTGCCCCTGCTCCTCGCTTTTTCCCCAAATGCTTCTTGTCATTGTTTTTCTAGGTGACTTTCATTCTAAGTCAAAGCCTCCATTGCAAGCGAATTTGATTGAACCATGGTTGGCTAACAAGGGATATTGGGACGAACTCCATGGTCTCGAGACGAGACTCAATCCAATTCAAAAGGCTCCTAACTCGATCTAGATTAGAGAACAAGCGCTTTTTGAACTCTTTTCTTTTCTCTTCTAGAAAACTCATTCAGATTGTACATCATATGAATAATGTTTCTTATACAATGTTGGGTAACAACTTCTCATAAGGGAGGTGATGCCCACTATTATTTTAATCGCGGGGCCCACCTCCCTTGTGAGATGTTGTAACCCAATATTGTAACCCATGTGTTGTACAAGTAGCATTGTTCTACATCATATACTCGTCATGGACAAAAAATAGGCTTAAACCTGTACGCTGACTGTTCATCACATGTGATGAACAACCAGCGTACAGTATTGGAATTTCTCACAATGATGTTCCTAAATTATCAATGTTCATACGGCTCCTTCACAATACAAACGTCACTCCAAATAATATAAATTATGTTCAGAATTCAAGCCTTGGGAATACCAGCAAAATCAACAATGGTTGTGGTGGAACAATTAAAAAATATTTAAAAGTATGGTTTTTTTATGTAATATTACCTCCGATCATATTAGTAAATAGAAAAAAATACTTGAAAATGTGGTCAATCAAATAAAAATTGTGGCGGCATAGGGACGGATCTAGGTCCGGATTACAAACTGAGCTAATACGTAAAAAAATACAATTACACAAGAAATTTTTTTCTACTGAAAAAAATTCAATAGCCTGTGGCTGGCTGTCAACCCCTTGGGTGGTCCCACCCTCGATCCGTCCCTGACGACAATATAGTATGGTCCCCCGATCCGTCCTTGGGCGGCAATATAATTATCCTTAAACATTATATAGCTAGCAAGAAGTTTATCCATTATAGAATCCTTGTTCAAATCTTATCATAGAAAATTGAAATAATTGATAAGATATGGCCACTTATTCAAATGCTAGATCTTTAGACTTCTTTTATCTCCACTTGTTCGAACCATGCTTGATTAGTCACAATCATGTTACCATTTATTACTTTATTAACCATTATACTTTAATATTAAATTCCAATACGAACCTCAATAATTGTGTAGATCAAACCCTTACTTTGTCTTTTTCACAGGTGGTAAGTTTTGATTAAGACAATTATTGACGATTAGGTTGGTGGGTTGAATATTAAATGATTTTATCCTTGATTCTTATGTTGTTGCACTTATTTTTAGAATAATGTTATTGATAGTCGCTCATTGCGATATTCGTCCTACTTGGAACACACATAGCAAGTAGGATTCTATGTCATTACATGCTGCTACACACGTAAAGCTGATCGCTCCAACGAAATATTAATAACATTATTCTTATTCTTATCTGGAGGAATCTAAATAATTGCAAGTTGAATGGAATAAGAATATTATTATTTATTTTAAACTTTTAAGTACATTTATTTAAATGAATTTTTTAGCCAAACATGGTTCAATTGGATAGAACGCCACTCTACTTTGTCCCCACATGTCGCCACCATAATTACCACAGCCCACCGTTTCCGCAAGTTCACTTTTCCATATCATCATCTTATCCTCTTTGCCCTATATAAATTTCTATTTGTTCGTCAAATTTCCTTTAGAGCTGGCCCTTTTTCAGAACCCAGAAAAGCCCCGTAAACTCTTCAGAATTAAAACTGTAGGGAAAGATTTTACACGGTGTTGAATGGACTGTTGCCTTTCTTACAGCAAACCCAGATTCTCTTTTCCAGCCCTGCCGTCGATTCACAGTCGTCCAATCAATTTGGGAACTGACCGGAGGCAGTTGGTTGCGGTTGCTTGTAGATACAATAGTAGTAGCAGCAAGTGTGAGTTTGGCGGTTTGAACACGCCGCTCGAGCCGAAGACAGCGGCTGGGAGGTTCTTGAGTGGCGTATTGCTGAATGATCGGGAGTACTTTCACGTTGCTGTTAGGAATCAGTTGAAACAGCTGGTGGCTGACAGGGATGAAGCCGTGGCTCGTGCAGAGTTCAGCTTGGGCTCTGATGTTGCTTCCCTCCATAGGTTGGTGTTCAATTATGTTCTTTTATCTTTTCTTCTTTGCTTATGGTAATTATTTGCGTTAAGTTTTAGACGGTTTTCAGGGTGTTTTTGAACTAGGCTTTCACATTGATATGGAAAATACGGATTCCTTGGTTAAATTGAGTTGAACAGTAAATTAAATATGTACATCAATAATTAAAACAAATACTATATAAATAACTAAACATTGATGTTTTGTTAACATAGCATGATATTTGATATATGTTAGACTTGAGTTTTAACATTGTTTTTTCTATTTAAAAAAGAAAAAGCCAACCAATAAACCCGGTGCAAGGTTAACCAGTTTCCGATTTGCCTAGTTATATACTGGTTTTATCTCGATAGTTTTGGTATATATCTGAACCGATATCGTGCCGGTTCTCAGTTTCTTTGCTTGAATCCACCTATTGCATCCGGTTTTTTTAACTTCGATTTCAATTTTGAGTGGCCTTGTTCAAATTTTCTGAATAGCTCTGTTGCTGTTAGAGTTGCGCCAAAAGAATGTCATTACTAAATTATGGTTAATGCTGACATCGTATTTATATTAATCCCAATTGAAGACTCCATTGTATACTGTTCATTTTCGTCGTAAATGTGATGTCAATTAGCAAAGAACATTAACATCTTGCCTACTTTCTTGTTAATTATATTCTCTTATACGTTAATGGATTCAAGCAGGGGCAGAGCCAGCCCATCAAAGTAGGGGGGTCCGAGAGTTGAAGGGGTGGGGCGTTCGGGGGTTCGCCCGAATTTTTTTTTTTGAAACATTTTCTATTAAAATGAGGGAAGTTGGTACTTTGTGATGGAGAAAGGAAACAAACGAACAAAAATTAATGTACATTATTAACAAAAAAATCAAGAAACTTATAAATTATCAGAAGCTACATACTCGAATTTGAGCTCAAGCTTATGTAGATCGGATCTTCCTCAGTAGCTTTGAACTCATCAAGCTTGCGCTTAAACGATAAGACGACATGTAAACTCAATAAAATACCAAATTAAAACATGTAGAAGACCCAATTTAATTTTCGTGGTCAAAATTCTACATTAATGGTACTTGTATATTACGATACAAATTATTATCATGGACGAATACACGAAGATCAGTGCAAGAACGTAAATACTGAAATTAAAATATGAAATATTTTCAAGTGAAGCAATCATATTACTCAACTTCATACAACATAATGTATAATAAATAATGGAGTTCAAAAAGCTATTGAAGCAATTTTAGACTAAACTAAAATATGCCTTATCAAATAAAATATATCCTTGTTCTAATTAAACTATTTATACTCAAAAAAAATTTAAAAAAAAAAATTTGTCAAAAATTGAGGGGGGGGGGTCCATCTTCCGTCAGGCTTCCTAATGTATGTGCCAAAGTACTGCTATATATACTAAAAGTAGTTCTCCAGGACACCCCCCCCCCCCCCCACCTCCGCCCCTGGATTCAAGTATACATGAATGTCAAAATCAGGAGACACTGGACTCTTCTTCATTTGACTGTATTACCTTGCCGTTGCACCAAATCTTTATTTCCAGGAAGGTTTTATTTTAGCATAACATATCGCCGATTGTAGTTTAAGCTTTTGCAGTTATGAGATGAAGAAATAACCTTTGTACGGATTATGGTGATAGTTATATTAAATAAGCAGTTAACCCTGTCATTACTTGCTTGTATCTGAATCTTTGCTTGACATCATTTTGCGCCATTGTGAAGATTTTAGTGATTAGCTTGTATATTTTTACAAATTCCATGGTACATTTTTGGAAAAGCGCAGAACTCGTTGATAATGGCATGGACCGGAGAAGGTGTACTAGTGCATCGATTTCCTTGAGGATGTAACGGCATGGAGGATGGTGTACTAGTACTGCCACCGGACATTTTGTGGCCTTCATGAAGAAATTTGTCCATGCTTGATTTCATCTTTGTTCTGGTACATGAGATTCAGGGAACAGTTGTCATTTGTTGCTCCAAGGTGGGACGTACTCTGTTGATCGAGAAAATATAACCACCACGGGGACGCCATTGATGATTTTATCATTACTGCATTTTCGAGGAGGCAAGTTTGAGGAAGTAGAAACTTAGGCATTTCGTAGATGATTGCTTCGATGAAATAATTGAAATGTAGGCCAAACAAATGCAATACCTGTGGTAATGCCAGTTAATAATATAAAATCTTCGACTTTCTTGTATTTTTTCTGACTTCGCGAATGAATGAATGGCAGGAGGATTGCTGAACTGAAAAAGCATGAATGCCAGACCGGAGTAGAAGATGCGATTTATATGTTAATATTTTACAAATTTACGGAGATCGGAGTTCACTTGGTCCCTAGACTTTCCAAATGTATCTACAATGGCAGACTCGAAATCTATCCTTCAAAGGAATGGGAACTCAAGTCAATTCACAACTTTGATGTTTTGGAGATGGTTAAGGAACATATTGCTGCTGTTGTCGGCAAGAAAGCAAACTCCAATGTTACTGACAGTTGGGCCACAACTGAGATCCCGAGGCTTCGTCTCTGCAGACTGTATGCTGCTTCCATCTTTTATGGATACTTCTTAAAGTCCGCCTCGTTGAGGTACCATCTGGAACATGGTCTAGATCTGACAAACCCAGATTTTGGTACTGAATCTACCGATGCTTATTGCCAGTTTCCACTCTCGGAGATGTTGTCTTTAGGATCGAAGAACGTTGCATTCGGTCGCATTAGCAGCCCAAGGTCTACATCTATTGGTCAAGTGTCATGTAGTCTAGGCAAGCAACACGAGAAATTGATGTGTTATGTGATGGGATTTGACCCGGAAACACTGCAGATGTGCGCGAAACCAAAGTCTAAGGAGGCTGTGAATCTGATAGAGAGACATAGTTTTGCTCTCTTTGGAGATGAGAATACAGGTTTGCTCGATACCGATGATTTAATTTCCACGTCTTATGCAAGTCTCAAGAGATTTGTGCTGGAGGCCGTTGCTTTTGGTTCATTCTTATGGGACGCAGAAGAATGCGTGAATGCTGTATATAAACTTGAGGAAAACTGAATAGGCCAGAAACGAAGTTCGAGGCTTGCTAGCTCATGAAGCGCGTTTGTATATATTGGTTTTCTTCTTTCGACACGAGGATTCGCTCCTTGCAAATAGAGAGATGTACAGTATTTTGTCCTTTCAGCGTGGACGAGAGAATAATGTATAGATGTTATTTGCATTTCAGGAACTGTAATGGATTTTGATATGTTTTTAACTTTTAAAGCACTATGCTACACACAGAATATTATTTAATAGTGTCCATAATGTTATGGGCTATGTACCCATAGCATAACCCTTATTTATTTGTGATTTAATTGATAATAGTACAATCAATACATTAAAGATACGTAGTTACCTTGTATCATACTAGTAAGTCGAAAGTAAATACACGATCTAGATACTTTCATAGAGCCCTGCAGGAAGTCGAGGGGTGAGAAGAACATCGAGGGGTTTCACCTTGGGCAAAGCTATGCCTGGACCTTCACACATGTCTACAGGCATATTCATTGGTGCCGATACACAAAATCCTTGAAGCAAACGAGCAAGCACAAAATGAACTACTTGCGTACCGAAGTTTACAGCTGGGCACATTCTTCGACCTGAACTGAATGGAATGTACTCATAATTCTGTCCCGAAAAACCCACTTTGCTATGTTCCTCAAGAAATCTTTCGGGTCGAAACTCATTGGGATTAGACCACACCTTTGGATCCCTATGTAGCTTCCACAAGTTGACAACCAGTCGAGTACCCTTCGGGACATAATAGTTGCCAACATAACAGTCTTCCATGGCCTCACGAGGCCCAGAAAGTGGACCTGGTGGGTACAAACGTAGGGTTTCCTTCACAATAGCCTGTAAATAATTTAACTTCTTGATATCTGTTTCTTCAACTAATCTGTGTCTTCCTACATGGATATCCAATTCCTTCTGAGCAATTTCTATAGCTTGTGGGTTGTTTAGTAACAAAGAGAGTGCCCATATTAGCGTCTCGGCTATGCTTTCTGTGCCAGTCAAAGTAAGAATCTGAACAAAGTTTAACACATTTATTAACGTAAGAATAGTTAGGCAACTCGATAATAAATACTGATCGACTGTCTAATAAAAAAAGGAAGTGCTTACTAGTATCGTTGCCTTGATGACAGTGTCACGGTTGCAACCCGATTCCATATCAGTCTCATGGAAAGTGGATAGCATTACATCCATGAAATCAGTTTCGCCTTCATTGTTGCGTTCCTTCCTGTTTTGCACATGTTCTTTCAACCAATTCTCGAGCACTTCGTCGATGTATTTGGCTGCCGTTTTCATAGCTTTCAAATACCCTCCAATATCCATCCATTCAAGCGACGGAATTGCATCAGACACAACAAAAACGCCACTAAGGTACAATTCTTTCTTTATAGCTTCTTTGAATAGCCATTCTTCACCACCAATCTTGCTATTCGAAAATCGCTTTCCAACTAGCATTCTTATGGTTATGTTAAATGTTAAGTCTTCGAACCATTTGCTTAGAGTTATCTTGGAAAACTCACCGTTCTTTTCACATCGTAGATACAAATCTTTTATAGAGTGATTTACTTCAGACACTCGAATATGACTAAACTTCTCAAGTCGTTGGCTACTTAGAAGTTCTACAGTGACCATTTTCCTAAGATAACGCCAATAAGTTCCATAAGGTGCTAGTGCAAAACCTGCACCGTTGTACCCGATGTACTTGGTCAGCGCCAAGCTCGGCCGGCTTGCGAAAGTTTGATCATTGGTGGAGAGGCAGTCCTTCATCATCTCCCAACAGCTCACCACCACCGCGGAGTGGCTGCCCAACCGAAGTGAGAAAATGGGGCCATGTTTATCAGCCATTGCTCCCAATATTCGCGCCACTGTTGTTTTGCCCCCTAGATGGTGGAGATGACCTATGAAGGGCAATGCTCCGGGTGGTTCTGGAGCTCTTGGTTTGTAACATCTTTTGCCATTAACTATAGTATAATAAGAGATGACAATAGCTAGAGAGAATAAAAAGATTAAGGAAATGGAAAGCATATCCATGCTTGTAGGAGAGAATTGATTTAATGTTATGGTTACTAATGGGACTAAAGCCTATTTATAATGGAGAAAAAAAAGATGAATTCAAGAAAAAATATTTATTAAAATATTGTAATATTTCTTTTTCTTTTTCCCTTTTCTTTCTATTGTAAAGTTTTATTGGGATAAGAAAAGTTATGAACGGTTGAAACGTGCGACAAGAAATAAACTTTGAAAACGAACTTTGAAAATTAAAACATAGTGCATATCACATGCATGTTGTTCTGTGGTTCGTAAAAATCGAGTTTCAATAAAACTAGTTGTACAAATATGATTGACAATCTTGGTTCCATGAATTGTCAAAATTCAGATCTTTGATATAAGAAACATTTTTTAACCATTTTTAAAATTAATGAATGTGATGGTACCAAGTGTGTATTTGTCAACTAGTGTTGTCGACAAAGATTGTACATGTAGTGTGATTGATCAAGTTTTTATGTAAATCAACACGTGTTTCACAACCCGCGTTGATCCACTAATTTGAAAGCCGTCATTATCTTTTAATATTAAAAAGAAACCCTGTTTGGTCCTTGACCAAGAATATCAATGATTCAATAGCGTTCTCAATTGAAATTTTAATAAATTTTAGAAGTCCTTGCAAATTGAAGTATCTCTATTTGATATTCTAATAATTTTTAAAAATTCTAAGTGTCCCCAACTGAGATTTAGCCCATGTTTGACTCTTTTTATTTCAAAACTTTTTATTTCTCATCCTCATTTTCAATCAACGCATTCACACAATAAAATATTTTACACATAAAGCCAAAACCTTTTCTTACTTTTTAACCACACTTTCTTTAAAAAATAACTATTCAAAATATCATTTTCCCCCAATTTTTCTTTATAATGGCCATCAAAGAAGGGCTTGATGAATTTTAATGAAACTCGTTAAAATTTTGATGTTCTTAATAACTCGTGGATTTATAAAAATTTCGTTAATGGAAGGATTTCAAAAGATTTAGTTGGATTTCAAGGCTAAAAATACAAATAACCAACTCTTTTTGAAATTTCACAATTTTAATGAGATTCTTATGAATTTTGTTGAAATACATACACATTCACAAAATTCATTCGAAGTTGTAATATTTTAAAATCCCAATTAAGAACACTCCTATTAATAAGATCGGAGCCATTTTTAATTTTACAGTCTCTCATCCATTGTAATGGTAAAATAGATCGAGAACATTTTTTTATTATTATTAATCTCGTGATGGATATTAGTTATGACATGTTTCCGATAATTAAACCAAGTTTTTTATTGGAGGAAGGTTTCTAAAATTTTGGAACACACTTCATAAAATATTAGGTTTCTACAATGTTGGTTTGTAATATATTTCCATTTTCATGTATAGTGTACATCGCTCGTGAAATACATTGATTTTTTTATTTTTTTTGTACTCCCCACATTATTTTGTATGTAATTCACACGTTTTGCAAATCATATAGTAACTTAACATTGTATGTGGTTGTCAGAAGATGACCCATCCCATCAGTACTAGATTCATTCCTTGCCAATGAAATTCAATCATCCTACATATATGTAATGACAAAACGTGAGTTTTAATTTTAACAACATTTTTTTTTCAATTAATTGCCAAATTTTCTACACATTTGTGCCGTCCAATCTAAAAAGTCTCTCAAAAAAGGACGGTAACACACAAGTTTATGTCGAACACAGTAGCTTGACATGATTAAGATAACAAGTTTCAATCTGTTATCATATACACCTGGGTAAAAGTTCAACGAAATGAGCCGAGCTGTCAAAAAAATCTCTCAATACTGCTTACACTAAAAATCTAGCAAATTCTATTACATCAAATTCCAGCAAACATTTCTTAGTTATTATGTTAAGATCTTCCTATATTGATCTAAAGATGTTACGTTATTTTTAGTCATCAACATACATCTTCGCGAAAAAAATATTTTATTTTGTTTTTTACTTGAGAATATTACAAAAAATGTTCCTAAAATTTTTTTGTCTGCAAATTCACCAAGTTTTGCAAACCAGAACAGTAGCTCAACATTTTATTAGGTTGTCGTTCTACACGCACGTGTAGAATGTTTTTTGGTTTATTGCCATGGAAAACAATGCCACGATATCCAAAAAATCTAGGGTCATGTGTGGCTAACATCGAAGATAAGTAAAAGTACGTAAATTCTGATTTTTAAATACTTTTTTTCTTTCAACCTTTCGGATAAAAAGTAAAGATAAATTATATTCACGCCACAATTTTTATTTCTTGCACCGCATCTTAATTGCATTTAAGGTTCTTAACTTTACTCATTGTAACACTTATGTCCCTAACGATTTTTCTTAACATTCTTATCCTCACACTTTCCACTAATTAATGAGATTCTTATGGATTTTGTTGAAATATATACACATTCACAAAATTCATTCGAAGTTGTAATATTTTAAAATCCCAATTAAGAACGCGCCTATTAATAAGATCGGAGTCATTTTTAATTTTACAGTCTCTCATCCATTGTAATGGTAAAATAGATTGAGAATATTATTATTATTATTATTATTATTATTATTATTATTATTATTATTATTATTATTATTATTATTATTGTTGTTGTTGTTGTTGTTGTTGTTGTTGTTGTTGTTGTTGTTGTTGTTGTGATGGATATTAGTTATGACGTGTTTCCGATAATTAAACCAAGTTTTTTATTGGAGGAAAATATTAGGTTTCTAAAATTTTGGAACACACTCATAAAATATTAGGTTTCTGCAATGTTGGTTTGTAATATAATTCCATTTTCATGTATCGTGTACATCGCTCATGAAACACATTGATTTTTTTTAATATTTTATTTTTTGTACTCCCCACATTATTTTGTACGTAATTCACAACGTTTTTCAAACCGCATAGTACCTTAACGTTGTATGTGGTTGTTGTTTGAAGATGACCCATTCCATCAGTACCCGATTCATTCCTTGCCAATAGAGGTGTCAAGACGGACGGGCCGGTCAGATCCGTGAAAATCGGCCCGGATCGACTCGGGACTGTGGGCCGACCCGTGAACCGCCCCCTCGGTTCACGGGTCAAGGAGGTGTGACCCGCGGGCTTCGCGAGTTGCACCTTCACGGGCCGCGGTTAACCCGCTGGCCCGTGATTTTTTTTTTTTTTTTTATTTGAAAAAAATGGAGGAGAGTTAAAACTAAATTATAGTTAAGACTTAAGTAGGTGCCAACCTAGTTGGAATGTACTTATGCTATAAATATTTGATAATAGTAATTAGAAATGTTGTTATTTGTTTAAATTAAATTTAATTTTGTAAAGTTATAAATAATTCATATAACATTAAATTTGAATTCTATATAAACATTTATTGGTATAAATATGAATTTATCATTTTGTTCAATTCTTAGTTTATATTTTAAAAAAAAATTATTTTTTGTTATAAATATAAAAAATTCTATATTTTTATAATTTTATTTATACAATAATACGGGCCAAATCGGAACAAATCGCGATCGGTGACTCGCATGGGCTCGACCCGGATGAGTCAGTGGGCGGGCCTGGGGTATAGTCCAAAATTTGTGGGCCGACCCGGAACCCATAGTGGGCTGGCTTTTTTTCACGCGGGCCGTTACCGGGCACATATGTTGGCGGGTCGACCCGACCCGGATCACTCGGATTGACACCTCTACTTGCCAAGGAAATTCAATCGTGCTACGTATATGTAACGACATCATGTGAGTTAATGATTTTTGTACATTAATTTTAACAACACTTTTTTTAATCAATTGCCAGATTTTCTACACATTAGAGGCGTCCTATCTAAAAATTCACATCGATGGGCCCTGTACCCACAGCACAACTCAAGCCAAATGGCCCCCATGAACTACAAGCCCATGTGCCAATCAAATTCCATCCATAAATTCTATGAATGGGTACGTAAAGTTTGGATGATATGAAAAGTTGGATCATTATTACTTATTGTCACGTTTTTATCAAGAGGAAATCACAGCCACACGGGTATTTAAGATTCAATTTTCATATTTCCAGATTCAAATTTGATATTTCACAAATCAGGTTTTAAGGAATTTAAAAAATTATTTTTTATTTATAATAACCAACCCGTTTTTTACGTGAAAGATTGGAGAGAGAGAGTTTTAAATAAGTAAAATATCTTCATTAACCGCCTGAAACCCCTAAACATCAAAACTATTCCCATTCCTAAAAATCTCAAATTGATTCTTACCCAAATCATAACATTTCTATTCAACAGGAGCAAAGCAGTGTCAAGGTTTGTGAACGGGATTTTGTAGAATGGCTATTACAAGGAGTTGTGAACAAAAATCACGATCAAAAGCAGGTGAAGCATCAAAAGTGAACGTGAAAAAAGAAGGCGGCAGAAAGTGACAAAGGGGATTCGTGCAAAAACCCCTCAAAACTCCGATTGACTTGCGAAAACCTAAATCGAAGGTGGTAAGTTAATTTTGTAGTCCTTTGAGATTATAGGTAATTCATTTTTTCTAATTTATTGGGTGAGTATGACCAACTAAATGTAAATTTGGTGGGAACAGGTATGTTTGCGACCTATTAATATGATCCTTGTGACCATTATGTTTTGTGACCGTTATGGTGGATGTGTCCAATATGGATTGTGACCCGGTTGCATGGATATTAGAGTATTTCTCTTTTAACTGGGTTGTATGAGTAATCAACAGAGATGATAAATCAGGCAATCTTGCATGGTGGGTTCTAAGCAATTACATTGAGTACTATTAATTTCGAAGTATAGAATGTGTATTGTGACCAACAATGTGAACTATGTTGTAATTGTGATATATTTTTGTAATGGTTCTGTGATATCATAACGTGTTTCCTTTTCGATAAGAGTGTGGACATTGTGAATATAGTGTGGCCAATTTGATTGAATACAAGGTGTGTAATGTGAAGAGATTGTGTCCAATTTTGCATATTGTTAAGATTCTGTCATGTTTTGTCCTGTGCTTAGATAGTCATATGTAATTTCTGTTAGATGATTGTGTATACATGTACAAGGTATTCCTCAGATTTTTGTTCATACTTTATTTATCGTGATGTAGGATTGGAAATATATGATTCCACAAGATGCATGGTTCGGGTAAAATAACCACAACATGACCAAGAATGTTCTGTCAAATTTCACATCGATTGGATTGGATAAACAAAAGGGCTATTTTGGCGGACACATCGATAATGTTTGATGCTAGTTGAGCTAGGTTAGACATTGCTACATTACTCTTTAAATATAAGGAGATCAAGAAGCCGACAAAGCTGGTGAAGCCAAAGAGAGAGAGCATTGAAATAGAGCGATTGTACAATCCAAGTTTAGTGGCTAGTAGATGTGCGATGTTTATGAATATTTGGGAACATGATACATGAATATTTTGATTCGTTTATGTTCATGAAATAGATTGGATTTGCGGTTGCTAATTTCTAATAGCTTTGCATTTCTATTGTTGTTTGAATGCTCTATACGAATTAGACTCTATCAGGTTACATGTCTTTTATTATCATGTAGATGCTATAAGGCAATTGTTAATCATAGGTCAAAGGTCACAGATGTTTTTGCCCAAATCACAGATCATATATTTTATGGATATGTGTATAATTCAATTTGTAATAAAAGGTCACAGTTTTTTTGCCCAGGTCACAGGTTACATACTTATTTGTCCAGATCATGGTATAAAAAGGCGGTAGTGAGGCGCGCCTTGAGGCCCGCCTCACTGTGAGGCGCATGTAGTATGCCTCGAGGCGGTATTTTTTAGGCTAAAAATAAGAGGCTCACGTCTCTAAATCTGAGGCGCACGCCTTATGGAGTTAAAATTTGATTTTTAAATTGTATGAAAAGAAATCAAAAATGGCCCTTCTTAAAAAGGAAAAAGCCCATTTAAAAAGGCATTTTGGGCCCCAAACAAAACAATAAAATACCTAGAAAATTAAACGGCAGCCAGAAATTAGAGGACCAAAAAGGGAACAGATTCAACAGAAATTCAAAAGTCAGAATTTAAGAAGAGTATCGTTTTCTACATCAGTTCAACATGTATGTTTTTCCTCTTTTCTTTTTCTTAGGGTTCAGTAAATCTTGCATGTAATTAGTTGTTTCATATACACATCTGGAAATTATAAATTTTATAAATGTTTTGATTTATATAATTAACACACGATTTCATCCAATCCCTTGTATAAACTCTAAAACTAGATGAAGATGGTTTTGTAGAAATTGAGAGTAGCGAAAAGGAAGATAGAGAAATTAGATATGATGATTCCATTAACGATGCTAGTAATAATGATGATAGTGCAGACTATTAGTTTTTTTTTTTTAGTTTAAGCCGCTTCTTTTTTTCCATTGCAAATGGAGTGATTTCTAACTTCTGTAATACTTTTTATTTTGCTAAACATCTTCTTTCTTTAGGTAAACTATATCTCTATATACTAATGGCTATATATCCTATTTACTATATGCTCCAACTTTGAGTTTTTTTATATTTTTGTATTATTTTATAATTCTTTTACTTAAATTTTTTTTGTGAGGCTTACGCCTCAATCCGTCTCGAGGCTTACGCCTCACCTCATAAAGAAAAATCGCCTTAGTACTTAGTTTCGCCTTTTTAAACCTTGGTCCAGATTACATGACACAATTTTATGTACACATGTGACATGGTCACAGGTCACAAATTTACAAGAAAATATCACAGGTCACATATTTACGAGAAAATATCGCAGGTCACAAATTTACGAGAAAAATCACGGGTCACAGGTTCATGTGCACAGGTCACAGTTCAAATTTGAGTGATGAGGTCACAAATTACATATTTTTTTGCCCAAGTCACAAATCACATATTATCATGGATATGTTACAATTTAATTTTTTTAATAAAAGGTCACAGATTATTTGCTCAGGTCTCACGTCACATGAGCAAGTTGAGACCACTTGTCAACGGCTGAAAAAGAACCTTTTCTCAGTATTGTTTGCCAATGTCACATGTTAGATACTTATTTGCCCATGTTATTAGACACATTTTTATGTACACATGTGACATGGTCACAAGTCACAAATTTATTTGCCCAGGTTATAGAATTGTTTGCCCATGTCATAGGTTACATACTAATTTGCCCAGGTCACAAGTCACAAATTTATGAGAAAATGTCACAGGTCACTTATATACGTACACAGATCAAGGGTCACAGGTTCGTGTGCACACGTTACAGTTCAAATTTGCGTGATGAGGTCACGGGTCATAGATATTTGTCCATAGGTCATAGGTCACATTTGCATACACGGGTCACAGATCACATATTATCAAGGATATGTTATGATTCGATTAATAAAAGGTCACAGATTTTTTGCCCAGATCACAGAATCATTTGCCCAGGTCAAAGGTTACATACTTATTTGCCCAAGTCATAGGGATAAATTTCAGTCACATAGAGTTTCTGGTGTGCTTTCCATAAATCGGCGTGCGTAACATAGGAATTTTAATGTCGCAGACAGGAACTCCGACCACATACACACACACACACACACACACATTACGCTACAGAATATGAATATGTGACCAATATCACATTGCCACAAAGCGTGCACTGATGACTGATTGTGTCATCTTTATTCGATTACCTATGACCTCAGTAAAAAAATAAATTCAATTGCAGTTTCCGTAGGTCGGAATTGCGAAGAATTGCACCTTTTGATATTTGTGGCCTTTTTTCAAACGACGTGCGGTTTTTGGGGGGATTATTTTGAAATGGTAACTAAATCCTTGATTTCAGGAACCGTATTTAATCATGCCATATTTATGTATATCCTATATTATAATATATTATATATCCATTTACAACCTGATTTCTGAATGTTTGAAATATATTTCTTAAATTTGAAATGGTGCATACTAAAAACTTGAATTATGTATTGTTCCCTTTTATCAAAGTGATGTTAGTCCACATCATAAGAGTTTGCACCATATGATATGTCCACACGAGCATAAGCCAAATTAATTTGCACATGTAGAATAGATGTTTGAATGAATTGAGAAACAATTAGATCGAAAAAAAGAAAAAGGGTAAATTGCAGATTTGGTGTTTGAACTCCGATTTGAGTCCACAAGACCTTTTCGGAAAAAAAAAAAAAGACGAGTCGGATCGAAAACATTTTTTAAAGTTTTAGTGTTATTTTTGTTATTTAATTTATTTTGAATTATTTTTAATTTTAGTTCTTTTAAACTAGGTTATCATGTAAACCCTTATAAATAAATGGGTAATTATTCGTTTTTATGCATTTTGCATTTAATAAAATTTCGTAATTTTATTTTTCATAATTTGGTGGATTCTAAAAATTGTGTTATTAAGGTTTTCACTTAGATTCCTTATTTTGCGTTGCGTCGGGTTCGGATCTCGTTTAGAAACCTAAGTAATTAGTATCCCATCAAATAGCTAAAAAAAGGGATAAAAGGATCTGGGAGTCTACTAGACGCGATTCAACTAACGAAGACTCTTGACATAGCTAGCTGAAGTAAGAAGTTCCCAAATGAGCGTAATCTAGGTGATAGTCAACAGTGTCTGAGTTTGGTAACACAGAATTCCATTCAACTTTTGAGTGATTCTTGAGGAATGCTAATTCAAAGGACCAGTCCAAGTGAGCAGATGCATTATGAGATAATTATAGCAAGCATTATTTTGGTAATGCGTAGAAAATCACGTCTTCTAAATTTTCTGATATGGAAATCATAACCTTGTTGTTTGTAATTGCACAAAGTGATTTCTTTATTACAGTAATTCAAACTTACCAATATCTACACGTAATCAAATGGAAGGTTGGACGAAATAACACCAAAAGAATGAAATGCAAAAGGATCGAGGTAAGAGTTGAACTCTTTGTCTTTAAGACGAATTTGGCCCGGACAGATGCCTACAGTTTATGACAATCATCTCTCGAGATACAAGAATCAAATTCTTGAGTTTGTAGTACTTAAAATCACAAGAAACAACATGCCGAACGAAGTCATGAACTCATTTTTGGAATGAAAACACAGAGCCTTTTCTATGTAGAATTTTGGCTAGGAAATGTTGTTATATGATATGCTTTGATTACAGAGAATATGAGTGAATGAAACCAACACATAGGGGTTCAATTTATAGAAGTTGATGGGTTTCAACCTAAGAGACAACCCAAAAATCAACTTGTTTCTCGAAAAGTTGCACAATTTGTTGCCACTCGCTTGGCGTTAGCTACGCCGCTCGAACGCTCATTTCAGAGACTCGCCACTCACTTGGTGCCAACGGCCGCTTTTTATATAAAAAAATTGATTTTTTATTCAAAAAGCATGTTTTTTCAACCTTGCATCATTCACTAATTTCTCATTCATCCGAAAATAATTTTCGACGTCCAAATATACCAAATTCATCTACTCGATAAGTAGAACATGACCGATCCATTACTCGCCATATTTGAGTAGTGGGAACCATCCAAATATTTGGTCACAATTTGATAAAATTAACTTTTTATAATAACAATTTTCCAACAAACCTTTATGAGTTAAAAGGTTCTTTGGCTTTTATTTTCAGCTTCAATGACTATTGATGTGATACTACATGCTTTCTCATGAAGAACGAGGTTCCATTTCCACGGCCACGAGAAGGAAACAATTGATGCTAACATTTTCAAGTGGGCTAGACACTAGAGGCTCGGAAACAAAGTAAAAATGTGTATGAACGAGATATCCAGAACAAGAAGAATGAAAAGGATTGAATAGAAGAACTCTCGAATATTTGACGATCTTAGATGAATCAGCTTTGTCTACAAACAAGGAAGCTATAAGTAATGCAATTATGAATCTCATGGAGAGTTCGATTCTTGCTCTAGATGAACGCTAACGACATTCTTAATATCATCAAACAAGAAATTTCGTGAGACATGGCCACTTCGAAGGTATCATTTCTAAAGTTCTTTTCTCATCCTAGATGTGCGATTGCAAAAACTGATCTTGTGGGATTTTGCATAATGATAAGTGGCTCTTACAAATATCCAGGAACGGAGCCAGGAAATGATTTTGGGGTGGGCTAAAATTTAAAAATTCTAAATAAACTTACGTTACAAAAGATCGAGTCTAGGAGACTAGTTCATTACATTCATGACAAATTGTATGTGACACTCAATGAAGTATACGTCTAAATTCTCACCTTAAGATGTCTCACTACATATTCGAACTTTTTCTTGTGAAATACGAAATCGGTTCTCACCTTAGAAAATATAAACCAATAGAAGCATGATAAACGTAAGCAAATGATATATATCCATCAATCAAAAACTAAAAAAATACTTTAAAAATTTACTATCATTTGTTCCAAACAACTGAAAGTTTTGACAAAAAAGGCAATCGAAAGTGCATTATTGTACGTTGCCGTTCTCAAAATTTTATTTAATGTGGGCATTAGTCTTTTATACAACACGCTCTACATTGAGTAAAGAAGCCACCAAAAATGGAAAAAATGACAAGGAATTTCGAGGGTAAAAAAATTTGATTTCTTTCACATTCATGTTTGATTCAACTTCTATAATATACATATAATCTTATTATTTATAACTAAACAAATTCTTATAAATATTTTTTATTATAAAATTAAATATAAAGTAAGCTACTTATTTTGATAGTAATATCAATTTCATGGTCAAAATAGATATTTTTAAAACTAAAAAAATTAATTACTTTAAGCTTAACCAAACATTTATTATAAAAATAAATAATTTATTTTAGCTCTAATCAATACAATTTTATTTATTATAAAAGTTTATATATAACTATAAGTAAAATATGCATTAAATAAAAATCTAATTTGGTAATAAAATTGTTCACATTTTATTAATATCATGAAATAATATTTGGATAATTGGACATGGGCATGGACTTAATATGAAGATGGGCTAATATAGATATTTGGGCCAATTTAACTAAAAAATTCCTTTTCTCTTACCGTGTGAGTGGGGGCACCTTTACTAATCCAATCTAATCACTCCTTCACTTAAAAGAGAGAGAATGTGAGATTCACTGTTCATTTTTGTCACATTGATTTTCACATTGATCTGGTTCGAAACTGGTTTCGTACTGTTCAAAAAAATTAGCCGACTTCATATGTAAAAAAAAAAAAAGGAAACAAAAAGTTGGGGATCATTATTCTATTCAAGAAACAAACAAATTGGGAGTCAAAAATGTAGGCGCCGTGATATATTTTTGTATTTCATATCCCAATTATTTACTGTTATTATCCCTACTATGTAAAGAAAATGGCAAAGAAAATATTTATAAAAAATAAAATAAACCTGAAAACCGACTTAGTGCAAACCGTCAAATGCAGTTGATATTTTATAAAGATCACGTATTGAAGAAGCAAAGCAAAAATAAACATGCAAACCGACTGAAAAGATATTTTTTTAGTCAGTTGATTTTTGTAGTCGGCCGAAAAGATTATTCTATTTATATAGGAGAACTAATGAAGAAAAATTTATTCCATCATCGAGAATTTCTTAACCTTCGTTGTTGTTTACTGTAAGTATTTATATGTAAAAAATTATTTTAGTTTCTATTATTATTATTTTGCATGTTTAGTATTTCATTAAATAAATACAATTGTGTTCCATGATTAAAATTTTCGTAAGTAGTTAGGTATAGTTAATTTTGTTTTTTGTATATTTAGGATGCAAATATCATTATGTTGATCTATAAATCTTGAAAATATTTATTTTACTCCATTATGTTCTTCAGCTTGTACGACTAAATTTTGAAGCTTTGGTATTGCAGCAGAACATAAACTTTTACTGTAAGTATTTACACGTAGAAATTATTTTAGTTTCTATTATTATTATTTTGCATGTTCAGTATTTCATTAAATAAATACAATTGTGTTCCATTATTAAGATTTTCGTAAGTAGTTAGGTATAGTTAATTTTGTTTTTTGTATATTTAGGATGCAAATATCATTATGTTGATCTATAAATTTTGAAAATATTTATTTTATTCCATTATGTTCTTCAGCTTGTACGACTAAATTTTGAAACTTTGGTATTGCAGCAGAACATAAACTTTTACTGTAAGTATTTATACGTAGAAGTTATTTTCGTTCATATTATTATTACTTTTGCATGTTTAGTATTTAGTATTTCTTTAAGTAAATATAATTGTGTTCCATGTTTAAGATTTTTGTAAGTAGTTAGGTATAGTTAATTTTGTTTGTATAGATTTAATATTTCTCTATATTTCACAATAAATTCTGAAGCATATTAGGTTAACTTAATAAATTTGTCAACGTATCATCTTAGTATTATCAGTATTATTACTGGGTTGTCAACATTAAATTTTTACTACTTAAATTACAACAATTAACAATAATTAAAATTGTTGAAAAATTGACTAGGAAAGACAATAAAAAAGAAGAAATATAAAAAAAAAATTTACTCCCCGTGCGCGCACGGGGAGATATGAAGTCCCCATGCGCGTACGGGGAGTTCGAAACTCCCCGTGCGCGCACGGGGACAGCCAAATTTTGTTTTTTTAATATTTTTTTACGTTTTTTTTTCCTTCTTTTTTTAGCTAAAAATTCTATTGATTTACATTTTACAAAAACTATAAATGTAATTTCACTTATTACAAATTTAAATCAAAAATATTAGAAAATATTTCATTTCATACATATATGAAATCTAAATTCCTTTCGGGGGCGTTGCCCCCGAGCCCCCACGAGGGGCGCTGCCCCCTCGACCCCCGCGACCTGACCGGTCAGGTCGATCCCCGTTGGGGGCGTTGCCCCCAAACCCCCACGAGGGGCGCTGCCCCCTCGACCCCCGAACCCCTCGAGAGATGCCACTTCTCAATTTGGTAAAAAAAATATGTGACTTTCTTCAATTTACTTCATATACACTTCGATTTTTTATTTTTATTATGATTTTCTTTATTTGCTGTATTCTTAGTCATTCATGATTTTGTCAATATTAAATTTGTTTCCAATTTTTTAAGTTACAAAAAAACCATTCTCAAAGTAAACATATTAAAATTTTCAACATCGATTGAATTGTGCTATCTTCAGGTATAATATTTTTTTTATTCTTTTCTAGATTTCGTAGAGTTTAATCTGTAATTAATCTTTGTATTTTTTTCCTTAAAGTTCATATTATATTATTGTGGACTCTAATTCGTATTTATTGTTCTTCTGTATATAATGTCCAATTGTATTTTTCGATAGTTATAATTGACTACAGTAATACACTATACCTTCATTAATTTTTGTAATAAATTGTTATTTGTTTAACTTTCTTTATGCATACTACTTTTCTTTCCTTTTGAAATATATTTTTAGTCATTTTTTACAAATTTCGATATTTCAACCTTTACTTTTGCTGTATATATGTTTTAACACATGTAAGATTATTTCTTTCAGAAACTTTTACTTTCTACAGCTACATTTGAGAATTTAAATTAATGCATTTTATAAATATTATGCTAGAGTTTTATGACTTTCACCCATCATTTTTAAATCACGTTATGCTAAAGTTGGTATTAGTATTATTTGTTAGTTGTTTGACTACTAAAATATTTTTTATTTTATTCAGATCGGTAGCATATTTATTGGCCTGATGAATTCTCTGGGAACTGGTAATGAGGAGCCTGAGTTTATTAATCTTGAAAGTATTTCCGAAGGCACGAGTAAATCATATAATGCTTTCATACGTCAACAACAAAATCGAAGATAAGCAGATAGGAGGAATCGAGTTCAAACCGTAAGTGTTGATCATCGTAAAAGGATAAATGATCCTATGTTATCTCAAAATAATAATTAAGGCGTTGCTTATGTGCATGAATCTTATTACGAGGTTCTACTTCGAATGAAGAATCGACTAATATTTTTTATTATGAATTATGTGGAAGTTTTAACCTTTTGAACATACCAACTACTGCATATGTGTTACCAACATGCACCTATTGTAAGTATTGTGGTGCGAAAAAATTTCATAGAGAAACAAAAGGTTTTTGTTGTTGTGATGGAAAAGTTAAACTTTTCATGTCTGATTCACCAAATGAATTGTATGATTTATTTATTTCTAAAGAACCTACATGTATGGAATTCAAAAAACTTTCACGCGGATATAATAACCACTTTGCATTCACTTCATTTGGTGTAAAGTACGACAAGGAACTCTTTAAATCATACCGAGGTATTTACACATTCAGAGTTCAAGGACAGATATATCATTATGTAAATCAACTTATGCCACAAAATAATATGCCACATTATATGCAATTATATTTTTATGATACAGATAATGAAATTCAAAATCGTATAAAAATTTCTGAAAATTTAGTAGAACCTACTTTAACTCTTCTAATTGAAATCTTAAAAGGAAATCCATATAGTAAATTTTTCAAGTCTTTAAGTAATATAACGAATTTTGCACGACCATCGAATACAAATAAAATGTCACCACGGACTCGATCAAAGAGTTTTCAATACTCCTTCAGCGTCTCAAGTAGCTGCTGTATGGGTTGATGATGATGAAAATGCAAATAATCATGTTCGTGATATTACTATATATGGTCATTCTGGTGATTCGCATAAGGTTCATTATTATTATGGTTGTTATGATCCTTTACAATATCCTTTGCTCTTCCCATTTGGTGAATCTGGTTGGCATGAAGGCATTCAAAGATATAAACACACATCTTCTCAACCTGAGAATTTGGCTGACCATGTTGCTATTCCTAAAATAATAAATTCTACAGTTCAAATGATTGAAAAAGAAGCTGAAGGTTTACTTATATACTTTGTCATATATTTTCTAATTTTAAAAATATCGATGTTTTACTTACATATATAAAAATTGTTTTATTCTTCCTCATGCAGTGCTTCATAAAATGAAGAAACGATATCAGGTTTCATGTCGTGAGTATTATGCATACAAGCTACAGATTAGGCTTACAGGTAAGTTTGTGTTGCTTCATACTGGTAGACTTTTTCAACAATATGTTGTAGATATGTATGTTAAAATCGAAACAGCGAGATTAGATTACTTTCGTAATAACCAGAAACAAATTCGTGCTGAACTTTATCAAGGTATTGTAGATAGTGTCGAGAACGGGGAAACAAGAGGGTACAAAATTGGAAAGAAATTTGTTTTACCACAATCATTTACTTGCGGACCTAGAGATATGCTAAGGAGATACTTAGATGCTATGGCTCTTGTTCAACGTTATGGAAAACCAGATGTATTCTTAACTATAACATGTAATCCGAATTGGCTAGAAATTAAGCAAGAATTGAAACATAATGATGAGGTTCAAAATCGACTGGATTTAATTGTACGTATATTTAGAGCAAAATTAGAAGAGCTTAAAAATGATTTGTATAAGAACAATATTTTTGGTCCTGTTGTTGCTCATATATACATGATTGAATTCCAAAAAAGAGGGCTTCCTCACGCACATCTACTGATAATTTTTAACCGTGGCCATAAGATTTCTTCTGCTCAACAAGTTGATAGGATAGTATCTTGTGAAATTCCTGATAAAAACAAGTACCCTCATCTTTATTCAGTTATTGTAAAGCATAATATACATGGCCCTTGTGGAAATCTTAATCCCAAAAATGTATGCATGGTGACAAATAGTGGTTGTAAGAATAAATATCCAAGAGATTATTGTAATAGTACTATATTTGGAGATAATTCATACCCATTGTATAGACGTCGTAATAATGGTATTAGTATTAAAGTTAGAGGTCAAATGTTAGACAATCATTGGGTTGTACCATATAATCCTTATTTAAGTGCAAAATTTGACTGTCATATCAACGTTGAAATATGTTCTTCTATTAAAGCTGTAAAATATTTGTACAAATATGTATACAAAGGACATGATCATATTAATTTTTTCGTTAGCAAAGATGAAAAAGAAAAAGATATTGATGAAATATCTGCTTATCAATCTGCTAGATGGATATCTCCACCTGAGGTTATGTGGAGGATTTTTTCATTCAATTTGTCAGAAATCTATCCAATTGTTTATTCTTTACAACTTCATACTGAAGATCATCAACAAGTTACATACAAAAATACGGATGATTTATCTACTATTATTGAGAATGAAAATACAAGGAGAACAATGTTAACTGAATTTTTTCGATTAAATAAAGCAAACGAATTTGCTCGAACGCTTTTGTATCGAGATATCCCAACATATTTTGTTTGGAATGCAAATAACAAAATTTGGACTCCCGTAAAGAAACAAATTGTTATCTGGACGAATTGTCTCAGCGAATCCATCGGAAGGAGAACGATATTTCCTTCGCATTCTTCTTAACCATATTAGAGGACCAACATCATTTGACGATATAAGAACTTTTAATGAAACAATTGTTGGTACATTTCGAGAAGTAGCACTTTTACATGGTTTATTAAGTGGAGACAATCGTTGTGAAGAATGTTTATCCGAAACTATTATTTACGAAATGCCTTGTTATTTAAAACGACTTTTTGCTACACTTCTTACATTGTGCAATCCTAATCATCCAAAGTTACTGTGGGATAAATTTAAATCTTATATGATGGATGATTATGTACATCAAAATATACCTATTGAAGTCATTTGAAATACGAGCTCTGGAGGATATAAGTTCTATTTTAGAATCCTTGGGTAAAAATATAAATGATTATGGAATTGTGCCGTTTAATGTAAATATAAATGAAGATGAAAGGTTGACAAGAATGATTGCAAAAGAGACAATTAATTTGGAAATTCAAGAAACATTTGCTTGTGCCGCAATGTTAAATAAGGAACAACAATTTGCATACGATACAATTATGGAAAAAGTAGAATCTGAATCAAGCGGTGCTTTTTTCATCGACGGTCCAGGAGGAACAGGTAAGACTTTTTTATACAAAGCACTCTTAGCTGGTGTAAGGTCTAGACATTTTATTGCTTTAGCAACTGCATCGTCTGGAGTAGCTGCATCTTTATTACCTGGAGGTCGAACAGCTCATTCGAGATTTAAAATTCCTTTGGAAACAATAGGAGAAGTCAATTGCTCTATTAGCAAACAATTAGCCTTGGGAACTTTGTTGAAAATGTCTAAACTAATAATTTGGGATGAAGCACCTATGGTAAATCGTTGTACTATTGAAACTGTAGATAAAATGCTTAGAGATATTACTGATTGTAACTTACCTTTTGGTGGAAAAGTAATCGTTCTTGGAGGAGATTTTCGACAGGTTTTACCAGTTGTACCGAAAGGAAAAAAAGAAGACATAATGAAAGCTAGCTTGGTTTTCTCATATCTATGGCCTTTGTTTGTACATCTACCATTAGTTCATAATATGAGAGCAAAGTTCGATTCTACGTTCTGCGATTACTTGCTTAGAATTGGAAATGGAACAGAACAAGAACATACTTGTAAATGTATTAAGCTTCCAAATAGTATAATTTTACCATTCGAAGATGAAATCACGTCTCTGAAAACTTTGATACATTGTGTTTTTCCAAATATAGAAGCTTATACTGATCATTTACATACCATGGTAAACCGTGTTATTCTTACACCTACAAATGAATGTGTTGACTATATTAACAAACTTCTGCTTGAACAAATTCTTGGTCAAATTTTCACATACTATAGTTTTGATGAAGCAATTGAAAAATCAGAACAGTGCGTGCAAGAAGATTTCTTAAATACTTTGACATCAAATGGTATTCCACCTCATGAATTGAACCTTAAAATAAATTGTCTTGTAATGTTATTGCGGAATATTAATCCTTCTGAAGGGTTATGCAATGGAACACGTCTTACTTGTCGAAAATTTGAGAGAAACGTTATTCTTGCTGAAATCACTACTGGCGAATATTGTGGAAAACATGTTTTCTTACCGAGGATCCCTTTTATACCACTGAAATCTGATCGAACCACAATTCCATTTAAAAGAACTCAATTTCCCATTAGACCATACTTTGCAATGACAATAAATAAAGCCCAAGGTCAAACACTTGATTTTGTCGGTTTGTATCTTCCAAAACCAGTTTTCTGCCATGGTCAGTTATATGTAGCGTTATATGTAGCGTTATCGAAATTTCTATTGATGTTATTCGAAAGTTCAAATGAATTCTCTACTGCAACTATATATTTCACAGGTATGAATTAATTTAAAAATAAAATATAATTTTTTTTATGAACATCTAATACACTTTCATTATATTTTTCCAACATTTCTATAGTTCTCAAAAAATAATTTTACATTGTTTTTTAGATTATCTACCACATTTTCTTGGAAATAAAATATTAATTCATCAACAAAAGATGTCATATTAGTGTAAGTGGTGATACCATCTAACATGTTTTTTCTAAATAAAAACAAGTGCACACATGTGTTGTATATAATAATCTCCGTATTTCTCTTATTTCATTGCCATATATGTACTATTATTTATCATTTCGCAAATTCCTCCGAATCCATTTTTTTGGTTTGTTCACGACACCTTTAATATAGAATCTTCCATATATCAACATTGGTTTTATAGGTACCTGATCTTTGTGATCCTCCATTCAAATTAATGAAACGAGTTAATATATTACCCTAATCTTTAAAATTTGCAGTTCAATAAATTTCTCAATTATGGTTAGTCTATTAATAATGTTTTCCATTACTTTAGTAGAATATATTCATTGACATTTTGTTATATGATTGGACACAGGTTTTCTGTTATTAGCAAGAGTTCCATCTTCTCAAAGGCATCCACGATTATTGTATTTGTACAATTTTTAGTCTATCAAAATCTTTTAATGTTGTCATATGACATTTTACATAAAGCGTGTCTTTGTGGAGTACAAGGGAACGAAACAGAGAAATTTCTTTCTTATTTTAAGCCATGTATAATACCCCAAAGAATGTGGAGTTGCTTCAGGTTTGAAGCATATGGAGGTCAAAAAGCATAAAACATGTTGTATATATGCAAAGGAAAGCACATTGTTCATATGAAAGAGGTAAGTTTTATGTTTCTCACTCTTCCTGGTCATAATACATCATAAAAATCTTTTTAGTAACAACTTCTTATATCTTTGACAAATGTGTTTTGCTTGATCTTCACTCAATCATGATGACATCTTTATTCTCGATACTAAATATGAAATCTTTCAGTTCAACGAATCTGACTCATGTAGTCAAGAAAGGGCAAGAAAGGGCTAAAACACTGGAAGTTTTAGTGAAAGAACGGGAAGGAAATGATTTTTAAGAGAGGTAGACCATCTGCAATGTTTCTAAAATTTGGAAATTACAATGAGATGCCTGAGGATTCGGAACTGAGGAGACTTCTAGCCGGTCCCAACTCATTACACCATAATTGCCATACTCCAACAAAGCCCCGAACGCCATGAAAATTAAACTCTTCTCTTATTTTATTTTAAGTTCCAAAGACAGCCAAAAAAAAAAGAAGAAGAAAAACAAACAAAAAAAGTCAGTCTATAAATTGGTCTAAATATAATATATATGTTTGTGTAGAGTAACTTGGGTCCTTTGCACCTTTTTCTTTTGTTTCTTTTTGTCTTGGAATTTATGGAGGACCTTATGATATATGTAAGTACTTGTAAGCTTTTTAAAATTTCAAGGGGACATTATGCCCCATTTTGTTACATGCTGTTCATGGTATTTGTTAGGGTGTACACACACATGTTAATTAATAGTTAATCTTTTCAAGTATTTACACGATTATTTTGCATACCTTCACATATTCGCATACGTATGAAGTGAAAACACAAGAAATTGAACTTATGATCGTTTTCAAATATAATTTTGACAGCATAATGACAATTAACCATAAACCACAGTAGTATCATATTATCTAATTTTGTAATTTAGTTAAACATATTACACACAACACATTCACGAGAATTTCTTATGTTCGAAAGAAATTCTTAACATTCACAATGCTAATATTTATTTACCTTTAAAATAACACAACCTGTGCATTGCACGAGGCAAAAACTAACATGAAAACAAACTTCCCATAATAATAACACTACAACATTATGGAACTTACAGATCCTTCAAAATTTAAGCTTCACCAGAAAACATATTTTGTTTGGATTATAATTTCGCTCTTTTTTTTTGTAATATATAAAATTCAATCTTATATCTCTTTCATTCTTATTATTTTATTTTCTTTCTAAAATTATATATAATTGAGACTTCAACTTTTATTTTTTATTGTGTATATATATATATATATATATATATATATTATGCATTCCATACTTCAGAAAATGGTATAAAAAAATGCAGATAATTTTTTTTTTTGAACGCTAACATTACTTCCGTAATCACATTGTCCATGCATTGCACGGGCAATAGACTAGTCTAATATAAAAGAGGGAATGTGGTGTGCATTGTTCATTTTTGTAGCATGTTCACGCTCAATTCGGACAGGCATTGTTCAGAAACGAGTATTTATCAAAATATCTTGGGTATATAATATGCCTTTTATACCTTTTTGTAACATTTTTTGTACATTTCTTAATCTCACTAAATTGCAACTATGTCGGCACCGTAGATGGCCATTGACTTCGACATAGACTTTGGCGACGAGAACGATGAAGAGGAAGGATCTGTCATGGCGCTAATACTTGCAGTTCGATAAATTTTTGTTTCGGGTACTCCATTTTTCTTCTCTGTAATTCTACTTTTTGAGTTTAGTCGACATTTTTCTTTGCCTAAATTTGGGGGGTTTTGAATATACATGATTTCTGGGCACACGGCGGACCCAGGGGGGTCCTGGGGGGCACGTGACCCCCAACTTTTGAGATTTTTTTTTTTTTTTTAAGTCATGTTTGGTATCGATTGAAATCTAAATTTTAATCCAAATCAAAGTTAACAATTCATTTTAATAGCATATTTCATGAAATTCATAACTGTACTTTTATTAAAATTTACTAAAATTTTGATTTTAATCTCCACCAAATATGGGCAAAATCACAATAAATTTGAATTTTGATAACATGCTAATTTTAAAAAATTTTCGACAATTGTACGCTAATCGAATCTATAAATTGCTTATGTCATCTCATTTCGAGAACTACATTATGGGCATATCGAATAGTCCAAACATATATCGAAAATAGTTAAAAATACGATAAACGTGAGTCTTAAAGAAAGACATCTAACTCGCATTTAAAAAAAAAAAAAATATTTCATTAATATTTATTATTTTTGCGATACAAATTTCTCAATGTAATTTTCATCATTTTATTAGGAAATTTTATATGGAATATAACATCAAAAAATTTCGAAATTTTACATTCGAAAAAGTTATATCCCATGTAAATTTTTAGATGCAAAATTACAGGGGGTATGATTTTTTTTGGATGAAAATTTTTCTCAACTTCTTTGCAAGTTCGATTGTGCCCCCTAACTTTGAAGTTCCGCGTCCGCCCCCGTCTGGGCTGGGCATCCCATAAATAGTTAATATAGTTCTTTAGTTTTAAGAATCCCAAGTTCTGATTTTTTAAGTAACTCTTCTACCTTTGTTTATATGCTTTTTCTTTCTTTTCTGTGTTTCTTGAACTAATTCTTTCTGAATTTAGTTAGTTGTTTAATTGAACTTGACAATCAAAATCTTTGGAGTGTTAATTTTAATTAGGTTTTATGTTATTTGGTCTAATACCGAGGCTTCTTTAATTCTTGGTTTAAAATATGTATAAATTCAAATATTCTATCGACTCCTGTTGGTATTTCTTATTTTATATGTGGTAAGTTTTTGTTGTAGTTTCTGGGTTTTTTTGTTCTATGGTTACATATGTTTATGCAAGTCCGAAACTTGAAATTGATTGCTTTCGTTTATTTTTTCCAAAATTACTGGTAAAAATTTCTGGGATTTTTTGTAATATATGAAGGACTGCAATAAGCTACCACCATTTTTTTATTTTCAGTTTTCTATCACTTTCTTGTTTGATTTATGTGATAGTAAAGTGGTGAAATTTCTTACATTAGAATCTGAGTGGTATATAACTCCAGGTAAAAGATAGGTACTCTGCTTCTTGACTTCAATCTATTTCCAGCAAGAAAGTACTGTGGTCCAGGATTCAAACATAGAATTATAGTATGTTTTGTCTATCAATGTGTGAAATTTGTTGACTGCAGGGCAACATGTGATCAAGCCAGGGCCATTTTTTATTAAATGTTTTCTCCGGATCTTGGTTAGTTACAAAGCTAAACAAATGGAGAACTGTCCAAGCTGGAATGCAAGAGGAAAACAGTAGACCAAGCACTCCAAAAGCTCTTATTAGTGAGTTACAAATACGGGTTTACTTCTTTTTACTCTTTGCCTGTGCTTCTCTGGTCGTTTAGTGAATGTTTGGATAAGCTTGAAAGATTAAATAAATGAGTTTTTGCATAAATAATTTTTTTGTAGGTCGGAAGTAATCCTTTAATTAATGTCAAAGTAAGCAGCATTTTTTTTTACTTATAAGTGAGGAATAAGTATAACATGTCCAAACATGCTTGGAAAAAAGCAATTCTCATAAATGTAAGCCAGCTTAGCCAAACATGCTGTAAACACTATTTTCTGGTGGATCATGCTATTTATTAATTATTTGTTTTAACTTCGTCATAAAAGATAGCTAATAGCATAGATGATGGGTGAAAAAATCCACCTATCTTCCATTAGAAAAACCCACGACTCTCCATATTTTCCCTCTTCCACATAATTTTTTGCAGATGGAGAAGTAAGTGCATTTAAGGTGGAAAATGCGGCAAGAGGGGTGGATCAAGGATGGTGGGTGGCTGCAAAGGATGTTTCTCTGGTAGAGATAGAAGAGAAAACAAAGGAGGATGAGGTGGAGAAGAGCACAGCTGCTTATTAGACGATGTTAGCTCCGAATGTTGAGGACTATAGTTGAAGTTTACGATTTCGGCTGGATCGGGACATGTGGTGAACGGATATTGTGGTGTGGGGATGTTACTGTAGATAGACTTATATGAGGGAATGAGTTATTGAAGAATGAGCAGTGTTTTTCTTTCAGGTTTGCTTCATTTTTGTATCAATTGTTGCAGGAAGTTGGAATATGATGATTCGTATTCATCTATCTATATCCGATACATTGATCATGTTGCATTACTATCTTTTGGCAATATCAACTAAAAAGACGCCATTCTGGTAATTTAATCATTACTATTTTTCATTTTGTATCGCCAACTTGATCCTTAAATAACTTCGTCTTCGAGGAATCATGTGTTGTAAAGATCCACGTATTTGTACTTTACACATTCTTTTTAGGCTTTCTTGAAAGAAATTTGTATAATGATTTTGTTTGTTTGGTTTTATGAGTATTGTTCAGAAGGTTGATCAACTTAAAAGTCATAAATTATAAAGTTAATTTTTTTTACTTGTTAATAGTGTTTTTTAGAAAATTTACATCTGGTACTGCTATAACTTATAGTGGGTGTTTGGTGGGGATTAAAATTAAATTTTTAGTAGATTGTGATAGAAGTTTTTAAAATATGTGGTTGAAAAGCTGTTGGACTCATGAAAGATGTGGTTACTATTGATTGTTTGACTTTGATTTAGATTAAAATCTGATTTTAATATGAAACAAATAGGGGCATAGATACAAAGTGTTACAACACTAAACAGATGCCTTTGTTTATATTTCGTTATTTGAATTATTTTTTATATTTAAAAATTTACATTAGGATTAGTGTATGGAGAAATTTTGTTCAAAGTATTAAACCCTTTTTGATATCACTAAAAAATCTAAATTAAAGTCAACAATTAATCTTAACAATACATTTCATAGAATCCACAACTTTTCAATCACACATTCAATCAACTTTCATCAAAATCTGCTAAAAATATGATTTTAATCTCTACCAAATTGTGGTTAAATGTTTGAATAATTTGTTAAATAGGTTTATTAATTTTTAATTTTTTAAATCTCATTTGACATTTCGAGATTCTATAAGTAATGCACTTATGCGTCACTCACTCTATCTAATTATAATTTAAATCAATTATAAACAATTCTCAAACATAAATCTGATGTACTCTTAAGATGAAATAAACGGTTTAGAAGAATTTGATATGCACATGAGGACGTGTTACTATATTCAAATGAATGCGTGTAAATTTTTAATAGTTCAATCTTTTAAATGAAATGATTCAACATACGTGCTCCAAAATTTTTCATTTTTAATGTGTATTTAAAATAAGGATTTATGAAATTTACAAGAACAAACCTTTAATTTCGTGCCGACCACACAAGTTTTAATAATTTGAATTGATTTGGTTACACTTTAGATGAGATACAACCCAACTTAAAAAGTAGGGAACAATTCAGAAAAACCATTAAATAATTTACTAATAAATATAAATTTTTTATTTTAGTTATTTTACATGAAATTTTGTAACACAACGTGTTACATTTTGTATAATTATGTTTCATAATGTGTTAAATCTTGGAAATAACATCATTCTCATCATCACTTGTAACAACGTGTTACACATATTTTGCAGCCTATTTCCATTTTTTAACGTCACACCCACAAAAAAATGTCTTACGTCTTCAATCTATTCTCGCAGAAAAAAAAAAGAATGAGAGATTCCAAATTTCGAGAAAAAGATTTGCAGAGGTTTAAATTTAACGTTTTTAGATCTAAAATTCAAATACGATGGCTTAGGAGATGGCAATCGGAGTTGGTGGTTGTCGTGCCGGATTGGGATGGATTTGTCATGGGGTCGGCGGCAATAGCAACAACAATTGAGTTAGACAAACAATAAATTGGGAATTTATAGAAGTAATAATAATGTGGGAATTAAATTCTATTCCTAAAAGGGTATTATCATGTCACTCTTGAAAAGAATTTAGTAACTTAGAGCTTAGTCCAATCCATTAGTGTCATTGGACCAAGTCCACGTATAAGTCTATCAAAAAGTAAAATAGTGGAAATTACACCCACCCTATTTTTGGAGATATGAATTCTAAAATTAGGTGAGATACTTTTTCTTTCAAAAATCAGAAATTTTATTTTAATTAATATTTTTATAAAATAATTATATTTACCAACCCTAACCCACAACCGGTCGTCCCCGCCCCACCCCTTCTCATCATTGTTGCAGCGTCGAACGCTACTCACAAGCTCGACGCTGTGATTTACAGGAACACCTGTGATTTATAGAGCAAATTCGATGTCAGATTTACAGCAGTCGAACGCCGTCCGATTTACGAGTGTCGTGTCATTGCCGACGTCAAAGATGGGCAAATCGTCTGCCAGAAAAGATTGATGCAGCGCCGGTGAGATTTCTATCTGTTTTGATGGTGGTTGACGGTGGCAGATATGATGGTTGAGGCCGGTGTGAAGTGGTTTTTGTGGTTTGAGTTTCTTTGTTGGCGGTGCGGTGCTCGTCGCGATGGTTGTTGTGATATTGATGGTGGTGGCAGCGTTACTAGTTGTGGTTGGCGGTGGTTGGTGCTTTAGTGGCGGGATGGGGCGTGGGTGCTGTTGGTGTTGTAGTGATGGTTTTGGTTTTTGTTTCCGATTGTGGTTTTCAGATCGTGAGGTGGCGGCGGTGTGGTGGCAAGGTGGTTCTGGATTTTTAGTTTTTGTTTCTGTTTGTGGTTTTCAGATCGTGACGTAGTGGTGACGTGGCGGAGACTATCTGTGACCGCATAATGGACTATCCGTGACCTTAAAATTCGACAATTTCTAAAAATTAATCTGTGACCTGTAATTTTTTGATCTGTGACCAATAAAATAATCTGTGACCTATAAAATTATTGATCCGTGTTCTCGAAATAATTCTCGACCTCCAACAATTTTGATCTGTGACCGATAAACAAATTGCGACTTATAAAATTTTTGAACCGTGACCTCGAAATAATTCGTGACGTATAAAATTTTTGATCAGTGACCTTGAAATAATTCGTGACTTATAAAAAATTTTATTTGTGACCTCAAAAATAATCCGTGACCAATTAATTATGTTCCTGTGACCATTAATTGTATAATTATGACATCATTATAATTAATTAATTAAATCATAATAAATTTTAATAAAAATCTGATTTTTGAAATTCCAAACTTGTTTTCTTAATTTTGAAATATGGGATACTTATCCTCTTATAAATTTTTCCCTGTAAAATAAGTGGTTAAGCCGATGAAAATTATCCCTTATTGATCAGCTTAATACAAACATAAATAGCTAAGGAGTGACAACCATTTTTACTTCCAAAATTAGTTGAAAACGAACTTGTTAGAAAAGATGATTTTTCCATTTGTACAGGAAATGGTTAACAGAAGAGGTTGACAACCTCTCACATGCGCGCGGACCCCGCGTGAATAAAAAATTCCAAAAAAAAGTAGGCTCCTCATTGTGAGTGTTCGGTCAACCTCTTATGTCAACCGTTTCTATACAAATAACATGGTTATAGAAAAGATGTGAGGCTCTAGTACTATTTCTTTCCATATAAATTACGTATTATCGTTGCTCGATCATTCTACGTTATTAGAATATTACGAACAATTTTTTTTTTTCTTTTTTTCTTTTTTACTATTCCATATGGTTAACTTTTATGGATCAAATAGGACGTTTCTTACCTTGATAAATAAGTAGTTCATGTCTATCCTAAAATTTGGACAAAGCTGCAATGCAGGACAATTATGTGGATGTACTAGTGTATTAACTTTATTTGTGCAATGTGCAATGATTCCGTTCAATTTCTCTATTTCACTTGCAATTTATTATGACATGTATACACCACCACAACCAATGGGCGGGGTTTGAGTGGGTTAGGTGTTGGATGGTTGTATGGATCGGGGGAAGATAAATATTTTTGTCAACTCGTAGATTTTTGGAGTCTGTAGTATCATAAAAAATATTAAATGGATATTTTAACCAAAGCACGGTTGGTGAATCCCAACAGCACACGACATTGTCATGATAATCATCGACAAATGTATTGTCAATATTCAGTTTGAATTATCAACGTATATGATGGAATCAGAAACAACCAATATTCATACCTTTGATGATTATCGATGCTGATCCAAATAACATCATTGATGACATTGCCATCGATAATCCCTGATGGAGGTATATAGATGATTACTAATGATATTATTACTGATAATTCTACCTATACGATCAACATATATTTATTGCAATAAGGAATCACCAAATGCTATGACAATCCCTATACCTCACATAATGTTGAAAGCCATTACATTTGATCGCAATTTTCTTTTAAAAGTATCACATTTCATCGGGAAAGTGATCATATCTTTAATACCAGGAGCCTCTATCAAAGAGGTTCCATATCTAAAACTCAAGCTCTAAAAGGCTTTAAAGGCAAATAAATTGTATAGTTTTTAGGTAGAAGTTAACGGTCGATTACAGTCAATTTTTGATACAGAAAAAATAGCACGCTACGACATTCTTTATATCATGAAAAAATACTATGCTGACATAATACAAATACAAATAAAGAGAGACACCAATTTGTATACTCTTGTTCATCCGACCTCATGTTCCAATATATAGAGCACACTTTTTACTCAAATTTTATTTTAATGGAGTCGTTATAGGCTTTGACGCAGGGTTTACTCGGAAGAGTTAAATTCAAGGAAATACAGATGCTGACCCCAAATCTCTAATCTTTTATGCCTGGATTATTCTTTTTTTTCGATTTTTCATTTTATTTTTTTAACATATTTCTCTCTCCTCTCCTCCTTATTTATAAATAGACCCCTCCCCTCTGTAAACAATTTTCTCTTCCCTTTTGGGGGTTTCTTGAGAGGCGGCCTCATATCAAATATTGAAAAATCTTTTCAGGATCTGAGGAAGAAAACTAAAAACACTTTCACTCAGAAAAACCCACTTACAAATAGATGCTATTTATATATATATAAACAGTTTACAGAGGTATAGAAAGAGAGGTTTCTTTTAAATTTCTCTTGTTTTCTGTTCTTTCTTGATGATCTCCTCTGTTTATTTTGCAATGTATCTGTTTATTCTGCAAAGCAAGTCTTAATGAATTTTGGAAATTTGGTTTCTTGAAGTTTTTTGGATTTAGTAATCAACTTAGTATTTATCTCGCCATCGAGAAGTGGGTTTTTTTCTTGCCTTTTTTGCTCTCTCTCTCTGTTGCTAAATATTTGAATTGGTTTTCGAGAAGGGTTTAGATATTCTGTTTATTGGATTTAATGGATTAAATCAAGTGTGTGTTATTTTTTTTGTTACTGTATTACATGATTTTCTGGGATTTGATCTGCTGGAACGAAGCCTTATTGTCATTTTTAAAATCTTAAGGTTGTGGGCAGAGTGATAGACAGATTAAATTTGATTCCTGAATACTGGAAAGATAAAATCTAATTTGGCAGTTCGGATTTAAATCTTGTTTTGGTTGATTCCTCTTAAAGACTCTGTCTAAGATTTGTACTGGTAGCATTAAGGGTCACTATGCATTTACTTTTTTGAGGATTATGGTGTTTGTTATGCATCCCAGTTTTCTGGTTTTGATACTTAAAACTAGTTAGCAAAAGGCTCTGATTTTGTTTTTGGATGATGGGCAGGTCTGTGATACCTATATTGATAGAGGATCAAATAGCCGTGGGCGATCTTCATTAATTAATACCTTCAGGTTGAGGCGAATTAATTACTGCCCCCCAGAGTTATTGCAGTTCAACACAGCAGTAACTTAGAATCTATATCAATATATACACATTTTTTTATTTTAATTTCCAATCAAGCTGACAGAAGATCTACTTGCTGATTTTCGGAACTTTAATGGTGTGGAACTGATGGCTTAATGCTGGGGCTAGAAATGAGTGCAAGAATATGGTGCATGGGCTGGTGAAGTGTTTCTGGTCGGTTCCTGAATTGGGACATTCCGGCCAGAACCTAGGGGAAGCTTTACATTCGGTGGAAAGTTCTCGAATTGGGCTTAATTTGACTACGTGCAATGTCTCGCTGCTTCCCATTTCCACCGCCTGGATATGAGAAAAAGGCTAGACCGAATGATGTCAACTTGATAATAAAGGTTGAAACTTTATGCATGATCTTATCAATTTTCAGCCGTATCTATACGTCTTTACTTCTATTCAGAGTTGCATAATGGTTTATAAAAAAAGTAAAATTCTTGGGAAGTTCTGCCTAGGTTTTGTAATTCATTCGGTAAACCTATGATGACGACAAGAAGCTTGTGTAATATTTGGGGGTTAGGGTGCTGAAATTTTGGGCACACTGCATTTAAGTTATTATGTTTCACAAACTGAAAGGTCCCTGGATTACTAGGTAGATCACCTCCTGCTGAATGTGTGATGACCTTTGACTTTTGTGATTATGTAGAGTATCTGACCACCGATTACACTCTGTAGGAAATTTAGCAAATAAAATTTCCATGCATCGTAATTTACTGAAACTACGAGTGGAATGTGAATTTTATCGAATGATATTGAAAACATTAATATATTTATTAGGAAATAGAAAATTTAGTTATGATGACTTTTTTTCATGCTCATGCTAATAAGGAAAACTCTGTAAATTTTCTCATCCGGAAAAATTAGGGAACTCTGTAGATCATCTTTAATGATTGTCTTTGTTAAAGGACTGTTGCATAAGATGTAAAGGGATTCACTAACATTATCTCGAAGTACACATATTTTTTAATATGCGCTTGGTTTTTTTTAGGATTGTTTCCTCGGTTTCTTATGTTTCTATTCTTGAATCAACTATCTTAATTCATTGCACCGTTTATGTGATGATCTGCCGACGTCATAGCTTCCTAGAAAATTGTTTCTTTAATTGTTGCTTGTTTATTGTCGTAAACTTGGACAATCTATTGGTGAAACCATAAAAGATTTTCTATTATTGGCCGCCATATTACATAATACATGTTATGAATCTTGATTAGCGAAAATATGTGTAGTTAAATAATGTATTCTTCGTAGCCATATTACATACTCAGGTCTTTAGCTCCTTATCTTGATTGCAAATATTTGTGATACTGCATGTTTTTAATTCCTTGTCTTCCACTGTCAAATGACCCTAAGGATGAGTTGATCGAGGCCACCGATTACCTTTCCTAACATACAAATAAAGCATGCCCATTAAGAAAGCAAACAAGATGGGTACAAAACAGTAGTTACACCACAAAAGCCATGGCCATAGGCTTCAATTAACATGAAAAGCTTTTTTTTTTATAAGTAATCATGTAATTTTATAAATCTAAAGATAATACACAAGAAGTGCATTATCAATTTAAACAAGATAGGAACAACAAGAAATTTGGCAACCCTTCTACCGGACTAATAGTTGCAACCTTAAACCAACTATACAAATTGCACACAACACCAATAGTTTGACTGAATGTCTCATTATCAACAAAATGTCCAAGTAGAGAATCAAGATACATGCCAAATAATCCTAGAAATTGAAACCTCCTGTATAAGCAATCCTCAGCTCGAACTTAAATAGAAATTATATACTCATTTTTCCATAAGAGACGCAAGAATGACAATTAAGGCAATAAGTAACACTACAACTTCCTTAGCATGCTTGTATAAATATTGAACCTCATTATCAAGACAACCATTTTTAAGTTTCATTATCTCAAACGAATTCATTTATCTTCTGAGAAATTGATAGTTTGACTATTTTTCTTTTCACAATCTGACCGTTATAATGGGTCAAAAGGAGGATATGGATATTTATTGATTATTTCTGTATGCCGTTATTGTAGATAGTTTAGAATTAATGTAATCTATAGTGGTTGCCATATTTTGATGACATAAACATTCTAACAGTAATGAGCTTGTACACTATCATAGTTGGGGAACAAAGGCTGTTAACATAAGCTATATGGGCATGGTAGTTATTTATGTCTGTATTGGTTGACAATGACATGAGAAGTTCGATAATTTTGGTGGATGTAAACTAGATGTTGTGTGATTGATTCAATTCCCATTTAGATGACATAAGGGATTGCATCTTCTCTTTCCTAAAAATGTCTGATGTAGATGAATGATATGCCCTAAAGTAATGCTGCAGTTGCATGGCTGTAATCTCTATATGAAACTAGAAATTTTGTTCATCAGGACAAAATAAAATGGTCTTATTTCTCATTTTCTCTTAATCATTATGAAGTAATGCTGTTTGACATCTCAAGCATCTAAAAGTTTCGTGGGTGCATAACACTGGGCTTGCCCCTGATTTCACGGACGCTGTTTTCAATTTACAGCAATGTTTTAGCTAATAATAATTGCTGTAGGGTAAAGCAAGATATTTGAGCTACTTTACTGAGGTTTCCTCATTTCTCCAAGTTTTTAATAGTACTGATTTCATTTTTGTTGTGTACTTCCGAATTTTCCCTGAAGTTTTGAGTATGTGTTTGGTAAACAGTATTAATCAAACTAGACACTAAAATAAACAACATTTTAACTACTTATTTAGCCCATGTTTGGCCACCATTTTCTAAAACTCATTTTCAACCACACATTTCATCAACTTTTATCAGAATCTACTAAAAATATGATTTAGCTAAACCAAACAGGGGCTTAATCTTGTCTGCCACTGTTTAGTCCACCTTACCAAAAGGAGAAGGAAATATTGGACTTGATCCTTTTGCTGTATCAAGAGACAAGATTCTATAATTATTGCCAATATTCAAAAGTTTCTTATTTGGACATTCTGTCCTGTCCTCTAACTTTGAAGTAATATTATCGTTCATTGTTGAGCTGCTGCCAATATAATACATTCTGGAGTTTCTTTTTGGTCGTTTTGATTTATAATGACAGTGAAACTATTTCAGGAGAAGCAAAAAGAGAAAAAACATAAGAGGGATAAAGACAAGAAAGAAAGAAGTGAGAGGAAGGAAAAAGGGAGGAGTGAAGATAAATGCCGAGAAAAGAAAGAACGAAAGCAAAAGCAGCACGGAGACAGGAAGGATAAGGAGAAACATAAAGATAAATATAGGACTTCAGAAGAGAATCAAAATGGAGAGAAGCTTGGTCCAATTTGTGAACTGGGTAATACAATTCCAAATTCAAAATCTTTTGTTGAATTGCAAGTTGAAAATGACTGTGGAGCGACAGACAGTCAAATGGTTGGGGAAATCGTTCACTCAGATCAAAAAAGTGCCAAGTTGCCGGAGAGGGTGGAAGAGAGCGATAAGAGAGAGTATGCGAGGATGGTTAATGGAGAAAGTCTTGAAATTAATGCCATGGGTTTGGAAAATGGTAGGGTTTCAATTTTTTCTGGAGAAAATCGAAAAAAGGTTGAACGAAGTCGCCAGTTGGAGAAAGGAAAGGGAGAAAAAGAAAAGAAAAAGCACAAGGCTAGCGATGGTAAAAGAGATGGGCATAAGAATATAGAACGAGACAAAAAAAGTAAATCGAAGGACAAAGTCGGGGAAAAGGAGAAGGAAAAGGAAAAGGAGAAGGTGAAGGTGAAGGAGAGAAGTAAAGAACTGAGTAAACAAAGAGAAAGCAATTGTAATCTACTAGATGTTCATAACAAGCCATCAGACCTTTTGAAGGAGAGTGGCAGCCAGGGAAGTCTTGGAAAACGGAAGGAGCCTGAATTAAATGGATTTTCACACTGTGAGTTGTTTCCAATGTTATCACTTTGCTTTGTATTTTCAACTATATATGGAAAGAGAATCATCCGTGCCTTACTAACAGGTTAAAAAAATTGGCGTAACTAACTATTAGCAAAATTTCATCTTGGTAACTCAACTTTATTTTTCCGAGTTGGTTGGTATGTTTCAAGTTAGTCATTAAACTTTGTTCAATTTGGTCATTCCTTCCATGTTTGATAGTTTGACTAATAGAAAAGTTGAAGTGGCAGTCTATATTGTCATGTCACATTGTCCGTTAGTCAAACTAATGGATACAGATAGAGTGACCGACTTTGACCAATTTGGAACAAAATGAAGTTTAGTGACTAACATGAAAAAGTTAATTGACCATATTTATCCCTGTCATCATCTTCGGGCGGGCTTACTACTTAGATGCTTTTAGCAGTTATTCGCACCACATTTGGCTGCCCAGCGATTTACCGTGGGCATGATTACTGATGATCGATGACTTAGTGATCAATTTCTTGAATTGACATATTCTTAATTCGGCCTTTCATCTTGGGTATTTTTAGGATGGAGTTTTTGGTTGTAGAATGATTATATTTTAATCTGCTAATATTATGAGACATATTTTTTTGCTACAGACAATGGAATCCCGCTTAATAAACTGCCCAGTGCTATCTCTTTCTCTCATCAAGTCATACAAAATGGAATCAGCATAAATTCTTCACAAAATACTGCTAACTTGGCTGTGGAGAAAGCGGGATTCCAAAATCATGCTGTCAATATTAATAACTTACCCTCTCTATCAGTTGGAAATGGAATGAAGCTTGAACATGGTCAAACTGCAAATCATTTCTCTGCCGAGAAGCGGGCAGCCACTAGTAATTATGTGGTTAATAACAGCCTCGTCTTCTCACACCCTGTTTCGGGAATTAGCAAAAAGACCGAACCTTGTCGAACTGCAAGTAAGGTAGAAAATTTGCGGCAGGGGCTGGTCAATACCCACAAGGCCCAAGACAAGGTTTCAACCTCAATTCTAAATGCAGAAAGTGGAAGAACGGAAATCATTCAACCGAACATCCACAGGGCACAAGAGTCTCAGGGGGTAATTATCAAGCATAAGATGGACAACAAAGATTCCCGAGTGAATGGCATAATAGAGACTGAACAATACGCTTCTTCAAGCACTCCATCTGCTTCTTTGAAAGTTAAGGAGAATAGTTTGAAACTTGCCCATCCCTATTCCAAAAATTTGAGCCAGATACTCAAAAGTAAAGATTCCCAGGAGAATGGCTTGATAGACCCTAAACAATATGCTTCTTCAAGCACTCCATCTGCTTCTCTGAAAGTTAAGGAGTATACCGGGAAACCTCCCCATCCCGATTCCAAATATTTGAGCCAGATACTCACTGTACCTAATGTAGAATGGCCTGACTTTGATGATCAGGAGTGGCTTTTTGGTAGTGAGGGTTCTAGGGCAAAGATGCCAAAAATTGCTTCCAATCACATTGAGGGGATGAAGGTATGGGCAGAAGCAATGCCTGTCAAGTCTGCTGATGTTATTGCTCTGCCATATGTCATTCCTTACTAGTTGGAATCTGCATTGTTTTCTAGACTGGTCTTTGGGTCATGGATTCATATAATCAAGTTTGGTGTTACTGTCAGTTCTCCTGGTCAGCTCGAGATGGTCTTCTGATTGTTGCTGCAGTGAAGAACAGATTATAGGGCAGAGACAGGTAGAACAAGTCAAACAAAAACTTTTCTCATGGTCTACGTCTCTGAGAGATGATAAAGATCCTCGTCTGGGATGAAGTGGTAAATTTCAACTTTGCATGATCATTCGGTATGTTTTTGCAAGTTCTTGGTCGGAAAAAAGTCACTGTTTCTTGATGTTGTCAATTTTGTTCCATTCAAAAGGCATCATCAGGAGCAACAGAGGTCATTTCAACATCTAAATCATTTTGGATAATGGCTGTTGAAATACCTTGTTAGACTTAAACGGACAGATGGGGTCTATGGACCAATTATGGGGATTCAAGCAGAGGATTTTTGTGGTGGTGTTTTATACTACATTACAATTTTGATGTGTAATATATAGGAATTGTTACCCGCAAAAAATATATCATCTGTAATGGGAACAGAAAAGACAGTATTACAGTGTAATTGACTAATTGTTACAATGATTTAACTCTTTTGCAGTTTCTTTTCTTTAACGGAAAACAAAAAAAAAAATTTGGTCCAAAATTTTTACTCTATAAAACTGGCCAAAAATGATTCACCTCTTATCTTTTTATCTCCCTTTGTTTAGAACTATTTGATGCTTGCGGAATCCAGTGTCAAGTGAGGCTAACATAAAACGCCTTAAATGCCAATTGATAGTCTCACACTTCAATATTTGTTGAGGCCTATGCCTTGACTCTAGTGAAATTTGGGAGATGCTACGTGTACATAATAGTGTACACATGGCTTTACACCCCCCCACATGAAGGGGGTACCCCTCACATGGAGGGGAGTCCACACACAATAAAATATTCGTGGACCCCCTCCATGTGAGGAGGGTGTAAAGCCGTATGTATACCATGAGGTGTACACATAACATTTTTCGTGAAATTTACTCCTCAAAACAGCTAAGATGTTCGCTCGTTTGTCTTGTATTTTTAAAACAATTAATTATTAGTCTTTGCTTTTTTTAGTTATTTCTTTATAATCTAAAATGTTTCTTAGGTTCTTTTATTTATTTTTCTTTACCTACATAAAGTAAAATGGGCAAAGATATTTGTACATAATTTAATGTGCCAAATTGTTTACCCCCTCTCACATGCACGTGGGCCACGCGTGAATAAAAAAATCTCAAGATGTGGTCTCCACCCCCATATTGTGAGTAGTCGGTAAGGAATTAGGTGAAAAAATTCAGTACATATAGCATGGTTCAAGTAAAATGGAAAGGAGAGAATACTCCATTGCAATTGTAAAGATGATGGCAAAGAATGAAAGGAAACTTATAAAATGGATTTTGATGATGTTAATGATTCCCTTAAAAGATAAAATTAGTAGTGATGATATAAGAACTTCTACTGCATTTGGAGGGGTCGGACACACAGCAAAAAGAACTTCAATTGCCACATGAACTTAAGAGAGACCATAAAGAAAACCAGAGAGATTTGATAGGCTGATGTAATTAACACATACGTTCAAATGAAACCTATTTTCTGATTGTGTACCCGCTTGCTGACTAGCTTCCTTGAGTCAATCTTGTCACGGATAAAATACAAGATTTTAACTTGTTTTCCAATATTCTCTATCGTAGTCTATCAAACATTCCACATAAATCCAATACATCCTTCCATTATTTTGCTAGCTTGCTCGTGGCTGCATTAACTCTGTCTTCTGTAATCTGTTTGTGGTTGTCGTAGAAATCCAATATCTCCATTGCAATATTTTTTACCTGTTAGATAGACAAAATAAAGCACGCCATTCAGGTACTATGTTACAAATATACCAAAGTAATGCATCTAAATTGGTACTTAAATTGCATTATTCACCCAAGCATAGGAATGAGGGAACGTGCAAGACATGATGGTCAAATTAATTTCAGTAAGCCAAATTGAATTTTCCGATTTTTCAACAAAGACAAAATTCACTTGCAATCAGAGGGTGTTCTTCAACGTAGGGAATAAAAATGCTATGGGACAAATATGGATGAACCACTGACAAATGATCACAAGTTTTTTTGATATTCTTTGTTGTATAAATCGACTCCAGAAACTGATGATATGTGACTGCAAAAGTATTCTTAGTATGGTTCATTAAGAACTAAAATTTGAAGATCTAGTGCTCGGGACCTTAAAAAACTCTACTTAGACAACTTACCACATTCATATCCACTCGAAGCTCTTCAAACCAGGCTGTATTTTCTTTATCTTTTAGCACGCTAGCAATGTATATGCAAGCCAATGTAATCACGTGAGGAGGATGCATAAGAATCAAATCCATCTTGTACGTGTCATTGACAAGTCCCCTACAAGGTTCAAATTACCAGAGTATGATCCATAACTTCCAATGATCTATACGACAATCAGATTGAATAAAATTGTGCAACAGAAAACGGATAGGAAGAAAGCTTGAAAAGTATAAGTAAAAGATTCTGCTATTAGAAAGTAGAAAAATGAAAATCGAAATTGTTCAAGGATCTAACGGATCATTATGAGATCATGTTTGGAGCATATTTGACTAAGCTAGTAAAAGTTGCTTTCATACATTTCAGACGTGCTTTGTATTTTAGTTTCAAGTAAAAAATGTTATTTAGAAAATAAGTCTCCCTTTACTTCAAAATAAGTAACTTACTTATTTTCAACTTGGACCCATGAAAAAGTTATCATTTTAAAGCTTTTATACCCAAAAGTTTTACTTGGAAATGTTTTTAAGTTTAGACAAAAATGCTCTAATCCACAAGTCACTTGGCTTTCCAGCTTTAACTACTAAAAAGGAGCCAAAACTACAAGAATTATTTATACTTCTACATTAGCATATCTAGGGAACATAATAGACTCATCAGCTAGTTATCCATGCCTAAGTTGGGAAGCAGAATTGGAATGAGTTTGGTACCAAGTTAATTGTGTTGCGTCATTCATCCCAGCATCCTGAAGCAACCTAATAATTGGAAGTTGCTGTTAGAAAAAATAAGCAGCAAAAAAAAGATTAAAAAATGAAGGGAAATTAAATGAGATATATATCATTGTTTTATTCAAAGTATGTGAATGCCCATATTCTTTTGGAAAGCAACTTATAAAATTGAATTGTCAAAAAAGATTGAAAATTTTGTTTGAAATCGGACTTTTATAATTACATATATATGTTATTTTAGCTATCGGAGAATGCAAGGAATAATACGAATGAGCAGTGAGATGTTCACTCTGGAAGAAATTGAAATGTGTACCAACAAATTGACTTCATTGTATGTCATGTTTACCAAAAACAATGAAAATATGAGTGTATATCATTTTTACTAAAAACAATGAAAATATGAAATTGTCCCATTTCTTCAATAGCCTTATAGAATACAATTCACATTTGAAGATATACTTACTCGGACAGTGCACGGTAAGGATGGAAAACAACTAAATAATAGTTGAGGGCTTCCAAAATTTTCATTTCCATTTCGAGTATCTCCTTTATTTCAAACCTATACTTCTCATCGGAATCTGCAAAAGTAAAATGGCGACTCTAGCCACTTATCATGGAGCCCAGATAATATATCATATCAGAAGAAGAAAACAAAAGACATTCATAGCAGGTGGTTTATAGAGGATAAAAGTATGAGCAATTACACAGTTTTTTTATGTAAAATACAAGAAGCCGGGCCTGCACTGTGCTTTCTTCTGCTTTTGAAGCCAGGTACAAGCAAGACGGAGCAACCAGACGAGGATCATATTCAGTCATACTTCTTCTGAAATAAGATAATAGATAATGCTCAAAGGTGCAAGCATTAGAAGATGTGTAATGACACCAGTGCCATATACAAAACAAGATCATTCTCAAAGTTTGACCCTGACAACAAAACTATATGGAAGAATCAATTTTATATATTAGAATTGACGATACAAATATGAAAAGGAAAATTCAGCAGTTTCAAACTTCTCAAAGAAATTTATCTGCTGGTGCATTAACAAAATGTGCAACCACTTTTTGACCCTCGAAAAAGGATACTGGTACTTCCTGAAAACATGTTTCTAGTAATATTCAACTTGAGTATATACCTTCCTTCATTGACATAATGTTTGCTTAAAATATAAGAAAATGCAAGGAAATTTCAAGCAAAAATATAGATCACTAATACTGCAGATTTTATTATCATTTAAGGAACAGTGATAACACACCTGACATAAACACGTCTCATGTAGGTAATGGCAGTAGCAACAACCCTGGAAATTAATCAACATAAAGGGATCATCAAAAAAGATTATGGAAGTGGAAAAATAAATGTTTATTATGCATAAATCATCCTACTGATGGGTGTCATTACGGACACCAATTGTATTTTCAAACATTGCATTATGCATAAATCATCCTACTGATTGGTGTCAGTACTTGAGAAATATGTTTAATCATTGAGTTTATAACAAATCTTGAAACACTTTGCATGTATTTTCAAACATTGTAGAAATACCAATTAGTTACAAACCAACTCAGGTAAACTGCAGTGTGCTGGTGTTTACTACCATTTGCATGTATTTTCAAACATTGAGTTTATAACAAATCAGTGTGCTGGTGCTTGAGAAATATGTTTAATCATTGAGTTTATAACAAATCTTGAAACACTTTGCATGTATTTTCAAACATTGTAGAAATACCAATTAGTTACAAACCAACTCAGGTAAACTGCAGTGTGCTGGTGTTTACTACCATTTTGCATTTACTTGAATTCCAGAATGTCACGAATACATAACACAATAGTCTGAGAGATTTATTTGAAGCACATCGTGCATCAGTAATACATTGAAACTTAAATGTGCAGCTCTTTCCCCTCTGAACAAGTAGAAGCACAACCAGATCATGGTCTCAATGCTCCATCCTACTTATCTGATTTTTGTGAGATCCCCAGTATTTAATTATTTATGATGGCTTCCAATTGCAGGGGATAAAGATGACGGTACAACTAATGGAGACAACCTTGGATGCCAGGAGTAAGAGAGGAGCGTGATCAAGAGAAAGATACTATAATTTTGGCAAAAAAATGTTGTAAACACAAGAAAATCAAACCTTTGCCTCACTTTTACATGTTGAGCCAATCTTGCTATATCTGACAAAGAATTGAAAATGCAAGAGTTAATGCATGCCATGGATGAATAGAAAGAATAGCAAAACCAATCAAGCGTGAAATCAGAGGTACATGTGTGTCTATATATGCAAGACAAATATAATCACACAAAAAATATTACTCTAAAATATGATTGAATTATAGAAAGTCAGAAATCGTGCAACAACAAATATAGAAAATAAATTAACAAAAAGGGGCATCCAAGATCCCACAAACAATGTGAAGTTTTTCAAAGACTCAATATAATTCAGAAAAAGCAAAACCCAAGAGAAACTCTAAAATCGACCCGTAAATATACGCATAAAGGGATTGAAGAGTGAAAGTTACAATTGGACATATGTAGCTTGATGAGCTTGAAATCTTCAAGAGTGATGCCCCTCTCCTTGTCTAGTGGATGCACCACATCCACCTCTTCTGGATCCAGAAGCTGTTTGCTAAATTATCACACACACAAAAAATAATAATAATAATAAAACAAAATCATTTGCAAAAAAATAATAATAATAAAACAAAATCATTCGCAAAAATGAAGAAAGGCTGCAACTTTCTCAACCCTATCCGATTGCATAGGAGAAAATAATTTAGTCCGATTACAAGTCTAGGCCTGTAACTGAACGAATTCGCCAGTGAAACAAAAGGGAAAATCCGTAGCCACCGAAAGCATACATATTCAAAAAGGGTTTCAATGATTCTTAGGTTGAAACTTACTAGTGAGAAGAAGTCCAGAAATTGGCAGCCATGGCAGCGCAGATGAAATCAACTTGATAATTGAGCTTACAAGTTTATAACCAATCTTGAGAATGGCAAATTGTTGCGAGTGTACTCGGCAAATGGACGTGGCACCACTTTCGAACTAAACTCGCACTTTCATATAGACATTCTAACTAACGCTTTTAATACCGCAAACATCAAAATGAATTATTTTCCACAATACATTCTCCCAATAAAATAATTTATACGTAAAATGAGAGAATGCATTTTTTTCAATCACACATTTTTCAAAAAATCAATATTTCAAAATTCATTAACCCAAAAAAAATGGAGCACAAATAAGGACTAAACATCGTTTTAAATGTCTATAATATCAAATTTCTCAAAATATTATATACCATGTTCTATTGCACTTGATTTCATAGGTAAAGGGTTTCTTATTCGTCCCTAATTTGCAATAATGATCGACATGGTAAATGGACAGACTATAACTCATTTTCGATCATACATTTTTCTAATAAAATAATTTTACACGTAAACTCAATTTTTTACATGAACATGAACTAGATATATTCTCAAATAACTTAGCCTCCCCATCTCTTAACATTGCAATATTTCAGATTAGATTGGTCGAGTTTAACAGCTATGCTTCCACGAGAATAAAGTGGGAGAATTGTGAAGTAGGAAATGGGGCCCATTTATCTTTTCCATTGAAATTATGTGTGTATTCAAGTTGCTCCTCTAAAAAGTTATACGTGTGGGAATCACACTCACTTTCAAGAGTAGATATGGATTGAAAGTTATCTATTAAGGACTTCTCACACGTCTTCTTGGTAATAAAATAGAAGAAAATTATGTCCTCTACATATAAAAAGAGTGAAGGTTTGTTTTACTGTAGAAACTATTTTCTTATCCTACCTTATCCTATAGACGACGCCGTTTTTCATTTTGGTATTTCCCCCCTCTCTCTTCATTCCGCCTTCAGTCCAATCCAGCCCCGTCTCTATTTTCTTCGAATCGAGCTCAAGCCTTCGAAAACCCTAGACGTTCGCCGCTTCCGCCGCTACGTTTGGTTTTGAAGCATAGACCTTCGCCGCTCCGTTTGGTAGGTTTGTCCCGTCTCTCTTCGTTTCGACTTCAATTCAATCAAGCCCCGTCTCTGTTTTCTTCGAATCAAGCCTTCGAAAACCCTAGACGTTCGCCGCTTCCGCCGCTACGTTTGGTTTTGAAGCATAGACCTTCGCCGCTCCGTTTGGTAGGTTTATTTAGTTGTCATCTGTGTCCTTTCTTCGTCATCGATCTAGGTTTGTTAATCGTCTGCCTTTTTTGTTGCCTTTTTTCAGGTTGTCTGAGTTGATGGCTGCAAGTGCGAATGGTGGCGCTAGAAGTGGTAACGGCGGGCAGGAGGATTCTACGGCGAGATCTACCCAGGCTGCCCTCCGCCACAACCCCGCTTGTCGATCGTCCTCTCAAGAACCACACTCGAAAATTTACTTACAAAGTTAGCTCCCGATTCTTCCTCTTCTTCTTTCTGATTCTGCATAATATGCATAAATGTATGTTATTTGGGTGCTGGCCGTTTTTTAATTTTTTTGCTATCATTTCAACTTCCCTGAATATGGCGAGTTTCATCATAAATCTTTTGTGCTGAATTTGGGTCTTTGGGTGTTCTTCATCATAAATATTCTGTGCTGAATTTGGGAACTGTGATAGAATAGTACCCTCATGGTACGTGGATGCATTGAAGTTTAGCTGAAAATGCCTCATTTTCAAGTTCAGCTCTCCGTTCATCAAAATTTTAATCTATTAATTCGCATTCCCATCAGCTTTGAAAAGCAATGTTCTTGGCCTGACCGAGAGAAATTGCTGAATTTCACATCAGTGTTCATTTATTTGACATATTTACTGCCAATTTAGAAAGAATAATTCCACTCCAAAGGACCAAATGTTTTCCCATGTAGTGGTTTTATGTTATTGTGGATATTACTTGGTCGTTGCTCACTGATCTGATTCTGAATGCACCTTTTGCAGATTTAACTCTGATACCACCATTCTTCTGTATGCTAAAATTTCTCAGGCGTTAAAAGATAAGACTGTTCGGGATGTGGCATTACGTTGTAGATGGATGACCGTAAGCTTTTATCTTGTCGTTTTCTTTCTACTCATTTCAGTAGCTATGATTATTTGCTTTTAGAAATGGCCTTACAGAATTGCTTTGGCATCTGCTTTTTTTTTTATTATTAAATCAAAATTTAACAGGAAATAATGATTGGGATTGAGGAACTAGAAGTATTTTAAATTTTGGGATAATAAGTTTTTGCTTTTGACGTTTGAAAACATTTTTCATTTTTTAATTATGTTTGTAGATAATGTCTAATTCTCGTCGGGTATGTGTTTCCAATGATTGCAACGATGGAGCTGAGAAAGTTTTTTCTGACAAACAAAAGAGAAATACAAAATAAGAGACCAAGAGAATCATATGCAAAGCGAAAGGAATTCAAAGGAAACAAGGAAAGACGTATTGGTCGTCCTTCACGTGCATCACAATTACAAGGTCAATTACTCTTTATTTTTCACACATAAAGTCGTTCATGTTTTCTAATATCTTCATGATTGACAAATTTTGAATACGTAAAATTTCTTAGTTTCTCACCTATCTAAGTTCTTTTTATTAGTTTATAGAGATGTAGTTATTGTACATGTTATTTAAATTCAATTTAGAATTTCTTTTTGTACTATATAGCATGAAGTATTAGATATTTTCATAAAAACATGTGTTATTTCAATTTTTAGTTTTCGTTTTCATGAATGCGGTCATCGAAAAATGTGTAGAAATGAATAATTTCTTTTTAACAATTTGATGAGTTTTCATTTTTTCTTAAAAAAAATGAAGGCATGTGTCATAAGAATGTTAAGGTCAACTATTCATCTCATTTCTACCTTTTAATCGAAGAAAGACGTGTATCATGTAAAGGAGCAACTAGAGAATGGAAAGAAAATCATAAATTCAGTCCTCTTTTTTCTTAAAACAGACACAATATGAGATGAAGTCTGAATTCATATAAACCATATTATACCTCATTAACTTGGCTTGGGATGATATCATGATAGTTGTAGTTTTTTTTTTCTATTTTAATCTGAAGTATCAATTAAAAATTAAAAACATGAAGGCAGACATACCATGCACACACCAGTAATGCAAATTTCCTATATGCTGCTGAAGGCAATTATGAATTGATGTGATGTGAACAAGGAACAACAACAGATCGGAACAAAGACGTTGGAATTCCTGTGAATGTCTACCGTAGTTTGTGAAGAATTCGTATTCTCGTTTCGATCTCTATTTTCGGCTATAATCCTCATATTCTTGAGATACTGAAATTGGTGAAATCCCTAGATTTGGTTATAAAGAGTGGTGATATGAATAGATGGGGACAATGGCGAAAAGAATTGAGGAAAGAGAGAGACGGCTGTCTGGATGGGAAAAACGGGTGAAAGAAAGGAGGAAAGAGAGAGACGGTCACAGGGATTGTAAAAGATTTTCAGTGAATTTTGTGGCCCTAATTAGTTTAATATATTTAAGATTTAGTTGGATTATTAATTGGTCTATTTTTTTTAAAAAAATTAACTCTAACTGCTAACTAAGCACAGTGCTTAGCATAAGCTAAGCACGGTGCTTAGTTTGTGTTCTTGGAAGCTACATTGTTTTTAATACAAATTGATCTTTATGGTGTGTTTTTGTATATGTGCTTGTTAATGAAGCTAATTAAAATCTGTGTATTGTAGATTCACACTTTGGTGACGATGTCTTGTGTGGTACTGAGACACTCGCTTCTTGCTCCATCATCCTAGGTCCTGAATCTTGTACTGACACTACAGGTATATTTAACAATGAAATTGAACTTGAAGAACATGGTGAACGTATTTCATCCTTAAGATTACCAATTCCAGTTGAACCTTACATTTTACCATCGCCTACGATTTGTAGTTACTGTAATGCAAAGAAATTTTACAAAGAACCTAAAACTTTTTGTTGTTCTGATGGAAAAATTAGATTATGCCTTAGTACTGTACCATCTGATTTGTATTATTTGTTCACATCATCGTCGCATGAAGCTTTACAATTTAAGACTATTCGAAGTTACAATAACCATTTTGCTTTCACATCGTTTGGCGTAAAATGTGACACTGATTTATGTAGGATGAATAAAGGAATTTATACTTTTAGAGTTCAAAGTCAGGTGTATCACTACATAAACCCGTTGTTACCACATGATGGCAAACCAAGTTATTTACAATTATATTTTTATGATACTGAAAATGAAATTCAAAATCGTATGAACACTTCTGATCGCTTTTCAGAATCAATGTTACAAAAATTGATAGATATTTTAAAGATCAATCCCTACTCAAAGTTTTTTCGCTCTCTAAATAGTATTGGAGTATACAATCTTCCAACAACATCTTAAATAGCTGCAGTTTGGGTTGATGAAGACCCTACTGCAGAAGTTAGAGTTCGCGATATAACCATTTTTGGTCATTCTGGATCATCTCATAGAGTCCATTATTACTTTGGTTGTTATGATTCTCTTCAGTACCCTTTGTTGTTTCCTTATGGTGAACCTGGATGGCACGAGGGCATTAAAAAAATTACTAAAACACACCCTTCTTGTTTTCTTGCTGTCGAAGATGTAATCGACATTAGAAATATGAACTCTGCAGAAGAACTAATTGAGAGAGAGAATGCAGGCATGTCAATACAAATTGTTTCTTCTCTTTTATCCATTTGTAATGTAATTTACTTTTATTTTGCTATGCCATTTCAAATATTGTCTCCTTTGTTTCTTTTAGGGGTTAGAAAATCGAAGAAAAGATCCCAAGTTTCTTGTCGGGAGTACTACTGTTATAAATTACAAATTAGGACTTCAGGTAACTCGATCTTACTTCATGCTGGTAGACTTGTACAACAATATGTAGTTGACATGTATGTGAAAATTGAAACATCTAGATTAGATTACTTTAGAAATAACCAAAAACATATACGTGCTGAATTATACCAAGGGATTGTTGATACTATTGGAACAGGGGAATGTAGAGGGTATAAAATTGGTAAGAAAATTGTTTTACCATCATCCTTCACTGGTGGTCCTAGAGATAAGAAAAAAAGATATATGGATGCAATGGCTTTAGTTCAGAGATTTGGAAAACCTGATTTTTTTTTTAACAATAACTTGTAATTCTAATTGGCCTGAGATAAAGCAAGAATTACAGCACAACGATGAAGTACATAATAGACCTGATTTAATATCTCGTGTGTTTAGATCTAGATTGGAAACGTTGAAACACGACCTATTTAAAGAAAAAATATTTGGTCCTATTGCAGCGTACATATATGTGATTGAATTTTAAAAAAGAGGTCTTCCACATGCTCATTTCTTGTTGATTTTAAAACACGGATCAAAAATTACTTCTACCAATGTCATTGATAGTATTGTTTCATGCGAAATTCCTAACCAAAATAATTATCCTTATTTACGTTCTCGTGTTATCAAGCATATGATGCATGGTCCTTGTGGAATTCTAAATCCAAAAAATGTTTGTATGGAAAAGAACCACTTGTGTAAAAATAAGTACCCTAAAGAATATTCAACAATTACCACTTTAGGCAATAATTCATACCCTTTATATAGACGACGTGATAACGGTGAACGAATTAAGGTTAGAGGAGAGTATTTAGATTATAGATGGGTAGTGCCTTATAATCCTTATTTGATAGCTAAGTATGATTGTCATATTAATGTAGAAATTTGTTCCACCATAAAAGTAGTTAAATATTTATACAAATATGTTTACAAAGGTCATGATCGAATAAGTTTTTCTTTGCAAAGTAACGGACTTGATAATGATATTGATGAGATCTCACAGTATCAAACAGCTAGGTGGATATCTCCGCCGGAAGCGACTTGGAGAATTTACGGATTCATTTTATCTGAGAATTCTCCATCTGTTATTCCTCTACAATTACACCTTGAAAATGGTCAATTGGTTACGTTTAACAATTCTGATAATCTAACAAAAATTGTTTCAAGAGATTATGTACAACGTACAATGTTAACTGAATATTTTCGTATGAATTCTACAAATGAAAAAGCTAAAACATTATTGTATAGAGATTTTCCTATTCATTTTGTTTGGGATGCTCAATCTAAAATTTGGACTCCAAGAAAAAGCAAAGATGTAATTGGTCGAATCGTTACTGCGAATCCATCTGAAGGTGAAAGATATTACTTACGACTTCTACTAAATCATATTAGAGGTTCAACATCCTTTGAAAGCTTGAAAACAGTTAATGATGTTAATGTATCATCTTTTCGTGAATCAGCTCTATTACATGGCTTGTTGAATGCGGATAATAATTGTGAACTTTGTTTAGCTGAAGCAATAGTTTATCAAATGCCAAATTCTTTACGTAGATTGTTTGCCACTATATTAACTTTATGTGCCCCTAAAAATCCTTCAGCTCTTTGGTCTAAATTTAAACCATACATGTTTGAAGACTATGTTCAAAAAGGCATTTCTTGCGAAAATGCCGAACTAAAAGCATTACAATATATAAATAGTGTTCTTGAACCAATTGGAAAAAACATAAATGAATATAAATTAGTTCCATTTGAAATAAACATGGATGAAAATGAAAGATTAGAAAATATGATTGCTGAAGAAATGAGGGATTGCTTCACTGACATTGAAACTACTTCGTCAGTTGTATTAAATAAAGAACAGCAAGCTGCGTATGATGCAATTTTACATAGAGTTTTCACTAATGGAACAGGGTTGTTTTTTTTAGATGGCCCAGGAGGAACAGGGAAAACATTCTTGTACAAAGCATTATTAAGAGCTGTTAGAGCAAGAAATTTAATTGCATTGGCTACGGCTTCTTCAGGTGTAGCAGCATCATTATTACCAGGTGGTCGCACTGCACATTCACGTTTTAAAATCCCATTAGAATTAAATACAAGTATAAGTTGCTCTGTTAGTAAACAATCAGCCTTAGGGATTTTTTTACGAATGACAAAATTGATTATATGGGATGAAGCTCCTATGACACATCGTTACGCTATAGAAGCTTTGGATAGACTGCTTAAAGATATTCATGAATGTGATACACCTTTTGGTGGAAAAGTAATAGTTCTAGGTGGAGACTTCCGTCAAATATTACCAGTTGTCCCAAATGGAAATAAGACAGATATAATGCAAGCAAGTTTAGTGTTCTCATACCTATGGCCTTCATTTATTCATTTACATTTGATTCAAAATATGAGAGCCCAATTAGATCCAATGTACTGTAAATATTTACTTTCTATAGGTGATGGACTTGAAGATGCCCATTCTTGTGGTATGATTGAGCTTCCATCTAATTTAACATTAGCTTTTGATGATGAAGTACTTTCCTTGAAATCATTAATTAACATTGTATTCCCAAATTTACAAACATATAGTGCTGCCTTAGATACCATGATTAATAGAGTTATCTTAACTCCAAAAAATGAATCGGTTGATGAAATTAACAATATGTTACTAAAACAAATTCCAGGTAGAAACTTTACATATTACAGTTTTGATGAAACAATTGATAAAACTGAACAAGGTATTCAAGAAGATTTCTTAAACACACTAACTCCAAATGGTATACCACCGCATGAACTTATATTGAAAGAAAATTGTCCTGTTATATTACTTCGAAACATAAATCCTTCAGAAGGTCTATGCAATGGTACAAGATTGATTTGTAGAAAATTTGAAAGAAATGTTATCGATGCTGAAATTGCTGTTGGAGAATATCGTGGAAAACATGTTTTTCTACCTAGAATTCCATTCATTCCATTAGAAAGTGAAAGAGGTTCAGTCCCTTTCAAACAAACTCAATTTCCAATACGTCCATGTTTTGCAATGACAATTAATAAAGCTCAAGGTCAAACTTTAGATTTTGTTGGACTGTATCTTCCTGAACCAGTATTTTCACATGGTCAGTTATACGTCGCATTATCAAGAGCAAAAACAAGTGATAGTATCAAAATCATGGTCAAACCAACAAATATACTTTCGTTATTACATAACAAATGTACAAAGAATGTTGTTTACGATGAAATCCTTCAATTGGTAAATTTATCGTAACATTTTTTTTCTGAGTGAAACTCATGCTCGTTAAATGTTTATAAGGTTCGTTTTCATAACTTTCCATGTGCTAGCATGAGTAAATGACTTATGAGATGATCCAAAATGATATTAATTTATAATTTATTTCTTTATCCGAACTTAATATGCCTAATGTTTAAATTTAATGTTGGCAATGATGATACAGAGGTTGAACTTAAGGATGCAACTATTTGGTTGGTACTTGGAAGTAGATTGATCAAAATTATGTGAGGTATTTTTTCTGAGGTATTAAGAATGCTCTTACATCGTGCTTAAATTAAGGTTTATTACCCGTCATCCATATAAAAATAGTATTTCGCTGTAGTGTGTGATTGCAAATTAAGGCAATGTGAATTATTAAAAGATTGTTTGTCCTTTTTTATTTTTTAAATTTTTTGAGGAATAATTTTTTCAAGTCCCTATGCTTTATACCTCTTCTCACTTGAAATTTCGAGGGACAGGGTGGATATTAACGATAATTTGTTACTTATTTAGTGAATATAAAGATTTTTCATTTATATTATTTCTTTTTATCTAATACGAATTGTATATTCTGTTATCAGGTTCCTGCGGCATATTTTAGGTGACTAAAAATTCTCTGGATTGATTGGACCCAATAATGGAAGTTAATGTAGGGATATTCACATAATATAGTTGATGCAGCTTTGTTTATGGGTAGATCATTTCGAGCAGGGTGGAGTTACATAGGCATCATTGAAAGGCAACTGGAGGTGCCTGGTTTATCATCTGCTTCACGTGTTTTGTTAATGCACCAAGTGATGGTATGGGAGTTAATTAAAGTTCTCTTTTCCTCTCGGAATATTAGTGGGAAATCGAAGTCTGTGAAAGCTGACAATGAGGAGGATATGATGCCTGATGGTATGGAAAGTGCTCCTGAGATTGATTTGGAAGCACTTCCACTGATGAGGCGAGCAGAATTTAGCTATTGGCTGCAGGAGAGTATTTACCTCCGCGTACAAGAGGAAGTAAGTTCATTGAACGATATGAGTGATTTAGAGCACATATTCTTGCTTCTTACTGGACGACAGACGGATGCTGCTGTAGAACTTGCTGCTTCTAGAGGGGATGTAAGACTGGCTTGTCTTTTGAGCCAGGCTGTTGGTTCCACTGCCAATCGCGCTGACATTGCTCATCAGCTTGATCTTTGGGGAAAAAATGGAATGGACTTCAGTTTTATTGAGGAGGAAAGGGTGAGGCTTCTTGAGTTACTTTCTGGTAACATTCATGGAGCCTTGCTTGGTGTGAAAATTGACTGGAAAAGGTTCCTAGGATTGTTGATGTGGTATCAGCTTCCACCAGACACTTCATTGCCCGATGTCTTCAACACTTATCAGAAGCTTGTTAATGATGGAAGGGCGCCAAATCCAGTTCCTGTTTACATTGATGAAGACCTAATAGAAGAGGATACATACAATTGGGAGACAGTGGAACGTTTTGATCTTGCTTATTATCTAATGCTTCTTCACGCCAGACAAGAAAATGATTTTGGTGCTCTAAAGACTATGTTCAGTTCATTCGCCTCAACAAATGATCCACTTGACTGCCACATGATTTGGCATCAGCGTGCAGTTTTAGAGGCCATTGGTACTTTCAGTTCTAATGATCTTCATGTTCTTGACATGGGATTTGTTTCCCAGTAGAGCACAATCTTCTAAAAATGAAGTGTTTCCTATATTATCCTAAAATTTCTTTTCTCATCCCCCTTCGTTCAGCTGCCCTTGTAGTTTGTGGAGCATTCTAGCAGTTTTGATTTTCTGTACTCTACTGTGATTAACAATTCTGTCAGGAATCGTTAATCAAATTTTGTGTCTTGCATGCTGAAAAGTCTTTATACAGGCATGATTTCTGTTTAAGTTTCTCAATATTGTTTGACATTGTTCAAATTCAGAGGGGACGCAATTGTTACACATGTGGTTCTCCAGATCATCTCATGAGAGAGTCAGAGACTGCCCTCTTGCTTCCAGTCTACATCCCTTTCGGCCAGGTACAAGTAAAACCTTTCTACTTGACTTCTATATCCAACAGGAAATGTTCATATTATCACTTTTACTGCTATTATTTTAGGAAATGGAGCATTTCATGGAAGTCCCTTAAACTACTCAGATCCCCAAATGATATACGAATGCCACCTTCGAGTTGATTTCCAGAGAGATGAAGAGACCCAAGGCAAATGATATTCCCAATAGCATCAGGAATGGAACCTTGTAAATTGTCGTGACTCAGATCAATGTGACTTAGGCCACTACTGAAGGTAAACAACCAAGAGGATACTGAAGAGGATAGCTCATTACCCGCAAGATAAATATTATAAAGAGACTTAGAAGCATTGATCATGTGAGGTGAAGGACGATTGACTGCTGGTAACCAACATCTTGCCAAGAATAGCACTTCGAGTGAACTTAGTTTAGTTATTGATTCCAGCCAATTGGTTGCCTCTGTAAGGTTAACATAACTCAGGTCAACAATATTTATTCAGTGATTCGGTATTCTTTTTCTTTGATCAGTGATTCGGTATTCTAACCAGAAATCACTCCACGCTATTTCGTAGCCAATGATACTACGGCACGTGCAAGGCACGTGCCTTCACTAGTATTAAAGAATAAGGTACAGCTAACTTATATGTTGAGGACTTAAATGTAAGAAAAACAAGAGTTGAGGACTCTTGTTTTGTTTTATTTTGTTTTTCAAACACCTATAGATTATCCCCTGCTGTAATTTTTCCTTGAGGTAATTATGAATTATGGAATAGAATAAAGCAATTAAATATTTGGACTCTACGTTGTTATATATTGATGTCGCCATTTTAAAAATAACATATTTAAAATGAAAGAATCATGAGGCACGACAAACACCGTAATAAGATATTAATGTTGAATATACATGATAAAAGAATTATATAGTTGCGTGTATTGACCCCGAGTCCAATTATTTGAAGCCCGTGTACGAATTCAATCAACTCAAACTCAACGCTAATTTATATTTACTTTTAAGTTGAGGCAGAATTTTTTGTCTCCGCACATAATGGTTGAACTTTTACGATATCAACGTAGATATTTCCATATTTACACGAACTAGGTTAAGAAATTAACTTGTTTATCTAAAACTTGGATGGTTTAACATCGAACGGTTAGAAAGTGATTCTAACTTTCAACTACCCAATAGCACAAATAGCACAAATATTTTTTCTAGAATTGGTTGTTAGGTACTATATTTTTCTTCGCGACAATGGAAATAAATATCAATAAATTTAATACCATTGTAGAAAATACCAGACATTTAGTTCTCAAAGAATGTCATGTAAGCCCACTGGGGGTTGTAACCTCATTTTAGATGGCGCTAGATGTTAGATTAAATGAAATATAGAATTAAATGACTTATTTAGCTCTACCTATTATTTAATATTACATTAACGCCATCTAAATTGGAGTTGTAATTCTAGTGAAACTAAATACCATTACTTTTATTTTTCTCTCCATTCCATTTCTTCCATAAAAATTAAACTGTTCAATCTCATTATTTCATATAAACTGTCGATGTTTCATTATTATAAATAAATATGGAAGGTCATTACTGTAATTTATCCTCTATTTGATAATTTGAAGAAAATTATCATTAAATCAATTTAACAGTCAAAGTTTTTAGTGTGTGGAAACTGGAAAGACTTTCACTGTCTGAGTTAAATCCGAAATAAATGTCAGATTCAACGCCAAAATACGCATTAATTGAATTGCATTTCCATTTACGAAATCCAATTTATTCACAACTGCATGCACTCTTCGTTTCAATCTCACCCACCCCACCTCTCCGCTCCCCACGAATTTTCATTCTCATCAACTGATATTTTTTCACCGGAAAAATCTATCCTACTAAGATGGGCCGCCGGAGGAGTGCTCCGCTGAACAAGCTTTTTGCATGTGTGCGGCGGCAGTCCTTGAAAGTGAAGGTTTTCTTGGCCGTGACGGCTGTGGTGGCGGCGCTGGTGGCTCTCAAACTCTGTGTGAAAGATCACAGCCATTTCTTTGTTGCCTCTGAGGCTATCCATTTTGCTGGGATTCTGGTCTTGATTTATAAGCTCACCACCCAGAAGACTTGCTCTGGTATTATATTGTTTATATAATTGACTTCTGTTTATTTTTTTTAATCCTTTTTGTTTTTAATTATGGGATTTTTTTTGCTATGAATTTTTGGATTATTGCTCTTGATTTATCAGTTGGTGTTGAATCTCCTTTTTTCCTTGCAAACACAAAATGTCTGGTATTTTCTACATATAAATTTTAGTGTTTTTTTTAATATTGGTTTAGAATTTTTCTTAATATAAAATTATGATAGAAATAAATACGTGTTTAATGCCATTAATAATATTAAACTGTTCTTTTTCCTCTTAATTTGCACAGTGTCAAAATATAAGAACTTTTTAATATTATTGACTTTTGTGAAATTACAACTCTGTACATATTTGTCTGTTGACATTCTGGTATGCGTCTAGAGATGGCAATGGCTTGGCTCAGCCTGTTTAGGCATGAGCTCGGCTCAAGCTCGCACGAGCCGAGCTCTTGGCTCGTTTGAAGCTCGGCTCGTTACTCGTGTGCCAAGATCGGCTCGGCCCATGAGCTCGAGGCTTGTGGGCCGAGCTGAGCAGAGCTTCGACTCTCGAGCTTGTCAAATTTATTTATTTATTATTATTATTTTTTAAGATAAACCTTTAAAAAAAAAAAATTAAACCACCGCCTTGAACGAGCCCACGAGCAGCTCGCCCGTGGGCGAGCCCGAGCCACTCACAAGCCGACTTTTCAAGAGCCGAGTGGCCGAGCGGATGGCTTCATTATACTGATCATTTTTTTGCCTCAGTGGTTGATATAAATTTAATGCTGTTAATTCAATTCATTAAATGTTGGGTTCAACTTTAGAAAATTTCATAGTATTTTAACTGGATTATTCTTGACAAGTACAATTATTTTTCTTCAAAAAAATTTCAATGTATTCGCTCTATCGTGTACTTATTCCTGACTGGCCGCTCTGATAATCTTGTTTTTCCTACGTTTTTCAGGTCTTTCTTTGAAGTCTCAAGAACTTACAGCTATATTTCTGGCAGCAAGATTATGCTGTAGTTTAGTTATGGAGGGTGACATTCACACTGTGCTCGATTGTTTGACACTGGTGTCGACTTTGTGGGTCATTTATACGATAAGGTTCAAGTTGAAGTCAACCTACATTGTGGAGCTCGATAATATGCCCTTATATTATGTGGTAAATACGGTCTTCGGTTACTATTCTTTGCTTTTGTGGTAGAAGAAGCATTAATTTCTATGCTACATTTTAGCCTTTCATGTTATTTGTTATGGAATAAGCCCTAACCCATTTGCGAGAGCAACGGAAAATCAGAAAAACAAGCAAAAAGACGTGCAGATTTATAGTGGTTCACGCTCAATGTGAGAGCTATTTCCACTTTGCTAATGCAGGTTTTCATAGTAATGAAGAAATCGAGTATAAGGCGATTCCATGCTTCTTATAATATTAAAACTAGCCCCTTGTAAATTGTAATCCTTTATATAGTAGGAATATTAGGGTGACCTAGTTCATATTTGAAGACTAAAAGAAAGAGATTTTGAGATGGGGAAAAGATTTAACACGACTTTTTGTCGTAATATTGTTCAATATATATAATGACCAGTGATTTGGAGTGATCTAACATCCATATGAAAACATAAAGTCAGTGTGAAAACAATCGAAAGAAAAAAACGGAGAAGACCAGAAAATGGCCTGGGAGCCTGGGCAATCGCCCACCCTCTATTTTGGAAACCCTAGCCTAAAAGCTTGTACTGGGCAATCTCCCAGTTCAAAAAAGTGTCCGTTGGGTTTGAATTTTCTGGCGACGTTTTGGTTGGCTTCACACCTCTTTGACTTGTTTTTGGCACCCTTTCGTGCATGATGGTTGATGTTCTATATATATGGATGATTTTCACGTTGGAAAAAATATCACAAACATCAAATTCATTAACTTACATCCAATAAAAGATCAAACTCAGTTTTCTCAAATTGTTCTTCAAGTTTTTTTCCGAGTTTATTTTGCATGATTTGAATTTGGATTAAGGTATGTTTACTCCTGCAAACTATTTGCCATTAAAAACCTTCAAGCCCAAGTAGCGGCAAATATAGTTTGAAGACAGCGATTTTTCCATTATCATGTTCAAACCTTCCTTTTGGTGGATTCAAGTTGCTGGTTTTCTAGTTCATCGTTAACTTTGTACAACACTTTTGTGTTTCCTTAATCTCTCTTCCAGGTGGTGCCTTCTGCTATTGCAGCCATACTTGTACATCCATATACACACCATGCACGTTTTGGCCGAATCCTTTGGGCATTTGCTGTGTACTTAGAATCCATTTCAGTGTTGCCACAACTGCGGATGATGCAGAACACCAAGGTTTGTATTTCATTCAGTTTCATCTAGTTTTTGGACTGATACCTGATTGACAGATTTTGCTAATACAATTTCATTTTACTCGATTGTGTTCCAGATGATCGAACCATTCACGGCCCATTATGTGTTTGCACTCGGTGTTGCGAGATTCTTGGGATGTGCTCATTGGATCATTCAAGTAAGTGTTGAAGTATCGTGCTACATTCACACTGTCCAATCGAACTTGAGTACGCTGCTGTGCGTTTAGTATGCTAACAAGTATGATTCCAAACAGTCTTGAAAATTGTACAAAAATGAAAATTGTAATACATAACTCTTTGACGTTTCCATGGCTAGTATCCATTCATACCACACTTCGTCGAATTTATCCATGACGGCCATTAATCTTCTTAATCAATTTTTTCACATTAAAGGCGGGGATATATTTTCTCGTACCATGATTTAAAATTTCTTAGTGGTTAATCATTTCCATTCAGATGGTTAAAATGAACTGATAGTGTAAATTTACCCTTACATCTCAATTCATTGTAGGTTTACGAATCTGCTGGACGATACCTGTTTGTGGTTGGAACTGGCTACATTTGGCTTCCAATGATCCTACTTGCAGAAATTGTTCAGACGTTCATCTTGGCCGACTTTTGTTACTATTACATCAAAAGGTTAGACTCCAGGGTTCAAACCTAATTCTCTAGTTTAAGGTCAATAGTGTATAATTATCTAACAAAAGCTCACTTGCTTGCATATTATGTGATCTTGCAGCGTCATAAGTGGTCAACTTCTAGTCAGCCTGTCTTCACCAGTCTAAGAATTCCAAGTTAATTAACTGAGACTGTAATTACGCTTTGTTTCTTGATATTTATGTTTCATGGATGAAATAGAATTGGGCTTGTTCCACTGTCTTCATCGGTTTCCGAAGTGCATTTTCTTCAGTTTTTTGCTATTTTCCCATTATTTTCATGCCAACTTTTGAATAAATTTGCAACCATGGAAACTTAGATTGTGCTGAAGCTGCCGTTTCTATTGCATATTTGAGTTACTCTAGAGATCACCAGCTCCTTTTGTTTGCTCTGTACATTGAAACTTGATCTTTTTTATTTTCTTGGCTCGATGTCAATGTCAGTTCTCAAAATAATTTGAACTATTAATACTATCGATATTAAAATAAATAAAAACACTAGATAATGTAACTCAAAAAATTAGCATATATGATTCAGTTCCTGCAATACGTGACAGATCGGTTACCGTTCATCAACGAACCATTCTAACCCTCGAATAGATTCATTTCAGCGGGTAAAGCGTTACTGGTCTGGCTCTTCTTCACAGAGGTAGAACGGCTTCTTGTTTCTTTAGATGCATTGTCTTTACTTGGCTTCGAGGTAAGCCCAATCTTGGTCTGGTCACTTCCCTCAGGTCAAGCAGGAGAATTCTGGTATGTTTTTGGTGTTAGCAAATGAAAATGATTTTAGAATAGATAACGTTCCTTCCTCGGTTGATCCTTTTCGCCTCTCTCTCCTGCTCGATGATTGAACGACACTTCCACTCAAAAGTAATCGTTACACAATAACAGTTAAGATTATTTTCATTAGAAATAATCACCCGTCTATAAAATAGGGCTATGTTTGGTACCAATTCTCATTTTCAACAGTAAATCAATTCTCATTTTCGACCACATATTCTTCAATAAAATAATATTTTCTATCACATCAATAATCATATCTTCTTTTTCAACCACACATTTCCCATCATATCACTATTCAAAATCAATTCTTCCCCCGAAAAATCCCAACCAAACACACACTAGGTAATATGTCCTGAAATGATTCGTAGTTAATGCCAATCTCAACTGTTAGGTAAATGAGGTAGGTTGAAGTGGAATTAGGATCACTTTTACTTTGTTAAATTAAGCATTTATTGCTTTGGTTTTATTATTTATTATTATTTTATTAATTTACAACTCGCTTATTATTCTTGGAGAAGACAATGGGATTAAAGTGTCTGTTATCTTTACCATTTTTAAGCCGTTTTCTGTTTTCGATTTTCCAAAACAGTGAAAACGCGTTCTCTTTTCTATTTTCGAAAACGCTAGTTTGAAAACGAGTTCAAAATTTACAAATAAAACTCAAAACAACAAATTTGTCGTTTTGGGTATTTTCAGTTATAATCAAGTCAAAATTTTCAAAACGCATTTTGAATGTTTTCAAAACAATTTTTCTAAATGTCCAAAAAAACATATTTTCAACAATCACAAAATAAACACTCAAAACATAGAACCAAAAATGAATTCAAAACTCAAAATACAAAATTGAAACACAAAGAGAACGGTCAATAAGTGTTTGGAATTCATTATACAATGATGTTATTTATCTATATTAGAGATTATTACCAATCTATGTGATAGGTGATGTAATATGAAATGATAATGTCAATTAAATTTATTGAAATGAAACTCAATTTATTGGTCGAATAATGATATCTATCATTTGTAAAAACTAAAGATGTTTACTCGTTAGGTGACAATGAGTCTTCTATTTCATTTTTTAGTAAAGTGCATCACAATTTTATTGGACAATGAATAAATACTTGTTGTCACATAACTAGTTATGCATCTTTACTATTGATAGATAACATTATTATTACTCTTATTATTTAATGATACATCACACTAATTAAAATAAATAGCATTATTATTTATACAAGGAGATTATAATGAGATGCGAAATGAGATGTATGGATAAAAGTTACGAAGGCCTGATTCAAATTTAATTTTTACTGAAAATTATAAATTACTTTCAAGGAAACTTAAACATAGGAACGGAGATGGTGTTTCAAATTGTTTTACTTGGATAGATGGAGGTGAAATAAGTGAAAGATAATTAATATTTCAAAATTATACATTCGATACGTGAAGTATTAAGAAATACAAAATGTATAGAGAATGGGGAAAATTGAAGTCGAAATGATATTGAATCAAGGCTAAAGATAATTAAAATAAAGAAATATCTTGGCTTTAACGGGTTAGTTATCGTCGCTATGACGCCTTCTCTAATGGGCTCCAAATTAGCGTCACGTGATAGTTAGCTAAAAAGTTCAATCAGGCCCACACTCTACATCACCATCCTATATGCCTGAAGTGAAACCATACATAAGGTGATTGAGGTAATATACTACCTCTATCAAGGATCCTTACACGTGAAATATTAAGAAATACAAAATGCATAGAGAATGGGAAAAATTGAAGTCGAAATGAGATCGAATCAAGGTTAAAGATAATTAAAATAAAAAAATATCTTGGCTTTAACGGGTTAGTTATCGTCGCTACGACGCCTTCTCTAATAGGCTTCAAATTAGCGTCACGTGATAGTTAGCTAGAAAGTTCAATCAGGCCCACACTCTGCATCACCATCCTATATGGCTGAAGTGAAACCATACATAAGGTGATTGAGGTAATATACTACCTCTATCAAGGTGCCATGTGAGGCCAACTCATCCGTGACCTAGGCGAGGTGCTACAACCTATTGCAAAATAAGTTTGAGACAACGAGACGTATGCCAAGAAATATTTCATATAAGATCTTCATACGATTGATTGATGTGATATCTCTATAGCAGACGTCCAAACGGTCAAATTGTCATACTCGGGTTTAGACTATATAATGGCTACTTTTAAGAAACATTAAATTCCCCAAGCCTAGGATTGGTTGAATGATGCATGTGAGACCACGTGTTTTTTCAACTGTTCAAATGAGATCACGTGTTTTTTCATCCAACAATTATTATTTCTCTTCTACTACTATAAAAACCCTTTCACACTCAAAGTAACATTGCTCTCTCTCATTTACCCGCAATATACATTTTCGGTATCCTAACACTTTTGTGGCTCACGTATTTCGCACGTTTGACACCTAAATATACTCGTACGTATCAACCGACTTGACTGTCAGAGTGTCGCGGCCGCCTCCCCCACCTTCGAAGAAGATTACATGTTTCTAACAGTTTGTCCAAGTGTGTAGGAGTTTAGCTACGTGGAGGTGAGTGGAGCTGAAATTTGTCAGCCACACTTTCCGTGCAAAAATCGAGGTCAACAAATTGACATCGTTGAGAAGCCACATTATTAACCATGTACATTCCTATAGAAAAAGCTTGCTGAAAAAGTGCTTCAACTCCCCGTTCATAAAAAGGTTTTTCTATTAAAGAAGAACAAGTGGATGTTTCAAAGGAAAGAAGATTCTACGTGCTCTAAGTTATTGGCCTATTGGGTGTGAATTTTCTTTAAAAAACGAAGATTTGAAGAGACAAAATCTGTACAAAAGACCCTCCTTTTTTAATAAAAGAAGCATCCACCCACCATGGGCGTTGGTGAAGAAGATAGGAATCTAAGAAGGTTAAGGAAGGTCTCTGAAGAAGAGATCCTCTTAACCAATTATATACACTGATGACCCCACCATCGTCACCTTCGAGGTGGTAGGACTACCGCTTGCCTCGCTTGAGAGGTGAGTGGAGGTGAGTGGAGCTGAAATTTGTCGGCCACACTTTCCGTGCAAAAATCGAGGTCAACAAATTGACATCGTTGTGAGAAGCCACATTATTAACCACGTACATTCCTATAGAAAAAGCTTGCTGAAAAAGTGCTTCAACTCCCCGTTGATAAAAAGGTTTTTCTATTAAAGAAGAACAAGTGGATGTTTCAAAGGAAAGAAGATTCTACATGCTCTAAGTTATTGGCCTATTGGGTGTGAATTTTCTTTAAAAAACGAAGATTTGAAGAGACAAAATCTGTACAAAAGACCCTCCTTTTTTAATAAAAGAAGCATCCACCCACCATGAGCGTTGGTGAAGAAGATAGGAATCTAAGAAGGTTAAGGAAGGTCTCTGAAGAAGAGATCCTCTTAACCAATTATATACACTGATGACCCCACCATCATCACCTTCGAGGTGGTAGGACTACCGCTTGCCTCGCTTGAGAGGTAGTGAAAATGGCCTCCAATATGAGGAATATCTCAGAGTAAAATGCCATGATGCATCAGATTCTCCAGCAAATACAAAGGCAAACAGGTATGCAGATAACTCAAGGAGTGCTCTTCCATAACCAGCAGGCTTAATGGAATAACCTTGTGGAGGAAAAGATCCAAAGTGATAGGGCTCAATTCCAAAGGCATGGGAGAGATGCCAGTCCAATTAATTAAAAGGGAAGAAGGGGTAAATGTTTCCTCAAATTATGCATTTGGCCAACCTCAAAATGACCTGTTCTATGAAGCAGACAATTTTGCTCCGGTCTACGAACGAGAGCAACGACTTGAAAGGCAAAATAAGGAGTAGATATGTAACTTTTAGAAATAAGAAGTCATACGCCTTCGTTCATAAGCGTCGTCAAGATCAATGTACCGTATAATTCCTCCTTTATCCAAAGTTGATATTTGAATAAATCATGAAAGGCAAAATAAAATGAGATAATAGTATTTGCACAAGTCAAAATATTCGTTAGGAGAAGTACAAGAGATTATTTATCCATCGTATTTTTAAATAAGCAAGATAAACAATAAATACAAAAGCAAAGTTGATATTTGAATAAATCATGAAAGGCAAAATAAGATGAGATAATAGTATTTGCACAAGTCAAAATATTCGTTAGGAGAAGTACAATAGATTATTTATCCATCGTATTTTTAAATAAGCAAGATAAACAATAAATACAAAAGCTCGACAAAATATTTTCATTACGATAGCAACTATTGGATAGAAACTATCGATAGAGACAAAATGTAGTAGTTAGTTGAAGGCTATATATATAAATGCAAAGAGAAACACACTGGGGATATAAGTGGCAAAATGAGCAATATTGTGGACCTTCATTTTAAGATGAGTAAATATAATTACCCTGATAAGTTCTAACTCAAGAACGAATAAAGAATTATAACATATAATTATTCTGAAAATGAAGCCCAGCATATTATTAACGCAAATTATTGCATTCTAGTTCATTGAGAAGCCAACCAATGCTGGGGACTTCAAAAAAAAAAAACCTCAAAAATATGAGTTATCATCAGTTTTTTTTTTTTTTTTTTTGTGGAAAAAAACCAGTAAAATTTGTTGGTTACAAGATTAATCAATAAATTTGCTACCGAAGAACAACCTATGCCCATTGCATCGCACACTTATGATGCATCGATGTTATCACTGTGATTCACCTTTTGAAACTACTTGCTGATTTTTCCCTTTTTATGGTTTGAATAATTTGTGAAATTTGGAGTGGTGATCTCATATCATTAGATCTTTGATCCTGTTTAGATTATCAAAATATTTAACCTTGTCCCTAAATTCTGTACAAATTATGTACCCAATCACTAGCCTCCTCCAACCTTCTCAAATGGAAAGAAAAACAACACAACCAAGCAAAAAGTAAGATCGAATTTCCAAGAAGCAAACGCGCGATTTCTTCTAAAAACCAAAAACTAATGCCATTGAAATAAAATCCGGAATTAAACCACAAATCACATAACAAGTTCTAGGATAGAATGCTAGATAACATATTCAATAGCCTTAGAGATATCCTATCCATGTTCGAGCTTACATCACATTACTGCCCTTATTACTCTGTCATAATTGGCTTGTTTTCATTTGCCTTTGGCTTCTGTTCCCTGGGCTTCTGCTCTTCCGTTTTCCTGGAATTGCATTCAAGTGTACAAAGCACATCATTTAAAAATTGACAACATTCAAATTAGAAGAAGTAAACTTAATTTTCCTCTTCAAGAAAAGTTGCTTTATATTTGCAACAGCTAGGACTTGTCTGATCAAATCTTGAAAGGCATAACAAAATGCATTAAAACAAGCTAAAATGGAAAGGTGCAAAACAATTTTGCATAAGCTGTTTCAACCCAATTATGTGCAGAAAATACCCAGGATGAGAAAATTTACAACCTCATTGGGCTTCATCTGTGCACTAAATTTACCTCAAATAAATAAGCTATATGGTGCAATAGCTACTTAACAAAAAAATAATCATTTAAATCAATATGTACCTTAAATTTATGAATCTTATAATGAAACTACAAGAATCTCAGGAACGAGATTTTTTTTGCTTACAAGCCCTCTGGGAATCTCACGAGTCTAATTTCTCCACTACAACGGAGAATTTCGCCTATTTTGAGAAATTCTATAAAACTCTTCTAATAATCACATATAAAACCGCGAGGAGCCCGAATTAGCTAATAATTGAGACCAAATCATAAAATATCCACAAACTGCATTGTTCGTTACCCAAATCCAATTGCCTTGTATCAAATATATTAGAAATTAAACTCGCAAAGCTAATGATAATTTAAAAGCGAGATTGTGAAGGACAAACATAAATATAAAAATTATCGAGAAAATTAGCAGTTATATGGTAAATACCTCTTGTCAGAAGAACCGCCTTTCTGGCTGAGGAAGGATCGGAAAAGTGGAGAATTAACGTCGTAAATCATTTTCGATTACAACCCTAGTTTTTCGAACTTCGGTGGAGATTTCGAGTCTTTATATTTTCTACACATTGGGCCACGAGGATGAAGCCCAGTTGATTTAATTGGGTAACGCCCAATTAAAAAAATTAAATCAAATGGTACTGAAGTTTTCAATTTTAATCGGCGCAAAACGTCCATATCTTTCACATGTACTTCGAGATGAACTAATTGTCAATCATTCTAATCATATTGATTCGCAATGGCCTCCATTTTCTGTCGAAACACCCCCCTCATTTTATTTAATCGCTAATCACGTATTCAACCAAGAACTATGCTAGGATTACGAAGAAAAAAAACTTATATAATATTTACCAACACTCAGAAGGTAGGGGGTGGGTGGGTTTTTTTTTTCATTTTTTTAGTCACGTAGGGCCCACCCGTGTAAGGGTCTGTTAAACTTCTGGCAAAGGAATAGTTTTGTCAATCCAGTTTAATCCTTCAATAAATTATCTTTTCATTTTTACCAAATCTCTTGTACAAAGACTCAACCCGACCCGTGTAGTTTCAAATTTATCATCAAATTACAATATAAGAAAATGAAATAAACATATAAACAAGTTAAAATTCAAAATCGCTCCTTGTGTCTATTACCGTTTTTCCATACATACAATTAAACTCCAACAAACCTTTCGTCGAGTAACATATTCGAGACTTTTTCCAATTTACCCGATCACGGTTTTACCGAGTTAAATATATGCTAGTAAATTCTAAAGCTTATAAGCCGATAGTAATTAATGACATGATTGAAACATAGATTGGGGGAACGTTATCCAATCATATTTTCGTCGGTGCTTTTATCTTTCTCCTGTCACCCCACCAAATTAATTATTGGCTAAGCCTTAGCTTTATCCTACATTATTATTTTCGGAGAATTTCCTATTTTGTCCCTCACTTTCTAACCTTTGACTTGTCCCTGTTTCATGGGTCCATTGTTCAGAATCTCGCTTTCAAATTGCTGATTTGACATAATTGCCCTTAAAAAAATATAATACCTATGTTGACTAACAATGATTTCTTTATTAAACTGGAAAAATTAAACTAATTTTGATATAGTAATTTATTACTTGAACTGAATCTTCCGATTCTCATGGATTGACGGGTTTTGAAAATGACGAACTTTCTAAAGTAAGGAACAGAACTTCACATGTGTTGAAACACAACGAATAAATTTACTTAATTATGAGAAAATAAAGTATTTAAAATCCACCTACTATATATTCAGAAATGATCTAATGAGCACCGGTGCTCATCTTATCCTAAGCACCGATGAGTGGGCACATTAATTCATTGGTGGATAAAAATTTTGTGAGTTCCAATCCACCAATGAATTAATGTGCCAACTCATCGGTGCTTAGGATAAGATGAGCACCGGTGCTCATTAGATCATTTCTACTATATATTTAATTTACCATATATGGTCTTACACTATATTTTAAAATATTTTTTTAAAAGTAATTCTTTTAGTACTATAAATTCTTTTAAGTTTAATCAAATGACAAAGGAGAAGGGGATGGGTAGTTTCACAAGCAAGATACATAGGGGAGGAGGGTGGTATTTTTTTTCAATTTTTTAACATATGTGGGGCCCGTGCTACAGTGAGGGGTCGGTAATGACCCTGTGAAAATAGCGCATGTACTTGGGAATTACCCTTAATCAAATAGGTGAATTGAAAATTGAGCTAGAAGACTATTTTTGTTTTATTCTTTATTTTACATTTATTTATCTAGTCTATCCAAATGTCTGGCACATAAAATCAAGTAAAAGAGAAGTATGCACCAAACTGTGCATACGATCATGTACAACTCGTGGCAAGTGAGTTGGTAGATTGCGCATGCATATGGGTTTACTTGGTCTCACTAGTGTTAAATGGATCAAATCGAGTTGAGTTGTTCTACTCGACCACTGTTGGACACTCAACCCAATTGATGACATTTCATCTCAATTCAAGCGGACGTCTTATTTCATTGTCCAATGCACGTTAAATGCATCCCACTTCATTGATGATGAAGCAGTTATTTAATCTATACATAAATTGATGATGATCGCAATTAATGATGAACAATAATACTCTTTACATAAGTATAAGTTGTGAACAAGATATGCTGATACGTAGATCTTGTCATTTTTGTTTGACATTTCAAAAAATTGGTTAAAGGTAACGTAGCAATATTTGATTTGTGAATCAGATTTTCCTAATGAATTTTAAAGAACGTGTAACTAATATGAGATTGAAAGTATATTATGCATGAATAATTGGTTTTAATATCATTTCATTTCTTAATCGAGCCACATTTGATAAGAATCTAAACCGAATATATGTAACTAAGATAATGCAACGAATACAAACGGGTTAAAAATTCCAAAGCCAACTACTAACCAAAGGAATCGAGCATTATTTTAGAGAATTTGTAAAGTAAAATATCAATTCTTTTAAAATTATACGTACGTTTTTATGCCGTGTTTGAAAAATAAAATAGAAACTTGTTCAGTATATCTAATTTCTTGGTGGCATTTTAGTCAATTTTGATGCACCAACCGTGCTAAATAGTTTAGAAAAGCCCAAGGGCAGTTTCGTCATTTAGAAGTTTATCCCAAAAACACAAAATTGAGAATAGAAGCGGTACCCTATTCCTTATTAACCCCCACCCTCTCTCTCCCTCTCTCTCCTCAACCATTGTCACCCAACACCACCACCCTTCCCCGAAATACATAAAGACATAATGAGGGTAGAAATAAAATAAAAGGTGATAGATGCATGAGTTAAACACCAACCACTATTGTATACAATCTCTATCTCTCTCTATATTCTCGCCACCTTCCCTTTGTAATCGCCACCCCCACCCCCACCCACCCCGCCACACTACCGCCTAAGTTGATTTTTCTCCTCGGTTTCACAACCCACGAACTAGTAGGTTTTCCCCTCTTTATCTTGTCCTGTTCATTTCAGGTATCAACCCTCACTCTTTATAATGACTCTTGTAACATTATGTTCTCTTTCTTAATAAACGGATGTTCTAAACTGTGTTTTGTCTCTATAGGTTGACTTGTATACTAGTAAAAATTACATTGGGCATTTGTGCTTGATGATGACAAATCTTCGTATTACGTGGGTTTTGTCTTGATTTTCCTTTGCGGTTTGTTGGACAATTGTGTTATTCAATTTTGTTAATCTCTTAGACCTTAGTTGGCTTTTCACATTCTTGACTCCATGAAAGGTGGTAGGTTGGTGGGGTTGACTTGGAAGTCAAGAGATAAACTGCCAATTCTTCAAATGGAATTATTTGGGTATTTGTGTTGATTTCTTGAAATTTTATTTGTGGTTATGTTAACACGTGTTTTGGTTAACTTTATAGTTAGAAATATCTATAGATTGTCATTCTATCACCTTATTGTTTTGTGGGTAATGCCTGTACTGGTTCAAGGTTTTTTTTTTTTAATTTGAATGAAATATGCCAGTGGGAAAAGATGGCTAATTCTTGATTTGTCGAAGTTCGACTGGTCTATTTTGGCTTCTGTATCAGTATAACTTTGTGTCTGATTTTGAAGCTGTAGAAACTGTATTTAACGAACATGCCATTGCCATCATATAATTTGTTAACTGAGTGGGAGATTGCAAATTTCATAAAGAAATGTATTCCCAGCAGAGTGGTGAAAAGGGATTCACGTAGCTGATGTTAAACTTAATGTGAACGAGACTTTGTTTGTTATTGTTGTGATGACTTAGCAGTTCTGACAATGCAATTATTTGGATGTCTGCTACTATTCTTTTCACAATGATTATACTTTGTAATGAACTTTGAGACAAAACAGAGATATTCTTTGACTAAAATCGAAAAAAATTAACCATGTGAATCCAATTTGGCTATCTGCTGAAATTTTTAAGGGGAACTTATATAATTATTTTTCTTTTTAATTATCTCGTGCTATTTTCTGCTTTCAAATGTCAGCATTCTTTGGAAGTTGTTTTAGGTTCTATCTTCTGCCATTCGAATATGACACTCAATATGTTGCATACAATGCTTTTCATTTAAGCCCATGTTTGAGCCCCATCATCAAAAAATTCATTTTCAACCACACGTTCTCCAAAAAATCACTATTACAAAATTTATTCTCCCCAAAAAATGAAGCTCAAACATAAGATAAGTTGTATATGTCTCACGTGTTGTAACCCTTCATCATATGCGATCTTTTTGGTGCTTTATTTGAATTTTTTTTTGAGTTAGTTAAGTATCGTTTCAGATATTTCATGGGTGAATGTACGAAGTAATAGATATCTAAATATTCTGACCGCCTATTAGGAATACTGAAACAGCCATGGTGAGCATTCGAAGGCGCAAGCTCTTAGGACTCTGTTCAGGTATGAATAGTCTTAAGTAGTATATGTTTGGTGTTAAATCATTTTATAAAATAAGTATGCATTTAACTATGTATTATCTTGTACTGGCCTTCATGGAGCACTATGTGTTATTAATAATGGTTGTCTGTTTTTTTCCTTCTGTATTTAATTGGCCAATTATGAGTCTCTCTCCATGAATGAAGTTATTGATGCTTTTGCATTATTACACAGGGCTAAATTCTTCAGTGGCTCCAATTTCCAAGTATGAGCATGGACAGCATACTGAAAATCGTGTAGATAACACAAAACCAACCAGTGTTCACCCCATGGTTTTAGATAATATTGACCCACCAAAGGAGGTACTCATGGATACTGGAGTATTATTTCTTCATAGGCACAAAATCTATCTTTAAATTTGAACTGTCACAGATTTGGTTTCTCATGTAAGCAAGTCATTTCGTAACCATTGGCGATTGTTTTGTAACCATTTTAAAATTGGGATTTTAGGTTATCTAAGTTCTGAAGTCTCAGTGGCTATTCTTAACTGTATTGAAACATTTTTTGCTATTATTTCCATTTGTTATGGAAAGTTCCTTTTAATATTCTAATTCTCGAATTGGAGTGCTCAGTGGGTTATGAATATGTCTGTCTGTAGGGGGATATTTAGAGCTTGTTTGGGAGAGACTTTTGGGGGAAGAATTGATTTTGAATAGTGATATGATGGGAAATGTGTGGTTGAAAAAGAAGAAAAAATTATTGATGTGATGGAAAATATTATTTTATTGAAAAATGTGTGGTTGAAAATGAGAATTGATTTACTGTAGAAAAATTTAATCCCTCCCAAACAGGGCCTTAAAGAGTACCAGAGACCTGATTTCCTTTCTCGTTCGAGGAGACCATATAAAAAACAAGCATTCCTATTTGTTTCATCTCTCACGCATTGATACTTCATTTTTATAATCAAGCAGCATAGTTAATGAAAAAGATGGTTGAATATGGTTGAATTATAGTTCTTTTGATAATATAAATTTTAGTTAATAAATTATCTTTCCCTGTATGTACAATTTCACAGGATTTTTTTGTGTGGGGTTGTTTAGGATGGTTTAATAGAGATTAGAGATTGCTAGTCTTCCTATTATGCAATTGTTTTTCATAATTTTCACTTCCTTTCATTTTCGTATTCAATTTATAATATTACTTGGAGCTTGAAATTAGAAGGCAGCATATCATTTTTATATCATTAAGTGTGTGTATGAGTTTGTGTCTATTCTCCACCCGTAAATATGTGCATGCTCGTGCCCAGTGTTTTTTCCCTGGTACATTATTTACTATTTTAGTTCTTTATTGTTTTCATGCTTTATTACAAGTCTAAGTTCACGATATATATGTTTTCCACACATAATATATTAAATTAGACTTCCTTTTTGGTCTTTACTATTGGCTAGAAAACTTATGTGGAAATTGGGCCTGGTTCATCAAATGTGCCTGCTTCCAGTCCACTAGAAGAGCATCATAATCATCAATTCCCAGGTATGTTCTTATTTATGTTTTCATTAACACCTCTTCCGGTCTTGCTGAATGATGGTCTATTGAATGCATGATGGATCAAAGAGTTATTTGGATAACATAACTCGCGCAACCATGTGCACCATTGTTATGCTATGCAATCTGTACTTAATTCTTTTGATAGTACCTTTTTTACCACGCTTTTCATTTATTATCCATTAAGAGCCTGATCAGATTTCAAAAAATGCTTTTAAGAAAAGCATAGAAAAGAGAAAAATAATGGTTAAATGCTGTTGTGTTTGACACTAAATTTTTCCGGCTTTGGCAATTAACAAAAATTATCATGGAGGAGTCCAGTAGGAAGTTTAAATCCCAAATTTGGATCTTCGAACTGCGAAATATACAAACTTTTCCCGTAAACTAGTGGCTGCCTTAATGATGTCAGAGAGCTAGTTACTGGGTGGTGATGATGGGTGCAAAGGACCAGGACTGAGATTGTGATAGTTGGGGGTTTGCTCAAGTTGGAACTAGAGAGGTGGGAAGTAGAGAATAGAGAAAGGAGAGAGAGCAGTGTTGTCAGTAATTTGCAGATGGCCTAATTTTCTTATAGCATTTACCTTTTTAGCCAGAATGATGGTTATTTTGGGCAAGAAAGGGTAGCGATTGGGGTAGGGTCTCCCCAAGAGGAAGGTAGCTTTCCCATCTTTTTAAAATGGAAAAAATAATTAGGTTGATGACTTGGTATTGGAAAAAAAAATTGAAGTATTTTAAGGTGTAGATTAGTACACCCAGACTATAAATGTCGATTTTATTAGATGATCAATCTGGGTGTCAAGTGTAGCGCCCCGAGTTCTGTTAACCCGGATTGCCACGTCATCGTCTTTTGCCCTGATTTTGTCAATCAATTTTGCGGAAATAACCTAATTTTTAAAATCACATTTGCAATTGAAAACTTCGTCGGCAAGAAAAATACATAGGATAATTGTTCAAAATTTAAATATTATGTTTTGGAATAGCGGAAACGAAAAATACGTTAACAATGTTTCAATACGTAAATTCGAAAATTTAATAATTTCGATAATCAAATTTTATGCCACCACTGCCGGATCAATCTCGATCACCTCCGAAGTCTGCAAATATTGTTAAAATAGCAGAATGAGTATTTCGAAGAAATACTCAGTAGACTCATCGTCGATAATTAATTTACAGAATAATTGAATACACACTTATGCAATACACAATGTGATATCATCTTGGGCTCATTTTCTTGAAAATCATAGGCTCTTTAAAAACATGGGCTGTGGGTAGTCTTTCTTTCTTGTGCGGATGAAGCACATAAGTTATGCATAACATTCTCTTCTTATCTCATAAGAGATTCTTTCTTTCTTTCTTTCTCATGCAATTAAGAATATAAGTTATGGCAAGCATAACAATATCATATATCTCATATGACACATTCTCATCCTATGCATAAAGCATATAAATCACGTAATTCACATAAAGCATGCAATTATAATTTAAACTAATTAATGGTGGCGAGTCTACCTCAATATCTCGAGTTTCGTGAAAATGGTGCGAGAAGTAACTTCAATATCCTAATTGTCCGTACGTTTCGTCTAGCCAAAAATAGAAAATAAGTTTGAATTAGTATTTCGAACTTTAAAGTTTTAAAGTGTTGAAATTAAGTTTAAGGGCTTAATTGAAAATTATTGGAATTGAAATAAATGGCTTAAAATGATAAAATAAAGTTTAGGGGCTAAATTGGAAATTTATTAAATCTGAAAATAAAAGTTTAAGGGCTAAAATAGTAATTTTTAAAAGTTAGGGACTAAGCTGTAAATATGATAAAGTTGAAAATAAAAGCTAAAAACTGAAATAATAACTTTTATAAGTTTAAGGACTAAACTGTAAATATATTAAAGTTGAAAATAAAACTTAAAAGCTGAATTAATAACTTTTATAAACTAGGGGCTAACTTGAATAACTTTTAAACTGAAATTAAGAAAGTTAAAAGTTAAAATCAAAGTATTTAAAACCTAGGGACTAAAATAATATAACTTAAAACTTGGGGCTTAAATTATCAATTGAAATAAATATATATATAAACTAATCTAACTAAATTAAAACCAAAACAAAACAATTAAAACAAAATTAAAAAAATAAAAATAAACACTACCCTCTCTCGTCCAGAGAGAGAGAAGGCGACGGGGGAAGGGGCTTCGCCCCCTTCCTCGAGATCTCGCCACCACCGGCCGGCGGTGGTGGCGCCGGACATAGAGGTAGGTGGGGGGGTTTATTTGGGGCTTTGGGCGCGAAAAATGGAGGTTTTGGACTCGAGGCTAGCGGGTTCGGTTGAGGTAAGTATTGGGTTTTCTTCTTTTATTTTTCTTGGTTTGAGGGATGGTGGAGTTGGCTATGGTGTTGGGTTTGGTGGTGATGTTGGTCTCGGGTTTGGGCGTGTTCTCGGTTGGGGCTCGACTTTTGGTGTTTGAAGTCTCGGGTTTGGGCGATGTTTTCGGGTATCTTGATTTCTTTCTTTGATTTGAAATGGTGGCGTTTTGGTGGAGTTTGGTTTCGGGTTTGAAGCTGTGGTGTCCTGCTCTCGGTGTTGGAGGTGGTTGGTGAATGGATGGTGCGGATTTGAAATGGTGGTGTAGTTTGTGTGACTGCTTGCATTTGTTCTCGATAGTGGAGGTGCAGTAAGCTGACTGCAATGGTGTTGTTTAGGTGGCTGCAGCTTGGACTGTTGGTTTGGGACGTTCTGGGTTTGGTTCTATGAATATGGGGTAGTGACTGGTGGTGTCTTGCTGTGTGGTTGGTCTCGGTTTGGAGGTGTTGCAGTAGGTGAATGGAGTTTGTTGTATGGTGTTACAGTGAGTTGGGTGAAAGGTGTAGTGGCTTGCAGTGACCTTGCAGTGGAGGTTGGTGGTGGCTGCACTGTTCATTTGTGTGAGTTCACGGTTGATGCTAGAAATGGATTTTCTAGCATCAATGGTGTCTCACATTGGACACATTGAAATGGAGAGAGAGTTGGAGAGAATAGACGATTCTTACCAAGTGGATATTGTGTGAGTATGAGTGTGAGTGGAGTGGGGTATGAATAGTGACAATTAGGGCACAAAACCCTAGACGGGTAATTGGGCCTAATTGTTGGGCTCTAGGGTTTTCTAATTGGGCTAGACTAAATAGATTCCGGTTTTGGACTCAGTTGAATGGACTTAAAAGAATTGGGCTAAAAGAATTAAAACTAAATCGGACTTATGAAATTGGACCATAAAATGTTGGATTTTAAATAATTGGGCTTGAATTTAATAAAAATTGGATTTAAATAAAATAATTCGAAATCTATACTAAAATAATTATTCGAGATTTGATTCAATCGAATAGATTTGAATTCGTTTTTATAACGGCTAGACGAACGCGTTTCTCTAGAAAATTAGGGTTACGTTTTAGCGACACGTTTTTCGAGAAAATTAATTTATATAATTTAAAAGTTCGCGGTCGCTACATCAAGTCTATGCTTATGTAATCTTCTTATGTAGATTTACTTATTTGATTTTTTCTACAATACTCGTATGTCATTTAGTTGCAACTGTAGTGAAGGTGCCTCTACTGTATTTATGTTTATTTCTTCCTTTTGGTCTTTGACCTGATCCATGCTCTTTTATTCCAGAGGTTAAACGCAGAAAGCGGCACAGGAGAAAGCACATCGAAAACCAAGAACAGTGTATTATGAGAGGTGTCTATTTCAAGAATATGAAATGGCAAGCTGCAATCAAAGTTGACAAGAAACAGATCCACTTGGGAACTGTTGGTTCTCAGGAAGAGGCGGCTAGGCTATATGACAGGTATTATTAGAGGATACTATGGATTCTAACGGAAAACATTTCCCTTTCTTGCAGTATATAAATCCAGCATCCTAAATTATATCCATCTGTCCCATTTTTGTATGTAATTATTGTATGCAAGTATGTTTTAATGATTCGGTTCGACTTTCATGGTCAAACCATTAATTCTTGGTGCACAAGTTCTTACATATGCAAAATACTGCTACATGATCTTGTTAGTTCTAACAGAAACAACATGCCCGACATTCTTAAAACTTGTGACTTTTAGGAACTATCACGAGATCTATAATACCAATTTGTTCTCTTGTACGAATGCTCTATTTGTGTAATGTTTGCTCTATCCAATTATTATTTTGTCCATTTTTTTTAAACAAGATTTCCAGTTTCAACTTTAATGAGAATTTTTCATGCTGAGTAAAAGATTTCGTACATCATTATTGAGTGGAAACGAGGTTCATTTGCAGGGCTGCATTCATGTGTGGAAGGGAGCCCAACTTTGAACTCTCGGAGAACGAAAAGCAGGAACTTGGGAAATTTAACTGGGATGAATTTTTAGCTATGACGCGCTCTGCAATAACTAGCAAAAGTAAGCCTTCCGTAAAATCTTCTCTATTCCAGTAAATTTTTCCGCTTGATGGTTGTAGTATTCGAATCTACAGAAAACCAGAGAAGAACAGGGCCAGTTTATCAGAGAAAACTCGAGACCAGTGATTGGGAGGGTGAGCAAGGACTCAATGGTTTCTCGGCCTCAGTAGACAACCCGTTGGTCCCTTGATCATCCCCTTTCTCGCGGACAGGCTGAGCAATTTTTGAAAATCATGTTTCTATATTCAGACTTTAATTCTATTCAATTCTTGGTATATAAAAGTCCCTACTAAGGCAGCTGATGTGGAATTTTTAGACTATAATGCATTTGGTTAGACAAATGAATCGAATTGTATGCATTGATAAAATCATCTTAATATATTTGCTTTACTTGTGTTATGCTTAGTTTGTCGATTGGATATTGCACGTTCGAGTTGTTGAGAGTCTCGAGACTATTACTCTTCTATATGTTTATTACTCGACCAAGTAGGATGATTAGTTGGTCACGAAAACTAGAAAATGAAGGTCAAAAAATACGTGTTAGGTGATTAGTTGTTGGCCTACCAACTCTTAGAATGTGCCCTAATAGATAGATATACGAATACAAACTTAGCTCATGTTTGATTTAGTTAAAAATTGGATTAAAATTTAATTTCAATTGGATATTGCACGTTTGAGTTGTTGGGACTATTGCTCTTCTATATGTTTATGCACTCGGCCGAGTTGGAAGATTAGTGGTAACTTCACTTCTTTGATATATTTTGATCACGAAAACAATAAAATGAAGGGCAAAAAATATGTGTTAGGTAATTAAGTGTTGCTCTAACAACTCTTAAAGCTTGTTTGGGATAAATTAAAATCCAATCAAAATTGATAATATAGTCGTTATTGGGTCTCACTCGTCTAATAAAAGTCAACAATAACGATTAGTTTTTTAATTTTAATCTTTACCTAATACACTCTTAGAATATGTCCTAATAGATAGAAGTGCAAACATAAACTTGGCTCATGTTTGATTCTACTAAACAATTGGATTAAAATTTAAGTTAGGGTTCATTTTTTAACTACACATTTCATGGATTCACAATTTTTTGATTATATATTTCATCAACTTTTAAGATCTACAAAAAAATAAATTTTTATCTGAACAAACGGAAGCTTAATCTTTTTGATTTTGTGCCTTTAAAACTACTCGCTCTTTACAAAATAGCCGTGCTACAAATGAAAGTTTACAAATAAGTCTGGTAAAATCTTTTTCTCCTAAGAGCTCGATCCCCATCGACTTTATATAAGTAAAATGTAATAGGAAAGAAATATTTTTGTTTAAAAAAAAATTTTTAAAATTGTTACAAATCGTTATATTCTCGCTCTTGATGTCATTTGTCTGAATTCTATCCCATAAATACCAAAAGAAAGCCCAGCACAAGTGTTTCCTTGGGCCTGATTAAACATTCGTTGATGGACTAAATAAATATTGGACCCTATTCACAGCCCATGAACCCAATTGCAAATTCTTGTACAAATCCGCCAGCTCCGTCGAGACCGAAATACCACCGCTCTGCACCACCGTTGGCCGCTGTCATTTCGGCCGTCTATGAAGAGTTAGATCAAGAAATGGATTCGAGTGACAAAATCCCAGATCCATTGATTTCTGCTTCTTCAACTTCATCGTCATCTGATCCTTGGAAAGAGCGCATTCTCGTTCCTACTCTACTTGCTGGTTGGTTTTTTTTTTTACTTGACTTTTACTGAAAACCCACGATTTTTGGTCTGGTTTTTTCATTTTTGGGCCTTTTGTTTTTAGGAAAATCTGATTGATTTCCTGTTTCTTTTTGGTTTGAAATTAGGGGTTGCGGGTGCCGGAGTTGGATTGATATCCAAGCATCGAAAAGTTCACGGCATTTCAAATATTTCAGCTACTTACGCAGCTAATTTTGCTATTATAACTGGTTGCTATTGCGGTAATTTCTCCGCGTTTGACTAATATTTTGTTTTGTATAGTTTTCACTTGTCCAAATGACATTTTACTCTAGCTCAGTAGCTTAAGATATTAAAGAAATACTGTTAGTTCCCTTGGTGCGAATTTTTGATTTTCTGTTTATATTTGTGAAGAAGTGGCATTTCATTATAAGATATGCCTTCATATGTATTGTATGAGATGTGCTCTGTGCATCTATACTTTCAAGCTTGTTTCTTTTTAATACTGGGGTTACGGATAATTCTTTTACGTGTAGAAATTGGAAGTTGGGTTTGATAGAAGCTCTTGTTTTTTGTCATCTTATACTGCTTTAAGAAATGTTATTATGGAACTATCTATTTTTCTTGTTTGAGGTTTTTGTTTTGATCTAATTTTACTGCGAGGGTAATTCCATACGCTACTTGTGATGGAACATTGTACATTTTCGAACATATGATTTATACAATGCTGATAAGAATGGCTATTTATTCACAGACCTTCCATTCATGTGTTTTAGAATTTTGCTTTTCTAAAGTTGCAACATCTAATGAACGAGTGGGATAGGCTTTGTGATTTTCCCCGTTGCTGTATGGGTTTTGATTTTTTAACTCCAATCTAACATTGAGGTATAAGATGGCATGTACAATTGCTATAGTTGTAGCATTTTATTTTTCCAATTGTTAGCTTTCTATTATTTTCTTAAACTGCTGTGATAGTGCAATAACATGGTGGTTAGGTGACAATGTAAAGCACATTTGAACTCAGATATTCAACCAAATTTTATGTCTTTCTTGTCTTCTCTGAACGAATCTATGATTCATGCAATCCAATTCAATTTTATGTGCAATTCATCACTCAAAAGAGTCAATATGCAAGCAAGAATTTGTATTTTTCATTACTTAGACATATTAATATAGACTAATTTCAAATTATCAGACCAATGAGGGGAAAAGTAAAGAAACCTAGAAAAATTTGTTTGTGTAGGAGTCCCATAAAAGAATGCTTATATATTGAACTCTCGGTCTGGTAGGTGCACGTGAATTTGTAAGGGTGAGCAGAACTGGAAAACCCGATGATTTGCTGAACTCGTTAATTGGTGGTTTTGGTAGCGGCGCTATTCTGGGACGTCTGCAAGGTCAGAATTGCTGAACCCCTTTGTGTACATCTGGTGTGCATGCGTTGCACTAGCTTGTCTCTATGTACACCTACATACTCACCCTCACATTTTTACTTAGTCATTGCATAATTGTTTTGGTGCTGTCTTTTAGCTTCCAAAGGGGTTGGCTGATCTGACAGGTCAACCTGTGGTATGATTCAGTTGATAATCTCTGTTAAACTGTTTAATATTTTTGTTTTTCACGTATTACCAACCCAAAGTTCTTTCAATTGTATCAAACCTTTCTGTATTTGAACAAAAAGAGTTATGTAGATGAATTTCGAGTGTAATTGGCTTTTGGTTGTCAAGTTGAGCTTCCAACAGATTACGCCTCTGTTTGGGTTTCACTTCATTTTGCTAAAGAGTTACTTTTCAAAGTCAAACATTAAATTTAACCACACATTTCATACGATTCACAATTACTATCGACTTGTTCCATCTCATTTTTTGAAAAGTAAAACTTAGCAAATGGAATGAAACCCAAACATTGGTGCATTTGCACTTTTTTTTTAATTATGAGATCATATTTATACACTATGATGACTGTTTCTTATAAATTTGAACCATTTTTGTTTTGTGTTGTATTAGGTGGTCAAGTTGGCGCTATTCGGTATTCAATACTTTTTGCTGCTGTTGGAACAACAGTCGACTACGCTACTCTTAAACTAAAGCCCGTCGTAAGTAGATTTATAGAAGAAAAGGATAGTTGGTTCAAGTTGCCGGAATGGTCACCTATACGAGTACTCGATGATGAAGCTGTTGCAGCAAAACGTGCTCGGGAACAAGAAATTTACAGAAATGTCCATAATTTGAACAAAGAAAAATCTTGAAAACATTTTTTTACTCTTTTTACCCCTTTGATTTCAGATTATGCAATGATCCATAAGTCAGTATTGTTCTTCTGACTTGTAATAAAGTGTGTGACTTATTCTGGTACACTCTGCTTCGCGCGTTCATTGTGTATTCGTTATGTTGGACACGACTGTACTCGATATGTTTAGACAAAGTTAAAAACAAATATTTAATATTAATAACCAACTTAAAATAAATTTCAAATTCAGTGGCTAACCTGGAAAAAAAAAGTCCAATTTAAGGGGCCAACATAAAATTTGACCGGGTTCATAAGTTATATAAACCAATTAAAATCATTAATTAAAACTCGTAAAAATTAATCGTTTGTATTATGTCCCTATTCGACAATTATTATCCAGGGAAAATAGAGTTTTTAACCGTGATTTTTAAGAAGAATGTGGTTAAAAAGTAGTGTGAATGTGTAATTAAAAAAAAAATACTTAAAAAAAAGAATTTGAAAATAATCATTGTCAAACAAGGGCGTGTACTTGTGACCAGATTATTGAAAATTGATTATTTAAAATATTGTCGATTCAGTTAAAGTTCTGTTTGAGCCCTCATTGAAAAATGCATTTTAGAATCATAGATTTATGGAGAATGTGTGGTTAAAAAATGAGATTTTTTTTTGAATTTACGTGTAGTATTATTTGAGTAATGTTATTTAACTCGATTTAAGGGGTAATTAGATGTCATTCAATTTATTTAAATGTAAAATTAAGAAAAGAAGGGAAGGAAAATGTACTACGAGAATAGCGGGTAAACTTCTTTTCTCTGTATGCACAAAACTACGTACCCAGTAAAAGGGGTATAAAAATGGCGACTCCGATCTAAATCTCTTTTCTTTCTCACTCCACTAGATACCACAAACAGAAAAGCTCTTCAATAACTAATCCTTTGTGGGTTTCTTTCAAACAACTACAAGAAACGTGTAAGGTACATTAATTTCCACTGTTTATGCACCCACCTTTCGTGATTTGAATGTCTATTTTATGTGCTTTCATCCCCAATTTTGGACAGTTTACATTCTGAAAGTTTTCTAAGCTAAATTTGTTGATGTTAAAGTTTTTATTTTATTTTTATATAGCTTTTTTCATATTACTAATTTCTTGTAGATCTAGCATGAACAGAAAGTAGGATGAAAGGATTTCAATTAGCTGACCTCAAATTTATCGTGAACAAAGTAGGATGAAAGGATTTCAATTTCCAGTTGTATAAAATGTTACTGAACCCAAACATTTAGGTTTGAGATCTTTAATTGTTATTATTAATAATTTTGTTCATTAGATTTTTGTTCTCCAATATCTGAATGGAGAGGATTTAAACCTTGTGGTGGAGTGAAATGGAAAAGGAGGATTCATATAGAGTACCCCATTGTGAATAGGAATTGATATGGCTTTGTTGACTGGTTTCGTATAAGCTGAAGCCTGTGGATTAATTCGTATATTTCGAGATATTTGCACACAAACGAATTTGGAATCTGGTATATGAACTGTAAATTACAAAAAAATGATGAGCGTCAACGTGGAGAAGTAAGAATCTTCACAACTTCTTGATTACTTGATATAAGTTATGTTGTAGGTGAGATCCCCGACATTAATATATGAGATGTAAAATTATTCAACGATATCTATTTCAATTTGAGTAAACAAAGATTTTCCAAGCTAATTTGTTTGTATGCTTCATTTCATATTTTGACCATAGGTTTGTTTATGCTTTATAGAGAAATTGGAGAACTTATGCTAAACGTCTATATGGAATGGATTCATTTATTGGACTATACGCCCTCCTCCTGGAAAGAGAGCTAAAAATGAACCTTTGAATATGAACTGTCACACTCTTTTCCTACAAACATCCTTCTTATACCGACTATTAGAGAGGCTGTCAAGCGAGGAAGATAAAGAGTTTTTTTTTTGGCTGAAGAACTTGAAAATTTTGGTCCGTGACATATTCTTTCTAGTTTTGCTTATTATTATTATTTTTTCTCAAATTCTTTGGCCAATTCTGGATTAGTATTGTAAGCTACTTATTGTAGGTAAATTGTTTGGTGACTATATGGGTGTTTTCATTTCATTTGGCTTATTCGGACTACCTTTGTTGTACATTGAATAGGTTATGGCACACTCAGAACCTGCAAGTGCAGACAGGGAATTATTTCAAGTTTACAGTGGTGCAAGGAGACCTCGGATACTGCTTGCTGCTAGCGGAAGTGTAGCTGCTATAAAATTTGCTAATCTATGTCACTGCTTTTCTGAGTGGGCAGAAGTAAAAGCAGTTGCAACTAAGGCGTCTATGCATTTTATAGACACTGCATCACTTCCCATGGACATGACTCTTTACACCGACGAGGATGAATGGTCGACTTGGAAGAAAATAGGTGATAGCGTATTGCACATTGAACTTCGAAGATGGGCTGATATTATGGTCATTGCCCCTTTGTCAGCAAACACACTTGGCAAGGTACACAGTATCTGATAAAATGTTTGTTATCCAATTAACTTGTCAGTATCACGTGTATTACATTAGAAATTGGCCGTGTACAGAAGCAGACTTGAATCATTTTACTTGTTTGGCTAAGCTTAAATATAAGTAAAGTTTGTTTGGCTACTTTTAAGCTGATTCTAAAAGTAACTCTTGCTTTACTTTCAAAATAAGTAACTTATATTTATATATTTTTCACCAATAAATCAAATATTTATTATAAAGCTTCCTTGTTCACTGGTAAGTAAACTTTTAAAGCTTAGCCAAACATGCTCCTAGATCTTATGGGTGACCGTTTGAATAAAATTGCCTACAGTAGCTACTTTATGAGAGATGATTGTAAGCTTGTTCGCATGCATTTCTAGCATACTTACTTTCTCTAGAGTCTGCATCTGCCTTAAATCCCTTATTGGGATTCTTTTCTGGAGGTTCATTCTCGAATGCTTAAAGTGGACATTTGACTATAGATTCCTGCAGTTTACTTGAATACTCCATGCACAAACTTTCAAAGTCATGTACTAACAAGATATCTTCTTAGGCTTCGAACATTGTTTTGAATGATTTTATAATGAGTTTTCTTCTTGTATAGCTGTTACAGGTTGATTCAGTTGTGATTTTGACTATGTTTCTTGCTTTCTTGTAATAGATTGCCGGGGGATTGTGTGATAACTTGCTGACTTGCATTGTACGGGCATGGGATTATAGTAAACCATTTTTTGTGGCGCCAGCCATGAATACTTTAATGTGGAACAACCCTTTTACAGAACGCCATCTTATGACAATTGACGATCTAGGAATTTCCCTTATACCGCCAGTGACAAAGAGGCTAGCCTGTGGAGATTATGGAAACGGTGCAATGGCTGAGCCTTCTCTCATTTACTCAACCGTAAGGCTCTTCTTAGAGAAACGGGCACAATCAATTGGTAGAAATATTCAGTGATGAATAAAAGGATAGTAGTGGTCTTGCAATTTTATCTCTTGAAGAGACGAAGAACAATGTTGAATTTGTTGTACAAATGGTAGTTATTTATAACCTCCAATAGTGCAGTTAGAACTGGATTTTCTCCTGTTAATGTAACATGGAGCAAAGGGACGTTGTAATTTTAATTCAATGTTGCGTGCCAAATCATTGGATTTGATATGAAGATAGATTATAGATTTGCATGTCTATTATAAACAGGTACTAGGAGAAAAAAACAACCAAGAATACAAAACATAAAATCATATCGTACTGAAACTCGAAACAGGATTCCAAATTTGCCACTAGAATAACATGTTACATTGATGAAGGCGTTCTAAATTCTCATGAGAGTAGCGACACAAGAGAGACAAACTCCAGGGTAACCCGTCCCTTGGACCTCGTGTTGATAACGAAATGCTCTGGGTACTTCCTCAACAACATGAGCAACCCATACCATGGTTTTCCACTGGCTTCTGGAACGGAATGATCCTCAGACGTGAGGTATCTTCTCACACGACTGTGATGCCAGACACTGCCGAATTGTTCCTCCAACTATACAAACAAACATAATAAGCATAAGAGAATCGTAATAATTTGAAGTTTAAAAACTAGATTCTTATAAATGTTCGAACACCATCTATGGCAGACATCAAGGATCTCTTAAAATGTAAAAAGCATATGAGATCATATGTTCAACTAGAATAAGTATATAAATTTTAAAAAAACTCCAAAATTGCCACAACCTAAGAATTAGGATACAAATGAACTAATGAAACATGTACAAATCAAAATCATAAAATATGACGAAATATTACTGTATAAGGAGAAAAAACCCTCATACACTACCAATTCCGAGTAAAATTTTAGTACAAGTCTTCGAGTTTATCTTGCTCTATAAAAGGGGACCTAGGATTTCAATGATCTTAGACTGTTGATTAATAAATTTTTTAAACATTGAGATTTTCCTCCTCCCAAGTGCTTTCCCTCTACTATTTATCTATCTTCTTGTATTCTAGCTCTTCCCGCTTTCTTACTCTTCTTTATTTCTCATCTCTTTATGTCTATTCTCTAATTCTCTCATATTCTACAATCTCTTTCTTCTCTATTCCGCTATCTGTTCTTTTACCCCTTCTATCTTCTTCTCTCATGATATCTTTATGTCAAGTTCTGCATCACAAGCAACCTATTTACCACAGATTTTAATTAAACACAGAGCTTCTAGTGAAGTACTGAAAGGAAGTTTGTTTCAATCTTGTAGAGTAAAAAAAAAAACTTGAGGCATGAAAAGTGGAATAATTTCATAACAAAGCATGCTACATGACGAAGTTGATGAGAAACGTTAAAAGTTTTCAAATGACTCTTTTCTTCAAGGAATATAAATGGTTTGTGAAAGTCAGAATTAGTGTAGTGTGCAGTAAATAACTTTCTCAACTTGGCTCCTCAAACTTAACCAGACATATCAATTTTCTCCCTAGCCTTTCTCACTACTACCTCTACAGACACCATTCGAATAATCTTTCTTCTGCCACCACCAATCTTTACAGCTCCAATCCCACTCGACAAATTGACCAGATAAGAGAGGCCTCAAGTGCGGTGCCTCCTACCCCCCCCAACGGGTCTATCTCTATCTATCTACAGCCTATCTGTAAATGTGTACAAGTGTATCTCTATTTGTATATAAATGTGTACGTTTATCTCTATATGTACGTACATCATCTCTCTCGCTTTATATCCATATGGTGGCTGTTGGGCGGTGATGTTGATAGCTCAGTTTGGGTGGCAGTAATTGTAGTGGTGTTTGTTGAGAAGGCCACCATAGTGGTGTTAAATTGGGTGGCAGTGGAGCTATATGACTTTTTCTGAGAACTGACATTAATGACTTAAAAATACCAATTTGATATTATTTTTTCCTAATGAATTATTGTTTTGAAAAAATTCAAGCAAACATTAGGAAGATTCTTATTCTTTCAACAACTCAGATACATGTGTTCCTAGTGGTAAAGATGATGATTGTTGCCATCCAAGTTTGGGAACTATGAAGCAGGGCTTTCATTGTCCTGATTATTTTCCAGTTGGGCTTCATATGCGGTCTTATATTCCCAATTTTTATATAGAATATTTGGGACCTCTTCAAAGTTTTTATAATCTTTTGTTTTCTTATTTAAAGATGATTAGGGAGGCAATGGGGTAGTAGAGATGATGAGGAGAGGAGGCACCCATTCCTTTATTTCTTATTTCTCATTTGCTTCTTCTTCTTCTTCTTCTTCTCTCTCTCTCTCTTTTTTTTCTACTTTTAATAATTTCAAGTGCTTATTGAATGTTACAATTTTAATTAACGTTCCTAATTAGTATAGTAAGGACCAAATCAATCAACTCAACCGACAGTTTTACACATTCTTAAAAGAGACCTATATTTCATGAGAACAACAGTTTCCATACTCTTTAATTGCATATCTATGTCATTACAAATGGTAAACATGATAACGAACAATAAACCCTTTAGCAATTAAACATTCAAATCATCAAATAATACAGATCACTTTCTTCCTCTAGCAGATTTGTGCTTATTGCAGTCCGTTCTTAATTTACAGCATCTTTTCCGCCCATTTCTTTTCATATCAGTTCTTCCCAAGCTCCCACAACCAAAAGGGTAAAAACAAGTCCTTTCTATCAAATTCACCCTCAAATAAAGAAAAAAATAAGAAACTGGCTCCTCATCCATCAAAAGTTACATCTGGTCACCTCCTAGATACCTTTACATGTTAATCAGCTTGGCTGACTCAATGGTGTTAAAATATCTCTGGCTGGTATGAAAGTTGAAGGCTTTCATTTATGCCACAGTTTCTAGTGTTAGCCAAATACGTGCTGACAAGTAGAAAATGTTTATGCAGTTTCATGGTTTCATTAACTTAATTAGCTATGAAATTCTCCATTGAGAGGCCAGGCCTGTCTAATGAGAATTAGTTCCACGATTGTAGCTGTAGACAAGAACATGTATGTACATCTAAAATACTTCCCATGCAATTTTCCATGGGAACTCAACTTGAAGAATTCCTAAAACTTCTTTTTAGAAAATAAATGCAGTTCATTCTATATGATGCCTCACATAATATAATACATGATTTGTGATATATGTGAACTTCCATCTGATCTTCTTTCTTTCCTTTCAGTTGCACGTTATATGATGCAATATCTTTATTGTTTTAGCACATAATGCACATTAAACAATGGACCATGCTTCTTGTACATCAAAGAGTACATAAGGGTGTACATAATGGACACCCGGCATCATTCTAAACCCACCGGCACTCCCTCCAATAGGAAGGTGCCGGGTGTCCATTATGGACACCCTTATGTACACTTTGATGTACATCTATCATTATCCTTAAACAATAGCAATCCATTCAACTGCAAATGGAAGAAGGGACAAATGGAAAGAGTGGTTGAAGTATTAAGATCTCGGTACTCAAGGAAGCAGTTGTCTAAGCAATTAGTTTTAGTTGATATACATTCATCAATCCAGCTGATATACATTCATCAATCCAGCCAGTTACTTTCTTTTGTTCCTTCTCTCTTTTTATATTTGAAAGAAAGTTCTGCTTGCAAGGTAACTAGAGGAAGAGGGAGCTTAGCCTGAGGGGAACGAATAAAAAGTATAGGAAGTGAAATTAGCTGCTCACATAAAAAAAAAATGGAACAGTAATTTAATTTATTGTTTAAGTACTTGTTTAGACGAGAGCACAAAAAATAAACCACTTTATTCTGCAAGTCTAGAATTACAATTAAAGATCTAAGCACCGTTATTTTCTTCAGAATAGGAGGAAATTCAAATTTGTCATATTCTCAGCATCAATATCGTGATTTGGAGGTGTAGGAACTAAGCATAAAATTATTCTAGTGTTCTCACATTATAAAAAAAAGAGGAAGAAGGAAATTCCTGCAATAATAATATGTTCATCATTGGTGGATTGAAACCAGATGAGCATACAATAGGACATCCAGATAGAAACATACCTCAGAATGAAGTCTCTCCATTGGCATCCATTCTCCAGGACCACAGAGATCGGAGAGCACAGTGGCCACTGATGATACAACATCCTTCTCCTCTAGCTGAAGGAGCTGTTGATTGTCAGCCTCCCTGTCAACACGGGATCTTCCCTCAACTTTCTTATCTGCAAGATATCCGGGGAAAATCATGTCAATGGCATATTGTAAAAGATATTCTCAGGATTCCAGTAACCTTCTATGATTGCAGATCATTCACTGCCTACCCATTACATAAAATTCGTTATCTAATACCACTCACATTTTTTCCTGCTAAAATAAACTACTCAAATTTACCTAAATAATCATTACAATTTAACTAGGTACTCAAAAAGAAGCAATGTAAACATAGTGAACATAAATAGACATGTTTCCATTACATTTAAAGGTAATTACATGCCAGAACCTGATACTGATTGATTAACCAGAAAAGAATTTAAATGCAGAATGAAATAAAGCTGAGGGTATGGAAGGCAAGAAAAGTGTGGACCAATTCAAACTGTTCCCCCAAGATGCACTTTTGCCCATCTACACCATTTATTTAATTAGGTTGACCAGATATATGGATCAGCTTCAAATTTCCAAACAACCTGGTCGAAGCATTAGACTGTGAAGATAGCAAATATATCATCACGTCATGTATAAATGGTCAGTGCTGCAAATTCTTTATCAAAGAAATGCAAGCTTTTGAATAGAAGTGACATTTCTATAGGATAGTCAATTTGAGATGGTTGGGGAACTAGGATCTATCAACGTGCTTTAGATTAAGTGGGGCATCTAGTGAAACTACGACAGGATTGAGCAGCCTATCTGTCAACGAAACTTAAGAGGTCTGGGGAATAAATTGTAAATTGGCATTTTTCAGGGTTGCTATGCTTATGCATCAGAAAGACAGACAGTAATCCTTGGAAGGAAGTTTGAAGACTATACTTCTGGTAAGAGCAATATTTCTCAGATGTGTGTGTGAAGCCACAAAAGATGCCATCCAAAAGTTACATCCACTTTGATAAATATGCTTTGAATAACATACTCAAAAAAAAAAATGCAAAGAGCAGAGCTGAAGACCATTTTTGAGAACTGGAAAAAAATGAAAAAGGCCTGCCAGTGCTAGTAACTGTACACTACAATAATACAAATAGTATTGCTAATTTCAACTCCATTTCGTATCAGTTTATTCTCACTGCTTTTACTTTTTATCATCCAGTTGAAATTCATATGGTCTTATCTATCCACTATCTATCATCTGCAAATTCAGTGGTTGTGTCTCATCAACAATACATTGGAGCATACTCATTAATCCTTCAATCCTACTCAAGGCAAGTTCTACAAGGTTTTGCTCAAAACAACAATGTACGTGACACACAACACTTTCCGGACATGTAAACTCTAGTGAAATCTTACTCTCCAAGTGATCTGCCAAACTCCCTGTTACCAACAGACAGCAGTAGAATGCAAGGAAACTATTCATTAGTCCAATGTGAATATTAAAACATCGAAGATCAATCCACAACCTGCAGAAAGGCTACACATACTAAAGAGAGCAATTAAAGTACCCATAAGCGGCTGCTTAGTTAACTTGGTGGTAAAGTGGACAAACCCTGAAGTTCAAATACCGACACTATTTTGATGTGAACATCATACACCGCAAAAATAAATGTTATCAGAATCTACTAAAAATTTAGCAATAAACAACCCTATCAACGATTTAAACCTCATGCAAGAGAGGAAAAAACAAAGATTACTTGCAACATATAAGCAGGTATTGAAATCAGAGGAGAGTAAATTTATCTCTCCTTCAAATAAAGAAGCTATGAACTAGCTACACATGTAAAAGAAGATAGCGTGAAATCATAAATTTAGCAATAAACAACCCTATCAATGATTTAAACCTCATGCAAGAGGGGATAAAACAAAGATTACTTGCAAAATTTAAGCTGCGATTGAAATCCGAGGAGAACAAATTTCACTCTCCTTTAAATACAGAAGCTATGAACTAGCTACATATGTAAAAGTAGAGATCATGATAACATAATCTATCTATTATAAATTGAATGTCCGTTATTGATCACAAATATATCAATGCGCACCCAAAATCAATGAGAACCCACAGAAATTTCAACTACCCCAAGATACAAATCAGAACAAACAATAAAATTAATTCAGCAGAACAGATAGAGAGCACAACAACTCACCCAATTGCCCCGAGAGCCCTGCCTTGCCACCAGAACCTGACCCACCCAAACCATACCCATAACCACCAGTGGAACCATCCACACCATCCACTCTCCTCATCCGCTTACCCCCTGTGAAACCATCCTCCTCACCGCCACCGCCCTCCTCATTATAGTCCTCCTCATAATACTCCCTCCCTCTCCCCTTCTTACCATATTCCACCCCTCCCGACCCTGAAGGCGGAGGCCGCGAATGATGCTGATACTGAAGTCCAGAACCCATCTGATAGTTATTGACATGATGCCTCGGCCCAATAGGCCCTCCCAGGATACTCCTTACCGGCAATAAAAAATAAAACTCCTTATCCCCAATTTGCAGTAGGTCCTGCGAATCAAGCTTCACAGGGGGGTTCCCGGGAAGATGAAGCACGCCCTCGACGAAGCAGCCGTTCTTTCCAAGCACCTCAAGAGCAAAGCGCCGGCGTTGGAAGTCGTAAAAGATTCGCGCGTGGTGGCGGCTGATGTTCATGCCACCGCCGAGGGAGGAGAGATCAACATCCACCGAAGATTTCTTGGAATTTCGCCCTAAAATTATTGAATAAGTCTGCATATAGTACTCGAAATCCTCCCCCTGCAGCTTAGCGAACCCTGCCTCCACATCGCTGCTTCCCATTTTTGTTTCTGTAATTTGGGTGAAGAATCAATTGAAGAAGAAATGGAGATTTGTAATTACGCGAGGGCAGGGCCGCAGGGGCTTGGAAGAGGAAGGGTGTTTGGTAAGGGGATATTCATAGTCAGATTAGGGCTTGTTTGGCCTGACTTTAAAAAGTTAAATATATTTGAATAATTTTTCAGAATTACTTTATCCTCTTAAAATAGAAACAAAAGTTATTAAGGCCATGTTTGGAAGGGATTAAATTTTTTTACAGTAAATTAATTCTCATTTTCAACCACACATTCTTCAATAAAATAATATTTTCCATCACATCAATAATTTTTTCTTCTTTTTCAACCACACATTTCCCATCATATCACTATTCAAAATCAATTCTTCCCCCAAAAATTTCTCCCAAACAAGCTCTAAGAGTTTGGTAGGAATTTTTGGGGGAAGAATTGATTTTTGAATAGTAATATGATGAAAAATGTGTGGTTGAAAAAAAAGAAAAAATTATTAATGTGATGGAAAATATTATTTTATTGAAAAATGTGTGGTTGAAAATGAGAATTGATTTACTGTAGAAAATCAAAATATATACCAAACAGGCCCTTAAAACATCTCCAAAAGACTCTGTAAACATAAGATGCTAGCACACCCTTAAAATTATATTTCAAAAGACTTTTTAAATTAACATTTTAATTTAGAGAGTAAATTTGACCATCTCAATTTAGGGCGCGTTCTGTAAAGATTAAAATTGAAAAATTAGTCATTATTGTTGACTTTTATTAGACGAGTGAGACGCAATAACAACTATATTTTCAATTTTATTTGGATTTTAAGTATGACCGAACACGTCCGAGTAGTAAGATCAAATATTAAGGGCGTGTTCGGTAGAAATTAAAATCGGATTAAAATTAAAAAACTAGTCGTTTTTGTTAACTTTTATTAGACGAATGAAACCCAATAACGACTATAATTTCAATTTTAATTGAATTTTAATCACTCCCAAACATGCTCTAAATATAAAGAATTTTAATCACTCCCAAACATACTCTAAATATAAAGAATTTGTCAGATTATGTAAAAATTTCTCTCTCTAAACTCTTAAATGCCATCTAAATTGTAAAATGTTCTCTTTAAAAATAAAGTCACTCAGAGATACTCTAGTAACAATCCTTATTATGTAATTTGCAAAAGTAAGCGATGATAAAATTTTATGGTGACTGTCAATTCTAACTACTTTTCGATATGTTTGAGTTCTTGCACAAACTTGTCATGCAAGACGATCTTGAAATATTTTCCAAATGTTTCTTAAACCCTGTTTGGTACATATTATTTTTTTCATTCTCATTCTTCTACTCATTTTCAACCACACATTTTTCAATAAAATAATATTTTCCATCACATCAATAACTTTTCCTTCATTTTTAACTACACATTTTCCATCAATCTACTATTCAATAATATATTATTTCAAAAGAATGTGTCTCAAACAGACTCTTAATACTACAATGCAAATTGCACATTAAACGTTTGACATTGTAGTTGACATTCCATTGTTTTCAAAGAGGGTGTTGGCAGGAAAGTGTATTTTTTTTATTAAAACTATCCAATGTAATATCACCTCGTGGCACAGTGTAAAGGTCAAAGGTAAAACTAAGTGCACATGTAGCATGATTCTTCTTAATAACATCATTGGAGAAAAACTAGAACCGTTGAGACGAAACAGCAAGAACTCAAACTGAGACATTCGGAAAATCTCCGAGGAAACAGAAGAAACTGCACAAACATTGAAACTGGATATTCATAGGTCAGGACAAAGTAGTCTCAATAGAATCCGAAGTTCATCATCTCAAGAATTGCTCTGTTAAGGAAGTACTTTCATTACAAGTATCTCCAATAACCACATCGGTCGTAGATCTGCCATTCAATTCGAACTAACATCGACCCCTCTTGTAGTCAGGAAATCCTTGGCTTCAATAATATCCTACAACGTGAAACTAACAGGTATGATTATCCAAAGAAGCACACCAAACAAAGTCAATTATTTTTCAACCGACAGCTCTTGCGAAGTCTACCCTCAGCCCTGACTTTCACAAGATTACAAGATGGAAGCAGTTAATAAAGCAAATGTAATATTTCAACAAGTATCATAGAAAAACTTAAAAGAAGAGGCTGTGAAAATGCCTTTTGTAACAGAACTGCTTCTTGTGGACAACACGGGAATTGCATCAGACCAATCCCAACCATTAATAGACCATAGCTTCTGAGTGATACAATGAAGTAAAGAGGCAGCTGGCAGGAAGAAAACAAGTAGACAAAAGCCTCAGTCAAGTGCGAAAATCGAGAATAGGATATACCCGTAGAAAATATACGGACAAGAAGTAAGAAGCTCACCAACCAAGTATAGCTCTCTGGAATTACCGATGTTAGCAACAGACTAATCCAGACAGCTGATAGAGCCACCAGCAATGTCATAATCTTCACAATATGTTTCATTGGATCTGCCACCAATGGAACCTTTTTTTACTTCAAAGTTCGTTTCTTAGGCACACAAAACATTATTAATATAAATTGAAAAATGGACATCTCAAAGAGAAATAATCAAAGGTTGGGTTTTTCAAGCTCAAGACAAATATCAACCGAAGAGAACAAGCCCACATCTCTGATGGAGAACTTAAGTGATGCAACTATCACACTACAAATAAAAATGTTAATGATTAACAAATAAAGATTTCTCCCAAGTCATTCAACTGTTCATACTCCTTTTTCAGATAAACCAAATCCACTTATTAATTAGGGTGTGTTTGAGTCCCATTAAAAGGTAAATAATGAATTTCGGAATAGTAGATTGATGGAAAATGTGTGATTAAAAAATAAGAAAAAGGTTTGGGTTTGCATGTAATACTATTTTATTGAATAATGTGTGGTTGAAAAGAAGAGAGAGAAAAATGTATTTTTAAAAAAAAAGGGAATCAAATAAGGGCTTAATAAGTTAATCCATTACGTTGCCCCTAATATGACACAACAAAAGTTAACTTCCAAAAGAAGCATCTTTATGTAGAAAAACTCAAAACAAATCAGATTCCCACTATAAATTGTGAATCTGACCTCAGGCCCTGAGACCTGTTGAACAGCATAAGCCAACTACCATACAGAACAAAAGCGGACAAATAGAAGAAGGGCTGCAATTAGAGTACTAATGAAGTTAATGAACTCTTCCATTAAAACATCTCATGGTATTTAGTGTCTGAATATCTGACGGATAGATACAAAGATCAGGAAGGAAATCAAGTAAAAAAGTAGTATATTTTCAGTTAATGATTGAAAGAAAAGGATAAGCAGGGTAACTGCTTAATCTAATTTTAGACAAGGAAAAATAACATTGTCATCAGATAACATAACTCAAAGCCCTTTTGACGCATATCATCATCACAAGGCACAAGTTCACAGAAACACAAGCTCAAAACGTAATTACAGCAAAATAGTTCAACATGAAAAGTAATCAGTACCACGAACTTGGTACAATTAAAATAAAAGAAAGGGAAAACTTAAAAATCATCAAAAAGAAGAATGAAATAGAAAAAAAGTACTTCCATACATTTTAAAAGATATATATATATATTTTTTGATAGGTACATTTTAAAAGATATTTAGCGGTAACATTTCAACTACAACACCAGAACATCATATAACACAACTTAAATTTACTCGAACATCTAATCTTGACTGTAAGTTTAGATCTAAGATGTATGCATGGCATAAATAGGACACAAGGAAAAAATTAGCACTGCATACGTTTAGAGCTTAAGATAAAAGAAAGAAAAAGATCTAATAATGGGAAAGGGGAAATAGAAGAAAACACAGTAAAACTTCCGCCATCAGATGGGATATATCATCAATCGATTTCACAGTCCCATTTTAAATTAAAAAATATAATGGAACTCAAAGCCCTTGCGCAATTTCCCAAACATCATATGGCGCAGCTTAAAATCACTAATGCATAGACTCTAAACACAAATTATGGCACAAAAAAGTGACAGATCAAAACAAATAAATAAATCATGAGAAAAAATGCTCTTCACCTGGAAATTCATTTATGAGAACATGAAACTGCTTAAGGTTAGATGGGGGATTAAAAATATGTCTTTCAAAAGCAAATTTGTACTATGAGGGTTATTACCGATATGTAATGCCTTCTGTTATAGAGAGGAAAAATGGTTTTCAACAGAAATACAGAGAGGGAACCAGTTAAGTTCTTTAGCTAACTTGGACAAGCTATGTACAGTGCATTTAATCAATTTTAAGATAGAACAATAGAAAAATAACATGTTATTCAACAACAACAGCCCGGCGAAGGCATTATGCAACTACGGATGCACAAAATTTATACTTTCCCCGAGCTCTGGTCGATTGCACTGTCATCAGAAGATACTGATTACAGGGCACGGTTTTCAGATTTTCCAATCAAAATGTTGTGATCATAATATATAAATATACTACAGTAACATATAGCTAGCACAACGGGAAAGTGAGACGAGCAAGAAAGGAAAATAATTCCCCATCCAATTACGAACAGTAGTAATAAATAATTACATGAGATTATCATCACACACTAGTATTACCAAAGTTTTGCCATTTCTTGCGGGAAATTAAAGGGAGAAAGGGAAAAGATTGCCTTATATATTTTCATATCCTCAGATTTAAACGATCCTACTAAGAAATAAAAATACCAAAGAGATGAGTCAAATTTTCAATTTAAATCAGAACACAAATGGAAAATCAAATTATAACATTTTTTCTCTAGAATTTTACCCCAATATTATTAGTGGTGGCTAGTTTTTTTGCGTCTATCCAATCTGTCTCGAATCTGGATTCCTCAAATAGGATTCAACGAGAAGAAAAATATGGAATTTCAGCAATTAGACTGGGAAATGTTGTAACACTAGCAGCACAATAGGATTGTGAATGCTTACAAACGTAGATCTAGGGTTAGGGTTTTGAAGTAGTAAATCAGCTGACTTTTTAGAAAATAAGGACAATACGATATTATAATTTACAGTCCATAAGTCGCACCACAGTGCTTTTTCCAGGACAGAAACGCGACTTTAAGTGAAAAGGTAAGAATCCGGCTGTTCGGCCCGACCCGGACCTGTGCCCATAAATAAATAAACAAACCGATTTTCTTCTAGGAGACGTACTTGTCTTGAGTAAGAAGGGATTTTCCCAGAGAAAAAACCTAAAGAGCAAAGATGATAATTCCCGTCCGTTGCTTCACTTGTGGGAAGGTGATAAACTGCTTTGTATCTTTTCTTGCAATTTTTTTTCTCAATAGTTCATTGTATTAATCGATAATAAGAGATTTTTTGTTTATTTATTTAGGTGATTGGAAATAAATGGGATACATATCTAGATTTACTCCAGGCGGATTACACCGAAGGGTGAGTTCATTGTTGTTTCTGTAGCTAAAGGTTTTAGTTTTGTTGGTAGAGGTTACTTTATTTAGTATTTAATGTACTGATTATGATACTCAATTTCAGGAATGCGTTTTAATTAAAAGTAGGGTTTATCTGCAATTATGCATAAATTCAAGTGCAAACATGTTCGTTCTGGCTAATTCATTGTTGTGTTTTTTCTACTTGTGCTTTAATTTTCTCAACGTATATGCCTTACTTTGAGTTCAGAACTGCACCAAAATTATCAGCAAATATGTTACTGACGGATGTAATTAGTGGCTTTTATCCAGTAATATTAGAGGTGACAATTGGCCTGGGCCACCCACTTGCTTGGCAGACTGGCTCGGCTTGGTCCACCACTAGCCCATGGGCCGAGTTGAGCTCGGATTTCGGCCAGGCAAGCCAGGCCTAGCTTGGCAACTGGCAAGGAAAGCCTTTCCTTATATTATTATTCAATGGCTTTACATTTTCTTGTTTTTTATCCATATTTAATTTTTTCTGTATTTTCTTTAAATTCTGTCTAAAAAGCAAAAAGCTTGTCGGCTGGTGCAGCTTGACTTGGTCCATTGCCACCCTTGTGTTTTGGATGTTGCTCAAATGCTTGTTGTCATCCTTTGTGTTTTGAATGTTTTGATGCTTGCTTGCTTACCATCACTTGGCACCAAAGATAAAAGAGTAGAAGGATATTGGCCCATACAACATTTTTTCTCATTAACGATCTCTTTATCTGCCACACTTGCCTTAAACCTCAAAGATCTATGAAAAGCAGAAAGAAAAGGAGAAAGATGCACTACACATTTTGTATTGTATGCTTCCAATGGAAGAATAATAGAGGTTTTAAGATCATTTGCAATTACATAAACTTAATAGAAGAAAATAATAGTTGTCATTCTAAAAATGAAACTTTTATGTGTAGTAATATTGCATTTAATATATATCAGGAAAAAAAAAGGATATAGTTGTGAATGAAAGAGTCTTTATGTGGAAACAAAATTTGTGAATGGTTCTATCAGTTGGATAGAAGAACTTCAATCTAGGAACAACATTAAATCAGAATTTAAATCAGAATGATGGGAAAAACAAAAAAATCGCTGATGCATATGAATTCAATATTTTAAAATTATTGTATCACTGCTACATCATGTATATAAAAAATCTAAAGTTTCAAAATGTTACCTTTTAATGCATATTTGACACCAAAGAAACAAAAAAAAAACGATCTAGAAAGATGTGCTTTCTAGTAACCTGTTCTTGGATTTATCATGAAATATTCTTTCTCGTTTCTATTTATCACCTGAAAGAAACATAGTTGTTTTTCACAATTCACATTTTCCCAGTATTGTAGCTTAGTGCTTGTTTGGTAAATGTTTTGTTTGCTAAAAAGCTTGTGGTTTAGGCAAAACATTATTTTGAACCACACATTTCATGAACCCACAACTTTTATCCCCTTTTTAACCACATATTTCATAGGACCCACTAGTTTTTATCAACTTTCAGCAACATTACACGACCCATTACTGTAAACTAATATAGATTGTGCATAAAGCCCCTAAAATCAACAATTTCATTGTCATAGTTGTCATTAATAATTGAAGCAGGAAACTTAGCTTGGAGATCTGGTTATAATGTTAAATGGTTTTGTTTGCAGAGATGCTCTTGATGCACTGGGGTTGGTTCGTTATTGCTGCCGGAGAATGCTGATGACTCATGTTGATCTCATTGAGAAGCTTCTGAACTACAATAGTACTCTCTCTCTCTCTGTGAACGTGTGTTTGCATGTTTGTACTTGCAACCAGGTGGCTGTCTATTTTACTGATTTTTCGCTGTTACTTTCTTTTACAGCTTTAGAGAAATCTGAGGGAAGTTGATGCTGCTTGTGGAGTACAATCTATGTGGGGGTCCCATCATTTGTTGTGGTAGTATTGTGGTATCAACTTTTGTTGTGTAAGGAGGCGACCTGTTTGGAACCATTTATCTGTTAATCAAAGATGTATGCCATGTGAATAGTAGAACAGAAGTACTAACTCCTCCACACCATCTGTTTAGTTGTTGGGAACCCTCAAATGTGGATTTTCATGGGAATGCTCTGTTTGTTGAAATCGACTTTTTGGTTTGTGCAGTTGTTTGTTTCCTTCTTATCCTTCATTCGTTTTCCTTTTTCTATATAAAAATCATTACAGATTCAAGTTGATGGAAGATTTTAGGTTTCTTCTGTTTTCTTTCTACTGAGTCTACCAATTTGCCAGATTTTTTATGTATGCATCTGCACCCTCGCATATTGTACCGGCATACTGAATTAACATAACTGGGTTGTTTTAGGGGTGACATTAGGGGCGGATCCAGCACAAAAGTTTAGCCCGGGCGGATGTTGACCATTGACCGTCGACAATCAATGATCGTAAGAGCGAGATTGTTTATTAATATTTAATTAAATAATATTAAAAATTATTCAATATATATGTAAACGCACTAAAACATAAAAATTAATACATAAATATCCAATGTGTATTATCCAGTTTGACATTTTCAAACAATCCCTATTAAGAATGGATTTATTATTATTCACTGCTTTCCATCCTAATTCTGATTAATCCACCTAATGAGTATACATCAACAACCATAAATGGGTGTAGGGCAAACTTATCTAGAAGCAACTTTCAAAATCTATAATTCAAAAAAGTTGCATAGTTTTTACCTGTAATCAGGTCAACCAAATTCACTCTCTTTTAGCCTATGTGGGAAACTCAAAAATGAAACAAAACTCACCCAATTATTGAAAATCATGAAAGCACAATGCCCATATGAGAATTTGAAATCTTGAAGAAACCCAAATGAGAAAAATTGATTTCAAAGACAAAATGTCTATTAATAGTTGCCTGCAATCTATGCTTAGCAGCGGCAGAAACTTGGCAGGCGGCGGGTCATTGGACCTTCCGACTTCCTGCACGGCTAGCGCCAGCTGGACTAGTGGTGGTGGTGGAGTCACCGGACATAACGACGGGAAGAAGCAGCGGCAGAAGGGTAGAACCGTGGAAAATGGAAATAGTTTGAAAATTGGACGGGTCTGCACCTATATATAATTAAACGATTGGCCCTAGTTAATTTAAAAGCAGATGCCACAACCCATGCAAAATGCCCACTTACAAAACCAAAAAAAAGAGAGAGAGAAGGAAGAGGAACAGTTACTGGCAGCGAAGCCAAACCTGAAACCCTCGCCTATTCTAGCGGCCAGCCTCCCTCCTTCTTCCCCAGCACTGTTCCGACAGAGCCCAGCACGTGTGGTCACGCCCCCTCGTCGAGTGCTGGGTCCACCGCTGGGTGACATTATAATCAAATCACGTCACGGTTTTGCAATGTAAATGCTGATCTCAACATTCTAGCTCACTTCATCTTGGGGCTACGTTGAATTGTTACTTAAATCGACCTTTCCCGTCTGCCAATAACATGCATTTATTGAATTTTGATTAGTGTTGTCATTGGGTGTTTCTCAAACTATTTAGAATTAGCATTTAGTTAGCAGTACTTTGGTTATTGCATAGATGATTACACTGATGTGGTGGTGGATTCATAAATTTGTTATGGAGCCCAAGTGTCTGACTATATAAATGTTTTAGGTACATGATCTCACGTGTTGTTCCACTTCTCATTCACTTCAACAAGAAGCAAATTTGTACTATTGTCTCGTGTCAATAAATTTGAGGTGCAGAAGTACAGTATTTTAAACGCACTTCACCTTTTGTTAGAATGGTGCCTATTATAGAGTGAAAGAAAAGTTAAAATTTTGTGTTATGTTTTTATTTTTCCTTGTTAGAAATGTGTCATTCTGCAAATTAACGTCATAGAATCTTATTTATTTCGTTCTCATGTTCGTTGTATAACCATAGGAGGGCCGAAAAAAGGTGTAAGGATGAAGGCTTTTTTGCTTTTGACATGAGAGGCTCACTTTTGAAGTTGTTAAGAGTGATCGTCTTGAAATCATTTGTTAATTTTAATGTTTGAATCGGACAAAAAATAAAATTTAAAGAATCAACTTAAAATGATTTTAGCACACGAACCATTTGCTCATTGCTTTGAACTTTAGAGGGTTTCGCATCCAACACTTTGTGTTTGGTTTTGATAAAAATTAAATTTTTAATAGATTTTGATAAATTTTAATGAGATATATTATTAGAAAAATGGATTTAAAAAAATTTGTAAAATTTATAAAATATGTGATAAAAACTAAAATTTAAAAAATGGGGCCTAACATGAACTTAATATAAAGAGCTCCATTTTCTAAATATAAAAAAAATAATAATAATAAATAAAAAAAAAAAAATATATATATATATATATATATATATATATATATGAAAAATTGGCATATGGCTAAATATATTCGCACCGTGGTTTTTAATAATTAGATTGGAGGTTCATAACATATATGCATTATCACATTTATATCTCAAACTTTTTTCATCACATTCTTACTTTCAAAATAACATAAATTGTTTCTGATTATATTCTCTCCAATTTATTATTATTTTTTTTTAAAAGTAGAGTAAAAAGTTTCATTTTCCATTATATTTTTAAATAAGCAAAAATAATTATAAAGTAAAAATGTGATTAAATATTTGACTATCATTTCAAAGCACGTGAACAATCTCTTTTGAGCAAAAATTATGAATTAAGAATAATGTTTTCTGATTAATTAAATATTAAAAAGAAGAATGTGATCAAGAAAAAAAAGTTCATAATATTAATATAATAATTAATAAAGGTTAATAATTTTTAATATAATTAAGAGCATGTTTGATTAAACTTAAAAATTCAATTAAAATTGAAAATATAGTCGTTATTGAGTCCCGCTCGTTTAATAAAAATTAACAATAACGTTTAATTTTTTAATTTTAATCCGATTTTAATCTCTATCGAACACGTCCTAAAATACTGTGTATTTATAAAAGAAATGTGGAGTGAAAATAATAACCTGGCATATTCATAGTACATTATTTACCCTTGAATCTCAAAAATCCGCAGTCAAATATGTTACCGTCATGCATAATCATTATTCCACACTCCATTAATCCAAGCTTAGGCTGCTTAGCTGGTGATACACCCCACCCACACCCTTACCCCCTACTCTGCCCTACATACACATAGCATCGCAGCTAGCTTCATCTTCGTCCCTAATTATTTTTTCAGATGTTGTTTTTTTCTGTATTTTTCACATTTTGGCTATCCTTTTTCACCTGATAAACCCACATTTATTACAAATTTATTGTTAACACTCTTCAGCTAGCTAGAGTGAGAAAAGGGTATATTGAATTTTCGTCTCTAGCTCTACATTTTTGGATCTATAGTTTCTAACGGATTTTTCTTTTTGGGTTGAGACAAAATGAGGGTTTGGGGGGAGTCATGGTGTTTTTGTAATGGCGGAGGCAAGACGGAGAGAACTAAGGCCGCCATTTTTTCCGGTAAAGGTCCGTCCATGGCCAGAATTGCTTCAGGTGGAACTGGTTTTTTGATCCACCGGAATCTACTCCTCACCACCCATGTCAACCTCCCTTCTGTTGCTGCTGCTGAGGCCGCTGAGATCCGCCTACAGAATGGCCTCTCAGCTTCACTTTTCCCTCATAGGTTAGTTTTTACGGGCATACATTTCTTCCATACTTATATTTTATATGCTTTTTTGGGATAAATAGATGAATGAATGTGTTGAAATATTTAAGTGAATAAACTACTAGGCTAAAATACAAACTTCATTATTTGTGAAGATGAACAGAAAAAGTAATCAATATAATCACATTGACTTTTGTCTTATTAAAACCGAAAGCTATAGTCACCACACAAATGTTAAATGATTTCCTAGTTTGAAAAATAATCTAATTGCATGCTCAGATACACACAGAAAACATCTATTAATTTTTTAGCTTCTCTTCCCTTACGAATCCAAGAATCCGTGGCTTGTCTTGGTCCAGATTTGATAAACAACTTACGAAAAACAACAAGAAAAATAATTCGTTAACTGTAGTAAAATAACAGAATAAGATGTTGGGTTTTTGAAAGCTACCTTAACTTTGGAATTAATTAGGAATTCCAGTAATCACAGATGCACCAGCAAGAGAAGAAGAAAATGTTATATTTTCAGCTAACCGGATTTGCTATGTCTCATCGTATTTGCACAAATGCAGTAAAACCTGTATTGAACCAACAAGCTTGATTAACAACAAGAATTAAACACTGAGAATGGATTTTAAACAGGAAGAGAACCTCTTCCTCAGCATTTATTAATCAAAGACTAACATGATTTACAAAACCAGAAATCACTAGAAAGCTTAAAACCAGATTTACAAAAGTTCATCCCTCTAACCTATCTCACTTTCACTTCTCCTTCTTCACTCTCGAGAGCAATACTTTTCTGTCATCTAATCAGGCTATTTATAGACACAATACAAGAGTCATCTAAGCTATTAGCTACCACCTAACAACTAACAACTAAGGCTCCAGTTGGTTAAAAGATTCCAACTAACTCAGTTGGAAACTGGTAACTGAAGGCTCCAGCTTGCAACAGATTTTCTGATTTGCTAAGGTTGTCCAATTCTACTTCTTCAAGAATTAATTTCCTTACATAAGAAATAGAAATTGTAACAAGAAAAAAAATCCCAAACTGAGGTATGTTCAAACACAGTTTCCTTAAAACAGATTTGCCTTCTCACCATTCGTGCTTGAGGTATAATTTGAGTGTCTGCTTCCCAGGATACAACGATTAACCAGTAAAATCTGAACACAACAGTTTTTTACTCCGACGAATTGAGTTAGTGTTCGAACAATATCACCACCAGAAAATCGAAACAAGGTTTGGAAGGAAAACAATAGGCAAGACAGACAGAAGCAGAATGCAGAACTGGAGTTTCGACAGTATGCAGAACTGGAGGAAATTTCTTGTGTTTGAACTGGAGGAAAAAGGTTCTCTTATGTAGACTTTTAACTCCTTAAGTCTCCATAACTCACTTGTAATAACTAAGGAAATTCAGACGTTTTGGAGTTTCAAAACCCAAAAGTCAATTCTAGAAAGCAAAAACAAATTCCCGCATGAGGGGCCAATTTTTGGTCAATCTGGTCGTGTGCGCAGATCGCGCTAGCATAGAGTTCAAGGTCTATAATTTGCACCCCATCATGCGTGCGCACGTGGAAAGAGCCCCTATGCTATACATGATTACATCCTTCCAAAGTGCAATCATATATAACGTGGTTTTTGCTTTCCTCATTTTCCTATGTGGGACAAATTTATTTTAGTTTTCTTACCCACATAAACTTCTTTTACATGGCATACTTTGAGCACCAATTTTTCATTTACCCGAGCATCATTTTTGGCAAGTAAATACATGATTTCGATGTACTCACAGAGAAGAACACAAATCAACTTTCAAATTCCAAAATGAACAACCGGGTCCCACTTAAATTTAGCTTCAAAGTCAGCCACCCAACCATTTTTTCCAACAGAATGTAGTTCTAATCTTGTGTATGTGCATAGAGTTAAATAATCTGATGGTTTAGTTCCGTAATGTGATAATATGTATGTGAAATAAATTAGTTGACTGAAAAACAAAATACTTGGAGGATTGAATCAACTGTGCAGCATTGCAGATAGGTAGACGTGTGTGTACTCCTAGTTATTCTTGTTTGATTTTGAATCCGATAGTAATCAGGAAATTATCATCGCAGTTCATCTAAAGATATAAGAATTTTTAGCTTAAGTAACTTTTCATAAATAGCTTTGTTTTTATTCACGGTCGAGCGAAGATTAAGTGGTTAGCTCGCAAGTTATTAATCACATTCTACTCTTTGTTCTGTTTATTTTGCCCTATTACTTAATACCCTGAATTGTAAAGAAGTTATTTGAATACCAATACTGAAAATGGAACAATTGAACCAGTTTCATTTAGGGTTGCTATCAATTTATATTTTTTTCACGAGTTTCTGATCCTCTAGGCTCTAATAATGATTTGTACCTAGATAAATAGGATGCTGCGTTTCATGACCAGATATAAATGTCTTGATGTGTAATTTAACCTTGTAATATTTATCGAGAAAATAAAGATGAAAATTTATGTTACTATTCCTTGACACTGTCAGCATCTTTGCATGCTAAAATGTGCTTACGAGGCGGTGTGGCTACAGGAAAAATGAGCAGTGTTATATGCTTACTGTTCATAGCACTGAATTAGTACGCAGGAGCCCTATTATATAAGCTTGTGCTGAGTAGAAGACCCGGGTTTTTTTTTTTTTGTTGGAAACATAGTTCATTGATAGGATAAGTAACGATTGGATGTTACTTTCATCTAATTACGGTATAATTCTATCAAGAAGAAAGATGTCCACTGATCAATCCTCTTTCCTGGCAATCTGAACAAAATCTGGAAAGTCCGTAAACTTTCACATTCATGTGCATAGATTCTTAACTTTTCTTGGAAAGGCTTAGTATAGATTATGTTTAGTAAAATTTATTCAAGCTTATAAGCTAGTCGAACATCATTTGTATCTATATATTCTGTAGGATCCACAACTTTTATTCACTTTTAATTCACACATTTTATAAGACCCAAGACTTGTTACCTACAAAAAGCTTTACCTAACATACATATAACTTCCACAGAGAACCCAAAACTATTACAATCCAGTTCACAATTTTTAACAGGATTAATTTCATAATAATTATCTTTAGAAATACCAGTATGGGATATATTTTTATACTTAATGACAACAATTTCCATTACTTTTAATGTGAAATATATTTTTCTAACAGTTTCACAAGTCATTATTATAAGTTCTAATGTTATTCAGAATAACAGATTTACAGAATAGCTATTCGAAGGCGCTCATGAGTCATGACAAAGAATCAGAAAATTCAAAACCAAAATCAACACAAAGATCAAACCTTCATCTGTGAGAATTACTTCGAATCTTCCTTAAGAGTTAAATGAACTTTTTTCATGAATCCTCACAATATTCGTAAAAGAACACGGATTGAAAATAAAATATCACTTGAAAATTTATTGTGATTACACGCGAGAATTTTGAGATATTGATGCTTTCATGTTTAAATACCCTTTTTGGTTCTATTTAGTGAAGTTTATGTCAATTGGAAAGGCAAATGGGTCGGTTTCTATAGTTGCAATTGACCAGCTCAAGGTGAAAATCTTAATACACCACTAATTACTAAATTAAAAGTTGACTGATAGGTTTTTTAAGTTTTGGACAGTTATTTCTTCTCATTCTCGAATATTCCCCAGTACTTCTTTTGAGAAATGGAGAGCTTGGCCCCGTGGAGTTGAGGAGAGCTGGAGGGATTTGATCATAGGACATACTCTCCCTAATATTATCAAGTCTTCTCCTTGGGTTTATGCTTAGAGAAAAAGTTCGAGCATTTTAGATTCAGATAAGTTTGGAATACTCGAGGACAACATTTTGGAATTCTCCACAATTTATAAGAGATTTTGAATATGTCAGATTTGTCTCATGCTTTGCCATGCAGTAAACAGTCCCCTGTTCTTCTTCTTCTTCTTTTTAATTTTTTATGGACACTAATTAAAATCTCTCTTTCATTTTATATAAGAGTTTAGCTCAACATCCGTACTCTCGGAAATTACAATGATTCTCTATAATCCTTACTTGATTCCAGGTTCTTCATTACAAGCCCTGTTCTTGATTTGACAATAGTGGGCCTTGATACCTCGGATGGAGACTCAATGTCAGTGCAGCAACATCACTACTTGAAAACATGTTCGAAACCAAATTTGGATCTAGGAACTGCAGTTTATCTTTTGGGCTACGCTGCAAAGCAGGATCTGACTGTCGGTGAAGGAAAGGTAGTAATAGCCACTGATAATCTTATAAAGTTGTCTACTGATGGAGCAACTTGGAGCCCAGGTTCTGCTGGTTTCGACGTTCATGGAAATCTTGCATTTATGGTTTGTGATCCTATGAAACTTGCCACGTCGCCAAACACCAAATCCTCTTCAACTTCATCATCATCGACATCATCATGCAAGAAGGATTTTCCTATGCAATTTGGTATTCCTATCCCCATCATCTGTGATTGGTTAAACCAGCATTGGGAGGGGAATCTCGATGAACTCAACAAACCCAAATTACCTATAATTCGCTTGATGTCTTCTGGTCAGAAAAGTGAGCATTCTTGTGCATCCTTCACGATGCGGCGAGTTTTTAAGTCCACGGAAGGTGAGAATGAGGGAACTCCATCATCATCAAATGTTATTCCCAAACTTGGAGAGCAGCCTGGACCAAGCTATACTGCTGTTGTGAATACTTGTGAGGATGAGACCTTGACTGCTGCTCCACGTGCGAAGACTCATGTACAGGGGATTCCTACTCCAGAAATCTACAATTCCCCGAAGTTGACTTCAGTCCCAGTTGGGAAGAGGGAAAGTAACCAATATCAACCTTTAGACATCAATTTTCCAGCAAGAATTGCTAAAGCTAGAGTTTCATCATCACCACCAGTGAGGAAAATGCCCTCCAAGTGTGATGAAAATTTTGTCGAGCAGACCTCACTGCCGCAGCCACTAGAAGGAGAACAACATAGTGACAGAGTCCTATCTGACCCCATGCTAGATGCTGAGTCAACAGGATCTGTTAACGTGGCCCAGAGCAATGTCCAATTATGTTCATCCCCCATTGAGTTCTCAGAGTTCCAGCATGAATACAGTAGCGAAGGTGAAACTACCATGTATTCTGCCGAAACTGCTGAAAGTCGTAACTACCCTAGTCCTAGAGGGGGAAGGTTTCAACAAGTTGGAAGGAGTCAAAGTTGTGTAAATTACAATAGATGGGAGGCTGTGCAGAAAAATCCAGTTGCTCATAGGACAATGCCAGAAAAGCAGAGAAGCTTTTTGCAAGGAAGGAATGTGTACTCACAAGGCGCAACGTCTCATAGGAGTAATGACTTCTTCAGTCCCACAGTTTCTTCAATCATGAAGAAGCGGAACAACTTGGAGCGGCAGCCAAACAGGCCCCGACCAAGTGCAGTCCATTCATCTCCGAGATGGATGTTTTAACATTTATCAATATCTGGTATATTAATATGGTCTATGCATACTTTTCACTTATTTTTGCATATTATTTAACTAATTTGTTGTGACCCAAATGTACTCAGAACATATCAAATATCAATAAGAAAAATATTGAGAATTTGGATACAGATAGAATTATCTTTTTAATCAGCAAAAACTTGTGTAAAGATTGAAAATTTGTGCTGCAGACATTTATGCCTGTGAAGTGAATGAACAGAGGTATATTTCATCTTACACTATACCTGTACTTCCAAGTTTACACAAAAATAATAGCAGGGTAGTATGTTCCATGACTTCTAAATGATGCATACATTGTTTAGATGAGCCCAAAATTTAGGAAAATTCCTGAAATTGTCACGAGCAAATAAATCAATTTTTTTTTTTCTCAATTTAGTCTAAATTCTTTGTGTTGTTTTAGCTAAATCGAACTGGAAACTAAAAGAATCAAGAGAATCTCTTAAAAATTTTCAAATAGGAAAATTACTATATAAAAATGTTAGAGGATCTCTTGCATTTCAAAATCTTTTCAATGTAGGTGACAATGGAGGGAGGAAAATGGAAAATAAAAAGCAATTTGGGACATCATGTTGTGTTCGAGTAAGTGCTTGTTTGGGTGGTTTCACTTAACCAATTGAGACAAGGTCAATTGAAATTCTTACTTGCTGTTAATGAAACTTACTTTAAAAAAAATAACTTCAATTGAGAAATTCTTAAAATTTTGTTTCCTCACACTTTCTTGGATACAAGAAACAAAATTTATAGACATTGGTCCTTAAACAAGATGGAGTGTCTTGGTACAATTTAGAATGACAGAAGTTATGACTCGACTACTTGAGTTATCAAGATTCAAGAATCTTCTGTTCTTTTTATAGAGAAATGTCCATTTTTTTCACAAAAGATAATTAATCATAATTGATATTCTACTCGACTGCACAAAACAAGATCCTGAAAGAAAGTGAGTCAGTATCATCATAACATCATAATCTCCATTCTTTGTCCGTCAAAATATTCTGAATTTCAAGCTTAATTTGAAGAGTTGTTTACAAATCTCTCAAAGTTCGTCATATCATTGAAACTATTTGTCGTAAATCCGAAAGTAATCCAAGGCGGAGCAGATACTGCTTTGAAGAAAACGCATCATGTAAGTGTTTCAAGTGTCTTCATTCCTGTGTTTTTGTTTGAGTTTTGATCTTCTTCTACTTCAGGTTTGTACATGATTTTTTCAATAAGTTGACTAAGAGAGCTAGTCTCTCTTTGGGGTCATTTTCAGGGATTTTTATCACTTCTAAGTTGTGTAAGTGGAATAAATGAATTGTAGCTCTTGGGTCTCCTTCATCACTTAGTGACATTAATTGCATTGGTACGATGGCATGGCCCTTTGCCAGTCCTCATTCAGAATCAAATATCTTATTACATGTATATAAAGATTTGTATAATGGATTACACAATGTCACGTGGCACTCTATGATTTGTCAGTTTAACATACAATCAATTTTTCATCCAATCATTTTTATGGAAAAATAGCATAGTCCCAGAATCAATAAGAGGTAATTTTATTCACGCCAAAATTTTTATGTCTTGTACCACATTTTAATTAAAATTAAGTTTCTTAATATTTGCTCGTTATAACAATTACGTCCCTAGCGATTTTTCATGTCGTTCTTATCCTCAAATTTTTCATTAATTAACACATTTTGTATTTGATTAATAATTTTATGTCCAAAGGTCCGTTAAAATGACGTAAAATAACTTAATTTTTCCATCGCATTTTAAAAAAATAAATAAATAAAAAGTGCAAAAAATATTTGTTCCCTCATTTTAAAGCATGAAAATAAAATATTTTAATATAAATCATCAAATAAAGACGTAGTTATTAAGAATAATGCTACTTGCAGTCGCTCACTGAAACAGTCGTTCTATGTAACACACACATGTCAAGTATGTATTTGATGCATTAAATGTGGTTAAAAGTTACCACATTAATGTATCAAATAATTACATATCATGTGTGTAACACATAGGACGACTATTACAATGAACGACTGCAAGTAGCATTAGTCAGTTATTAATGGGAGGGGTATTCCTCTTTACCTGGTAATACGGTGAATTGAATGCAATTGCTTTATTCTTATTATTTTATTAAGAAAAAATTGTTACAAGATATGGGGTGTGGGTAAGAGTTGTGCTGCTGTGCCAGATCTGTAAAAGATCTGGCACAGCCATGTGAGATAGGGTGGGTGGGTGTTTTAACATTTTTGGGGGGTTTTTTTAATGAGTTAGGTCCTCGGGACCCACCCCATGTGAGATAGTCTGTACAAAATCTGTGAACCAAAATCTGGTAGAGTAGAATAATCCTGTGGGTAAATGCGAGTAATGAATGGGGGTTGGCCAATCTTATCCTAGTCTAGTTATGGTGCAGAAATGTGTGGTAACCCCTCGTTTCTAGGGCAGCCAATGGCAAATTTTTGAGGATGAAAAAAAATTAAAAAAAGAAATAATAATAACAATAACAATAACAATAACAATAATAATAATAATAAGGGGTTTCTAGGGCAGCCAATGGCAAATTTTCGAGGATGAAAAAAAATTAAAGAAATGAATAAATAATAATAATAATAATTCACACTTTATCATAATACAAATATGTAGTATTAATTATAAGTCATTTAATTTCACATTTCATTTAACCTATCATTTTTAGCCACATAGAGTGTGTTTTCATCCCCACTGGAGATGAATAACATTACTCAATTTATATAGGTTTATTTTGTTTTTCACGGGGATTAAGAACTCTTATTCATTGTTATTGAAAAATCAACTTTTTGTCCAAAACTTTCATAATTTACCATTATTTAATTATCAATAACTAGTTGTAGATTATTATTGGAAGTAGCACAAAAATAAGAATATATTAGTAAACCAACAAAACAAAACAAAACATTTTTAAGGACTGTTTGGGGAACATTTTTTCCTCATTTATACAAAAAAAGGAGCGTTGGAGTAGTAACTTCTTGACAAAACACCGTGAACAATTTGCCAATGCAAGCACACATTTCTCCATTCTACTCCATCAATGCAAACACGTGTTTCATTCTATTTTTGACAACAATTTGAATTCCATGAGATGAGGGCATAGATGTCATTTTTCACAAAATTCATTTGACCAAGAAAACAAAAAACATTGTAGCCGACCCATGCGATGTGACGTGAAAAGGCATTTTTAGGATGTGAGAATGAATATCAAACAGAGACTTAATAAAGAAAAAAACTATATAATAGGATAAGAAAATAAGGAAAATGAACTTATATAAATTGGACGAATGGAATATGTTGCAATGCTTGCAGTATTTTATTTCTTTCCTTTTTTGTTTTTTATTTTATTTTTCAAATATCATTTAAATTTTAAAAATATAAATTAAAAAAGAATATAAGAGTAGAAGGGGTTATAGGGGATCTTGTTCCTTGATCCAATGAAGCGAGATTAAAATATTTGCCATTACTTATTCTTTTTTAATACTATGAAATGATTTAAGAATCAGACCCTGTTTGGTATACATTATTTTTTTTCATTCTCATTTTCAACCACACATTTTTCAATAAAATAATATTTTCCATCACATTAATAACTTTTCTTTCATATTTAACCACACATTCTCCATCAATCTACTATTCAATAATACATTCTTTCAAAAGAATGTGTCCCAAACACAGTCTCAAAGTAAATTCAAGATGAAACCATGTGCAATTGTGCTACTTGTACGAGAGAGGGGGTGACACATGAGGTGGATGGGTGGGTTTTAATTTCTTTTAATCACAATGGGACCCACTACTGTGGGAGGTTGTCAACCTTGATCAACCCTTGCTGTACGAATAGAATTGCTCGACCATGTGCCACCCTATTTCAAATAGAACGAACATTTAATGTTGCCTTTATGATTTATACGAACAAAGCCAACTACTTGTTCAGCTCTATAAATAGGCCTGGAGCATTACAGCCTTCTTTTGAATTTGTTTTCTATTAATTGGTTTAAATGAATTAATAGTTTTCTACTCAATCTAGTCCAGTACTTGATAGAATCAATGATTTAAAGTTCTTTTGTACGTTCATCCACAAAATGTAAAAGGTCAAATGATCGATCGGTGCTCCAATTTTTCTATGTAATAGAAATGATTTTGAATTTTTTACTGGTTGAACTAACTGATTCGATTCTAATCTTGCAACTTTGATAAGATACAAATCAAATTGGTCCTAATCCGAATGATAGAGATTTTTAAAAATATCCAACCTATACTTGAGATTTATTATCCATCGATTCTAAAAAAAAAATTATAAGAATAAAATTACATATATTTTCCTTAGTGAAATTTTAGTTTATAGTTTCTTCTATGAATTTTTTTTTTTATTCATAAGTGATATTTTATTCATAGGTAATTTTTTACATATAAGTTAATATTTAACTTAATTTTTTTTAATTAATTTAAATATTTACTTAAAATTTAAAGTTAATATTTTTTTACTTATAAGTAAAGTTTACAATTATTAGTTAATTTTATGCTTTTAAATAATTTTTTACTTATAAGTAACTTCATATATTTTGTAAGTGAATTTTTATCTTATTAGTAGTATTTTTATTTTATAAACAATTTTTTTTACATAGAAGTGATTTATCACTCATAAGTAATTTCTTAATTGTAATGTAATTTTTCTTATTTTATAAGTAATATTTTACTTATAATTATTATTTTAAATTATAATGTAATTTTTTCTTATAAATAATTTTTTTAGTTAATATATTTTTATTTACAAGTTTGTTTTAAAGAAATTATATTGATTGTAAGCTCTTATTTGACCCAATTATTTTCAAAATATATTTTTGTTTCTTTTATTTTCAACAACACGTTATTCAATAAGATAATATTGCACCCAAATCTAATTTTTTTTCCTTATTTTTTAACCACACATTCTCTATCAAATCACTATTTCAAAATTCATTTTTGACAAAAAATGGGGCTCACACATGCTCTAAATATCTATTTTATAAAGGGTAAAATTAGAAAAAAATACGAGAAATGACAAAAGAATTAAACTACTTGTACAATGAATTTGCACAACGATTTTGACAATGTGTGAGGTGTATAGATCATTGTCATTGAATTCAAAAACAAATTTTCAAATCAATGGACATAATGCCTGTCACTCACACATTGTTAAATTTATTGTCAAATTCATTGTACAAGTAGCATAATTCATGACAAAAACTCGTTGATTTCATGGATTAAGAGAACAAGTCAAAATTATATCATACGGTTTTGGGTGATTTTTAACCATCTAAAATCAGAGTCATACTTAGTGCACATAATTTTTTCACCATAATGGTGTCCATACACATACAAGTGGTGGGATCCATCCAAATAAAATATTCGAGTGGATCCCACCACTTGTGTGTATATGACACCATTATGGTGAAAAAATTATAAACAAGAAGATAAATCCCTAAAATCACCTAAAAATCTAGCAAATACCTATTTTTCAACCCCTCATAAATAATGCCAACCAAAACAATCAAAACCTGCGAAATAAAAACTCCAGCAGGCTACTTTTAAATAATTTTACAAATATTCCCTGAGTACAGGGAATATTTACAGAATTTGTACAGGATGCTGCTGTGGCAGCATCCTGTGCATTTGTGTGTGTGTGTTTTGTTTCCAACTTTGAATCTGTGTTGTTGATTTCAAATTTCTGTACTAATTCTTTAAAAAGTTTTTGTACTTGTAGACTAACTCATAATTTTAAGTGAATTCTTGGTTTTTTGGAAGTATTTTAATTTTTTTTAGTATTTTTTTTTAATTATAATGTAAGTTTTCTTATTTTATAAAGTAATATTTTACCTATTGTTAAATGTTAATATATTTTTATTCACATGTTAGTTTTGGAGAAAATATACTGTTAGAAATAATTATTTTATAGAGGGTAACATTGAAAAAAAAATACAAGAAACGATCAAAATCGTTGATTTGGTAGGTTTAAATAACCAGTTAAAATGACACTACACCGATTTTCGGTAATTTGTGGACTATCCAAAATCAATATATACATAGTTTATGTGACGTCAATGTGGTATTAAATAATAGATGAAATTAAATAAGTTATTTCATTTAACCTATCATTTAAAGTCACATATACATTCATCCTCACTGAAGAGGAATAACGTCAATCTTCAAAAGCACATATTGTTTTAACTCGTGGTAAACGGTGTCATCCAAATCAAACAAAACGGTCAAAACAAAACTCCCAAGGATGCCCTTGAGCTCCGAGAAAAGCCACCGTCTTAAGCGGTTTGGTGGCAAAACCTTTAATTTTCCCTGAAATCCAAGCCCAATTTCATAGCTCCCTTTGTCTTCGTCGGTTCAATCGACAACACCAAAAAAAAAAAAAAAAAAACTCAAGCCGCACATCATATTACAGGGAGCGTGAACTTCGTATGGCATGAAATCTTTGTAATTTACAAAAGCCCTCAAAAGGAATTGAAAATTTTGATATTAAAGTGCAAAATGCTGTTTAAGGGAGGGGCATTTTCATCATGCAATGCTGCCATAAGCGAGAACCGGAACACTTTCGGATTTTCCAATTCAACTCGTCGGCAAAACGGAAATGGATTTGTGTTGTGCAATTCTTCGGACCGGGCTCGGAAGGCCCAATTGTTAAGGGTTCTGGCGGTGGCCACTGGCGATGCGAAAACCAAACAGCAGGAGTCGAGCCACGAGCCGACACTGGCCGATCGGCTCCGGCTTGGCAGCTTGAGTGAAGATGGCTTGTCTTATAAAGAAAGGTTCATAGTGAGGTGCTATGAGGTGGGAATTAATAAGACTGCTACCGTTGAAACCATTGCTAATCTCCTGCAGGTTTGTGTAATTCAGCGATTACATTTTATCAATTGCATTTCAAGGGATTATGGGTTTTTTGCTATTTCTTTTCTAGTGGATTTTGATAAGTTCGTCTTTTGATTGTAAAAAATTGACATGACTGTTAATTTTAGGAGAGAAGCAATATATTACTCGTGAATTCCATAAAATTTCTAGCTGAAAGTGTGAATAATTGGCATTTTTTTGGAAAAACTCTGGAGCTCTTTTTAATATTTTCTTTCTTGTCTTTTTATAATATATCGCACTCGACTCTTCATTAAAATTAATTCATAGCCCCGTACGTGATATATCTCCACTTGTGTAGTTCAGTATGCCTATTTTTTAAGTATAAAAATTGGAGCTTTATGCCGTTTTTAACTGTGGTTTGATGGTGCATGTCTGAGCATATGTATAAATGTTGCAAACTTGTGGATTTTATTTTTAAAAAATCTGATTTTGGAAAATTCTGGAAAAAAAAAAAAAAATTGGTTTTCTATATTTGAAAAATTTTCATGACTGCTATTTGCATACAGTTGGTTTAGCATTTGAATTCTTTAAAATTCTAATAATTTATTAACACACAACCCATAAGTAAGAGAATATTAGAAATTTAACTGATGGACCTCTCTCTCTCTCTCTCTCTCTCTGAGCTTGATCAATGCTTTGTTGGATTCTTATCTATTTGGTAAGAGAAACTGATTTCTGCATTTTATTGTTAGTAGAAGCTTAATATTTATTGTCTCTTTGCTAATTCTGCTTTATCAGAATGCTGGTCGATGCTTTTCTACCTTTTCACGAATATGACTGATTCAAGTCCTGTCATACTTTTTCTTTGCTTATCTTCTTTCTCATCTTCATTTTCTTCTTCTTCTTCACAATTTTCTCCTTCTTTTGTTTGTATCCTTCATCTTTTTCTTTGTTGCTATTTCTTCTTCTTTATTTTCTCACGTCTTCAGATAATTATGTGCCATAACAAATGGAAAATCATGTCATATGCTCAGCCCAGAGTGTTGAGATTCTCTATTCAAGTGTTATTGTTGATAATGCATCAAAATCAACTGTGCAGGAGGTTGGATGCAACCATGCTCAAGGTGTTGGGTTTTCAACGGATGGATTTGCAACTACACTTACCATGAGAAAATTTCATCTCATATGGGTGACTGCTCGAATGCACATTGAAATCTATAAGTACCCTGCCTGGTAGTGTAAATAGCTCTGACATCCTAATGTTGATTCCAAGTTTTAGGATGTCGATTTTCTTATCTATATTTCATACTTTGATTGGTGAAACAGGAGTGATGTGCTTGAAATAGAGACATGGTGCCAAAGCGAAGGAAGGATTGGTACTAGACGTGATTGGATTCTCAAAGATTATGCTACTGGTGAAGTCATCGGAAGGGCTACCAGGTGATTTTTATATATTACAGTTAACCAACATGTATTTAATGTGTGAAGAATAGAAAAAATCAAAGGAATATAAAGTAAGATACTATTTACACATACAACAAGTAGACATGCATCCGCTTTTAATCTTATACTGGACAGCATGTATTTAGTATATTGATACTGACTGATAAATGTTTTTCTTCCTTTATGCTTTTAAAATATGTAATATTTGTCTGGACATTTCCCCTGCTAGATTCGAGAAGAATCTTTTCATCATTTGTATTTGGTATATTTCGAAAACCTCTTGCAGATAGAAATTATCATCTTTATTCTTCCATTGCTAAAAGGACGTTCTACATTCTTTGTTGTAACTCTACTAACTGCACTCCTACTCGTTAACTAAACCATTCAGAGTCCACTGCACTCTAGATCATAGATTAGGTCATAAATATATATAGCGATAAATAAAATTGAATTTTTTTCTTTAACTAGTATATTCTTTGACAAAAAAATAGTAACTGTTCGTGCTAAGTGTCAAATGACCTGCGGGAGAAAAGTTGCGGCCCATAAAATAGGTGCAGTAGTGAAAATGAGAAAATGAAGTCATCTTCACGTGTGTAAGCTTGCAGGTCTCATGTTGGAATTTTAAGATCTAGAAAAGGTCTTATCTTTGGTCGTTTAAGTATTAACCTTATATAATGTGAACAAAACGAACAAACTCAAGTAAACACTGCTGTACAATTCCTATGAATTGGCATGTGATATAATTTCAACGTGTAAGAGTGGAGACTTATAGTTTGAGTAGTACATGCATTTTCATTATTCACTAACGGATGGAGCACCCATGATCTTGATTTTTCTATTTGAAGATGCGCTGATATGAATCGTAACATCAGTTATGCTTTCCTCTGTTGAGCCCATCTGTGAGGGCTGTACTTATTGAATTACTCTTTGAATTCTCTTGTAATTTCTCAATCTTTTCTTCCATACTTCCAAATCAATCACTTTTACAACTTCTCATTGCAGCAAGTGGGTGATGATGAACCAAGACACGAGACGGCTTCAGAAAGTTACTGATGAAGTTCGTGATGAATATCTAATTTATTGTCCTAAAACACTTAGGTTGGTATTTTCTTTACTATTATGCTTCTTTGCATAGTAGTTGAACAATAATGTCCTTAGTTCAAAAGAAATGACGTAATTTTCATAGAAACCATGATTTTCAATTTTTTTCTTCTTTTTGGAAGATGATGATATGGACCACTTCTGCTGCTTTTTTTCCAATTTTTCTTTGAGTCAAATTCTCATCAGTAACAGTTAGTTTATAATTTGTGGAACTGTGACCTGTATGCTAATTTGTTGAATTTGCTTTTCTGCATCTGCATCTATCTGGTGGTAATGCATATCAAGAGATTTTCTTGGGGCTATTGCCATACTACATTTCATATTCATCATTTGAGTTTCATTGTTCAGATTATCAGGATATCTTTCTTTCCAATGGTGTTTTACCTAAAATAAGAGTCGAATTTCCCTTTTAGAGATATTTTTCTTTCATTTGTTTTGGTTACTTTGACTGTTATAAATGCATGAATTATCTGCGGCAGACTCTTGCAACTTGAACCATGGAACACATATCTGGTATTTTGTATTGATCGATAAAAATTTAGAAATAGAAGCATGTTAACACTGTTGTATTTGTTCTACAACTATTTTAACTAAAGTTGAACGTCCAATATGGTGTAAATTACATTGGAAATCATTTTAACATGAAAACCAGCAAACAAGTTCAAAAGAATTTTCTGAATTCTAAATTGATTTCAATGCCTTCATTTTTGCTCGTGCCATTGGCTTTATAACACTATTACATGACCTAAAATGAGACCTTTTTGGGTGTACTACGTCTATCTTAACATGTATTTTACCGCTTGCTTGTTATGTATGCCAGATTAGCATTTCCTGAGGAGAATAATGCTAGCTTGAAGAAAATAGCGAAACTAGAGGACCCTGTGCAGTACTCTAAAATTGGACTTGTTGTAAGATCAATGTGTATTTATTATGTATGTCAGAGCTTTACTTTGAAGTACTTATCATCATGTTTTATTAATTTGCAGCCAAGACGAGCTGATCTGGACATGAACCAGCATATAAACAATGTCACATACATTGGATGGGTCCTGGAGGTTCGTAAAACTTCATTAGTACATATTCAACTGTGTTCTTGCATCTTCTTATCATCACTTGAATATGCATAGAAGTGTAGCTGTAATATATCTAAATCTAGGGAGTTTAGAAGCTGGGAATGAATCAGTTTATCCATTTATTTCTCCGTTGTTGATTATTGTTGGAATGATTCGATTTCGAGAACTAATATCCCAAATATATTTGCTGCACGTCTGCTTCTTTGTATGTTGGTAGCTCCTTTTTTTCACTATCCTTGTTGCTATACAGGTTTTTATTTTGGATATGGGTATTTATTTGCTAATAAACGATTTTTTTGTCTAACAGAGTATGCCTCGAGAGATTATTGACACTCACGAACTGCAGACCCTAACTTTAGATTATAGACGTGAATGTCAGCATGATGATGTGGTCAATTCCTTGACAAGTCCTGAGTCTCTAATGGATGACACGATTTTAGAGCTTGAGGGAACTAATGGATCTGCTACTGCTGTGAAAGATGAAAACGACTGCCTTCAGTTTTTGCATCTATTGAGATTAGCCGATGGCTCTGAAATAAATCGTGGACGCACCGAGTGGAGAAAGAAACCTGCAAAAAGATGAGCTTTATTATTAATCTCTACTCTATACATCTTTTAGCAGTATAGTCTTGTCATCTGGAGACATTATCCTTTTTTTTTCTTTCTTGTTTTTCTACTTTCTTGGGTGCTCCCAATGGATTTTGCTTGAAATCTAAGTTTTCATGTCGAGCAAGAGGATTAATTCAGTGACCAATTGTGCATGTAATTTGTACTGAGTTAAGGAAGTTTATCATGAGACCTCCATTAAAAATTTCTTTTTCCTAGTGTTCTAGTCACAATACATGCAAATGCTGGTGCCTGAAGTATTTTCTGTAGGACCAAGTATTAACAGCAAATCAAGCTAAAACTCCTTCTTATCCCCTAATTGGGCTAATGGCTCCGGTCCCGACTGTTCCCCTTCGATGTGAGGCCATCCAAAACAGTGAAGAAGGCTAACTCGAGTGGAAAAGCTGGAAATGCAGAGAATGTAGATGAGCTCACTGGAGTTCAAATGTAAGTATCGATTGTAGTTGAACATATGTCATCTCGTTATAAGCCTCGTCAGTAGATGGACATGAATTATTCTAAGAACCATATACAGTGGTGCTAAATATCAAAGGTGATAAATAGCATTATTCCACAGTTAACGGCAAAACACTTGTAGATGGACAGCAATGTATTCCCAAGAAATCTCAAAAAAAAAAAAAAGGATGTTTTATAATTAAGAGAGGAGTAACAAAAAATGAAAATTGAGAAGTATTTTCCTACCAGAATTAACTTAAAAAGTTAACTTTCAAAAAGTAGAAAATTATCAGGTCACATTACCGTGCAACCATTGGGATTTTCATCACTGAAGTAGCCATAGTGTGGCTGCGAATGATAATAAGGTGGTGGTCCATGGTGGTAATCTGGTGGAGGGAGAGCAGGCTTTGGTGGTGGCCCTGGAAGACCATGCTGGTGATCTGGTGGAGGAAGACCAGACCGTGGTGGTGCTGGTGCTGGTGCTGGTAATATGTGGTCCTGTGAATGTGGCTGCGCCACCATATACCTGGACGGTTGATGGCCGGACTGACCATGATTATCATGGTAATATCCACCGAAGTTAACCCTCCAAGTCCTAGAATTTTTATATTCAGTACTTGTCAATCGGTGCATATGTGAGGGCAGTGAGGACCTTTCGAGTTCTTCCATGTATGGCCACATGCGTGTGGTGGTTCATATCCACGAGGATAAGCCATTTCTTGATGTGGTGGCGGTGGTGGTTCTTCTGGTGCAGCTGGTGGAGGATCTGAAGGTGGTGGCTCTTCCTCCAGCGGCGGCAGCGGTGGCTCAGGCTTCATTGCGGGAGGCTTTGGACGAATCGTATTGAAATCCATATTCTGAAAATCCCTATGCATATATAAAGCTCGAATAAAACTTGGAAACAAAATCACTGCATGATTTGTAAGAAAATTATTTTTGATTTCTACTAATTTATACAAGGAAAGAGATTACCTTCAAGAAAAATATTTTTGATTTCTACTACATTCTTAGTTTTTACAGCTGCAAAAAAAAAAAAAAATTGGTGAGATTACCTTCAAGAAAAATATTGTCCGGGTTTTACTTAATTAAGCGTGGGCTCAATTACTTTAGGTTAAGGAAGAAGTATAATTTTCATATGGCAAAGAGACGAACACTTTAGATTGAGTGGAAACAAATGTGATTATTGATTGATATTTATGGCTCTTTTGATACAACTTTTACTTTTGCTTTTACTTTCAGTAGAAGAGCTTTTGAAAAAAATTTAATATATTCCAGAAGTACTTTTAGAAAAAAGTCACAATGAAGTAGCTTTCTCTAAAAACTCTTCTAGCTATCTGAACACTTTCATAAAATTTTTAATGTCACCTGGACTAATAATATCCATTGATCTGATGCATCCATATTTTGAAGGGTTTGTTGTTGGATAATTAGAACATAACATCCTTATTTTCACTATTATTGACTAAAACGTCAATGTCTTTTATTTTTTGGCATTTTTCCCATTTTATTGTAGAAAATATCATTTTTATCATTTTCTCAATTAAAAGTTATGAAATGACGAATATACCATTTTGTTTAAATAAAAAAGAAAAAAAAAGTGCAAACAAGTTCCAAATTTTACCCTTAATTGCACATTTAATTGTGTAAACCGTCATTTTTATCCATTTTTATCCAATTTCTTAATAAAAGCTGTGAAATGATGAATATTCCATCATATTTAAATAAAAATAAAGAAATATTTTTTCAATTTCTAATTTTTTTAATAATTTATTTGGGGCTCGTATGTTCTTTTTAATTTTTTTAAATTCTAATTTTTTTTATCATTTATTTGGGTCTCGTTTGTACTTTTTAATTTTTTTAATTTCTATTTTTTCATAATTTATTTGGGACTCATTTGTACTTTTTTTAAAAAATTAGGACTATGATTACAATTAGTTCTTCATTTTACAATTTTTTATTAAGAAATTGGATGAAAATAGATAGAAATGATTGTTTGCACATTCAAATGTGTAATTAAGTGTGAAAATTAAAAAAAAAAAAAATTAAAGTAAAGGCCATCAAATAGGGGCTAAATCTGAACAAGTACAATATTGTAATTTTTTAATAATTTTCAACGGACTTACCTTAAATAATTGCAACATTTTAGTACACACTGTTTTTAGTCAATTTCTAAAAATATTTAAACCTCAAGGTTTTCACATGTTCATTCATTTATAATTTTTTTAAATGATTGTAAAAATATCAATAGTAGTCTACTGTAATTTGTGTCACTTCATTTAAAAGAATAATATTATGTAGCCTAAAATTTGAAATCTGAGAAATTGATCGGACCCGACATGAATCGGTTTGGTTTGATTTTAGCATCCTTAAATAATAAAGAGAAGTGCTAAGGATACATTGGGGTTCACATAAGGGTTGACATAATACTCACGTGAGGTGGGACCCATGTTGTGGGACCTGCAAAAGTGAGACCCACCCATGTGAGTATTATGTCGACCTTATGGATAAAAATTATGTATAGGTAGAATTTTTGAATAATAAATGAGTCGGTGAGTATTATGTCGACCTTATGGATAAAAATTATGTATAAGTAGAATTTTTGAATAATAAATGAGTCGGTTCCGATAGAAGGTTCGAATTGACAACCTAAACATTTGAAAAAGAGAAGAAGACCGATACAATATACTAGAACAAAAGAATTTCCCACTGTTTTCTCTTCGGTCAATTAAGTAACATTGGAAACTGAATGAGCAAACTGGAAAAATAGTGGATAGCCCAAAAATGATGAAGATTTCGTACTATTGTCCCGAGATCACTATTAGATGGAATAAAAGCAGTATCTCTGCATCAGACGAACCTTTCGAGGTATTCACATTTTCATCATAGCTTGAAAGCTCCAAGGAAACCGGAAATCTTCTTGCTTTAACACCACGGGAAGCAGCACTTCTGCATAAGAGGAGAGGCAAAGGATATGGCTCCAATCAAAGAGCTATGAGAAATGATAAGATTCTTGCAAACGGGAAATGACTAACGAACCTTATGATTCTTGGACTGCGGATTTTGAGATGGATGCTTTGGAGTGCTCGACACATTTACAGCCCCGTTATTCCTTTCCTCTCGTACTTGGTTGAAAATATGAGTAAAATTTTCGGCAGATTGAGGATCATTCTCCCATTCTCCAAATACTGGAACAGCTGCACCTCTATCGGGCTGTCATTGGCAATGCATACATTAAAAAGTGGCAATAAGTCAAGCTCAGTGATTATACTGAAGGAGAGGGCATTATATCCTTGAGCTTAGGTAATAAACAGGGACACGGGAGAATGTGCACTAATTGAAATTTGTGGTATATAAAATTAGACGATAAAAGTCACTAGGAACATGTTACACGTACACTTTCATCTCCTTGAGTTGGCTTTAATCGGGATCTTCCAGGGGTACCATGACTGCTGTCATGCGAATTCTTTCCTTCCCAAGCGGGAGATCCACTACTTCTCCCTGTTATCTTGGCCTGGTGATATGGATGAAGTGGGGACCGCTCAATGCTGTGTTCTGAACCAGCACTTGGCCTTGCATGTTCAGCAGACCTCACTCCACGGCCAACAAAATTTGATTCGTTAGCTGTTCTCTGACCCGTATTTTCACTCCGGGCTGGAGAATTTCTTGGTTGCACCAGTCTAGTTTGCGGTTTCGAGGGAGGAGCAGGGGCTGGGGCTGGAGGCGGAGAATCAGCATTCAAGAACATGTCGGGATTCTCTGCAGGGTCATTTGGATTTATCATCTTACCACCTCTATTTTTCCTTGCCTTATCGAAGTAGACTGTGTAGGGAACATTGTCTTCGCTTTCCCAGTTGCCGAATTTTGGTACATTTGGATTCTGAATCAACAATAAGAAGAAATACTATTTCCATTAAAAGTCGACACAAATATTCTATTACTCATAAAAAATATTAATCTCATCTTAAAAAAGCGATTCCAATCTGTCTGTCTCTGCTAAAGTTAGTGACATGTATCAAGCGAATAATCTCTCATTAATTTGGCCTTACTTCATCACCGAACTACTACATCCAGCAAGAAAAACAAGACAACTGGTGACACTGATTGGATGCAAAACATTTTCTTACTAGGAATCAATAATTTGAAAAACCATAAGCTGCACAAGTTCGTTAAAAATTAGGATAGAAATTGAGGCTATTAGGATGGAAGAGAAGCACTTTGACAACATTATACACCATCTAATTGTACTTAGCCGGAGATATCATGTCTTGTATTACTTCAACATAGAACATTCTTTCTAAATAACAAATTATAGAAACCAACTGACTAATAAAATCTGCACATGTACATAACATTATTTTTCCACTCCCGTTTTCGACTCTTCTCATCCTAAAAATTCGAAATACTTCTACTGAAAAGCAAATGGAGCAATCATCCTCTTTCACCCACAAAAGACCAAATAAATCATGAATCATTAGACTAAACTTTGAGGTAAATAATCTTAAAGCAAAAAAATTGAAGGGTGCTGCTTATGAATACAACCAACAGGAAAAAAATTCACTGCCTGATACTACAAGAGAAAATTTCTAGCCAGTAATAGTTTATAGTCTCAATTATTTAATACATGTATCAGCTCCAGCAACAGTAGAAATTTGCCCGATACTACATATCATTCTTTTTGTCAATCCCCCATACAAAACAAACAAATAAACAGCAAAAATATAAAATACCCAGAATTCTTAAAGAAAAATAATTTAAAAAAACATTGAAGATAAATTAACACAGAGAGAGACATAAAACGAGCCTACACCAAGAATTCAGTACGAAATACAGTAAAACAATCGCAGTATGTCACTTTCGAACATAACAACGTTAGAGCAGAAACCAAAACCAGATAGAATCATCTATATAGAAGTAAAGACAACATTAGCCGGAAAGAATTATGATAAACTTACAGCCATTTGTCTGCACCAAAACTTTGAGTCAAAACCCAAAAAACAGCAGAGATAATTCAATTTTCAAAGCTTCCCATTAACAATTTCTTCAACAACTCCTCAGGATGTTAGAGAGAGGGAGAGGGAGAGGGAGAGGGAGAAGTGAGAGAGAAAGAGGAGGAGTTGGTAAGAAGCAAGTGATTGTGGAGAGAAGAGGTCTAACAACCTTTGACCGGCACCACCGGTTATGCATCGACAGTCGGCACATTTGACTACTTAAAAATTATTTTCTATTTCACCTATAAGAAAATGATTATTTAAAAAACATAATTTATATTCTTATTTATTATAATTTAACTAGGACCCGTTTGATTCTCATTATTGTAAAATGAGAATGAAAAATATAGTCGTTATTGGGCTCACACAAGAGATAGAAATTCAAAATTGATGACTTGATATGATGAATAACGATTTTTTTTTTTAATTTTTATGGATGAAAAATGAGAAACAAACGGAGGATAAGTGAATGACCGAATTCTTTGGGTTGTCACCTCTCGAGGAAAGTTCACTAAAATTGATGGACTGAGTTAAAGAGATGGATAAAGAGATTTGATAGTTGAAAATTAAAAAAAACTAAATAAGAATGTCGTTGGTATAAGAAAGAAAAAAAATAAATATTTTTTTGCTTTATATATAGAGACGGGCGATGAATCTTTTACGAAAATTTTCGATATTCACGACCTTACAAAAACTAGTTTTTATTATGTGGTGGAAGGGTTAGACAAAATTTTCAAACCGAGTGGATTGAATCGAATCGAGCGGTTTTTCTCTAGTTAAATATCTGAACGTGTATCTAAATCGAAAACCGACGGGTTTGATTTAGTTCGGTTCTCAATTCTGGACCAAAGATCGAAAAACCGAATAAGACTGAATCTTCCTAATTTTATTTTTTTTTATCATAAAAGTCAAATTATTTTTTTAAAAAATAAATTTGTTAACTAATTAATTTAGTCCAAATCCAAAATATATTTTACTATTTCTAATTTTCAGTCAAGACCAATTTAATCAAGTTGACCTAAATTTTACTCAAATCTCTTATTCTACCATAGTGTCGTTTCCACTGTTCTATTATTATGAACTCTCTTCCTCTTTCTATGATTTTAATAGTCAAATTTATAAAGAACTCAACAAAGAGAGGTGCAAAAGATATCACAATATTGGACTACGTTATTTTGTAATAGTTAAGATTGAACGCGTCATGGTCGAATTAATGTAGCGTCATTGTAGTATAAAAAAATTAATTATTTTATGGAACCCGAGAACCGAATGAACTGAACTCGAACGGTTCCATGATTAAATTTGGATTCGACGATTCTATTTACTAAATACTCGAAAATTCAGATTCGGTTCGATACCGAACCATGCCCAACCCTATGCGGTGGTTGGTTTATGCAATTTGATGGTATCCAACTTGTTTGTACGTACCTATTTAAAATTTGGTGGCACTTTGTCCTAGCTTTGTGTCGCACACAACCTTTCAAATTGATTAATTAAGTCCCTAAACGCAATTTCTTTACTTTAATAAGTATGAATCTCGTTACATAATATGCCGTCTTAATCACGTGGTTATAATATTTCGAAAGGCGCAATATATCATAGTAATTCAATGAGATTTGAACATTTGACTTGAAAATGTCCAAAATTTCATACCCACGAAATAATTGACCAACGCGATTTGATTTTCATCAAAACAAACAATATTAACGACAAAGAAAATGTTGAAAAAGTGATGTGTGTCAAAACTATGGGGTCGTTTTGAATTTTGAATTTATTTTGGGTTTTGTGTTTTGAGTGTCCAATTTAAAATTGTTGAAAATGTGTTCTTTTTGACATTTTGAAAATATTCAAAAACGTTTTTTGAAAATTTTGACTTGATTATAACTGAAAACACACAAAACAACAAATTTGTCGTTTTGGGTTTTCTTTATAATTTTTTAACTTGTTTTCGAAAATAAGAAAGAGAACGCGTTTTCACTGTTTTGGAAAATCGAAAACAGAAAATAACTTGAAAATAATAAATAGAACATGCTCTGGCTCCTTAATTATTTTTCCTCTTGTGAGGGCGACGGGGAAGTGTGATTAAACGTGCTTCTCTTGTTTCATTATGGTTTTAATGCAATTCAATAGTTTGACTAACTTTTATGTGAAATAGTATTCGTCGTTTTTCAAAAGAAAATATATTAAAATTAATCGATTGTTCAATGGAGTTCAACATTACACGTCAAGCATCTGCCAAATGTATTCTCATTCGATATTTCTCTTATCTTAGATAATAAGCAAGGATTTGCAATCAACCACAGATTGACTAAACAACGAAGAAAAGTAAATTTCATTTTTGTCCAATTTGGTGAGGTTTTATCAAAAATAGTAGAAGAATGAAAATAATCCATCAAATAATTTGAAATGGAGTTCTTCAATTAATAAAATCCAAGTAGAGTTGACATTTTGATGTTGAATAGATTGAAGAAAAATTGGACCAAAAATGAAAAAAAGACAGTAGTGCAACTGTGGTAGTCGAGTTCCAATTTGAGTCCATAATACCATTTCGGAAAGATAACGACGATATGAGTATAACACACAACATTGTGACATACAATGGATTTTGGCCATCCGAGTTCATTTAGGACTCGAATACTGCGTTTAAAATTTTAGTGCTATTTTTGTCTTTTAATTCATTTCATTCTCTTTTTCTTCTATCGATAATAGCAAAAGGTGCGAGTATTATTTCATATCAACTTTGATTCTTGAATCAGCATATGACAATAAGAGCATGTTTGATTGACTTTACTTTTCATGAAAAATATCGTTTTTCATCCAAATTCCTAATTTTGGAATGTTTAACTGACAATTTTTTCCATGAACTTTTTTTTTTAGGAAAATGTGATTTTTATTTTTCAGGTAATTCACTATCTCTTTCTCTCTCTTATCTATCTACCAATAAAAAATGGACAAGTATAATATTTTCAAGGTTGAAAACTAAATCAACTAAACACATTTAATTAATAATTTTCATATAAATAAGTTCTGGCAATTAAATTATCTAAAATTTATTTTCTTTTCACGTAAATTTCATGCCTGCAATCAAACGTACCTTAAGATTTTCAAAATAATTGAACGAAGAAAATTAAAAGTTGGCAGAATGTCGTTTTCGCTTGGAATTTATATTTCAAATAGATTGACAAAGACTTGCTATTCAAAAGAAGAAGAAAAAATTTGAATTTAATAAATAATTAAAATAAATTGAAAAAATGGTTAGGCGAGCATAATACAGATAACTAAGCAATTAAAGCGTGGTTAGGTTTAAATAAAATATTTTTAAACAACAAAAATAACCACGCGATATAAGAAAATAAAAGTTTTAAATTACAAAATTAATAACTTTTTAATTTTCATGTTTAATACAAATTTAAAACCTCAATGGCTTAATTTTACATGAATGTGGGGTTAAATTTGTCACTATAAAAGGAATTGATTTTCATTATCCGAAACACAACTTGGAAGACGACTTTCTATACATTTTATATTATTTTGACAATTCGATAAAGACTCGATTTTTTATCTTCCTATGATCGTGCCCTTAAATAAAAAATCAATTGTGAGCTATATGAGTTTTATCTTAAAGTCGTGTAGTGTTGAAAGTAACCGCGCGAAAGAAAAACAACACGATTTTAGAATATCGTTATTGACGTGACTTCCTAATACTTACTTTTCAACTCTCATATTTATATTATGTTAACTTGCTTCGTAACCAAGATTACCTATACCGAATTATTCACTAACTAAAGTTAGTATAAAGGCGTGTGTTACATACATTTTCTCGGCCTTAAAACAAATTTCTAAATAGTTGAGAATCAGAATCCCAGTTCTATACACCCGCAGTAATAAAAATAAAATTCACAAGTTATAGAAGTTTGTGTCAATGTGAGACTACGTCATATTTTCACTGCTATAGTAATTTACAGGAAAAATCGTACTTCGCAGATTCTTTGTATTTTTTCTCTAACCTCTCTCTCAATTTCGATGATGATAAGATAAACCCTAATGATAGCTCCCCATTCGTACTTTTTATAAGCAAGTGTGGGGAAGATTTGCACGTCGGTGTAAATACGCATATTTACGTGTTTCATTGTACAAATACATCATTTTAACTTAATTTAATTTTTTTATTTTTTTTGCAGTTGACCATGAAAATGTTTAATACTCTTTTATTTAATTCGCATGTACTATGTGCATAATTAATTTCTTTAATATGGTTTTATTACTCATTAAATGACATTTTAAACTTCAAATACTCGTGTCACAAAAAAAAAAAATTGGAAGTATTTTTCCATTTGTAGAAAAAAATCCCCTATAGAAGTTCAACGGAAAATTCACATGGAGGTGGGTCCCACGTGAAATTAAATATTGTCAAAAATGCGGATCTCACATGTGCTGTGTGTGTTCTGGCAGTTTTCTGTGTGTGCGGTACACACATCAAAACTCAAATTGGAAAGTGGGATGGGATGCTGAGCAACCGGATACTTGTGCTATCGGTTATAAGGCTGCCGTTACGTCGGCTGTGCTATTGGTGAAGTCAATGCTTAAACAATGACTTGTATAAGAAATTAATTTAGGTCATGTTTGAAAGGTAAGATTTTTCATGGAAAATGAAAAATATTTTTCAATTCAATTTTCGAGTTTTTGGCGTATGAAAGGTCAAGTTTTCCATGGAATAATTTTTCCTCACTCATGACTCAACCCTCACGCGCTCTTGTTCCTACTTTTTAAGGAAAATCTTTTTTTCTTGTTTTGGTGGAAATTGTGTTTTCCAGGTTTGGGTTTTTTTTTTTTTTTTGACAATTGAAAAAATTTTAGACACATTGGTAAAAAATATTTCTCTTTAATGGACAATTTTCATGTAAAATAAAACCAAATAAACACTAAATTTTAATTTTAAAAAAATTCTTTTACTTTTTGGCAATGGAAACAAATTTTATAACCAATTGTGGAAAAAAAAATCACTTTAATAGACAATTTTCATGTAAAACAAAGTCAAATGAACACAAAATTTAAAAAAAATTGGGGTGAAAAATTATATCAATTAAACACACTTAATTAACAATTCCCTACAAAAAATTTTCTAAACAATTATTTTCCTTAGAATTCATTTTCTTTCCACCCATTTTCTATCATTGCAATCAGACGGACCTTTAATATACACATAAATCAATTGTAAACATAAACAATCTTTTAAGGGATGATCACATATTTAAGAGTATAAGTTTAGTCTATTTCAAAAATAAGTACACAAATTTAAAGTTACTAAAATCAGATTTTTTATAAATTTTTTTAAATTTTTATTTATGAAATAATAAATTATTAAATTAATTTATTATTAAATATTTAATTATAATATAATATAATTAACCCATCCCACTTTCACCACCCCTACCGTTCCGATCACCGCCCTACTCCGACGAACTTTTCGACGACCGTTCCGGCGTCGATTTTTTCAGCGACTGCTCCACTATATTTTTTGTACGGTTAACATTTTTTTTTACTGTCACAACCCATGTCACAAGTCACAGCCCATGTCACAAGTCACAGCTCAGGTCACAAGTCAAGAGTCACAGCCCATATCACAAGTAGTAGCTCAGGTCACAAGTCACAAGTCAAGAGTCACAGCCCAGGTTACAAGTCACAAATCAAGTCACAGGTCAGGTCACAAGTCACAACGCAGACCCAACATTAACCGGCGCTGCTATCGAAGTCGCCATCTTCTAATCCGTGCAACACCACCACCCACGACACACTACCACCACCACAGCAAAATTACTACTTCCATAACCAAGCTGATCTAGTTATCGAAAACCTCCAAATTAGATCCCGCCACCATCTACAATTAGATCCCACACACCACCACAGATTCGCACCGCCACCAACGATCAACCAAACTTGCCTGTCACCTTTAGCAGACCCACAGCGCCACCAGCAGACCCAAAAATTAAAAAAAAAAAAAAAAAAAAGAAGGAAGAATGCCTTTCCTCCTGGTCTAGTTGTTGCCCTACGTCGCATGCGTGACTTCTAAATGGAGATCTCCTTCCATTTCGAGACCTCCATCGTGTGATTCGTCGGAAAATAGCCCCCAACGATACTTACGAAATATGGAAGCGCGATGGCAACCTCCAAGCAGACATATCTCTCGCCCGTGGTGCCGGTGCCGACTGTGTGGTGGTGGCGGAGAGGGAGATAAAAACTGCCGGAGAGGGAGGAGAAAATGGAGGAGAGAGTGTCGGAGACGGAGATAGGATGAGGCCGGCGGTTACAGTGAGAGAGGAGAGAGAATGGATGAATGATGAAAATGATATAATTATGGTTTTGGATAAAAAAATATATAATTAATATTTAATATTTAAAAATAAAATATCTGATTTTGGAAATATTAAACTTCCAATCTGATTTTAGAAGTTTAAAAACTTAAAGTATGATTTTATGTAATTACCACATCTTTTAAATATCATCTTTATTCGTGGGCAGTCCAAGAGCTACCGAAGGACAAGCCCACTGTTTGGGTATAACTTGGATCAATTTGCTACAAAACCTGCTATTTAAATTCAGAATAATACTAAGGGTCCCTTTAATTGTAAGGGTGAAAAATTAGTGGAAAGAAAATGATTTTCAAGAAAAATAATTATCTAGAAATTGTTTTGAAATGAATTGTTAATTAAGTGTGTTTGATTGATATAATTTTTCACCCGAAAAATTTTAAAATTTTGTATTTGTTTGACTTTGTTTTACATGAAAATTGTCCATTAAAATGAATTTTTTTTTTTTTTGACAATTGGTTATGAAATTTGTTAACATTGCCAAAAAGTAAAAAAAAAAAAAAAAAAAAAAAAGCTCGAAAACTATTTTTTCATCAAAATTTAGTGTTCGTTTAATTTCGTTTTATATGAAAATTGTCTATTAAAGTGAAATTTTTTTTATAATTGGTTATGAAATTTGTTAACATTGCAAAAAAAAAAAAAAATGGCAAAACCTAGAAAAGGCTTTCCCACCAAAATGTTGGGAAAATGAATTTAAGGAATTAAGGGAAATTGTGACCGTGTGAAGCAAAGTGGGAATTTCAATTCCCTAGAAAAAAAATGCATATCAAACAATGAAAAAGTAGGAAAATAATTGGGTTGCTTTCATGAATAATTTTTCCTTTTTAGTGAATTTTGAAGAAAAAATTATGTAGATTTCATCTTCAAGTCATGCTCAGGAAACTCGATTACAATAAAGAATATAGAATGAGATTTATTTATCCAAACGATTTACTCAAAATTGCTTACTCTAATGTTACGGGAATCGAATTCGTCTCTAATTTATCACAATCAATTCACTTAATTTTGATTCACATTCAACTTTAATCACTTTGTTATCGTCCCTTAATAAATTAACATCTAGTTCTGATGTGACGTTAAATCATAATAAATCGAGAAGTACGTGACAATTAATTTCGATTTTGATTACTGAACTTTCATGGAAATCTCAATGGGCCACTTATATTAATTTGTCACGGTCATATAATTGAACTCATTATCCACTTCATTTTAGTGTTATATTTGTGAACTTTTCGATACCTAGGCTTTGAGTGCAAATTAAATACATCGCTATTATCTAATTATACGAAAATCGATCGATAAATTTCAAATGAAACGAATCAATTGATTTGGTCTAGCTCTAACATTGATATGTTTAAACCCACCTAGTATACTTTAGTACATTTAAATCTATTAGTATCTCAGCCTTCACAAAAATTTATTAAAATTCAATGTTTTTGTTTGTTATATAATTTTCAAAAGTCACAACTCCGTGGCATGGATTATATTTTCAATTTCTTCAATATTATACCACAAAATTCTTGGAATTTACATTGCCAAACAAGTTTAGAATTTTATTTCTTATTTGCTACATGTTACCTCGATAGGGAAAGAATTCCATTCAAGTGGGCCTGGTGGGGTGGGTCGAGGTGACTATCGCGCTTGACAAAAAACATTTGCGACCAATCTACAAAAGATGTTTCATTCCTATTAGTCCTTATTTTTTAAAATTCATTTTTAATTACAAGACCATGAGATCCAGAATTTTTATCAACTTTTCAATCATGTATTTCATCGACTTTTATTAAAATCTACTAAAAATTTCATTTAAACCATTCCAGACAATGGCTATATAGTTTATCTAAGAGGGGTATTTTTCTTTCATAAAAAGCAATAAGATAATAAGTAATAAAAACGAAAAAAAAAAAATTATATTATCCCGTGTTTTGAGTCTCATTTTTTTAGAATGAATTTGGAAAGTGTGTTATTTTTTAAAAAAGTGTGTGATTAATAAGTATAAAAAAGTTGAATTTATGTGCATAATTATATAATTGAAAGAATATATAGTCAAAAATGAACTTCAAAAAATTAGGGGCCGTTATCTTTATATTTCAGTTTTGTATTTTTAATTTTGTGTTTTGAGTGTTCATTTTAAGATTATTGAAAATGTGTTCATTTTGAGATTGCTGAAAAATTGTTTTGAAAATTTTGTAAATTTTTAACTTATTTTCAAAAACTCGTTTTCGAAAATAGGAAAGAGAATGCATTTTCACTGTTTTGAAAAATCGAAAACAGAAAGCGATTGAAAATGGTAAAGTGGACAAACCCTTAATTTTCTAGAATGAAGTTAAAAGCTTTTAGGTTATTGTCTAATTTTTCCTTTACAAAGGATATGGGTTATGGTGCTACACGTACATGGCCACATGGTACGTGTAGAATTTTTCTAGTTTGCAGTGGGGTTTAGACTCTCGAGAAATTCTCACATGTCGCTCGAGATAATTCACTTTTCAGAATTCAGTACCAACTTGGAGCCCTATTTTGGAAAATACTGCTGGGGACCCAATTCTTTCTTTTTTATCTTTTCAATTTTTTTGAATAATGAATCTTAAAATATCTCAAGTTCATGTCCAAGTAGGGGGGAAACAATTCTTTACTATTGGTATTAAAAGGAAAACACGTGATTTGTAATGCGATAAAGGTGCGATGTTATTTTTTTAATAAAAATGGCTCTCTCGTAGTCGTAGGTTGATGAATTGGCCAACTATAGAACCGAGTCTTCGTTAGTTTAAGGACTTTAGACCACCATTCATCTTCATCCACATCCCTAACTCCAACCGCAGGAGCGGATGCAGACCTTAAAAGTTAGGGGGCACAATCGAACTTGTAAAGAAGTTGAAAGAAATTTTACAATCGAAAATTTACGTCCAAAAAAATCATAACCCATATAATTTTATATCCGAAAATTTACATGGGATATGACTTTTTCGGATGTAAAATTTTGAAAATTTTTGATATCATATTCCATAGAAAATTTCCTAATAAAATGATAAAAATTATATTAAGAAATTTGTATCACAAAAATAATAAATGTTAATGAAATAATTGAATTTTAAAAAAAAATGCGAGTTAGACGTTTTTTTTTAAGACCCACGTTTAACGTATTTTTAACTATTTTCGATATCTGTTTGAACTATTCGATATGCCGATAATGTAATTCTCGAAATAAACTTTGAAATGACATAAGCAATTTGTCGATTCGATTAACGTACGATCGTCGGATAATTTTTAAAATTAGCATGTTATCGAAATTTAAATTTAATGTAATTTTGCCCGTTTTGTGGATATTAAAATCAAATTTTTAGTGAATTTTGATAAAAGTTAAAACAGTTATGGATTCCATGAAATATGTTATTAAAATTAATTGTTAACTTTGATTTAGATTAAAATTTAGATTTCAATCGATACAAAACACGATTAAAAAAAAAAAAAAAATCTCAAAAGTTTGTCGGGGAGGGGGGCACTTGCCCCCCAGGACCCTCATAGCCATAGGGCTGACCATGTCTAACCGTGACTTCTCTGTGCAGCCACATTTTTGGGAGCTCTTCTTTTACCCATGTCTCCCATTTCCTCGTCCTACCCCTTGTTTTTCTGGTGCCTGTTAAAGCCCCGCAACGAGAAGAGCAAGAAAATGAAAGTAGAAGGAACGGACCATTTAGAACAAAAGAGGTCACAATAGATATTAAGATGACTTCATTGTTAACAAACTTAAATTTTACCATCTATACAGGGTCTTATAGGTGCACGCGTGGCGTGCATACGTAGGTGAATTTGAAAAGGATTTTGTCATTTGTACATTCTTCCTTTACATCATTCTTCACATTCTTTAGTTTTCAAAAAAATGTGTAGGCAGGAGAACTCCCTTTTTTTGTAATTAAATTGGCGAATGATGATTTGTCATGCGTTGAACTATAAAATTTGGTGTGTCCAAGCATATTTTTCAAATGAATAATTATATATAGTCCTAATTAGCGGTGGCAACTCCAATTTAGACGACGTTAAATAATAGGCTAAATGAAATATGAAATTAACTTATTATTTAATATTACGTCACATAAACTGGAGTTACAACCTCAATATAATTAAGCCCTTATTTGATATCCATTTTTTCTTATTCTTATTCTCATTCTCATTTTTTCTATTTCTTTATCTCAACCACACATTCTATCAATAAAATAATATTACAGCCCCCCGGGGCACATCCAAGTTGGCAAAGGATGGGCATTGCTGGGCTTGCAACCTCAGGGTGGGGAGTTCGATTCCTGGATGGAGCAGCTGAGTGTTGTAATACTCAATTTGGGTGGAGCAACTTAGTGATGTAATATCCATGGAGGAAGGCTCCCTTGGGGCCAGGAGTATAAAGGGTGCACAGACCCTGGTCAACGTGGGCATATCCCGCGGTTAACCTCCACCCATCACTGAGGGGCCGGGGATGGGTGGTCCAGGACATAGTCTAGTGTAAGTTAGGATACCTGGATATCAAAAAAATAAATAAATAAATAAATAAATAAAATAAAATAATATTACAAATAAACTAAAAAATTCTCCTACTTTTTAACCACATATTCTTCCATTCCATCAATCACTATTTCAAATCAAATTCTTCTTCAAAATGGGTGTCAAACACAAACTAAGGCCCTGTTTGGTAGAGATTAAATTTTTCTACAGTAAATCAATTCTCATTTTCAATCACACATTCTTCAATAAAATAATATTTTCCATCACATTAATAATTTTTTCTTCTTTTTCAATCACATATTTCCCATCATATCACTATTCAAAATCAATTTTTTCCCCAAAAATCTCTCCCAAACAAGCTCTAAATAGCATTAATCTTTTCAAATCTACCGCACACCATGCCGCCTGTACAAACCCCCTGTACAGTTAAGATTTCTCTAAATTAAATTATTTATTCCTTCTCCATCTTGGTCCTTGTACACTGAATAAAGCTATTTGTACAAAAAGAATTTGACAAAAATGTTGACAAACACTCACATGATTGCCGGTCCCACATGAATAAAAAATTGAAAATAAAAAGTGGGCCCCCCCACATGTGAGGGTTTGTCAACATTTTTGTACAAATTCTTTTATACAAGTAGCAAGGTTCTTGTACACTAGTAAATTTATGAGAAAAAGTATTTGTACAAAAAAAACAAAAAAACACCAGAATTACACCAGAATAGAGACAAATGTGGGCCCCACCATCTATTTAAAAAGAAAAAAAATGTGCAGACCCCACCCTTGTGTGAGTGATTTATTGCAATTCTAGTGATTTTTTTCTGGTTGTACAGCAAAGCTGTACATTTATAATCAAAAAGTAAAATATCCAAGCCCCAATCATCCTCCAGTCTGATCTTGCTAGTGTAATACATGTTGATGTGCTCCATGTCGTATCAGGCTTGGAGCCTTGGAGTGAGTTCACACTTCACGCTTCCTACATTTGATCTGCTTTTTCATCCCTTCAAAGTCCACACCATTCAGTTAGTACCTAGCACTTAAAAAAAATACTATTCTCTTACCTTTTGACTATGAAAAACTCCCAATTTGCTTTTTTCATGCGTCCTTTATTGTTCTGTAAAGCATAACCAGCCCACTAATCCCCCAAAGAACAGCACCATTAATTTACATATTTAGAGATAAACCTTAAACGCCAAGAAAAAATAACTCACCTAAACAGATCTGCGGCCTTAACCTCGCATATTCTGCTACAAGGCTATGCCTTAAGAAGTAAGGTTTTACTTTTTTGCAAAAATCAATATTATAAGTAGAAAGTGTTAAAGGATTTTTTTTTTTTTTACAGTTTCTGCAGTCGGGTTTTTCAAGATTTAATTTTTACCCTGAGATTGTAGTATATTTGATTCTTGGATAATAACGTCAAGAAACGGGTTTCTTTTGGAAATGGATAAATCTTGGGTACTTTTGCTTTTATGTTTATTTATTGAAGAATAATTTGGATTTATGAAGTGGGCTTTAGATTTTCTCCAAGAAAATAAATTCCCATTCAAGAAAAACTAAGAGAATAGTTCATTCTTGAACGGAGGTGGGTTTTGTTGTTGCAAATATGATTCCCCTGTTCTTTTTGGTTGTCTGTGCTGAGTGTTTAGTGGCATTCCTTTTAGTGGTGAAGATTGGACCCCTGAGAGAACTGGTAATGAAGGGTTTAGATCAAGTGAAAATGAGAAGGGGTACAGTTTTAACAATTGCTGGTACTATTTTTGTCATCCTCTTTTCAAACCTTGTTAGCATACTCAAGATTCAGAATAAGGGTTCTAAGCTTGGTACAATGACACCAATGGATCAAGTACTTTGGAGGACCAATTTGCTAGAGGCTACTCTCATGGGTATGAATATGATCCTTATCAGATTTGGTTCAATTTTATATATATGTTTCTTAATTTTTATTGTTGATTTTGGAATATGAAATATGCTACTCAAATTGTTGCTTCTATAGATGTTTCTTGGTACATTATGATTTGAACTGTGAAAAAATTGTGTTTTGATTCCATGTGTTTGATTTGAAGATTTTTGATTTGTGAATGTAAAATATGCTACTGAGTTGGTGGCTTACATGTGAAGGATTTGATATGTATTACTCGCTTGATACATTATCTAATTACACTGAAAAGATTGTCTAGAGTTATCTACGTCTACAATTTTCGTTTTAGAGGAAGAATTACTTTTACACACTCAGTGACTTTGCCTTCAGTTAATAATCAGAGGGAGTGAGAAACCTGCATTAATGCTTTGGAGATGCCTGGTTCTCTATGTCTTGGAGCATTTATTCCTCAATCCACTGATTTGTTCTTCATATACCTCCCGGCTCCCTTACTCTGGACGGAAAAGAGAAAGTCCTTAGTCCATACCAAATCAAGGTGGGTGGGGAGACTATTTAATTTGTTTATTGCTTATTTTGTATCAACTTAATATCATCTGTGGAATTGCCATCCTCCAGGTATCAGGTTGATTGTGATGGAAATAATTTATTCACGGTCATTTAGCTTTGGTTACTCATTAACATCCATTTGTCTCTGTTACGTGAATGAGTGTCTGAGACAACGATTTATATAAAAAAGAAATTGACCAATTATGAGTTAATTTCTTAGATAGTGTCTTAAGTGCTTCTGGGTGCTGATAGATGAAGATGTATACTAATTTAAGTACCTGCAATCTCCTAGATTGCAGTACTTTGACAATTTCAATTATAACGTGTGTTATCTATCCCCCTGAGAGCCGTGTTCTCCAAACTCACTTGCCTTGAGTGTAGTGCACAACATTTTCTGCTCTGCATACTTCCTAAAGGTCTTGTTTTGCTGGTGTTTGGGAAATGTAATGTTTAATCTCATGCTATTCTAAGATATTGATATCAACCAATGTATGGGTTTATCTTGGAAAATAATATTTGAATATGTATAAATGTTACTTAATTAATTTATTATTGATACCAGAGAATGTATATATGTGACAATGAATGTTAAATTATCTATTTAATTTTCAATTAAGTAAAATTGAATGTTAATTAGCATAAATGGACGTGAATAATGAGATTTATTCTTGAATTTGAAATTCTGATTAACTTATAATGACAATGAATGTTAAATTATTTATTTAATTTCCAATTAAGTGAATGTTAATTAGCATAAATGGATGTGAATAATGAGATTTATTCTTGAATGTGAAATTCTAATTAACTTATAATTAGAATTAATTAACGCATAAATGAAGATGAATATTAATTAATCAAGAATTAATACATTTATTTCATATTCTTCAAAAAGTTATATATATAGTTCTGCTTCTGCTGTCTTGTCTTTAACGTCTGAACTTGATCTTGTAGGGTTCTCTCTCTTCCTTGCGTTCTTAATTGATAGAATGCACCATTATATGCAGAAATTGATCAAACTTAGGAGTAGTTCTGGAGACTCGAAACAAGAAGTCGAGAGGCTTGAGAAAGAAAAGTTGCAACTGAAGGAAAAGGAGGAGAAAGCTGCTGAAGAATTAAAAAGATTACAGAAAGAAATCTCTAGTTTGACGGACAATTTGAATAAGCTTAAGTCGGAGTCTGTTGAAAAAGACAAGAAGGTCGAAACAGCTGAAGCTCATGTTGTTGCTCTACAGAAACAAGCTGCAGATCTGCTTCTAGAATATGATCGTCTATTAGAAGATAACCAGAATCTTCAGAACCAAGCTCATGGATTCCGCACTTGAGAAACTTGATGGAATCGAACTAAGAAATTTAGAAATTTGTTTTGGTAATGGATGATGACAATGATCACGATCAGCCAGCTCTTGATGTTTCAGTGTTCACGTAGAATGGATTTTAACAGCAGGGTTTAGCCGGTTCATACAATATTGTTATAGTTTTTGCAAACTTTGTCATCCTGATTTTGGTTTCTCCAATCCAACTTTAGGATATCCGTTTCGGTTTTTCCGACTGAGGAGGTGACTTGATTATGTGGATGAGAAGTTCACTTGTAACGTTCTTTTATTTCTCAGAATGGATAGATTTTGTTGGAAGAACTTTTGGCTCTCGTTGGATGGGCATTTGATATCCCTTTCTCATTGTTTTGTTATATTGACTAGTTTCATAGTTCCCATTGACATTTATAGAATCTTCTTTGGCTTTCGTTGAACCAAAAATTAAAAATATAAGGATAAAATCGTCAACTGAATGTTTTGCACTCATCTGCACTTTATAAATATGATGATCCTGCAAACAGATCGAAGCTCATATATTTGTCTGCACGACAAACCTTTAGTTACAAAATTTAGTTTCAAAAGTTTCATTAACCTGCGATTGAAATTCTGTTTTTAAGTATATAACAGATGTACCAAGAAATATCATGACAAGCGTAACTTCCATTTCTTCAGAGATCTAAAGCTCATACTTCATATAAACGCAAGAATCTAGTTCAGTAAAAATCGATTCCCATTCAAGACTATGCAAGGATATGAACTTGACACGAAAAGTCTGACCTTTGCGGTGTCAAGTTCAGTTCTTTTTCAGAAACCAATTTCTATCTGCATTGAGTTAAAAGGGGTGGGTAAAGAAGTACAGCTTCAAGAACACGGTTATAGAAGATCGATATGGAATGTATATATCAAACGACTAGGAAACCGATTTAACAAAATAAAGCAACTAATCACTACAAACTTAACGTTCTCCAATCTGTTTTGCAAATACAAAGATCATTCCAGTTATCTGATAATAAATTGAAAATTACCCCATATACCGGACTTGCAGCATCTAAAGTTTGACCGGTAATCAGAGAGAGGAATGATCAATAAGATACCAAATAACCTCATCATCCCACTAGGATATCAGACTTTCGACTCCAGTGCTAGAAGTATCTTCTTTCTTGGACCCTGAAGCCATAGAAGCAACCACCCATGAGATTGAAATTAATAATTGGAAGAAAGTCGATAATGCAAGGAAATGGAAGTCCCTTCTTGGCATAAAGACTAGCCGATGCCATCTAAGTATGCTCTAGGTTAAGAAAAATTATCAAGATCAGCTCTGAAATATAGTACTATTTTAGATATGTAATGAGAAAAGTGAGCTTCATGCGAATTAAAAGTAGGCAACTCGCTCCTTGAAGAAGTCAGAAGAAGATAAAATACTAGCATGTTCAATAAAACTAGCTCTCTTCTCCTCAGCCCATTCCAAACATATTCCACAATTCTAAGTTCAATCATTCTTATTCTACCTAGCATCGGATATTTAAATTGGCAAGAAACATCCGAAATTTAAGATTACTAGCATAAAGTAGTAGTAATCATCATCGTGCTTATTAACATTGTTAATATTCTTATTATGATTACTAGTATTCTGGTTTACTCAATATTTTCTAGCTATATAAATTGAACTTAAAACAATGTATCAATGATTCACATGGTGGGCCAACCAAAATTTCATAATTACTAATAGTTATTTATTTTAGTTAGAAAGGGTGGTTAACTATATAATAGAAGAAAAAGAATTACAATAAAAATGTAATACTCCCTCCGTCCCATAAAGATAGTCAGATTTCTTTTTTCACACGTATTAAGAAAATTTAGTTAATATAATTGAAATAATAAATTTTAATATCATTTTTCCTAATATAACCCTGTAATAATGCAATCAATATTCAAGGTAATTAAATTATGCATGTAATATTCAAGGTAATTAAATTATTCTTGATACTAAACATTTTTTAATGCAAGATTTATAGTAATTAACATTCCAAAGTCATCCAATACAAATGCAAATGAATAAATGTCATGAGAGATGATTTTTTTTTTAGTTTTTAATTTATTATTGTAACTACAATTGAATAATAGAGTGGTTTATATTTGTAATAACAAAACACATTAAATAGAGACATATTAGGAAACTAATATATTAACTACATTTTCAAATAAGAAATATGACTATAATTTGGGACAAACCAAAAAGGAAAATGGACTATCTTTATGGAACAGTTGGAGTATCGAATATGTTCTCATCGCCCATTTTCTTAGCACATTTAAGAAAATTCTAAAACAATTACTCATCATTAACCCAAGACAAACAGAGATGTAAGCCAACCATTAACAACATTTATAACGACCACTGTTACATTTACGATAATCCTTATCACATTCTTAAATCATTATTTGGAAAATGGATTATACGTAACTAGGGATGCAAGTGTTGATTTACTTGTTATGGGAGCTCAAAATGCCAGAAAATGTACATGGTCTAATAATGGCCAAGCCTGACAATACATCCCCAAAGTAAAAAGAGAAAATAACAGAGCTCTTCTGAGGAAATCCATTAAACCCAACCTATTCATAACAATGATTGTGTTAATTCGTATTCCCTCAAGGCTCAAACTCAGCTCATTATTTGACTAGCTGAAGAAGCTCGAGCCAGTTTAAATCTGGTCCATTTAATGATTCTAGATCCAAAAGCTCCATTGACTCAAAACCTTCCAAAGGATTTTGACAGTTCACTTTCCAAATGAAACCACCAAACCAGGGCGTCAAATCTCTCTTCACCTGATTTTCCTTCTCAAAAACCGACCTATATCCCACTCAGGTTTCAGCAAGAGAATATGGTCAGCGGTAGAATATAGCTTAAGCAAAACAGAAGGTAAACAAAAGAAAGAGAAAAAAATGACAACAGGGAGAACAATCAAGAAGAAAATTGTTTAAAGGAAAGCTAAGTGAGAGATGGATCTTGGAAATAGTTGAAGAGTGACCAGATTTTCAGCAATAGCACCCAAGACCTTAGCAATGATATGTTCGGCAATAAAGATAAAAGAAAAATTGCCAATTATATAAGCTCATCCATCTAAGAAGATGAACGAGAGGAAAGCAAAATAAACAGTGCATAATTAAAAGGAATACTTCAATTCTGAACAAAAGTAATGAACTTAGTCGTGACACTAAGTGTTAACAAAGACAATTTGATATAACAATGGAATCTTGAATGCTCACCATTGGTATTCCCAAAGCTTTCAGGTCTTCATCACCCATGTGTACTAGGGCTGTCATATCAACCTGCCAAAAACAACAAAAGTGCCTAAATAAATAATTAATGACCTTAGCCCATATATACATAAACTAAAACAATAGATCCACGTACTTCTTCAGCCTGAAACGTAATTGAATATTTCTCGAGACCAAGGGACTGCAGGAAATTATCCACTGATTCAGCCTGCATTGAAGATGTGACCTTCAGGGGTGAATACATAATTGTAAATTACATCATTGTTTTTGTGCAATTCAGTATCACCCCCCCACCCAACACACACACATATATTTTTTTTCCCTTTTCCAAGAAACCAGAGGGGAGGGGGGAAATCATAAAATATAAAGAAAGCAATCAGATAAGAGAAGACGTGGTATGAATCCTGCCTTCTGCTGAGTCTTCTTTTCAGAACCTGGGCCAGCAACTCTTTTGGTATCTGGCACAGTGGCTTCAGCTATGGCACTTTTCCTGGTAGGTTTACCGACGTCAGGAGCTGGCTTCGACCTCGGCTGCAGAGGCTTAGCTTCCACTGCCCGAGAATATAATGAACCGGAGAGCTTCTCCCGCAGATCCCTTGTACCTCCTGAAATTGACCCCCTCTCACTTTGGGAACCTTGATCGTTGCTCTTTCTTTGGAGCTTTAAGCGAAGATCTTTCACACCAATTCTGCGGTCTACGCAGGCCATTAACTTAATATTAAAGCTGCATAACAAAAGTAAACAGAGCAACAATATATTTCTTGCAAACTAAAGCAACATAAACACTGTATACTTGGAACTTGAGGTTCATTCTCCTCAAAAAGATCATGTTCCCATTTGTCATCATCTTCTCTTTGCCTGCACAAGAATTAATTTGCTAAATAAAAAGTGTTTTTTATCAGTAAATGCAAAAAAGGCTCCCATATTGTTTAATACTACTCCCCAGAGATGGTGCTCTGGTTCATTGGCTAGGTGAACAGATGTTTAGCGGAATTAACTTAACACTCCCTTTCCATAGAATATGACTGGCTCGTATACACCTCAAATTACTATCAGTACTTAATATCCTAGAAAGGGCACCAAAAAAAGGATTATTAGTTTTCTTTTTTCGATTCTGAGTTCTGAATATTAGAAACTATGCATTTTGATCTTACATTATCTTACCAATCCCAAAAATGGGAGTGCATAAAAAAAGAAAGAAAACAATAAAAGAGTCCAAATATTTAACATCAATATTTCTTCTTCCCATTACAATTAGTAAACAACCCCAAATATAAATTTCCGGCCACTTTTGACAGATCGGTAACTGTATTACTAAAAAAAATCTCATCGCAAAAATAATGCCTAACTGATATGAAGAAAATATACAGTTTTCTTAAGCAAGACACGCAAAGCTATTGCTAAAAACTTATAAGCAAATCAATTCAAATCATAAAACAACAATACAAGACAAGAATTTAGTGTAGTTAGTTCACAGACATAAATAAGCATGTCGAGAAATGAAAAGGGATGACCTCTTGCCGGAGACAAGCCTCCGTCGACCAGAATCGGCGGCTGAACTGCCGTTAAGCCTATCCTTAATCGACCTATTAGCCTGGGCATCCGCCTCCACTCGATCAGCATACATCGCGTGATAGTCACTAAAACTCGCAGGACCAAACCCTAAACCTATCCCTAATTATTGTGTGTGTACGAAATGCAAGGAACTATAGAGAGAAAGAGGAAACGAAAAGAAACCAAATAGTGGGTTTTAGATTTTTATCTGTGAAAGAGAAACAAAACTGAACTGTGCGATGCGATGTGGATACCAGATCGGAGTTCGAGTTATGGTTTCATCCCATTACCCTTTTATTAAGTGGAATAATAAAATAATTATTTCAAGAGGAATCATTAATTTATGGATCGATAAATGAATAATTATTGATTTTTATATTTTTATAATTTGTATTATATTTTTTTATAATAATGTAAACACACATACATACGTTCAAGAGAGAGCATTTATGTACAGGCTTCAAAATTAATCTCTCGAAATATTAATCGTTCAAGTTATTTAGAGTGTGTTTGGGACACATTCTTTTGAAAGAATGTATGATTGAATAGTAGATTGATGGAGAATGTGTGGTTAAAAATGAAGGAAAAATTATTGATGTGATTGAAAATATTATTTTATTAAAGAATGTGTGGTTGAAAATAAGTAGAAGAATGAGAATGAAAAAAATAATGTGTACCAAACAGGGCATTAATGTATATGTGGAATAAAATTTCTACAATAACTAGTTTTAACTTAAAAGACTTTCAATCATTTCAAATTTCATTTTTTTCCTACTATGGCGTTTCAAAATCTAAAAAATATGTCAAATATAGTGTGTGCATTGCAAAATATTAAGAATGAAGTTGAATTTGGTTTAGGTACAAAAAAAAAAAAAAAAGGCAACAGAAATGGATTTCAATATTGATTTTATTTTTCTAATTTATTTAATTTCAGATCGGATATCCAATAACATAGCAAATCAGATACAGATTTAGTAATCAAATATCTGTCAAATTATCGGATCGAATATCTGACTGATATCCTATCCATTTAAAGCTCTAGTGGTAGTAAAGCCCTCAATTTTTCATTTCGATAGTTCTTAATTCTCTAATAGACACTTTTACCATTATATCTCTAATTGTCAAGTCAAAATTTTGTTAAAAAGGCTATTTGTCCTTATTTTTACATAAATAAAATAAAACTATTTATCATGACCATCTAATGTTATCGCCACTAATGATCTCAATATTGGTGGAGCTCGAGCACGGGGTTCGAGGATAAATTTTCCAAACTTGTGTAACTGTCGGGTATGCCTCCTCGGCCACCGTGCCTTCCTCGAAATCATGACTAAACATCGCACCGTGCGGCTCTCGACTCATTAAAACTCTCTCTCGTATCAAGGCTTATCTAAACCTATAAAAAAGATGGTCCTACTTTTAGTAAGTTACCTTATCGTGAAAGGATTCTATCTAAACCTATAAAAAAGATGGTCCTACTTTTATTAAGTTACCTTATCGTGAAAGGATTCTATCATCGCAATCTCATTTTTATCCAAACATATAGGTAATACAAAACCAATTGAGTTGCAACTTCCAATCATGTTAGAACTCCAAGAGATTTCAATATTGTGATCCTATTAGGAATGCACTGCCCACCTCTATAAATATATCATTCCAATTTGTCGTCAATGTATGCTTTTCACATAATTTTTAGCACATATTTCTTAGCAAATTCTCTATCTGACTTAAGTATCGGAGGGGCGACGAAGACATACCTCGACACCTTTGTTTTGGGTACTGGAAGATCTCGTTTGTACTCATTCTAGTCGTCGAGCTAGAAAATCAACATGTATGATTTTTGGTAGCATTATTGGCACCGTCATGACCTCTCCCAAGACAACACATGACAAACATAACATCAACGTCTCATTGTCAACCAATCAAAAACTAGAAATGATTACATATGAGGTAGACAATCATGACCTAGGCCTCAACTATGATCTAGGCAACATGATGATATGATAGATCAACCTCAACAGCTAATCAAAAACCTCAAATCAAGGCAATGACACGCACCTCAAGAGAAACGTTGTAGCTGGTATGATTTTTGGTAGCCAAGACAATTGTGGCAAAGGTCTATTAAAAGAAAACATGGCCCTTTGCTAGAGAAGTCAATGCATTCTTTCCAATTCACTTAAAACTTCGATCAAAGAAATTAGGGGCCGTTCTCTTTGTGTTTCAGTTTTGTGTTTTGAGTTTTGAATTCATTTTGTGTTTTGTGTTTTGAGTGTCTGTTTTGAAGTTTTTGAAAACGCGTTCTTTTTGTTATTCTGAGAAACTGTTTCTCAAAACATGAAAATGGAAAACGCGTTTATCTTGAAATTTTGAGAATATATTTTTTTATAATATTTGATTCAAAAAATTTGATTATTCAATAAATTTTAATAGTTTGATGTTAATATAGTATTAAATAACATATTCTTTTTTAAGTTGGTGAAACTTGAAAATTTTGTTTCCAAGTATAAAAAATACAAATTAAATTAAATTTGACAAATTTTTATTTTTGTCCTTGTACATAACTTATGACAATAATTAACAAGTATCAAGTCACAACCAAGTTTGAATAGATGTTTTAATGGAATTAATCTTAATTGAGATTTTATCCATTTGTTCTCAGTTCCTCTGTAAACATTTTTGAAAGCAATTTTGTTCATGGAATCATACATTCATCTATTGTTTGCATCAAACTCAAGGATCATATAAAATTATAACTAATATAATTATAAAGACTTCATCAAACCTAATGGACATTATCTTCCTCTGCATTCCATTAACTATACAACCAACATCACTAGACATCAATGCCAAACTTATCAACCACTACAGATCAATAGCTCCCATCAAGGCAAATTATAAAAATGAGTTGGGTAACAAAATGAATTGTAGTGAGTTGAGTGAGAAAATCTGAAGTCTCCCATTAAGTTTTTATATCCAAAACTATTCTGCAAAATGCCTCCCAATAACACAAATGTCTCGTTGCTCTATTAATTACAAATGCATAAATTCAAGCATGACGCGATTGAGTCATGTTCATCCTAGACGCGATTGTGCAACATTAAACTAGTTTGTGATCAAACCTACCGAATACCCTAGAACTGCACGAACCCGAATGCCTGGCGGATCGAGCCCCGTCTCATTGTCCAAAGATATATGCTCCAACCAACACATAGGCCTCAATTCCATCAAAATACTCATTTGGGTGCCATAATTCCAATATAATACAAACTTGTTTATTTAAATTGTCTTCAACAAGTATGAAAGTTGTGCACAATTTTTACATAATGGGTGACGATGTGACTTAAACTACCTTTTTTTACCAGCACGATGCCATGTCAAACCAAGGACAAGCTTATATTTATTAAAATTGTCTTCAACAATTAACAAATAACAAAATCGAAATGTACAACTACCTCCTGAAAATTTCATTAAGCTACCTCCCCAAAGCCGTCTGCGAAAAAGGCCCTCGGAGCACGGCCTGCCCTCCCAAAGCTCAAGTCCTCCGGTGACAATGCTAGGCACTATCACGATCGGGTGGAGAGCTGTCAATCCTTCGCGCTTGAGCCTCGTACCGGGGGGTTCTGGCACCTTAAGTCCAGGCAAATTTACCGGCATGCAATTGAACAAAAACAAGAGCAGCCACCATATAGTGCAAATGTATCCAATTGCCCAACAACATGAATCTATGCATCTCCATTCCTTATTAGGCCGTCTTTTTCTCTTTTTCTCTTCTGATGAACCCTTATCCTTCTTCTCAATTTTGGGGATGTCAAATGATTTTTTCTCATCATCTAACTTGATTTGTGTCTTTTTCTCAGATAATTCACTACACTTCATAGGCTCCAGAAAACACAGCTTTCGAAATCGAAGCATTGAACCCATTGCGTAAAAAATTACAAGAATTTATAAATTATGAACAAGAACAATGATCGTCAACATCCCAATTGAGAAAAAGGGTGTGCCCAAATGGAGTTGAATTTTGAGAAAATGAATAGCAAGAACTCAAATAATTAAATAGAATAAGGTAAGAAAGTAAGAGATGGCGGTGGCGGTGGCGGTGGCAGGTGTTGGGTGCTGCAAACCCACGTGGTGGAGGAGGAGGTATGAAGGTGTCTCTATGGGTGCATAAGAAAACAACACATTACACTCGTAGATTGGGTGAAAAAAAAAACCAAGAAAGATGAAATTCAGCATCTTATAATCCTAACACATAAATTAAAAAGATGTCCTAAGATGCTGGTGTTATTTCATAAGATAACATTCATCATCACAAAAAATGTAAAGAACTTATTTTCATCCTTGTGATTTCAAAATCTAAAATTCAATCTCTAATAGTTATGTATTATCACTTGTGTCATTTGGTATTCATCTTCATCCTATCCATATACTTCATTCAACAAAAGAAAAGCTTAAATTAAAAGTTGTGTATGGAATCAAAAGCTTAATTGACAGCTAGATTGAAATACAGAGTTCTAATGATAGCTTACTTGAACATAGATTGTGCATCCAGTGATGAGCTTATTTGCACATAAAACAAACACTGCAAAGCCAATTCAGAAAGAAGCAATAGTTAGTATACGGATATTTCCGTTTGTCTAGCTATAGTATTCATCAGACCTTTTCCATCTTTCAAAAGAAGATCAGATTTCAGTTGAATTTTTAGGGATGTGGAATCCGGGCCTTTGAATTGAGAGTTCCAAAAAAAAAAAAACCAATTTAAACATGAAAATTGCAATTCTAACATTAAGAGTCTAATGCAGATTGCCAAAAATAATTATCCTCTAGACTTTACCTTTACTCAAATATTCAAATTGAGAGCATACCGTCTACTTGCATAACTTTGTTATATAAATAAATTTCTTAAATAAATTTCACAAAAACATTGATTTCATTCCTAATCCAAATTAGATAAGGAAAAATGCAACCCAAAAGTTCCCAATTTCTTCTTAAATATATTGTTTCCAAAGACAGAAAACCCATTCACAACAAGAAATTTATCAAATCAAATCAAATCTTAATTTAACAAGCACCCAGTGAATCTAAAAAAGCAATCTTTAGCTCATTCCTCATCAATTCAAGATACAAATGCATAATCATGTAAACCCGCATAATAATTCAAAAAATAATAATTTGAAACTGGATTTGAAACTGGATTCGTAAAATTTACCTCGAGACTGGATTCGTAAAATTCGAACTGCCCATCAATCCTCAATTCCAGAGAATCCCAGCGTTTCACAGATAAATTCGAACTGCCCATCAATCCATTCGATTCGTAAGCTCGTTTGGCCGCTGTACAAATCCCTCGACCGCTCTCGTAACGATTCCTCTGACGAAAGATGGAATAGTCTGAAATGGTTTGAGCGTGGATAGTGGGAAAGATTTAAGCACCCCCAATCACTCGTCAACAGCATCCTCTTCTTCCTCGGCACTTCCAAAAATGGCAGTGGTAGCTTTGGATCGTGGGTTTGTAAGATGAGAAATGGAATGGAAATGGAATAGGGGGGAGAGAGAGAGAGAGAGAGAGAGAGAGAGAGAGAGAGACAGTTTCCCGTGTTTTCCAAAAATACCGTGTTTTCACCTCAAAATTTCCAAAACGTTCCAAAACGTGGTTTTGGCCATTTTGTGTTTTTAGTACAAACATTTTTTTTCATTTTCCAAAACGAGTTTTCGAAAATAGGAAAGAGAACGCGTTTTCATTGTTTTGAAAAACTAAAAATAGAAAACGGCCTGAAAACAATAAAGAGAACAGGACCGTAGTTTCTAGATAGGAAAACGGGGTTCAAAAAGGAGAGTTTGAATAAATTATAAGTAATTTTTTTAAAAAATAAATAATATTGAATCCTACTAAATAAATGTGTAATTGAAATAAACGTGCCACTCTGACTTGATCAAGTCAAAGTATCGATTGTACATGCAAACATAATAAAATGAATTTGATATTTCGTTGCCCTTCCATTAAATCAAATTCTATTTTTCTTGAACCCATTTTCAATTTTAAATTCACACAATAATTTTTTTTTTTTTAAATGTAATATTTTTTATTTTTTAATCACTCATTTAAAAAAAAAAATCACCATTTCAAATTTTCCCCGAAAATAACCCTTTTTACTGGAAGGCAATCGTATGCTAAACTTGATGATGCTGGGGAAATGTTCTGTCATTAATTTCCTACTGAATTGTTTAATTAACAAATCATCTTAATTTGTGAGCCTCCGTCTTCTCCGGTTTGGTTTTCAAGTAATCTATTCAAGTTTATCATAATTTTTAGTTGGGTAATGGGTACCGTAGATACCTGCCACGTGGTGGCCTTGCCGTATCCCGGACGCGGCCACATCAATCCGATGATGAACCTCTGTGAACTGGTGTCCGGAAAGAGCAGTAATATTCTAATTACCTTCGTACTGACAGAGGAGTGGCTCGGTTTAATCGGCTCCGATAATAAGCCGGCTAACATTCTCTTCGTCACCATTCCGAACGTCGTGCCTTCGGAGAAAGTCCGGGGATCCGACCCGCGGGGGTTCGCCTTGGCTGTGTGGGACAAAATGGAAGAGCCAATCGAACAACTCTTGGATAAGCTTCAGTTTTCTCCGGCTCTGATTATTGCCGACGCTTTTCTTCCATGGGCGGCTGATGTGGCAGCTAGAAGGAATATTCCGTTGGCTTCACTCTGGCCGATGTCGGCGTTGGTATTTTCGGTACTTCACCATTTTGACCTAATCATCCAACACGGCCACTTCCCCATCAATTTACCAGGTACAAGCTTGTACACGTTTTTTACTATTTTTATTGGCTTTTCTTTTAGAATAATAATGCTATCTATCATTAACAGATTTGAGAAATTCATTTTTTATATGAATTTTTAAATTTTTATATTAAGATATCTCCACTGAATTTGAGTCCTTGCTCCACCATTGATGATCACGTTGAATATATTTTGCTTTTTCGTTGTGTTTATAGTAAATGGAAAGGATCTTATCGACTACATTCCCGGGCTTTCTCCTATACAAGTAGCAGACCTTCCGTTGGCGATGAGGTCCCCGGAAAAAGTCCCCTCATTTCTTAAACTCATCACCCAAGCATTAAAGGCACAATACCTTATAATGTCTTCTATTTACAAACTCGAAACTCAAGTTGATGTGGTCAATATTGGATCGAGCCCGAGCACGAGGATTTGCAATGTCCCCCTTCCTTTGAGAGTAAGGCTAGAGTCCTCGGGTTGTATATTCCTCGGGATAATTCACTGTGGCATTCCTTCTTCCCGAAGATCGAACAATGCCCGGGACCTTTGAAGTCCTCGAGATTTATCTCGAGGACTACCTCGCCAGATTGCCCTAAAAACCAAGATGGGAGTCGTCGGGATAAAAGGCCTCGGGATATTTACTTCACCAAATCCAGCATACTCCTTGACCATGTATCGCCTGTCCTCATTCATATAAGATCCCTAATCCTACGCGGACACCCCAACCTAAGAATCCTAGAACACAAAGGAGTCTTATCCTTGGAAACAACTTCGAATAAGGTAAGTCTAAACTCCTATTTACATCCCAATGCTTACTCCTAGAAACAAGGAGACGAATCCTACTTAAACTACACCACCTACTACTATAAATAGGGCATTCTCATTCATTATCAAGGTACGCTTTTTTCACACATACATTCAGCAATATATTCCCTCAACATCCTTGTCTGACTTAAGCATCGGAGGGGCGACGAGGACACACCTCGACGCCTTTGTTTCAGGTACCGGAAGATCTTGTTCGTGATCAATCTCAGTGCTCAAGCTCGGGACTCAATAGGTGACGATTTTTGGTAAGATCATTGGCGCCGTCTGTGGGAATCGCTACCAAAAGTCATGGTGAATACACGTTCAAGCCGTCTTCCAGCGAGCTCATCCGCTCCGGACCAGCCCCCTGCCCCGGAGCGCCCAATACACCAAGGAGAGTCGTCAGTTATGCCACCCCCTCAACCAGCAATGGTTACTGCTGGAGCATTCGAAGAACTCCGCCAGCAAGTTGCTACACTAACCCAGTTGCTGATTGGGAGGAATACACCCCAGGATCCAACACCAGAGCGTACACCGGTTCCTCCGGAAGAGTTCATGGACGATGCTCGAGCTCGGGATAATCGTGAAGCCCACGACAATGGTGGGACTCGGGCCTCGGGCGTACCCCCGATAGCCCCGGCCTCGGGATTGGTGGCTATGGACCCAGGAGAAATAGCTCGAATCATACAGGATGGGATTACGGCGGGACTACAGAGGAATACCAAAGGAATGACGGGGTTCATCCCTAGCACTCCTTTTACACCAGAAGTCCTCTCCTACCCCCTCCCGGACAAGTTCAAGTTCCCTCGCGTGAAGGAGTTCGATGGGACCACTGACCCCATCAACCACCTAAATGTGTACACGGACGTCATGAACCTACAAGTGGCACCAGATGCAGTAATGTGCAAGGCCTTTCCCCAGACTTTGACAAATGCGGCTAGGGATTGGTTCGCTACGTTGGAGCCTAATTCCGTAGCATCATTCTCTGACCTTGCTGATAAGTTTTCCGCTTTCTTCGCAAGTAGTAAGCGCATCAGAAAGACTGCGGCCACCCTCATGCAACTCCGCCAAGGCCCGAATGAGACTCTACGTAACTTCATGACTAGGTTCAACGGGGAAAGGTTGCAAATACCCGACCTCCACATCACAGCTGCTGTCTCGGCTCTTACATATGCGGTCAAGTGTGAGGCCTTCAAAATGTCTTTGTCTAAGACACCACCAAAGTCCGTGACTGAGCTTCTTACCCGAGGAGAAAAGTACATTAATATGGAGGAGGCGATGAAGACTATCCCAAGCTCTGAGAAGACCCAGCTGAAGAGGCCGAGTGAGCCAAGTTTGAGGCATGATTATAGCAGGGGAAGGCCGAAGCCTGATGGTCCACCAGGGCCCTTTACCCGCTTAAACACGTCAAAAACCAACATACTAATGGAGATCAGAGACATGAAGGAACTTAAATGGCCCCCGAGGTTGCGGTCTCCGCCCGGAGCCAGGGATAAAACCAAATACTGTGACTATCATAAAGATCATGGGCACACCACAGAGGAATGCTTGATGTTGCAACGAGAAATTGAGGCATTAATCAGAAGGGGATTCCTGAAGGCATATGTCGGGAATGACAAACGTCCGAGGAATGACTACAATAGAGGAAAGGCATCGGGCTCTGGGGAAGAGAAGAGACAAACAGCAGGAACGATCAACATTATTGTTGGTGGGATAGCGTCGGGAGGCGATTCACACAATGGGAGGAAGCAATATGCCCGACAGTATGGGTCGGTCCAGGGGACCAACCCCCACAGCACGGAAGACATCACTTTTGGACCCAAAGACTCGGAGGGCATAACATATCCTCATGATGATGCCTTGGTCATATCCGCTATAATAGCCAACTTCGAAGTCAAAAGAATACTTGTGGATAACGGAAGTGCAGCCAACGTACTGTCCCATGACGCTTACATAAAGATGGGAATTTCTACCAACCAGTTGAAGATGGTCAAGACCCCCCTCCAAGGTTTCGGAGGCGGAGCAATTATCCCCGAAGGCATTGTAGATCTTCCCCTAACCCTGGGCTCGGCACAGAGCCAGGTAACAGAGATCACACCTTTCCATGTTGTCCGAATGCCAGTGCCATACAATGCCATACTTGGAAGACCACTATTGAACAAAGTCAGGGCCATAGTGTCCACCTTTCACCTCGCTATGAAATTCCCAACAAGCCAGGGCATAGGAGTCGTGCGAGGGGATCAGTCAGCTGCGAGAAAGTGCTATGTCACAAGCATCCAAGGATTGAGCAGTAACGTCATGCAGTTGATGACCAATGAGCTCGAGCTCGAGCATGACAGACTTGCACCCGTGGAAGATTTGGTAGAGGTCGAGCTCGAGCATGGTAAGAAAGTAACCGTTGGTCGGGAGCTCGATGCCCTGTTGAAAGAAGAACTCGTCAAGTGCTTATCCCGCAACATCGATGTGTTCGCATGGAAGGTTGAAGACATGCCCGGGATAGATGCTGAAGTTATTGTCCATCGCCTGAATGTAAGACCTGATGCTAGACCTGTAAAACAAAGAAAGAGGCAATTTGCACCAGAAAGGAAGGAGGTTATACGCGAGGAAATCAACAAGCTCATCAATGCCCAATTCATTAGAGAGGTCCAATATCCGGACTGGCTCGCCAACGTCGTTCTCGTGAAGAAAGCTAACGGAAAGTGGAGAGTGTGTATCGACTTTACAGACCTCAACAAAGCATGCCCAAAGGACAGTTATCCTCTACCTCGGATCGACAATTTGGTGGATAGCACCTCGGGTCATAAGTTATATAGCTTTCTCGATGCGTTCTCAGGCTATCACCAGATCCTCATGGCTGAAGAGGATCAGGAGAAGACGTCGTTCATAGCAGACTCTGACATCTACTGCTACAAAGTCATGCCATTTGGTTTAAAGAATGCAGGGGCGACATACCAAAGGCTCATCAACAAAGTGTTTGTTGATATGATAGGGAAAAACATCGAAGCCTACGTCGATGACATGGTTGTCAAAAGCAAGCAAGTGAATGAGCATATCACCGATCTTGAGGAAGTATTCTCGACAATGCGGAGGTATAAGATGAAGCTGAACCCGATGAAGTGCGCTTTCGGGGTGAAATCAGGAAAGTTTTTGGGATTCATGATCACTCACAGGGGAATCGAGGCAAATCCAGACAAAATACGGGCTCTGACTAACATGGAATCACCCAGGAGTAAGAAAGATGTGCAAAAGTTGACAGGTAGGGTTGCAGCCTTGAATAGGTTCATGTCTAGAGCGGCGGATAGGTGTTTTCCCTTCTTCAAGGTCCTAAGAGGCAATCAGAACTTCACTTGGAACGAGGATTGTGAAAGAGCCCTTCAAGAACTGAAACAAACGTTGGCAGCCCCTCCGGTCCTCACGAAACCCGATCCCGGGGATACATTATACTTGTACCTTGCCGTGTCCCAAAATGCAGTGAGCGGGGTATTGATGAAAGAAGTAAAGAAGGCTCAACGACCCATCTACTATGTCAGCAAAGTGTTGTTGGATGCCGAAACAAGGTACACATTGGCAGAACAATTAGCCCTGGCACTTGTTATGGCAGCTCGGAAGCTACGGCAATATTTCCAGTCACACCCCATCGTAGTCCTCACTAACCAACCACTCAGGCAGATACTCCAGAAGCCAGACGTCTCAGGTAGATTGTTGAAATGGGCTATAGAGCTGGGAGAATATGATATAGAGTTCAAACCCAGGCCATCTATCAAAGGACAAGTGTTAGCGGATTTCGTCGCGGAGCTCACCCCGAGGGCTCGGGGGCCAGGGGACATCCCGACGACTACGGCTGACCCGTGGGAAATATTCGTAGATGGAGCATCTAACTCGTCGGGCTCGGGTGCAGGCATTATCATCAACAGCCCAGACAAACTAACCGAAATTCAATGTGCCCTTAGGTTCGAATTTGAGGCCACCAACAATGAAGCAGAGTATGAGGCTGTGATCATTGCTCTAGAACTCGCTAATAGTTTGGGAATAGAGTATGTCAGGTTATTTAGCGACTCGCAACTCGTGGTGGGGCAGATTGAAGGGACTTTCGAGAGGAAGGATGAAAAAATGACCATGTACTGTTTAAAAGTGCACGACCTGCAGAGACGATTCAGCGATTGCCGGATTCTAAAAATTGCCAGAGCTAATAATAGTAAAGCCGACGCATTATCAAGACTTGTTTTTATGGGAGTAGACGGGCTTGACAAGACGGTTCACATCAAAATTGCAACGGAACCAAGTATATGTCGAGAGCACATTGTCATGGACATTAACAATGAGCCCTCTTGGATGGACCCTATAGTTGAGTTCGTAACTAATGGGATCCTGCCCGAAGATCCAAGGGAAGCTAGAAGCATCCGATCTAGAGCATCAAGATACTGCATGATCCAAGGGGTCCTCTTCCGCCGAAGTTTTACGCTCCCATACCTCAGATGCCTTAGACCCTCGGAATCAATGCAAGCTATGACGGAAGTTCATGAGGGAATATGCGGAAATCATCAGGGAGCCCGTGCTCTTGCTTACAAACTTATAAGGTATGGATATTACTGGCCTACCATGAAGAAGGACGCCTCGAACTATGTGAAGAAATGTGACAAGTGTCAAAGGTTCGGTAATGTCATCCATACTCCAGCGGAAGAGCTCACGACCATATATTGCTCTGCCCCTTTCGAGCAATGGGGGGTGGACATCCTCGGACCATTCCCACTAGCGAGAGGTCAAGCAAAGTTCGTAGCAGTAGCCGTTGAGTATTTTACTAAGTGGGCGGAGGCGGAGCCTTTGGCAACCATATCAGAGCCCAAGCTCAGGGCGTTCATCTGGAAGTCCATCATCTGTAGATTCGGGTTGCCAAAGGTGCTCATCACAGACAACGGAAGACAATTCGACAACACCCGGTTCAGAGGCTTCTGCACTAACCTCGGGATAAATCATCGTCTAACCTCGGTATCACACCCCCAGAGTAATGGTTTGGCTGAAGTAACCAACCGCATCATACTCCAGGACCTCCGTACAAGGATTGAAGGTGCTCGTGGTAACTGGCCCGATGAATTGCCTACCATACTATGGGCCTACAGGACCTCGCACAAAACTACGACAGGGGAGACCCCATTCATGCTGGCCTTTGGAGTGGAAGCCTCAATCCCCATTGAAGCCAGCCTACCATCACTTAGGCGCATGGAGCACACTGCCGAGGAGCACACTACTGAACATCTCGACCTCCTGGAGGAAGTACGAGAACAGGCCGCGCTACGAATAGCCTCCTACCAGAACGTAACGTACCCGGTACTTCAATAGCAGGGTTCGGCCGAGGAGATTCAGAATGGGAGATCTAGTACTTAGAAGGGCCGAGGCCGCTGGTCACACCCCTGGAAAGCTCGGTCCAACATGGGAAGGACCATTTGAAGTTGTCCGACAAGTTCGGGGAGGAGCCTACAGCCTCCGAGATACATCGGGAAGACCATTACCGAGGCCATGGAATGCCGACAATCTCAAAATTTATTACAAGTAAATATCATGACCTTTATCGTGTTACGGGTATTATTTTCTTCTTTACTTTTCGGGCTTGCATGCCCAATGCATTTAGATCGTTTACGTTTAGTGTCAAGAACTCTCATCAGGCTTGCACGCCCTCTGCATTTTTCGACAAATCACTTTCCAAGGCTTATGAGCCCATGTTTATTCTAGAACACCCAAGTTTGTATTAAAAAGCTGTTGGGTTTTTTCCAACAAAGATTTGTCGAAGTATTATTCCCAAAGATAACCTACTGGCATGATCTCCATAAAAGTCCCGTCTCAGCGGGCCCTCATGACATCGTTCGAGCAAAATACCTCACCTATGTCATGAGCAAAATACCTCGAGACATGCTACGGGCATGATCTCCATAAAAGTCCCGTCACAGCGGGCCCTCATGACATCGTTCGAGCAAAATACCTCACCTATGTCATGAGCAAAATACCTCGAGACATGCTACGGGCATGATCTCCATAAAAGTCCCGTCACAGCGGGCCCTCATGACATCGTTCGAGCAAAATACCTCACCTATGTCGTGAGCAAAATACTTCGAGACATGCTACGGGCATGATTTCCATAAAAGTCCCGTCACCAACGGGCCCTCCTGACATCGTTCGAGCAAAATACCTCACCTATGTCATGAGCAAAATACGTCAAACATATATGAGCATACCTCGACACGTGGGCATATTACGAGTGATACTCGAGCATGACCACTGCCACAAAGACTGTTGGCGATTTAGGAACATTGGCGGTGCTCGGGTTCGGGACCCTCTGCGTGACATCATTAGTTTCTTGCAAACTGGGCTCATCCTCGATCTCGGCCCTCTGAAAAGGCCTAGGTGAAAGATCCCCATTGTAAGGATATAGATGCCCGAGCACGATCACTTCCAATATCACTACCTTGGTCAGAAATTTAGTCACATAGTGCCCGTGCTCGGGACATATATTCATTACTGCACGGGCTATCCTCGAGATTATGCCTTTCATTTTTTAAGTTTGCAATAGTCATCGAGTTTTTGAGTTCTTAATTGTCCTCGAGACTTTCAATTCTTAATTCTCGTCGAACATCTTTGTGTTTCATTTTTTAAGTTTGCAATAGTCATCGAGCTTTTGAGATCTTAATTGTCCTCGAGACTTTCAATTCTTAATTCTCGTCGAGCATTCAAGTTCGTAATAGTCATCGAGCTTTTAAACTATTAATTGTCCTCGGGATTTCAAGTTTTTAAATTGTCACTCTTAATAGTCGTCGGGACCTTCAGTTCTTAGTTGTCATCGGGACTTTAAGTTCTTAATTATCATCGAGCTTTTGATCAGTTAAATGGTCGTCGAGTTTACAATTCTTGTAGTAATCGAAGTTATTCTTCTTCACATCCTCGGGTAAAAAACACGTCAAAAAGGGTCGAGAACATAACATAGCAAAAACAGAAAGTACTACAATGTTTTCGAGCAAATGCTCGTACAAAAAAAATACAGGCCTATTACTAGGGCTCCTAGTCTAGATCCCCAGCATCGGGGGCAGCCAAAGACGTCGGGGGATCAGCCTCCACTCCTTCCCCGTCAACGTCCACCTCCTGGTCCTCCTCGGCCTCCTCATCATCAGAGAGCTCGAGCTGTTCGGCGACTTCCGGGATGCCTTTCAGATCCTCGGGCCTAGCTTCTGGCCTCGAGCGCATAAATGCTCGGGCTTCTTTTAACGCGTGAAAGTACGAGCCCACGCCGTACTCGCCCTGCAGTTTTTTGAATTCATCGGATGCCTTGAAGTCTTCAGTTGCTTCTTCTCGGGCACCCAATAGCTTTTCCTCGAAGTCCCTTTGGGCACGCTCGAGCTCCAGCCTCAGCTCCTCGGCCTCGTCGCGGAACGAGCCTGCATCATCCCGAGCCTTTTGGAGCTCGGCCTTGGCTTCATCACGCTCCCTCGCGAGGAGGGCGCGCTCGGCCTTCAACTCAGCAATCTGCTGATCCCGAGCCTTGACATCCTCGAGGAGACTGGCCAGTTTCCGGGAGCCCTCAGCCCCCTTCAAAGTGAGCCCTCGGGCAACACTCAAGGCCTGTAATCCGTCACACAAGCTCGTCATCGAGAAATAAAGATGAAATAAAATCCAGAAACAAGAATAACACCTCGAGCTCACCTTAGTAAGTAGGACCTCGAGCACACCGTCCTCAGGACCCTTATCTCCCAGATACTTGTCAACAATGCCGGGGACGAGGCGGCATAAGTCCCTTTCTTCCAGAGGTGCAGGGCGCGGTGGAATGACCTCATCATCGAGATCCACAACCACAGCCTCAGCTCGAGGTGTAGAAGATCCTCGAGCAGTTGCCGGAGACGGCTGGTGGTCTGCTCTAGGTCTGCCCGACCTTGACGAAGTGACGTTGGCTCTCGACGACTCCCCTGGGCCACTTGCAGCTTGATCATACCTCGAATCCCGAGGTCTCTTCTGTCCTTTCTTCTGCCCAGGGGCCCGGACTTGAGGAGCCCTGCTCTTGTTCCCGACGGCTTGTCGTAGTGCACTTGGGTCGAACGTCATTTCTGCACACAGCAAACACATTAGCTCGAGCTACAATGTCCTCAGTATAATTCAAACAAAAGAAATGAGCAAGCCCTACCCTCGAGGCCCTTCATCTCTGCCAGATCGAGGATGTCTTCCCCGAGAATGTCATCTATGTCGTACACAAGGGGCTCGAGATTCTCTAACCTAAGTCTATCCCTCTCCAGAGACTCAAAGTATGCTTGGCCCTCGCAAAAGCTCGACGTATCAGGAAATCCCCACCGAGGACTAAAAGGAAGGTCGTCATCTCGAGGAATAACATAAAACCACTTCTCTTTCCAGCCCTTTAGAGAAGTAGGCAGCCTAGGGACTTTAAAACCTCCTCGGGTTGAAAGGTAGGCAAAACAAGTGAATTGGGGGAGCTGTTTTAGGTCGAAGACCATTCTACATAGGTCGAGATATGGGACTATCCCTAGGTATCTACAAGCGATGAAGAAATAAGTTAACATCCTCCACCCATTTGGCACCAACTGACCCGGGCACATATTGTACTCGACCAGGAGCGCAAGGAAGAAGGGATGCAGGGGCCACCTAAAACCCGCCTTCAATGTATCCCTAAAAATAACAAACTCCTTATCCCGAGCTATAACCATCCTATCCTCAGGTTCAGGACACCTAACGTCACAGCCCGGCATTACCTTATATTCCCGAGCACAAGCAATTGCTAAGTGTTCCTTAAACTTACAGGGAAGGTCGGGATAAGTGAACGGGGTTGGAACTGATTGGGCTCGAGGATGTACATTAATGGGAATGGCCATAGGAACTATCGACCCTCCATGGTCCTCAGGAACTGTTCCTGAGGACGACGACGAACTATCATCGCTACTCGACGACATAATACCCCGAGGATGCAACTATTCTATTCTAACAGAAAATAACTTAAGTTCTCGAGCTCGTACCTTAATACTTGATCTCGAGGATGTCTGAGAAAATTACTGAGAGTCGAAAGGTGAAAAATGAATCTGAGATGGGGTATTTATAGGCCTGAAGGGGTGGAATACCAAGAGTCGCCACCCTGACCCTTGGATCTTGCCACGCGTCGCCCATCCAGCGCACCATTTTTTAACCGTCATTTATTACCAGGGCTTACGTCAGCATGACGAATGCCCTAGGGCATATCAAACATACAAGGATCAGCTATTCATCGAGTAATTCAGAGCACTGCATCCATCCTCAAATCTCGAGGCTTGGATGCACGGGGGCCAATGATGTGGTCAATATTGGATCGACCCCGAGCACGAGGACTTGCAATGTCCTCCTTCCTTTGAGAGTAAGGCGCGAGTCCTCGGGTTGTATCTTCCTCGGGATAATTCACTGTGGCATTCCTCCTTCCCGAAGATCGAACAATGCCCGGGACCTTTGAAGTCCTCGAGATTTATCTCGAGGACTACCTCGCCAGATTGCCCTAAAAACCAAGATGGGAGTCGTCGGGATAAAAGGCCTCGGGATATTTACTTCACCAAATCCAGCATACTCCTTGACCATGTATCGCCTGTCCTCATTCATATAAGATCCCTAATCCTACGCGGACACCCCAACCTAAGAATCCTAGAACACAAAGGAGTCTTATCCTTGGAAACAACTTCGAATAAGGTAAGTCTAAACTCCTATTTACATCCCAATGCTTACTCCTAGAAACAAGGAGACGAATCCTACTTAAACTACACCACCTACTACTATAAATAGGGCATTCTCATTCATTATCAAGGTACGCTTTTTTCACACATACATTCAGCAATATATTCCCTCAACATCCTTGTCTGACTTAAGCATCGGAGGGGCGACGAGGACACACCTCGACGCCTTTGTTTCAGGTACCGGAAGATCTTGTTCGTGATCAATCTCAGTGCTCAAGCTCGGGACTCAATAGGTGACGATTTTTGGTAAGATCACAAGTAATTGAAACCCTAAAGGCGATAATCTCGCCTCCAATCTTTACTCTTGGCCCTGCTACATCATATTTCAAAGTGAAGAAGAGTGTACAAAGTATTAATGATTTTGACTACTTGAGATGGTTGGACAATCAAACTCCAACTTCTGTCCTGTATATCGCTCTTGGTAGCTACTTGTCAATTTCAAGCTCCCAAATGGACGAAATTATAGCTGGATTGTACGGAGGTGGAATTCGATTTTTATGGGTAGCACAAGGTGAAACATCGAGAACACAAGATTTTTGTCGAGAAAATGGGTTGGTTGTGCCTTGGTGTGATCAGTTGAGTGTACTATGCCATCCTTCTATTGGGGGTTTCTTGTCACACTGCGGGTGGAATTCTATAAAAGAAGCTGTTCTATCGGGTGTTCCTATTCTTACTTTCCCTATATTGCTGGATCAAGTGCCGAATGCTAAGATGATTGTCGAAGATTGGCAAATTGGATGGAAGGTGAAAACAATATTCGAGGAAGAAAATATGATAAACAGAGATGAAATTGCACAACTTGTGCAGAGGTTTATGAACTTGGAGACTCGAGAGAGGAAACAACTTGAGAAAAAGGTTAGAGAAATTCAACAAGTTTGTGACACAGAATTTGCAGATGGTGGATCTTTTCAAGATAACCTAGATGGTTTCACTAAATCAATTTTGCAATACCATCAGCATTGAGATCCTACTACTGGATTCTGATGCATTGTGTGGAAAATTTGCCCGTGTTGAGGCTCGATACAGGTTAAATGTGGGTTGTAGTTTTATTCTACGTATTTTAATCTTTACAAATTTTTATTCAATGAATCGATGTTGACTAGGTTCACTTAAAAGAATCGATTCCAAGAAATATACTCGTTTTTAGATTTGCACGCTCTCTGAACTTCAGAGTCGAGGGTAAACAGCGAAAATTTATAAGGCAAAGATTGGAAACTTTCTCAATTTCTATGTTATGTTTTAATTATTATGTAAATGAATTTTTCATTTTCTCTAGCTATTGATTAACGTTTATGAGATTTGCTCTATATGATCCAATAGGTGGATTCTCCTAATTAAGCAATGAAATTGCCTTGGAATGGGCCATATGCAGCAAGCAAAAGTTTAATGTCTTTATGAGAATAGCCATTTACAAATTAACTTAATTATCGTCTCAAACCTGTCAAGTTTAACCCTAGAAAGCCAGTAACGTCGGAAGTAGATAAATATATAAATCGGTGGCAGGAAGACTCTAACTCATACCCTGTGTCTCTATTAGGTTGTTGAACCGCTCCATTTAAAAGCTTGAGTTGAAAAGAAGAGAAATGTACTTTTCATTTTCATTATAATTATGACAAGAGAGATTAACATAATGTAACATGACAACAATTAGGCGCAGATAGATCAATGAGGATAGTGTTGCACAATCGACTTTGTAAAACTATCTATGTTATTTTGGAATGATCCGCCATCTGCAAATTCTCTCTCGCAAATTTTTTGAATTTCTTTAGCCTTTTCTTCAAGTAGTTTCCTCTCTCGACTCTCTAAGCTCATAAACCTCTGCACAAGTTGTTTAATTTCTTCTCCCGTTATCAAGTTTTCCTCGAATTCTCTCTTTACCCTCCATCCAATTTTCCAGTCTTCAACAATCATCTTAGCATTGGGAACTTGATCGTTCATGATAGGGAAAGTAAGCATGGGTACACCGGCTAGAATAGCTTCTTTAGTCGAATTCCAACCACAGTGTGACAAAAATCCTCCAATGGAAGGATGACATAGCACACTCAATTGATTACACCAAGGCACCACCAACCCTTTTTCTCCACAAATCTCTTGTAATCGCAACATTGTTGCACCTCGTGCCACCCACAAGAAACGCACCCCACTTCCACGCAATCCAGCCTCAATTTCTTCCATTTGAGATATCGAAATGGAGAGGTAGCTCCCCATTGAAATGTACAAAACCGAATTTGGAGGCTGAAGATTCAACCATGTCATGTAATTAAGATCACCATTGCTACTAATGGTACTCGAGTGTGAGTCTTTAACTTTGAAGTATGTTGTGGCGGGGCCAATCGTATAGATTGAAAATGAAGCTTTTGCCTTCATAGCTTCAATGGCTTTAGATTCAATCTCATAAATAGAAGTGAACACGACACATTTTGCTTTATCAAAAACTCGTAAAAGGAATTTCAAGTAGTATTCGGACTCTCCCTTGAACCTTACTATCGTGGGAAGATCCCTTGCGCGAATAGGAGAGAGGCCTGGAATGTAGTCGATGATATCATCTCCGTTCACTGAAAATTATAACGACAAGTTCCACAAATCGATTATACCTAGACCACGTAGATAGTTTTTTGTTCTCAACCTTGTCGACAAAATTTCTCAATAAAACATTTTTTTTTGTAAGAAAATGAAATAAACAGCCAAACCACATGCAGGCATACATATCATCCTTACCAGATAAATTGACCGGGAAGTGGCCGTGTTCGACGATAAGGTCAAAATGGTAAATCACCGAAAACAACAACGCCGACATCGGCCAGAGTGCAGCCAAAGGAATATTCCTTCGAGTTGCCACATCGGCCGCCCATGGAACGGAGACGTCGGCAATAATCAGAGTTGGAGCGAGCTGAAGTTCGTCCAAGAGCCTCTCGAATGGCTCTTCCATTTTGTTCCACACAGCCATGACGAATCCCTTCGGGTCGGATCCTCTAACATGCTCCGACGGTATGACGTTTGGAATCGTGGCGAAGCGGATGTTATCCGGCTTGGTTGTGGAGCCGATTAAGCCGAGCCACTCCTCGGTCAGTACGATGGTAATTAGAATACTGTTGCTCTTTCCAGCCACAAGTTTGCAGAGGTTCATCATCGGATTGATGTGGCCGTGGCCAGGATACGGCATGGCCACCATGTGGCAGGAAGATTCTGGTTGCATGTTTAACTGAAAACTCCGATCACCAAAGTAAGAAAAGTAAATAGATTATTGAAGAACGAAACCGGAGAAGAAAGGGGCTTTATTGATTAGACAATGCAGTGTAAAATTACCCTTTTGTCCCCAAGGTGTTTGGTGAGGATTAAAATTAGATTTTTAGTAAATCGTGATATAAATTTTTGAAATGTGTGGTTGAAAAGTTGTAGGACTGGTGAAATATGTGGTTAATATTGATTGTTTGACTTTGATTTGAATTAAAATCTGATTTCAATCCGGACCAAACGGGGGCTAAATGTTGAGATTATTTAGAATTTAAATATTCATTGGTCAATTTATTAATTTGTCGAAGAGCAGAAAATCAGACGCTATGCAAAAGTATAATCTTTGAAAATTCAAATAAAAAATAAAGAATTCATCTTTGGATCCAACCTTCGTAAGTTTTAGACACGATCATTTTTCCCAATTCATTTACATTTCCTGTAATGCCCTTGAATTTCATGTTCATTTGACGAAATTGCCCCTCTATATAAATTCCATGTAGGGGTGTCAATAGATCGAGACGAACCGGCTTAACCCATGGGCTCACAAGCTCAGCTTGTTCGAGCGCTCGTACTCATGGTGCGAGCTCGACTCGTCCCATGACCTATTGCCTAGGAGGAATTTGTTGTTGGCGAAATCCATTGTTAACTATCCATGACACAAATTGAAATCTAAAGTCAAGCCATACACTTCATTGTTCAAGCTCTTGAACATGGGTTGCCTCCCTCTCATCATTCTTTTAACTGTTGAACAAAAAAAAGAAGATTTTCTCTTGCATAGTGTAGTTTCATACATTTAGAGTCCGTTTATTTGCCATTTTCACCTCATTTTTCGAAAAAATGTTACCGTTTATGGGCTTCACTTAGCCCTTTTTTTTACTTTTATCTCACAATTTTTATTTTGCAACGGTTATATTTCTTCTAATAATGAGCAAAAAATGGCGCCCAAATGCCCGCTTTCTATGGAATGTAATTTTACAAAATAAGAATGCCAAAAACAAAAACCAACATCAGAAAATTTATATGGAAAGGGATTTTCAAGTGGAAAAAAACCATCCATTCCTATAGTTTATCCCATGTCTGGAGACGACAACAAATGAAGAAAAAAGAGGAACATGAATTGATGGATTATTCTTCTTAGGGGCACTGAATCTGACATTGACCTTCGGCTATGGACAAGAACCCGGCTGAAGTTGTGACAGAAAACAAGACAAAAAAGGAGCGTAACTTTGTTTGCTTCTTCTCCATCAAACACGAAAGTTTAAGGATAAATTTGGGATCCAATTTGATATTTTCCTTGAGAGGTATCGGGAAGGAATTGGAATGGAAAGAGATCGATTCAAAGTTGGATAGTTTACGAAGTCCCCTCATCAGACAAGTTCGCGTCCTAAGCCTTTTGTAGGAATTGGAATGGAATAACTTTTATATTTACATATATATTTTCTTTTGAAATGTAAATCTTCCTGTTTAGTCACATTTTTTGACGAGCCAGCTGCTTGTTCGAGTGATGAGTCGAGCCCACTCAGATCGCTCAAAATTTTTTTTGGGCTCGGCTCGAACTTGGGGACGAGCCCAAGCAACCCATGGATCGAGCCCATACAAGTCGATGAGCCATTTGGCCCAATTGTCACCCCTAATCCCACGTACCATCGACTATCAGACACTAAGTTCATCACTTTCCATTCTCCCCAAAATCAGTGCATCCCAGTTCCACCCTCCCGCCTTCTTGTCGCTGCCGTCTCCTATGGCGGTACCATCACCATTTTAATAATCATTATTTATGACATTAGTAAATTAATGCCTCTTCAAAATTTTTAGTTTTTATGTGCATTTGCCAAATATACCAAACCTTTTATATTAGTGCATACATTATTTAAACCAATTTCAAATTCATTCTAGGTGAATCAAATATAAAAGAAAACACAAAACAGAAGATTATCAAATTTCAATTATTTGTATTGTGTTTAAACCAAATTTAAGAAATCTTAATTTTATATCACCTAGAGAAATAAAATCGCAACAAGGAAATAGACATGGAAGAACACACAAAGTTTATATAGAGAAAATTCGCTACTACGTACAATTAAATACCAAAAAAACACCTTGAAAACGTCAAATAGCGTACAGAAATGTGGAGAAATGCCTTAATAGAACAGGTAAAATATCTGAGTTATTTTGAATACCCCGTTGAATTGATCAATGATGATGGTATTGCAAAATTGATCGAATAAAACCATCTAGGTAAATTTGGAATGGCCCACCTTCTGCAAATTCTCTTTCACAAGCTTGTTGGATTTCTCTAGCCTTTTTTGTAAGTTGTTTCCTCTCTCTACTCTCTAAGTCCATAAATTTCTGCACAAGTTCTGCAATTTCATCTCGTTTTGCCAAGTTGTCCTCGTCGAATTCTCTCTTCACCCTCCATCCAATTTGCCAATCTTCAACAATCATCTTAGCATTGGTAACCTGATCCATCATTATGGGGAAAGCAAGCATAGGAACTCCTGCTAAAATAGCTTCTTTGGTAGAATTCCAACCACAGTGCGACAAAAAACCCCCAATAGAAGGATGACATAGCACACTTGACTGATCACACCAAGGCACCACCAACCCTTTTTCCCCACAAATCTCTTTTAATCTCAATGTTTCACCTCGTGCCACCCACAAGAAACATGTTCCACTTTTGCACAATCCAGCTGCAATTTCATCCATTTGGGAGCTCGAAATAGAGAGAGAGCTGCCAAATGAAACAAACAAAACCGAGTTTGGAGGCTGAAGGTTTAACCACTTCAAGTAGTTAAGATCACCATTACTGTCTTCAACTTTGAAATGTGTCGAAGGGCCAATTGTATAGATTGAACATGAAGCTTTTGCATTCAGAGCATCAATGACTTCGGCTTCAAGCTCATAAACAGAAGCTAAGAGAAGATATCGTGCTTTATGAATTGCCTGCAACGGCGCTTTTAGAAAGCGTTGGTAGTTTTCTTCCAACCTCATGACTGTGGGAAGATCCACTCCACGAGTTGGAGAGAGCCCAGGAATGCAATCAACAATATCGTTTCCATTTACTGAAAACATAACGACAGAAAATCGCAAATAGATTGTTCTGAAGGATATTGGTGCATGAATTAAGCAAACCTCATCCATTTCTTGCAAATGTAACTAATTTACAAATGATAAAGAGATTGTAGCGAAGCTAATGACATGGTAAATTACTGGAGTGTGGAATTGACTAGTGATGTTTTGGAAGATTAATTAACAGCAATCAGAAGATATCTACTAAGCGGCATGACCAAAGTTAACAAAGAGCTCACGCGTAGAACGCCTTCCTAAATTATTCTACCAAATAATTTGAAGTAATTTGCCGCCGTTCGGATACAAATTAATAAATTTATTCAAAATCAATCATTAATTTCGATAATGATCTCCTATTATTTCTCTTTATAAATCATTCTAGGTGACATACGGATGAAACTTTTGTTCTAAATGTTTTCTCGTTAATCACAGAATTTGATAAAATATAATTTCATTTATCATTGAGAACTTCAAAAAATTTCACGTTCCAAAATATAATCCCATCCTCTACATCACGAGATGGGGTTACATTTTTTAAAGTTCAATGACCCCTAAAAGCCATACACAAAATTTAGTAATCAATCACGTAATTGACCAATCTTTATATATCTTTTAATCTATTTCTTTCCTTTTTTATGTACTCTAACCCCACAAATTTATTTTATCTACAATCGTCGAATTTAGAAAAAATAATAGCCTTATATTATGGGGGCAATTGACAAGTTTGTCTGCTGACCCTTCTAATATCTAAGAATGAAACAAAAAAACATAGAGATTGATAAATTGTCTAATTGGTCACTGAACTTGTAAAAGTTCATGAATTGTGTTGTTGAAGAGAAAAATTGAGAATCTCATGAAATATATGATTAAAATTTGAAGTTTGACTAGTTAAAAATTTGATATTGTTTTAACAAATTCTATCAAATGAGCTCTAAGTTTACTAGATCTTCTTAATGTAACAAGCCTAAAGTGTCACACACGCAAAGAGAATATACTACGTTCCCCGTAGGATAACAAGGAGTATGACTAGGGGTTAAGGCGAATGAAGAGTAGGTTTTTTATCTTTCGCTGTGTACTTCATGTCTCTTGAAGTGATGAGTTTCTTTTACTCGCACCTTTAGGCACTTGTTGGAAGTCAAGTCGATCCCTTTCTAAATTTATATTGTGTTTTACTTTTGGGTTTTAATAAAATATGACATCTATAGTGATTTTGAAAAAAAAAAAAATCAATAAATTCTCAACAAATTTAAAAGTTGAGTTGGTGAATTTTTTCTTACTACTCAATTCAGTTCATTCCACAATATAGCACTCCTCTTGGAGCAATTAGCCTTTTCGTTGAAGTTCTCCTTAGGAGGCCTCTGCTCACATAAAAATGCCTACTTGAAACTGTTCTTGACTAAGTTCAAAGAGCATGAAAATTCCCAAAATACACATTCTCTCTAATTAATTCTTTGTTAATGAATATATCCGATTGAAAATTCAACAAATTCTTGAATTATCAAACATATTATGTTTTGATTAAGCCGCAGTTTGGTGAGGATTAAAATCAGATTTTTAGTAAATTTTGATAGAAGTTGATGAAATGTGCGGTTGAAAATTTGTGGGACACATAAAATATGTGGTTGAAATGAATTGTTGACTTTGACTTACAATTGCTAACATAACAAAGCTTCAATGGATATTTAGCTGCACACATTTCAAATTATTGTACAGAAATTTGCACAATACAATCCACGTCTAACTTGAGTATCAAGTCTGAAAACTTAGCCCTTGTTTGACACTCATTTTATTTGAAAAATAATTTTTGAAATAGTGATTGATGGAAGATTGTGTGGTTAAAAAGTAAAGAGAATTTTTGGTTTATGTGTAATATTATTTTATTAATATAATGTGTGGTTAAAATGAAAAATGAAAAAAAAAATGAGCGTCAAATGGGAGCTTAATTCTTCACCATTGAAAGTTTGCATCATGATTTTTATTATGGTATTGTATAATTGATTTAGTAAAGGCATCAAGGTTGTCTAGGAATGATCCACCACCTCAATCTGCAAATTCTTTTTCACAAACTTGTTCAATTTCTCTAGCCTTTTCTATAAGTTGTTTCCTCTCTAGACTCTGAGTTAATAAATCTCTGCACAAGAAGTGCAATTTCATCTCGTTTTGCCAAGTTTTTTTTCTCGAATTCTCTCTTCACCTTCCATCCAATTTGCCAATCTTCGACAATCATCTTAGCATTTGGAACTTGATCCGTCAATATAGGGAACATAAGCAAGGGAACACTTGCTAGAACAGCTTCATTAGTAGAATTCTAACCGCTTTGTGACAAGAAACTCCCAATAGATGGATGGCATAGTACACTCAATTGATCACACCAAGGCACCACCAATCCTTTTCCTCCACGACAGTCTTCTAACTTAGGTGTTTCACCGTGCGCCACCCACAAGAAACTTGTTCCACTAATGCAAAATCCAGCTAAAATTTCATCCATTTGGGAGTTTGAAAGAGAATGGTAGCTACCTAATGAAATAAACAAGACCGAGTTTGTAGGTTGAATGTTCAATCACTTCAAGTAGTTAAAGTCAGCATTGGCCACTCTCGGTCAGTACGACAGTTATTAAAATACTATTGCTATTTTCGACCACCAGTTTGCAGAGATTCATCATCGGGTTGATATGGCCATGGCCGGGATACAACATCGCCTCCACGTTGCAGGAAGTTATTGGTTGTATGTCAACTACAAATCGGGAAAAAAAAAACTAAAAAAAGGTGAGTGATGTTAGAGGCAACAACAATTATCTACCATGGTCAATAAGAAGAAGGCTATTCAATCTACACTTTATGTAGAGCACTCCATACTGAATTGTCTACCTCTATGAGACCCTCTACGTTCATGTTGGGTCGCCTGCCATTACTAGGCTTTCTATGTTCATGTTGGGTCGCCTGCTATGAAGCCCTCTACATTCATGTTGGGTTGCCTACTGCTATGAGACCTTCTACGTTCAAGTTGGGTCGCCTACCGCTACGGGATCAATGCAACACTTAACCATAAAAATGTCATTGAGTTGGATGGGAATGGGTCAGTGGTTATGATGGATACAACTAACCGCTGGATAGGTAGAGATCCTCCACTCAAGACGTGGGTAGTGGGAGGCGCTACGTGGGACACGTGTTGCAATAATCGCGCCGTCAGTTATATGGCTTCAAACACCTATAAATAATCCTAAGGTAAGACAGATATTGATTTTGAAACTCTGGCTATTTGAATATCTGTTCTATTTTCTCTTCCTACGTTCCTAAACCACCTATTAATTCTCACGTCGAAGGTGCAGCGGGGGAGGAAGCCCCATCCTTATTTTGCAAGTAACGTTTGTTAATCGGATCAACTGAAACACCTTGCACCTCAAGGAGGACACCGAGCCTTATTTCAGTAAAAAAATAAAAATGTATTAAGGAAATTTTAGTTGAAGAGAAAAATTTCTAAATTCATTCTCCCTCTTAACATTTTTCTTCTCAACGTGTCCTATTTCATATTTGACTCTTGAATAATGTTAGGAAGTATAAAATCAAACACGTTCTTTAAAATTTACTTTTCTACAAACTCATTTTAAATTACATATTTTCTTAATAAAATAATTTGTATGTGAATTTATAATTTTTTTTCCTACTATTTAATTATAAATTCTTAAAAAAATTATTTTTCACAAAATCTATTTCAAAAAATTTACATCAAACATGATATAAACTGTTATGCTTGCAACATTTCTCTTTCAGTCAAACTTGAAATCTATTACAAATTTCAAACGAAGTTATAAATAGAATAAGACGGACAATAAATTTTATCGTGTACGTTTCTTCTTTGATCTATCCATTCCACTATAGAATTCTTCTTCAATTACCCTCCATTTGACTACCAATTTATAATGAATTAGAAATTAAACCAAAGTTTAACATTAATTTCAATTATACATTCATAATTAATACTTATTTTTTATTCACACATTTTTTTGGACCCGCTATTACTCATTTCACTATTTCTCGTGGTCTTTTTTGGAGGCTTAGGTATGTTTGACCTCCATTTTGTAATAGTGATTTCTTGGAGATTACGTGATTAAAAAATGATTAATGCTACTTGCAGTCGCTCACTGCGACAGTCGCCCTATGTGGCACACACAGGCATGTAGTTAGTTATTTGATGCATTAATGTGGTAGTTTTTGATCACATTTAATGCATCAAATACACACTTGACATGTGTGTGCCACATAGGGTGATTACTGTAGTGAGCGACTGCAAGTAGCATTATTCTTAAAAAATAGAGAAATTTTTTAGGCTTACGTATAAAATTTTTATTGAGTTATTGAGAGAATATGTTGTTAAAAATAAATTTGAGGAAAAACGTGACACAGACATGAGCTCTTGTTAGAGCCCCTTTTTAATTAAGAATGCATTTTGAAATAGTAAATTGATGAAGAACGTGCGATTAAAAATAATAAAATTTTTTGAATTTACGTATAATATTATTTTATTAAAAAATATATGATTGAAAATATGAGAAAAAGACATGTTTTGAAAATAATGGGATTAAACATGGGTTAGTCCTTTCAATGAGTCATGATTTTTCCAATTTTCTTATTCAAACTCCCACTTGACCCTTTGTCCAATCATCCAATCTTCAACAATGGAGGCTGCTTATTTTACATGAATTTGTCTTGTTTGTATTAATTCAAGTTCCTCTCAGTGTACTCCCTTCGTCCTATGTATATAGGTTAATTTTTTTTTTCTTGTCTCAATTTTATAGTCATTTTTTTTAATGAGAATGTTTTGTTTTATTCGTTTACTAATATACTTTTATTTAATTTGCTCAGTAATAACTAATTATTTCCACCTAATCTTGAAATTGTACAAACATAAAGATACACACTTCTTGAAAATTAAATCATTCAATTTCTTTACTATATCCACCAATAATTTACTACTAGTTGTTGATAATTAAATAATGTTAAATTAAGAAAGTTTTTGGCAATTTTTTTTTTAAATAATATTAAATAAAAATTTTTAATCCATGTGGAAAACGAAACCAGCCTATATAAATGGGGCTGAGAGAATACAATTTTTTGGGTAATAATTTTCTAATTCAAAACAGGAAAAAACTGATGTAACTTATTTTTGATTTTCATCTGAATTTTTTAAAAAAGTAACGGTACATTATTATGTTTTGGTATAAAACTGTGAAACGTGGAACTAGTACGTGTTAAATTATTAGCCATAGTGTACAATTACTAAAGAGGTACTAATAATGTAAATAATAAGTAAAGTGGATGCGAAGAGACGTGTGAACTTTGCATCATGAGTAATGCTACTTGCAATTGCTCACTGCAGCAGTCGCCCTATATGGTACACACATGACATGTAGTTATTTGATACATTAATGTAGTAGTTTTTGACTACATTTAATGCATCAAATACACACTTGACATGTGTGTGCTACATATGGCGACTGCTGTAGTGAGCGACTGCAAGTAACATTATTCTTGCACCATCCTTCCAAGATACTTATAAGCAACTATGTACTTAGAAGCCCTCGTGCGCCGATATGCGCGATCGCCAAGTTCCATGTGCCCACTGCCACGCGCCGTTGTTGGCAGTCATGCCCCACCTACCCAGTCACACCTCCGTCTGCTAAACATACCGGTGGTCTCCATTCTTCCAACATGTAAGTGATTTATCCAAAAATCAATAAAATAGATCCGGTCATATTGATTTTGATCTACAGCTTTAGGGATCTAATTTCAGCTCCCTTTTTCTGCCAATTTTCACCCAAAAAACACAGAATTCTCGCCTACCAACGCTCGATACGATACGAGCGGAATTGATCTTCAATTGGTGGATTTCGGGCTCAATTTAAACTTACCAATATCGAACCACAATCAATCAATTGACTCCAACCGACAACTATTTCTGTCACTTCTAATGTACCTACAAGGAACACAAGTATGATGGTGTTTGTAAAGCTGCGGAGGCAAATAGAAAACAAGAGGCAAAAAGCACAAAGAAGAAGAAGGGAAACAGTCACGATTTCTCTCTTAAAACACAAAGCACGCACACGTTAATACGCCAACACAGTAACCACTACTTGGGCCTAGTGTTGGTCATTTCAGAGTCGAGCCAAGTCATTGTGTCGATAAATTATTCGACATCTGTTTGAATCACCGTCCGAATTTATTAGGTATTGAAACCCAACAAAAAATTATACATGCAAGGAGAGAATGCGAATAAAGTTCTTGAAGTACATTTTTATGTCAAAACTTTTATTAAACAAACCTTTAAGTTGATCAATCCTTCTTTTTATCCATACATCTCATATGACTCACGATTTATTATCCATTTATCATTCCCCTACCCGGTTTAGCTTAAAATTAAAATTTAAGTCAAGTTGATAATTAATTATAACCAGACAATTCATGAGATTCATAATTTTTCAACCACGCATTATATCAACTTTTATCGAAATCTACTAAAAATATGATTTTAATCTAAACCAAACAGGGACTAATACACGTTTCGAATGAGACAACTCATAAACACTACCAAACAAGCATTAATTCAATGAGGACATCTTCCATTCAATTGTTGCCCCATGTACCACATGCTTTCTGCTCCATCCATGCGATCCACGCTACTCTATCAAATTCTTGTGTAATCAACTCATCGAATATATTAAAAATTAGGCCATTGAGCATAACAAAATATTATTAGCTTTAATACGCTTCCAGAACCATTTTCTTCTGTATCACCTTACCAATGTTAATAATTTAAATAAGGGTACTGTTGACTATAAAGAAATAAAATAAAATAATGTCTAGACAATTTGAAAAGTTTTTTTTTTAATCCATTCTTACTTTTTCTATACTAAAATTGTCTGGTTCAATTGACCGAAATGAATTTCTAGACTCACGGATTTATTGACATCCAGTTCGTAAAAAGCTGTCTGTTCTCAGGTTGGACAGTAAGGATCAGAGAAGGACAAACACTCATTTTTAAAATTAGCGTTTTTAAGACTGAAAGCCTTTTTAATCAAACCTACACCTTGAACTAGAAGAGAATACTTAGGATTATCTAGTTAACAAAGCTCAGAAAGTTGTAATCAACGAAGTTTCCAACAAACGCTTGTTCGAATTTTTAGGTTGACTTTTTGCAACAATCATTTATCGTGGCTCGAAACAGACCATGGGTGTCTACATATTTATATTTTTGAAAAGGATCATTTTAGAACATTTTCACTTTCAACTATACCATCATTAAAAATAGGAAAGATCAGCAAAGTAAGATTAATAATTCATTAAAAAAAGAAAACAAAATAAATGCTCAAAGGTCCAATTTCGCAGGAGGCCTTCTCCAATCATCGTCTGCGGTGTCCAGCCCAGTTGCGGGCGCAAGAATAGTTTTTACTTTTTACAGAAATTTTAGTGAGAATAATTACGTACAATTTTAGAGAGAGAAAGTCCCACGAGAACGAAGGACGAACAAAACCAGAAACTCCATTTACATATACGGAAACAAGTACATATATTTATACAAGTAGAAGGATAAATGCTTTGACGGGTGTATACAGAAATATTCTCGTGCTTTGAAATGAGGTACGTTGTGCATCAAAAGTAAAACCCTAAAGCGTGGTAAAAAGTTCTTAGGATCTCCAATTTTTAGCCCTAGCTTGTAATTTCCTCGTACCTAGTCACAATTCAGCTATAATTTGCCGTCTGTAACTTCGAAAACACCAGAATTTGGTGGTTCGTTCAAGTTTATGCGAACCCTAGAATTTTTATTGAGCATTTTGATTGAATTTTAGTGGTTTAATTTGGGAAATGAATGTGGGGGTTTTGATAGTGTGGTTCTGTTAATGCATTTTTGTTAAATTGACCCGAGGGTTGGGCGGGGGGTAGAGTTGTGTTGTTTCTGACTTTCTGTGAGTTCTGTAGTTATCCGCATTTAATTGTTCTGATAATGTCATGTGATTTTCACGTTAACTAAGTTGATTTGTACTTACTGAGTTGCAATATTTTCCTTTTTGGAATTTTTAGTTGGCCAGTTATAGGAATTTGAGAGCTATAGTATAGACAATTTTGCACTCGAGAGTAAAGAAAATCACATCTTCTCTCCCCTGGCTGCAAGCAGTATTTTTACTATAGATACTGTTACATGTTGCTTTATCGGTCTCTGTGTGTGGTATGTGTATGTTATATGCATATGCTTGTAGATTGTTGTACTTCCACGAGGCTGATTTTGAGGATATCATTAATCATATGCTATGATACACATGAATGTTTGGGTTTCACATTATGTACAATGCTACAGGCACACTATGAATTACTTGTGTCAACTGAGACGAAACTTAAATTGTTGTATCATGTTATTAGATGGTGATGCCTGACAAGACTATTTGGCATGGATGGGTTACAGGAGAATGAAAAGCTTTTAAAAACTGTTTGCTTTCCCTTTCAAAAAAGTAAATTTTACAAAATCTTTTGGAAAAATATTTCGCCTCCTCAATTTTCAGCAATTTGAACCTTAGTATATAGGCGCTATGCACAGAAATTTGGTGTTATTGTCGCAATACTATAAATTTTGAGACTAAATATCCCTGTAAAAGGTATAGACAATCCAAGTTTTCAAAATTTATCTCCAAATTCCTGTTAATTTATTTTTCAGTGTTGGACTAATAGTATAATTAACACTCAATCTGTATTTTCTGGCAATTGGCAAATATAAATTACACATTTAATGTTCACAGAGCTCCTATCCTACCAAGCTGTATTCAAATATATTTCCAATTTTGTACCACTCTCTCCTTCATGATATTTAAAATGGGATGTCACGTGCATGTTATATTCCTTGTGTGAAGTTTCTGTTTGCTGACAAAGTTCTAAAATTAAAATGAGGTGCATTTTATATGAGCTTGACCGGTTAATAGAAAAATGATGGAACAAGTTTTCTTGCCTGAAATGAAGAGGCATGTCTCTGGAAAAGACAACTTTATTCTTTCTGGACAAGACAAGAGCAAAAGATAGAGAGGATGCTGTGCAGCATCAAAGTCTAATGTTTTTTCTCATCTTCCTTTTTGATATGTATATATCTCGTGATTCTTGGTCATTAGGCATTTATGAGGAAATTCTGTAATGGTTGTAGCATAAATAGGTTTTATAATATAAATTCCACATTCACTGAACCTGCTGAAACATCTTGTTGATAAAGTAGTCTCCTTCCCTCTTTTTCCAATTGATTCAGGGAGCACATTGGTATGGTCATTTTATGTCTCTTATTCCAGTTTCTTGTATTTGACTTTGAGTTCTGCTGGTTTTTGTTTGTCGCAGTTTTTAAGTCTTGAATTAATGGAGAGAATTGTCCGTATCTATTAAAGGAGGAATGCATGGATGTAGTTCCGTATTTATTATCTTAGTCAATGCTGACGTTGATTCTATGGGACTAGTTGGTATTGGTAGCAAAACTTCTCCACTGCGAGCTGAAATTGAGAAGTTTCAGTCAGAGCTTAGGTATTGCTACTTGCTTTCTATTAAACTCTTTAATACAAATTATTGCCAGTCCTTAAGATTTATTCTTGTCACGTCCACGGAAAATTATTTCTGGTAACAGGCAGGAGTATAATGTTCGAGATGAAAGGAGAAGAGAGCTGGAATATCTTGAGAAAGTATGGAGCTGAACCTAGATTGGCTTTCTGAGTTTTTATTAAACTTTAGGCGGTAATGACTGTTTTTATTTTTTTTCCCTTGCAGGGTGGAAATCCATTGGATTTTAAGCTTGGGAATGTTGCTTCAGTCAGCGTCCAGTCAACTTCGTTGAGAAATCAACACCCCGATCTGTGTGTTGCTAGGTATTTTCACTGCAGTTATTTTGTATTTTTAATTTGTTAAGCCCTTCAAGTTCCATGTATTTTTGTTCCTCTAATTGTTTACTCCATCATTGCAGTGAACCAAAAGGCAGTTTTGCACTTACAGCATCACCTCATGGAGACTGTGTGGAAAGTAGTGGTAGGCCTGGAGCACCTCCTCGCGAGCCCAATAGTGCCGATAATATCATGTTATTTGATGGTAAAAATGAATTCTCTGAAGGTGATCAGAACTCTTCACAACCTAGCAGGAGTGACATTGCACCATCAGAGAAGTCATCTTATATTGGTGGGAGTCAAAATGTGAAAGAATTTGGGGAATCTGATGCTTTTGGTCTCCCTAGGAAAGCTTATAAAAGAAGGTACAGGTCCCGGCCAAGTAATGATCGAATCAAGTCAAGTTCAACAGATGTAGTTCTAACTCGCGGCGGTCACGGCTCTTCTTTACCTCCTCTCCGAGGCCCCAGGGATGTAAAGGAACTGGTTTCTGATGCAGAAAACTATAACCACCAAAATACACCATCAAGTAACTCAAAGCCTACAAGTCCAATGGATAATATCCTTCATATGGCTGTACCCTCAGTCAGCCAACGGGATATGCAGTTGGACCATGTAAGGGTTGTAAAATCAACTACGGACTCAATAAAAGATGGTTCACCAAATGCTGCATCAGATACTAATACTACCAAAATCCCTCTGGACAATCAACACAACCAAAAATCAGTTTCTGAAGCTGAAAAATCTCCAGATCAAATGGCCTCTGATGGACCTGAGCCATTGCAGTCAAGGGAAGAGGTAACATCTGCAGTCATTGAGTGCCAGCCAAGTGTGATTCCTGTGAAAGTTGAGAGTCAATCTTGTTCCTGTCATATGAATGGTCTCGGTACTGAAAAGGGTAATCAGATAAAAAATGATGCTCAAAATAATAGCACAGAGCGTGGCACAAAGGGTTTGGATTCTGAGTCATCTTGCACTCAAACCATTTTAAGTATCGATGGAAACAATGGGGGTGAAATGTGTACGAACATGAGAAATGTTGATTCAAATGGGAGCATTAACAATCAAGCCTCAGTGATTGATGGGATCCCAAATGCAGAAGGGGATGAGTTGTTCAGAGAAAAGAGAGAGAACAAAGCTAATGACAATAGTACTTCTGTTATTGTCGGGAGCAATTCTACACATCAAAGCCTCCAAGAGAATGGCATTCTGCTCAAAGGCCAGGAAGAATTAAATGGAAATGCGCCTGCTTTACAAAATGAGGTGAAAGGTCAAGTTATCATTGAAGGAATGGAAGCTGGTTGCCACACTGGATCAGAATCAGAGAGGAAATGTGTCATCCTTTCACATGACAATCCTGAACCTGCAAGCATTAATCATGAGGATTCTATTAATTCCTCAATTTCAAAACTTCCCAAGGCATCAATGGCTATGGTTTCTACTGTTGTTACCTCTGGGGCACAAAATTCCTCAGTGTCCAACTTGAAATTGGCGAGCAAAGTTGCTGAAGACTCAATCTTGGAAGAGGCACGAATCATTGAGGTTATATATCAGCATTATTTTTTAATATGTACCCTTTTTTATGAAATTGAATAAAGTTTTCTTTAACTTTGTATTTAGGCGTCAAAGATCTGACCTATTATATTGAACAGGCAAAGCGAAAGAGAATTTTGGAGTTATCCACTGCTACCTCTCCACTGGAGATTCGCCGAAAATCTCATTGGGATTATGTACTAGAGGAAATGGCATGGTTAGCAAATGATTTTGCACAGGTTTGATTTTATAACAAACCATGTCTTTTGTTTCCAATACATGTGACCCGTTGCTTTTGGAGCATTTTGAACTACTGATTTTTATGTGGAATGGCCATTTCTGGCAATATTTTTTACTCCACTTCCTAGCTTTAAGAGCCTGTTTTACAATATCTTCATTTAGGAGCGTCTTTGGAAGATAAATGCTGCTGCTCAAATATGCCATAGAGTCGCGTTTACTTCTCAGTCGAGAAAACGAGTAAAAGCTTCCCACATGAAGGAAAAGAAAGTAGCTTATACCTTGGCTAAGGCTGTCATGGAGTTCTGGCATTCTGTAGAGGTATTTTTTGGCGCTTCCGCTTTTGTTTCGTCATCTTCCCTGCTTATGGATTTTTCTTGATTTTGTTTGTTTATTGATGTGGAGGATATTATCTTATGTTATGGGGGCTTCTCTATCCAATATGGGTTGGTATTTATGGTTCTACCACGTTTTTTCTTTTCTGCTTTGGGAATTGCTCCGTGAATTAATTTTATGGCATATTTTTCCAGGATGCTAGACTCACCTTTTTGTTCTTTTTTGACGAAATTCTTGATTGAGGCCCTGTTTGACGCATTTAAAAATACATTCTTTTTCGTCATTTTCCCTGCTTATGGATTTTTCTTGATTTTGTTTGTTTATTGATGTGGAGGATATTATCTTATGTTATGGGGGCTTCTCTATCCAATATAGGTTGGTATTTATGGTTCTACCACGTTTTTTCTTTTCTGCTTTGGGAATTGCTCTGTGAATTAATTTTATGGCATATTTTTCCAGGATGCTAGACTCACCTTTTTGTTCTTTTTTGACGAAATTCTTGATTGAGGCCCTGTTTGACACATTTAAAAGTACATTCTTTTTAACCACACATTCTTCAATAAAATAATATTTTCCATCACATCAATAATTTTTCCTCACTTTTTAACCACATATTTCCCATCATATCACTATCTAAAATACATTCTTTCCTCAATAATATCCATCAAACACACCCTGAGATTATCGAATTAATAACGAGGCAGATGCAATGCAATTTAAGACATGTCAAAAGGATCTATTGGTTATTGAATTGTAAAATCGCAATTATTGTTGATGAACTAATTTTTAAATTTAAATCACCTGCAATACTCATGTTATTTACTGCCCATTTTTCTGTAACCCTAGAGAATTGACTTAGAATTGTCTGAATATTTTTGTATCTTTATCTGGTTAGAGTTGTGCTTATTTGGCAATGAGAAAATGCAATATTTGTATGTAAAAGGAGAGACTTGTATTAGTTGTCCATGTATAATCTTAAAGTGTCATTCTATGAATACTCTACTGTAACGAGTTGAACTTAAGCTCTCGTGCTCTTTGGGATGTATGGATACAAGCAACCGACCTGTTTTTTCTAATTAAAATTGCTAGTTGGGGTTAGTTGTCTTCCATCCATGATTGAGCTCGTATCAGCTTATTAACCTCATTATTTATTAAGTGAGAAGGGTAGGGGCCGTAGGGCAAATGGATTTCTATCTAAGCATTTCGTGGTTGTGGCAGGAGAAAAGCCAAGAGCTGGAGCTGCAATCTCCAAAGGAGGGTGTACTTGCTGTCGAGGCTTACGCACTGAAATTTCTGAAATATAACAACTCAGATTCTCTTCCTTGCCATGCTGAAGCGCCGATAACTCCAGATAGGATATCTGATTCGGGAATCCTGGGCATGTCATGGGAGGATCATTTGACTGAAGTATGAATTAATATCATGTATCATTATTTTTTGTTGATTGTGCATCTGCTCTCTCTCTCTCTGCTTTCTGCACTCCTTTCTTCTTGCATTGCTTATTTAGCCAATCTTGTTGTATGTGTATGAGAATGCAACTTTTTGAGTTATATTAATGTTGAAGTTGGGAAGCAGAGGAGTTTACTTACCTGTCTCTTTTGACGCTGTCTTGCAGGAGAACCTCTTCTACACAGTTCAGCCACAGGCTACGGAATTCTACAGAAAATCAATTGAATCTCTTGTGGCTCAATACGAGGTAAATGAGTAGCGCACTTTGTGGGCACCATAGGTGATAGGGTGACTTGTGATTAATTGCTTGCTTCATCTTTTGATATTTTTATTTTATTTTTGGTCAGAGCTCAGCCTAATGAATTCTTATATCGATGGAATTAATGTCGATGGCCCTCTTACTAGACTTAAGTCAGTCAACTTAAGAAATATGTAAGACCATTAAGCAAGGTGCCAACCACTACAATGGTATATAAAAAGTTGGTCCTAGGCTAGCACTGTTATCGAAGTGTGTATTTATGTACTGATAGTTATTTCGTAAATATCTATTCAAGTGTATCAATATCTTCTTACCCTGAGGGGTTTTGTGGAAGCTATGAATTGGGATTATAGACAGTGAGCCTTGGAATCTATATTTTTTTGCACCTTGTTTATGGTGGACCAGTAATCATGACTTCTTTACCACATCGGGCTCTCTTCATTCAAATAGTAATCATCCACATTTCTGTCCAGATAATGAGGTTAGAGTTCTAATAGTGATGTCAAGTCTGATATTTAGTTTTTTTGTGTAATTGACAAAGTAATCAACACATGGAACAAAATATTTGGTTTTAAGTTTCTGTTACCAAGAAGCACGAGCATATGAATTTTTCCCCAAGGACCACACAACAAGAAGTTAGGCTTCTTCGGAAGTTAAGCTGATTTCCTTTGAACATCTTCGCAAGTATTTTCCTCAATTGTGTATTTGGTTTCTTGCTCGTTCCTTAAGCTGATTTCCTTTGAACATCTTCGCAAGGATTTTCCTCAATTGTGCGTTTGGTTTCTTGCTCGTTCCTTAAGCTGATTTCCTTTGAACATCTTCGCAAGGATTTTCCTCAATTGTGCATTTGGTTTCTTGCTCGTTCCACATTGATTCTTAACACGATAACCAAAAACTAAACCAGTATAAGCTCATACTTCATATAATTCATCTAATTATTCTATATAATAATCATATTCCTAAGTTTCGTCTAAACTTGTGTTGCCAAAAATCTCGGCCCTTGGTACCAAGAAGGATCTATCAACAATAAAAACCAACTTAATGTAAGCAAAATAAATGCAAATGCATAAATTCTATGGCGAGTTGAGTAAACAATGCAAGGATATTGCAATAGGTAATTTTCCATCTTTATGCTGCTATGTCTCATAATCATGGCCGAGCTCTCATTCATATCCTTAATAATTTCATATATCTAACTAAAATCCTTTTTTTTAGCACCCATGATATCACTTTCTAGGGATGGAAAAAAACTCCATCCCACCCCACCCCCGCATTGCACCGCCTCGAATTGTCCCAAAACCCATCTGAATCTTTCTATTTTATTTTTATTTTTATTTTATGAAATTTAAATTTTATTTAAAAAATATAAGAGTGTGTTTGATGCACATTAAAATGGAAAGAATGCACTGTTTTTGTAATGTGATGATGAATATGTGGTTGAAAAAGAAGGAAAATGTATTGATGTGATGGAAAATATTATTTTATTGAAGAATGTGTGGTTGAAAATGAGTAGAAGAATGAAAATGAGAATGTGGTTCAAACAGAGCTTAAACCAATATTAAAAATAAATTAATTATTAAACAGGGCCTCAACTCTCGGAAATGTAAGAGAGAGGGGTGGGGGGGGGGGGGGGCGTCCTGGCCCTCCCTATTGCAATCCTTGCCACTTTCCTGAGAACTTTTTGATATGATTTTTCTATACTAAGAAAACTTCATACTCAAGTCTGTCTTCATTTTCCTTACATTTACACCAATCACTAAAGTAGGTAGAGGGCTTTCGTAATATGCCAGGCATACAGGCCAGTTATCTCTCCTTGCAAGAAAGACGCTTTACACATCACCGGCAACGGAAAAAAAGTCTTATTCCTTTTGTTTCCTTTTCAATTTAACACTAGGTTAAACGATGGAGAGTTAAGTGATAATTTTCGATAACTGTCTTGTGGCAATGTGTGTCAAGTGGCTTCATATAGGCAATATCTCTGAATTAGGTAAAACTTACATGCTAGATCTCCCTCACATAAACCAAAATTAAAATGGCTCTTTGAAACCTTTGAATTACACCTGAATATATGCGTAATCACTAATGAGATAACTATCTTAATTATGGTCTTCATTATTATTCTAAATTGGGATTATAGTACTCTTCCCTCCAGGACCTTAAATTTTAGTAAAAATAGTTATATTTCTATAATGTTTCCTTCACAAATTAACATTAAGTTAAAAGAAGTTTCCCCCCAATCATTGAATGGGACTATACTAATATTTCTCAAGGACCATAAATCATTATAACATAATTTTATTCCCTTTTCTCAAGTTATCATTATGTTAGAAGAAGGCAAGTAATACAGTAATATCCTTTTTTACCCAAAACATTGTATGGAAATGTCTATTAAATGGTTTTGTAGTTAAAAGACAAATTACCTAAATATTTTTCCAGATAATCTGGCCATTCTAGTGTTTCTTCTGCCGGATATGAGTAGGTCTTGTTTTTTACACTGTAAAGGTACTTGTCCAATCTAGGTATGCGCCCAGACCTCTCTTCCTTGGTGGAATCATCCTGCTCCTCAAAAATGTGGAACTGTGAAATTTTTTGACATTGCATGGTTCATATTTAAGTTATTTTCGTTTGACAAAACAACTAGGATATGTGGTGGGGTTTTGTCTGGAGCTAACTTGCATGATTAGTACTTATTTAATCTAGGTCTGTGTTGAGACCTCTCTTGCTTGGTAAAATCATTCTGCTTTCATTAAAAAAAAAAAAAGTGAAACTGTGAAAGTTTTTGTCAATACATGATTTTTTTTAAAGTTTCCATAGGCAAAACAACTAGGATATGTGAGGGTTTAGTCTGGAGCTAACTTACATGTATAGTACCCATGGGAGAATGATTTTTCCGATTTGGTAGGGTGAGTTGCTTATATATAGTGGTGTACACCTTGTGATTTGGGTTTGTACCACCTTTTTTTCTTTTGAACCAGGGTATTGGCAATTCTACATCAGGCCTCTAATTTTTTCCACCTTATCACAGGTTTCGATTGTTCAGTCTTAGAATCATGCTAACAGTTGTGCTGGATGGGGCTTCTGAATCTTGATTATAGCAATCACTGTAATGGGAAATAGTTTATCCTCTGCAACCACTGTTTTCAATTGGATTTTTTAGTGATAGTCTAGAGTTTAACGTCGTTAAATGAAAACCATTAAGAGAAATGGAAATTACTTGTGCTGGTGATATTCTGATCCAAGATATCATGTCTTGTCAGGTGGAAATTTTTTTGTAGTAATTGTTATATCATTTTGGTAATTAGATGAAGGTATGTCATATAGAAACTCAAAACAGGGGGAAAAAAAGGAAAAGAGAACTGTTGTTTTCTTTCTATGATCGTATCTAAGCTATTATTACAGCTGATTTTTTTTTTTTTTTTTGCTTTTTGACCTAACTTATTGATGCTAATATGCTATTACATTATTTTTGTGCTTACTCAGAAAACTGGAAGTACTGTGCAAGACGAAGCGGATACGTCCGCATGTGATGATGTAGCAGGTATATTTGTGATAATTTCACTTTGTTTCCACCTGCTTTCTGATTAATCATTTTTCTGGATGATATTACCTACTAAAGACTTTGAATTTCAAGATAATGCATATGAAGAGGATGAAGGAGAAACAAGCACACATGACATGTCAGTGGCCTTTAATGGTAGCAAATCTTCAAGATTTGCCGAAAAGAACCCAAAACACTTGACAAGTCCTTACGGTGCAAGGTCATACAAAACAGGTCACCAATTTTTGCCCGTGCAATGTATTGAAAGTAAATTTGCAACACAACAATCTGGTTTACTGGCAAAACGCCCGGGAAGCACTCTTAATGCGTCAATTCCTACAAAACGTACGCGGACTGCTTCCAGGAAAGTTATCGGCCCCTTTAGTGCAGGAACATCTGGAGGTATTCAGATATCTAATAAGACAGATGCTTCGAGTGGTGATACTGATTCATATCAGGATGATCAGAGTACTTCGCGTGGTGGATCCCTTGTTCCAAATGGTTTGGAAGTTGAATCCGTTGGGGAATTTGGAAAGCAATTGCCATTTGAATCTGTACAACCATCGACAAAACCTAAGAAGAAAAAGAAAGAGAAGCATCTGGTAGACAATTACTTACATTTTCTGATTAACATATCGATTTGTCAATAAACATAAAAATGGTTGACCTTTTCTTCGGTATTTTTGTGGCAGAATGCTACATATGAACAAAGGTGGCAGGTTGATTCCAATTTTCAGAGTGAGCAGGTGAATCATTTTACTTCAAGAATTATGAAGTTAATACGAATGGTTACTTGTATCATTGCCAAGTTTGTGAATTTGGAAGTGTGACACAGAGGGAGAGGGCAATCCTTTTTCAATCTACTCTTATAGTTTAGTGAAGAACAAGTACTGTGGATGCACATGAGTTTGAATTGAAGGGATATTTTATCTCATTGTTTATTTTGCAAAAATATTTTTGAAATGCACCCTGCGGTTTGAAAAAAGGCTAAATCAAGCATTTTGGCTTGATAAGGCTAGATGTAAAATAATTTAAAGAGTCGTCAAAATACAAAATTTAGACTTGTTAGAAATCATATGATCTAAAAATTCTCCATGGAACATTTGTACAAATTAGAAGTGTAATTTTCAAACAAATGAAACAACTGGCTGGCTTATTAAGAACCTAGCCTTCTTTGACTTCTAAGGAAATGAAAACTTAGAGGAAAAACACATTTGAGAGAATGAGATAAATTCTAAAGATAAGAAAAATGAAGTTACATGTCGTAGGTTCCTGTCATCAGCCGTCGCGGTTGAAAGCAGGATCTTCACTTGAGGGTTATTGCTCTTTAAATAAAAGAGTAGACAGCTAGGGAATGTTTGACTGTTTACTTCTTTTCTCTAATTTTCAGTTCTTTAAAGTTTAGTTTTTGTGGGCTGTGTTTAAAACAGCACCCACATCCTTAATGCATTCTAGGCTACAAAAAATGCAAACTAAAAGCTGAGGCTGGTAAAAAAACAGCCTAACAGGACCAAGACTAAGGATCACAGGCTTAGTAACATTCAAAGTGTAAGCTTTGAGGCTCTTATGAGTGCCTCGCTCGAGCTATGTGTCAAAAGTGCAAGCCCTGGTCGCTTTTGAACTTGCTGATTGCTAGAATGCACAAAAACTTGCAGTGTATAGCTCTAAAGAATAATAGCTTTTAGGTATCAAGTCTATACCTGACGCAATTAAGCCTCATAAAATTTTCATTCTTGTGAAATTTTTCACATACTTTGATCAGACAGCTGAAAGATATTTGTCTTAGACTGAAGGATTAGTTTGAGCTATTCATGTCAGTGAGAATTGGTGGAATTTTGTAGGATTACTAGGTGATGTTCTTTCGTTGGATATTTTTATTATGATAAGACACACTTAATGTGCTTTAGTTACTATGATGCCAGTGTGAAAGTGAATTTACTGAAGAAACATGCAAGGGATAGAGTTAATGCTCTTAACATTGTAGAGATGCATTATCCGTGAGTGCAGCTTGTAGACTGTGATGGCTCTCTGGACCGTGGTTACCACTCCGTCTAAGATGCACGACATTTTTCTGTAGGCCTTAAAAATTAATGCAATAAGCTCATGATCCCACAATGTAATCAGTACAGAAAAATCTGTGTACGGGTAAAATTTATTTGCAATCAGAATGCCCACAAGAATTTTTTGGATTAGCCTTGTTTCTCTAGGTGGCCAAAAACTTCACGTATGATTCTTTACATACAAAATAGTACTGTCTGAAACACTGAGCAGGCTGGGAAGCCTAAATGACATTTCGATCACAATCCATTGCCCATCTGGGTATTCAACTCAAATGCCTGCCAATGGAATTATAAATGTGCAGTCCTCTCTTCAACAAGTCATGTTTTTATTTTATGAGTGATTCACTCAGATTAATGTTCAATGCTTTCTTTTCCAGTTTCAGTGGGATCATTTGAAGAAGAGATCAGAGAGTCATCAACTTGAATCGTATGGCAGCAGCGGTGAGGTTTCTCTGCTCCAAAAATCAGCTGTGATGTTAGTATTGAAATCTATATTCTTTTTTGTCTTAGTCATTTATTTTCTGTGAAGGTTTATCTGGTCAACACATAATAAAGAAAAAGAAGATTATGCGTCAATCCCAAGATAACTCTTTTGAGACTATTACACCTATTGGTGGATCTGTTCCTTCGCCTGCAGCCTCCCAAATTAGTAACATGCCTCAACCAAATAAGTTTGTTAGAATGCTTGGAGGACAGGATCGGGGTAAGAAACCCAAATTTTTGAAGGTACATTTATGCAGATGAATATCCTCTTTGTGCCTTTCAGCTTTTCGCTTGTTGATATTTACTTTCGTGCCTCCACCTTGCAAGTTGAGCATCTTGAGTTTCTTGCAGATGCCTGCTGGGCAGTTGGGTTCAGGAAGTATATGGTCTCTCTTTGAGGACCAGGTTGGTTTACGTATATTCATATTCATATTCATGCACAGCTATGCACTCATACACATATTTCAACTGACATTGGAGATATGTTTTTTGACCTTTTACTTCTAGAGATATGATCAAATCAATATGGTATTGACTTTTTAGGCACTTGTCGTTCTGGTACATGATTTGGGTCCCAATTGGGAGCTTGTAAGTGATGCAATTAACAGTACTTTGCAATTGAAGGTGAGATCATTGAAATTTGATACATGTATCTGTCCTGATGGAATTTTATAGGGGCCCATCTTTGAGAAAGTTTTTGTTCATTGGAAATCATGTTAATATTTGAACACATTATTTTGTTCAATTTATGCAGTGCATATTTCGCAAACCTAAAGAATGCAAGGAGAGGCACAACATTTTGATGGACAGGACTTCTGGTGATGGGGAGGATAGCATTGAGTATTCTGGGTCTTCACAGCCTTATTCTTCTACGTTACCCGGCATCCCCAAGGTAAAATTTGTGTAGTCCTCATCTAATTTAATCTCATGTTTTACTTTATTTTCACAGGACGACCTTTTTATACAACCAGCCTGTCTTTCGCATCTTATTTCTTTATCATTTGGATGATTTTCTGTTGCAAATGTCTTTTGCTTCTGCACGCCATACAGGGAAGTGCCAGACAATTGTTTCAGCGTTTGCAGGCGCCAATGGAAGAAGATACCATCAAATCTCACTTTGAAAAAATCATTATGATTGGTGCAAAACAAAATTATCGTAAGCCTCAGGTATCTTTATCATAACCAATGCAATATTATTATGTGCATTTCTTTCAAAATATGCTTAATCATGTTGGCCATTGCTGAAAATTTGTACTAAATTCAAGAGTCTGATATCTTAAATGTGAATGCTACTGTTTTTTTTATTTTTGGTATTTTCCTTTCCACGTTATTTTGACTAATTTTATTTATCATTGCTTCCGTTTTATGATTGGTAACCAGTATCAAAAGCGGAAGCAAGCTCATGATTCTCATGCAATTGCTCTCTCCCAAGTTTGCCCTACAAATCTGAATGGAGGGCCCATTTTAACGTAAGATAAATTGCTAATGTGATGTGCACTTTGACAATTTATCCTTTTATGTTAACTTTAATACTAGCCGTTTACTTTACTTCCCTTGTTACTTTTTTTTTTTTAAAACTCCACTATTGTTTCTATGAAGACCTCTGGATTTGTCTGATGCAAAAACTTCTAGCCCTGAAATTCATTCTCTTGGGTATCAAGTGCCACATTCTAGTGGTTTAGCTATCTCTAATCAGGCTACTGTGGCACCAATGCTTCCTACATCTGGTTCCGGTTCTGCAGTACAAGGATCCTCCAATATGATGCCTGGCAATAATATTTCAATGCCACCTGATCCACCTAATTCCGCTGTCAGGTAAAGTTCTATTAAGAGATATTTTTGGATATAATTACTAATTATTGATAGGTGACTCATAGATTTGGGTGCTCCTTTGTATCGTAGGGATGGTAGATATGGGGTTCCTAGATCTACATCTTTATCAAATGATGAACAGCAGAGAATGCAACAGTATAATCAAATTATATCTGGCAGAAATATTCAACAGCCCAGTATGTCTGCTTCTGGAGCTTTTCCAGGAACTGATCGCAGTGTTCGTATGCTTACTGGTAGCAGTGGCATGGGCGTTGTGTCTGGTGTTAATAGAAGCTTGCCAATTGTGAGGCCTGGATTCCAGGTACTCTCGCCAACATCCATGGTGAATTCTGGGAGTATGGTTTCCACTGGTGCAGTGTCAGTAACTATACAGTCCGAAGTAGGCTCCGGTCAAGGAAACTCAATGTTTAGACCTCGTGATAATTTGCCCATGATGCGGGTAAGGGTTTTGAGCTTTCTTTATTGCATTTTGATCTTGCCTTCTCTGTTATGGCCTTTCATGTTGTCTCAAAGTGTGATTGCAGAGTGGAATTTGTGATATTGGCACTGCCATATTCTTCAGGGCAGAAGTAACTTTAGATATTAATTTTTTCCCCGTGACCTGTTGCAAATTAGTCACCAGCCTTTTCTTTTTGGCATTTTACTTCTCAAGCTTTCATTTTCAGTGCATGTACATCCTCGTATGAAAACCTTCAATTCTGCTAATAAATTTGACAAAAACAGACTTAGTGACTTCAAGTTCAAATAAACAGAAAAATGAATGTAAAAAGAACAGAAAAAGAGAAGAAAATTAAAAAAATGAAAAAAAAAATTAATCATCTTCATCAACCTCCCAAATCCCATCCTACCCCAACCCCTCCCCCCCCCCCCCCCCCTCACTCAGTGGCTCCACCATACCACCACCACTACACAAGCATCCCCTTGCCCACAACTGCAGCAGTTCTCTCCATGTACATCTTTTATTATTATTATTATTATTTGAACTTGGGCAAAAGTTTCTTTTTGGAATTTCAATGCTGAAATTGTATGAAAACTGTGAACAAAGACGAATTTGCACCAAAAATGAAAGCTTGAGATGTTAAACGCCAAAAAAGGTGGTTATGGAGCAATGTATTACCCAACCTGAAGGTTGGGGATGGTGCGTGCACTTTACCATTTTTTTTTGAGTAAAATTTAGAAATAAGCAAGTTATTTTGACCATAAGTTAATGGTTTCTTTCAACATTAGTAGCTTTTTTATTTATAAGAAATGAGTAAGTTAACCAACCATCTTTTGAAACAAAATTATACTTGAAAGAAACTTTGTTTACTGCCAGCTTAGCCAAACATTTTCTGTGTTTTTCTTCTTTTCTGAGCTTCCTGCTTGTCCCCATGAGTATTTTATTATCCCAATTTGGAGTTAATTTATCAGTGTGTTATAATATTAATTGCCAAGCTCTCAGCATTGGACTTCTGCTCTGAGGTGCTCCACTATCAACTATATGCTCTCTAGTAGAACATCGTTGGACTTTTAAAATATGAAATGATGTGCGCGACTGTCTCTTTTCCGTCACCAAATTTGATGTTCTTTATCCCACTGTTGTGACTTAGGTCCAGACACTTGGAACAAGAACACTTAGTTCTGGTCGTGTTGCTCCCCTGTGAAAACCTTTCAAAAAAAAGAACACTTAGTTCTGGTAACTTTTGTATTCAATTGCTTGACCTCTTCTATAATCTATATCAAAGAAAATGCAGCAGTGGGTAGCTTTCCCTCATAGTAAGCTGAGTGAGCAATCTTGGTAAGCGACCATTTTATAGTTTCAAAGGGTCTTGATTGAAAGGCCGAGTACCTCATCTGCGGTAGAATTGTAATTCATTGAATTGTTGTTAATGGGCTTTAGTCTACAAACTTCATTGATTTAGTAATAGACTAAATTTTTTAGTATACAACACACTTGATTCTTATAATTCTATTTGAGGGAAAATAAGATGTCAAGAGAGTCCAATGATAGGCCCTGTTGAAGAAAATTAGTTGCCACTACGGTGATGAGACATTTTTGCGTTAAATTTCTCGAAAGGTATAATGAGTAAAACCCAAACTGGAGCAATCCTCATAGTGTTTGCTTTGGTTGATAAATTATGGATCTAATTAGTGGCTATGAGAGACTACTTGGTTTCTTGGCTTGGCATGCAGTGAAAATATCATTTCCAAATTAAAATGGGGTCAGTGTGAACTTTGTGTAAATTTCAAAGGTGATTGTTTTCAAACACAAGATATTTGTTCATTATGAATGAAATGCTTAACTGATTATTAGTTCCTATAAAAACTTCTTGTCCTGGAGATGTTCCAGAGTGATAACTTGCCCAATTCTTGAGTATCATGAAGTGTCTATTCTGTTTTGAGCTCTGCGTTTTTGGTACATCTCAATTTTCAATGTTTTATCTCGTTGTACGCTTAGTTGTAAATGGTTATCTGTTCTTGTAGCCTGGGCTGAGTGAGGATTCTCAAAGGCAGATGATGGTGTCTGACCTTCAGATGCAGGCTTCACCAGGTAGCAGCCAAGGAGTCTCTCCTTTTGGTGGGAAAAATTCTCCTTTTCCTAACCAGACAGCTTCCCGACCTGTTTCATCCATCCATCAGCAGCAGTCACATCCGGTATCACCACAACAGCCCCAAGTTGGTGGCTCTCATCACTCACATCTTCAAGGAGCAGCCAATCATCCTCCCAATCCCCAGCAGCAAGCCTATGCAATGCGCCTGGCAAAAGAGAGACAAATTCAACATCGTTTTCTCCAGCAGCAACAGCAGCAATTTACTGCCTCTAATTCCTCGATGCAACATGTACCACAACAACCGCAACTTCCTATTTCGTCACCTTTACAAAATAGTTCCCAAGTTCAGTCCCAAACAAGCTCTCCATTGGTATCACATTCTCCACTAACATCTGCTTCTGTTAATACAATGCTGCAGCAGCAGCAGAAGCATCAAATGCATAGTTCTCAAACTGTTAGCAGTGTCAATCGGACAGGCAAGCAACGGCAGCGGCAGCAGCAGCAGGTTTTGCATGGTAACATGCCACATCCCCAGCAGCGACAACAGTCACAGAGTCAACAGCAGGCTAAACTTTTAAAGGGAGTTGGAAGAGGAAACTTGATGCATCAGAACATCCCCGTTGACCCCTCCCTTTTGGATGGCATTTCGATGAATACGGGGAACCAGTTTTCAGAGACAGGAGAGCCAAGCACACATTTAATTCAAGGCCAGGCATATCCTGGGCCACCGCTAAATGCTGTGCAACCGGCAAGGCAATATATGCCTTCACAATCATCTAATCAATCCCTGCCTCAGCAAAAGACGTATTCTGGCCAAGTAACTTCATCCTTAAAAAACCCACCTCAAATGCCTTCTCATTCTGATAATAGCAATGAAGGTCTGGTTCTACCAGTTGCTCCTGCTTCTACTTCATCTGCCGGCCATCAATCTGTTCCAACTGTGAGCATGGCTGCCTCCAATCACCAACAGGCACCACCTCACAAAAAGTTGGTGAATCAAAATCCAGAGTCTCTTCAGAGAGGATTTCATCAAAATCGAAAACCTAATTCTGACCCGCCAAACAAGCAGCAAGCCAGAGATTGTCGTACTGAACAGCTTGCAACAAGCAGTTCCGCTGAGATGGGTCCCATGACAACATTGCCACAGGTCTGTAACAATGCAACTAATGTAGCACAGGTCATTTCTCCTCCTAGTGCGCACCGGAATGGTTCAGAGCTGTTGTTTGATTCTGGTACTTCAAATTCACCAACAAATTTGGGTTCCTTGGTTCCTCCACCAGTGGGTGCTAATGAATCCGTGCCTCAAAATATTCAAGGGCCTGGTCAGAGGCTGTCGTCTATGAGCTTACCTAAAATTGAACGTGATGTTAGTGCTCAATGGCAGCAGCAACCATCACAACTACAACCACCTCCTTCGCCAGCAGCCCAACCTCAGCAGCAGCAGCCACAGCTCTTGCAAGCAGGGAATGGTAGTTTGAATGGTTGGCCAAGTAACCCTAAACTGGAATGAAGGACGCTTAACAGATGTCTCTTGGTGGTGATTGGTCCTGCCCGGGTTAGGTCACCATACTTTTGAGACAACAATTTACAGGTTAGTTCATACCTTGATTCCTTATATCTGTAATAACAGTTGACACGCATGGACTTCACTGCTTTATTTAGGTCTTTGCGTGCTTATGCCATTCTATTGACAAGGTAATAGTTGACCATGAAGAACTCTATTTTTTCTGCTTTTTAGGGCCTGCTTGGGAGTTCCGGTGTACCGGTTGTGAGCGTTTTTTGAAGTACTGATTTTGAGTGTTTATGAGCGAACCGGTTATGAGTGATTTTAGTAGCAGTTTTTCTAACGGTCCAACCCATGTTTGATAGTTTATTATCCACTGGTTCTGAAAGTTTTTTTCAAAAAATAAAGTTACATATACGTCCCTTTGTGAAATTTTTAGTTTATAGTTTTTTGTATGAAATTTTTTACTTATAAGTAATATTTTACTTATGTAATTTTTTTACATACAAGCTAATAGTTACTTAAAATTTTATGTTTGTATTTTTGGTTATAAATGAAATTTATAATTATAAGTTAATTTTGTAACTTGAAATAATTTCTACATAAAAGTGAATTTTTTACTTATGTAAGTTTTTATATTTAAGGGACTTTTTTTGTCTTATTAGTAATATTTTTACACAATAATTTTTTACTTATAAGTAATTTTTAAATTATAATGTAATTTTTTTTGTTTATAAATAATTGTTTTAGTATAGTATTAAACAAAATATATTGGTTTGAAATAATTATTTTATAAAGGATAAAATTAGAAGAGAATTTGAGAAAAGGTAAAAAAGTGCTGATTTTATGGGATGAGAGAACCGGTTAAAATTACACTATATCGTTTTTGGGTGGTTTTAAACCATATAAAATCAGGACACAAAAAAACTAACGAGCATCGGTTCTTCCAACCCCCTCATAAACGGTGCCACCCAAAACCGGTAAAAATAAAACTCCCAAGCAGGCCCGTAGGGTTTCAACTTTTTGTCTACACACAAAATGTGAACTGTAAAAATTTCTTTAAAACTTACAGTATTGCAATTTTGATCTCCGATACACGCTTCTATTTGGCTTTTGCTCAGTAAAAATTCTTAATCTCTATGTGGGACAATATACCAACTGTTTTTTGCATTATTCAGTTTGAAGCTTATGGTTCTATCTGGGCATGGAAAGATGACAAGTTGGTCAAACGAAGTTCTCTGCAATTCGGCAAAGACGACTTTGGGGGTATTTTGTACATTACTATTGATCTAAAGCTTGGGGAAGATAAGAGACAGATGATAGAGGTAGGTGTACATAGTCTCATCTCTCCTTTTGGTGGTTACTTTTTTCCTGCTCAGTAAATTAGGGGCCCTAATTGTTTTTGCCCCCATAGATCAGCCGTGTATTATTTCACTTGTTAACATTGTTTTGGCCAAAGGCTGTAGGAATTTTGTGAATATTAGTCATCTGGTTATATTATGGTTAATATTTGTAGCGGTCATTCTACATCTTTCTCGAGCCCTTACAATTTTTGTACACGTGTTGTAGAGTATAAGAGGGAGTGATGTATTTGAAAACTCACAGGACCATTTTGGTTTTATGCCTATGATGGCCATTTGTGACATTTGAAAATTGGCAGTAAAGTGGAGAGAGAAAAGATTTGCATATGATTTTGCAACTTTAGATTTAAAAAATACATGGATATGGTGTCTAGAGGGGGCATTATGATTTTTATCAATGTACATTAGAAAATCTCCACGTACTAAAATCTCTTACTCCCATTCTGCTCTCGTGATCGATGTTTCATTTATTCAATCACCAGAATTAAATGAAGATATATAACTTGGGAGACAAAACAAAAATTTGTTTATTTTTTGTACGTGATTTTGACGCTGTTTTCCACGCTTATAAAACTTTTTACAAACGAGTCTAAGGGGATGATACACGTCGTTTTCGATTATACAGTGCATGTTTGGTATATAATAATGCTCTTAAATTACTCTTTCAAACTTCTTTTTGCCACAGCGAGTTTTTCCCTCTTGCATGTCGTACGACTAAGCTTGCCAAATGCGTGCCAAGTTCATCCATAGAACCCGCCCCACTTTGCAATATATTCTCTTCTCAATGTAAACTTCTCTTGCTGATTTTGAGTGAGTTTGATTAGATCCTAAAATTGGAATTCCGTGAGATAATATTTCAGATCTGTATAGAAATGGAAATGATTTCTAATTCAGAATTTCGAATTAAATCTGCAAAGTTTGAGGGTACAATAATTTGTTGAGACACCAAATACCAAATGGACCTCAAAAGAGTGTTCGCAAATAATCATTTTTCCTGAAATGCACCAAACTAACAATCTACCTGCACATGCTGTTCAGAGTCGAATTTGGATCTCAACTTTCTTGAGGATTTGCAGAGTAGAAAGATGATGTTTCCAAACCTCACTTCAAAAGTGCTCAAGGAGAAGGCAGTTAAAACAGTTTTTCAGTGGAAACCGAGCTACGTGATGAACCATACAAAGCAAAAACTCGGTGTATACTGCAAATACAGTCATACAACTCTAAACATGAAGTTAAATAATTGCCAGACAACTCTTAAACATGAAGGGAAGTTAAATAATTACCAGAAAAGGAGGTGATGTAAATTTTAGACAAACGAAAAACAATCTTTACCTACTGACCTTCAAGAAACTGCATCAGTCCATACTTCGACTGAGGCATTTAAGGAAGACAGAAATCATAATGAACGGCAGCTAAGCAAACATCATAACAGCACAAGGTGAACAATGGAAAGCACGTATTTAAAGCCAATACTTTATCCTTCAGCTAGTTACTCCAACTAGGATTCATTGCACAATGATGTTTGAGGGGAAAACTATTTATCCTGATCAATCTTGTACTAAGAGAACACTAATAATGTCACACTTCTTTTGAGTAAAAATAGGAAACTGTATTAGTTTACTGCACAAGTAGCATCACTTTTCACGTTTCTTTTTATCCAAGGTAAACATTTCCTGTCACTTTCAATTAAGGCCAGAATCGAGCAAAGCACAAGTCCAAATTCCAAACATAAGAAAGGAACCAACCCAGGAAAGATGAATTAGAGCTATGCCAAATGAAGTAAACCAAGACAAAATGAAGATAACAAGGGTGAAAAGCAATTTTAAAAGCTATAAACATTTGCGTTGCACAAATATTCATTACCTTAGGAGAGTAATTTAGTTAAAGATTGAAGCACTATAAAAGGCGGCAAGAATCACGAAATATTAAGAGAGGGAGGGAGGGAGGGAGAGAGCGAGAGAGAGAGAAGCAGTTATTGTGGTTTAGCATACAGCATACTTGGAACCAAGCACAATTTCAAACACACTGGTCGTATACATACACAACCAGACTGGACGTTTCGACAACAAGTGAAGTTTTAGTGGATTCACACACGTAATAAGTTTCAAAAAGTTTCAATAACATATTGAAAAACACTTGAATGTCAAACACAAACTATATTTAGAGCTGAAAGAGAAATGAATATGCTCGTGCACTTCATTCTACCAAGAATTCTCACAACACCAATGAAAAAGGATAAAATTTACACTTTGAATATGATAAATTTCTACCTAGCAATAATGAAACAGCCAACTACTGAAACTGAAATATTGTCTATACACTACAAATAACATCTGAAAACCAATAAAAGGTCACGGATTTATGTGATTACATCATTGGACTATCAATTATTTCTGAAAACCTAAAAAAAATTAAGCAGTAGAAATATTAACCTTCATATTTCTTGACTGATATTCGATTTCTTATGAGCTCCAAATGATCTGCCAATGGTATCAATAATCTTCCTTTGGGCCTCAAGAACCATATCCATTCTTTTCTTTTCCATCTCCATACGGCACCTCTGCGTTTCTCTCATCATCTCAATTTTCTTATTCTCCATTTTCATAAACTTCTCGGCAAAACCCCTAATTTCCCCGGCCAATTCTCGCCCTCCACCCCCTTCACCATTTCCTTTCTCCTCCTGCTCCTCCTTTACTTGCATCCTTTCATCCTCTTCATCATCATCGTTGTCATCATCATCCTCACTGTCCTCATAATTATACCTTGTTCGCTTCCCATTTATGGGATTTCTCAAGGCCCTCAAAACCCGATCAGTGCCCTCGTTAAAAGTCCTCTCCATCCCCATTTTGTTCCCATTTCTAACCCCACTCTTCATACCCACCTCCCTGCGCACTAAATTGTTAATACTCTTCGACTTGTTCTTCTTTGACGTCTCTACGCCATAACTAGCATTCCACTCCTCATCACTATCATCAGAATTATTGTAATCATAATCCGCAGCACCAGAATAAAGGCTACTAATATTATTAGTGTGATTATTACCGTTACTACTAATGTTATACATAGTATTCGGAGACTTAACTACAGCCACCGGGCGAGCATTAAGAGGCAGCGGACCGCGTTCCATTTGATCCATAAGCTCAAAATACTGCCACGAATTCGGACAAGGCTTGAGCCGCTCAGCCCGGTACCGTTTCCGGAGCTTCTCGATCTTGTGGCGGCATTGCGTGGAGGTTTTTGATGGCTCGTCATGCCCGCATCGGGCTGCAACCGTGACTGCCACCTCCTCCCATTGGGATGCCTTTAGCTGGCCCTTCTTGAGAGAGTACCATTTTTCTTGGTAAGCTTGGATTAGGTTAACTGTTTCCTGGTGGTTCCAGGGGAGGGGAGGGGTTTTCTTAGATGGCGATGTTCGGAGTGCCAGTACGGATTCAGGTCCGGCTAAGGATAAGAGTTCGCGTTTGGGAGAACCGGAAGATGGACCGGGGGAGTCTTCAGATTGGAGGCCTGTGGGTGGTGGGAGGGGAGCTTGTGGGGAGGAGGATAGGGGAGGGGGAGAGGAGGGAGGCGAAGCCATGGGTGTTGGGATGGGAATTTGGAAGTTTGGGGAGTGAATTTTATAGCATGTTGTGGACGGCGGCGGCGGCGGTGGCGGTGCGTCGTGGTGGTGGTGGTTTAGGTCGACCGTGGGGGCATTCTAAACGTGCGGCGACCCGTTAGGGTGTAGATAATGGATAACCTTCGGTACCTTCTTCTACAATTCTCTACAGTGTTAAATGTTTGAACTAAAATCGCATGTGTTGCGGGGCACTCCCTCCCGAGTAAAAAGTTTGATTAATCACCGAACTTTGCCCAACGTCACGTTGTAGTCACTGAATTTTCGTTTGCTGCTCAACAGTTACTGAACTTACAAACAAACCACTCCATCCATCACCTAGGGCTGTCCGTGGGTCGGTTCAGTTCGGTTCTTAAGAGACCCGAACCGACTCAAAAGTTTCGGGTATTTAATAAATGGACCCGTTGGGTCCAAATGTAATTATAGAACCGTTCAGGTTCGGTTCCGTTCCGTACCATAATTAATTTTTTTAATATTTACAGCAACACTACATAAATACAACTAATGACATTTCATTCGTAACTTTTACAAATTAATATAGCCCAATTCAAAAATATATAAATAACTAGCCGCCCAATAAGATTAATTAAATGTATACAAATACCAAAAAATAGATATTAATATTATAACAACACTACATAAAGTATATTCATTTGCTTCAAATTAAAATGGGCTAATGAGTTTTAAAAATGATTTGGGTTTTAAAATTAAAATTATGAAATAATCTGATTTATTTAATTAATTTACTAATTTGTTTAGAAAAAAATAAAATAATTTAATTAATTCAATATAAAAAATAAAAAAATTATTTAGTTTCGGTTCTTATTCGATTCTTCGGTTCTTGGTCTAGACCCGAGACCCGATCCAAACCCATCGGTTCTTGATTCGGGTACCCGTTTGGGTATTTAATTTATGAAGAACCGCTCGGTTCGGTTCCGGTTCGGTTCCGGTTCGGGACTTTTGGACACCCCTACCATCACCCATGTGCCCAATCGTTAGAACCACTCTCACGTGGCTTGACGGTAGTCGATGTGGCAATCGACGGCGTGAAAGTCAGCCATGGTGGACGCCATTTCAACTGAAAAGACACGATCCTCACAATTAATTAAAAAACAAAAGTCTCAAATCCCCAATTGCAAATCGAAACCCTAGATCGATTTCCTTCAACACCCACCTCCAAATCGATTCTTCCACACTTGTCGAGTGGCAGACCTTCGTCGCCTCCACAGCAACACCAAACTGATTGTGCGATAATTATTTGGTGGTTTGTACGGCTCTTAATGCAGTGTGCAGGTTGATTAATGAGGAGATCCTAGAAGCTTTTGATTTCTTGAATATAAGCACGATTTCTGATAATTTTAGTTCTGGGTCTTGGATTTCTTATGGAATTCTTCCTAATTCCACCCTAATTTTCGTGAGTTCAGATAAAATCCCATAAAATTTGAGGGCTTTTCTGATAATCACGTGGGACAGGTTTAAACAGCCGGACTGTTGGGTGATGGATGGAGTGGTTTGTTTGTAAGTTCAGTGACTGTTGAGCAGCAAACGAAAGTTCAGTGACTACAATGCGACGTTGGGCAAAGTTCGGTGATTAATCAAACTTTTTACTCCTCCCTTAATAGAGTCATGTTGCCTGCCACCGTGAGAGTGAGAATTATGTTATTCGTACATTGATTGTTGACATCTTTGTTAATATTCAATGATGTGTAAAAATGTATTATTTATTGTTTTAAGTATTGTTAAAATTAATGGCAAAAATGTTAACAATCTCACACACGCCAACCAAACTGTACTTGTAATAAAACTGAATTTATAAATAAATTAAAATGAGTGAATAATACTTATGAATTCATTAAAATGTTTAATTGAAAATGAAATTTGACTATTACGACCCAACAAAGCTAACATGGAGCTAACCAACTCGAAGACTAGGAATTTACCAATGATGATTAAGGACCCAAAGAGAATCTTTGCTAAAGAGTTCACTTGCCACCATCAAAATCCAATACAAATGTGAAAGACTTTGCAGGTAAGTGTGATTACTTTATCAAATAATATAAGAGTTCAGTATATTGCATGTGATTATCTGTAGCTGACAAAATTTGGATTTAATGGGAATACATATAGTTTGCTTTTATAAAATGTAAAATATGAACAAATAATTGTATGATAAATCAATTTATTGCAATCTTCTTCTGTGTTTGAAACTGCCACTGTTAAAACCTGAAGAAAAAAAAAAGAAAGAAAATACATATGAGAGATAAAGAGAGAGGTTGACATTGGAAATTGTTCGGCAACTTCCAGCCAACAATGAGTACGGTTGATGTTGAAAATCAGGAAAATAGGCTTTACCAACTAGTCGAATAGGGTGGCAAGCATACTACCTGTCATCTGTTTTGCAAGTCTTCCGGTGGTTGAGCATGAATTCCAAGCCTAATTTATTGAATTTTCAACGGCAACTATACTCAACATGGACAAACAATTTCCAACTTCAACAAGAAAAAACTTAAATTACCCGTGGAGTGCCATGCATTGAACTTCTGATTAGTAACCACGCCATTCTACTGATCTTAACTTGGGTTGGAAGGTCACAAGGAAAAAAAAAAGTACCTAGAGGGGCTCATATCAAAGAAAGAGTTCCTCGTTGATATTCTATGTCAGGTTCTGCGAGGTAATGACTTGCTGCTTCGGAGCCAACAAGATCTCGTCCCCTGGCATTTGTAAAAATACACTGTCAAATTCTGGCACTGTGAAGGGTTTAAAACACTGACCATCAAGATTATGTTGAGCAGCTTTTCAAGCATTTCCTTTTAGGGGGATGTTTAGTTTGCAATATTGGACAAGACTTAACATTATTATGGACTACTGTCTAGTAGTGTGTGATTCCTTGCCAAACAAGCCATAAGAGTAAATGAGATCTCACATTTAGACTGGATTCCTTTAGAGTCTCCAATGACTCGGAAAGCTCTACTTGTTTTGAAGTTGTTGCAAACAGTGCCTGGATACGACAGTTTACTTGTGTCGATCAACAATTAATTGGAAGAAGACAAAAAAATTTAGGATTACATTGACAGTGAAAAATCTTACTTTTTTTGTTTTCTGCAAGTCGTGCTCTATGGATTTTATGCGATTCAAAGATTCAAGTAGGATGTCATCCTTCTCTGGGGGAATTTTTGTAGGTTTCTTCAACAATTCGGTGACGACATTCTCTAAATGTTGCAACTTCTCACAGCATGGATGGAGGAGCTCCTTACTATTTGGCCGTGAAATGGGCTGTTCTTGAGAATTTGAATTTGCAGAATGTATTCTTCTCTGATCTTTCACTATGTTCTCTGAATTCGCCTTTCTGAATAATCTTCCAACCAGCCCAGCAAGCAACAAAGATATGCATGCAAGAAATCTGACTATAAGAACGTGCCTTCTTCCGGGGACATGCCTAGTCACATCTCCTGCAACAACCATATATAAAAACATGTTAATTTGAACACAAACGCAATTACTTTGATATAAACAACAAAAAATCCATTGAAATCCCCCCAGACCAATCACTGATGAAAAAACTGGTTCTTCATGGAAAAAAATGCATGGCACACCGAACAGCATAACCCGTACTTATATTCAGTTAATTTTCCAACAAAAGAATGACAAATTAATGAGTCTCGTGCAAGCACAAAACGCAAGCAACAAGATAGATGGAGTTACAGGTTGATGCCCTAATGGAAAAGAGGAGAACTCCAAACACTATTTCACAAAAGCTTCTACAGTGAAAATAGTACTATATGCTTCCAGAATGAATGTCCATACCAATATGAAACCAGAATAAATGGAAGCCTAAACTAATAGGTAGTAGCATCGCTTTCTTACTTGAAGGACAATGATTTTCAACTCTATCGGCAACGTGTTTAGGTCCAATTTTGCCCCGTAAAGATGCAGGTCTCCCTACCGTTTCCTGAGTCAGCCAAGGTAAAAAGCAGTAAGATCGAGCATAAATAATGTCAGTGATATGATGTCCCATCACTATATTTAGTAACATTTATGAACGTAAAAGAATATAAAAACATTGTGAATCCCAAAAAAGCAAAGAAAAATTGAATACACATGTTATCACAAGCTGCCGCAGAATAAGTAATATCCAAGACACTTTAAATAAAAGGAGAAAAGTAAAAGGAATCACTATGAAGTCTATTGAAGTTAACGAGGTGCAAAATTCAAACACAAGAATTTGTAGATGAGTGGCGTCGCCTTTAAGTGACTTTTTTCCCCTAGGAAGGCGGTGATGAAGGTTTGGACTTTGGACATGAACACTTGTCTCGTGCATTAGTTGATTCCTTTTTATGGAAGAAAATAAGTTAAAATGGTGCTAGGAGCATGTTTAGCTAAACTTAAAAAGTTAACTTACAAGTAAATAAGTTTGTTTCAAAAAAAAATTTTAAAAAAATTGTTGGTGAAAGTTGGAAATTAGTATCACAAAAATGATTTTTTTATAAGCCTTGCCAAACATGCTCTAGTACTGCAGATGTATGAATAGGCAAGTAGAACTTTTTCAGCAATCACTGCTATTCCCTTCTCAAAATATCAATATCATTGGTCTATACGTATCATCTTTCTTTGTCTTCATAATTGACTACCCATAAAATCATCATGCTATTCACCAGTCCCATGTTCCTTCTTTTGGGTAACTTTTTCCCTATTAATCTCCTGTAATATCATGAACCTCAATGTTAACAATTAAGTATTCTATTTGAATTTTATTTCAATTTAATTGCATATTTTTTGACACATGACGCATTTAATTCTAACAAACACTGTCTTCTTGAACCCGTCTGCCTCTTGGGCCACCTCTAGATATATTATGAGCAAAAAATGAATAAAGATTCAAAATGAGCATATCTCCTATATCGGTAACAAGCAATCCTACACAAATTTCAAGAATGTTGAATCCAACAAGTTCGCCAATACACTGATGTGTTGAGGTTCACATCTGAAAAGCATAGTTCAGATAAGAGGCTCAGAAAAAGCAGGCTTCCAAAACCAGCAAGCCTAAGGGAATAAACTCTAACTGGGAGTTAAGGAATCGCTGTTTAATAGTAGGCAAATGCAAGCAAATACAAAGGAAACCGTCAGAAATTCATTGACATGAGACTAAATCCTATTATATAAAGTAAAAACCTTTTAGAAAAATCTATTTTTAGTGAAATAAATATTTATCAAAAATGACATTATATGCACAAATTGATATCTATAAATACTCTCTATTACTTTATAGGTGACCAAATGCTTGTCACTCCACATTACATAAACAAGCCATCAGATTAAGCATCTCATCTGCTTAGCAATTAAACCTACTTGTTCCAACAACATATCTTCATTTCATATTTGAGGAAGACTAACCAACAGAAAATACTTATGTTATTTACTAAAGGCGTTCAAGGAAAAATATTTCGTGATCACATATTTGACATCCTTTGATTTCAGATCATTTATATTGCCTTACAGGTTAAAACATAAGTGCAGTTTTCTGGTAGGAGTCTGAGGTACAGGGGAGAGTGTAATCCTTTTCTTCCCCCTTTGGAATGGACTAAACTAAGTATAATTTGGAAGCCTCTGTAAATGAAATAAGATACTGAAGGGAACATGATGACCTAAAACTCTTACAGTATCACAAAGTGGAATTGTCTGCATGGTACCGTGAGAAGAGAATTGCAAACCAGAATCTGACCCGTCAGGAACAATTTCACTTTCCATGTCCTGTATAGGGAAACAAAATTTCAGTTCAAACATTACCTACAGCATGAAGATGAATAAAAGTCGGTACATGGAATTTATCTACTATGAATCAATTAGCTCTATTTCGAAATGACCACCGTCAGAGAATGTGGTAACTATAACAATTTCACTATTAGGTCCTGTACAAAGGATAGTTCCAACATTTCATGCAAGTAAATGAACAGAAGTTGGAGTGTGTAATATTGTCAATAAACTGTTTTACCTTTGAACCAATTAGCTTGATTTCTAAATCATCGTCATCCTCTGAAAAGCTGGTAATTTTTTTTGGATAAGTCGCTTCCCCAGCATGTAAAGCATGTACCAGCTGCAAGTACGAGTTGGATAACCCTGATTATGTGCAAAAGAAGACAGGAAAATGTAGCAGCGAAAAACGAAATATTCTTGATTTTTTGTGCCAACATCAATCAACGTGTAGAGCTGACAAATGACAATGTTCAAACCTTAATAAGCTCTGGATCATTCCAGGGTCCCTTGTCAGATCCAAGACATCCACCTTCATTTCGGCATGAACAAGAGCCACCAAGAAAATCTGGCAATTGACTGTTTGATAGAATATTAAATGATACAAACTAAAACCTTTAAACATTTTATATGTAACAACAAAAAGAATTATGCTATAGCAGGCAGAAAGATCACCTAGAGTCAATAACTTCCAACAAAGTATTCTGGAATTTGGTGCCTAGAACCTATAGGATCGGTAACAGTCAGTAAGATAATATTTTCATGCGACCACAATAATCTATAAAGTTTGAATACAAATCCTTTACATGTATTTTTGAAGTTGTCCTTGGATCAAGAAAGCCTTTTGCCCAGTTCCACAGATATTTGAATCCACCACCTGCATTAACTATGTACATACGATTCAATGTCTGCACATGATGAAAACAACTAATAAGTGGCCATAGCACCAGGGGAAAAATCAATAAATTCACTTTATTCCTTGGAAAAGAAGCTGAGGCACCTCAGGGTAGTTGTTTCCATCTATTCTCTGCATTCGCATGACTAGATCATGTGCAACCTTGCCAAAACTCATCCAGTTCTGCATTACGAATATTTTAAGGGGAGATTTACAATACAAATATCATGACCAAAGAAAGCATAATGTTAAAATTACTACTAGAAATAATGTCAAAAGGTTGTACTAATGATTATCCGGGTCAGAACAAACCAGGCCATGTACATCCAGGATTGTTGTTGTTGAATCTATATGCCTCTTGGCTACAATTGAACATGCTGGAAACTTTTCTTCAAAAGCTTTTTCAAATCCCTGTACATGATATTTTAAGAACCTCTCTACAGTGGTTACGCTCATAAGCTTGCTAGGTTCAATTTTGCCAAGTCTTTCGATATAGACAGGCCTCCCTCCTTTATCTATGCCATGGTAACCATGTGGATAATATCGCCGAACATCTTCAAATTCATCATAAACAAAATCCTAAACAAGGGCCATACATTTATAGCAGCTTTAAGATTAAAAAAAAATCAAATTGATACAAATAGGAAGATAAGTAAATTCTAATAATTCAGATGAGAACTTCGACAAGACAGTTTCAAGCCAAACCCAACATTTATTTATTTATTTATTTATTATTATTATTATTATTATTATTATTATTATTATTATTATTATTATTATTATTATTATTATTTTGTATGTGTGTGTGTGTCGTGGGGGCTCAATATGCTTACACCCAGAGAAAGTATACAAATAGAAATCAGCATTACATAAACAAGCAAATTAGTTAAGAGTATGTAAAAAGTATTATATTCGGAAGGAACCACGAAAACAAAGTCAATCCATTATAAGCTCTGTCGATTACGATCTCAGTCCTCATCTTAATAAAATATTCAGATATGTTTTTCAGAAATCTATCATTTCCAATAATAGATAAGGACAGTGATAAAAATAGATAAGATGCAGCATTTTACCTGTATAATAGAGTCTACTCCATTCTCTTTCCTCCAATTGAGCATGTCTGCCCACATATGGACCGTCTTATCAAGGTCAAACTTCCTTGCTTTCAAGAATCTGCAACACAATCCTTTTTGTTCTCTTAAGAATATCCATTAAAACGCACAGGTTTATAAAATAAAAAAATTGAGAATCCAAAGGAATGACAAAGCAATGTTTTGTGAAATCAAAGTATAAACAACATAAAACAGAAAAATTGGAAACAATATTACGTAGAAAATAGGAAATCTGAGGGATTAATGAAATTGTCTTCAGAGGTTCTGAATATACGATGCACATGTAACAGCTTGTCTGAGCCAATGCATTTATACAGGTAGGGATTTAGGAGTCATGTCGAAATTCAAGTAAAATAATGAGAGAATATTTAAAAAAAATATATTGTTCTATGCTAGTGAAAAGAACTGTAGTGAATATTCAACAAGTGCATTATCATTATTGTAACGTGGCACGTCATACTGCAATATTGATAAGTAATAGGGCCAATAATTACCAGAACTTAATAACACAACTGAAGAAGGCATTCTTGGGATTTGCATTATAGACAAGGTATCAACGTACGACGTAGAGCCCAAGTGGCAAGACTTGGAAAGTTCTATTTCAGGTATTATACAACTCACAGAAATGACATTCTATTTTCCTGATAACAAGTTTTTGGAGACAATTACATGATACAACCAGTACCTCATCTCATACTTTCCCATCCTTTCCAAGCACTTCTTACTACTTTCTATAAAACTGTTCTTATCATCTATAAACAAGAGAGCTACAGTCACCTTCTCCTCCATAATGAGAATCCAAACAGTAGACACTACTTAAGCCATGTGTTTTCCCATTTAAGCTGTCTTTTATTCTACAAAAATAAGAACAAAATCATGTTGACCAAAGCCAGAGTTCTAAAGTTGGAACTAATGTCCAACATTCTTTTGTAAAATACATGCTTCTAAAGACAAAAGTTTCTCCATCTTACCTTCAAGAGAGATAAACCTAAGAGGGTAAGAGTTCTTTCGTTTTGTTTTGCAATGAAAAAGAATTGGAAAACAAGAATGTTGAGATTCATATGGATTATGGTCCCAATCTCCGGAAGAAGATGAAGTAGGTTGGTTGAAATATATTTTACCACAGGATTTTAAACGCAAAACCAGAGAACAAACAATATTAAAAATTAAAATTCTGACTAAACTAATCCGTTGTGAGAGGGTAATGGCATTATAGATCCATAATCAGAACATGAAAATAGCAAAAAATCAAGGCCAAAAAATTCTCTTTCATCATAATGCAATAGTAAATGCGCAATAATTTTATTTTTTTTTTCTGAAATTGATACAGGTGGAGTTTTGAAATATTAAGAAATTCTCTTTCAGAAATGCAGTTTTATTTACCTCAACATAATATGGTAATCATCATGGCGAGCTGGAAGCAGGTCTCTGTCAAGCAATACTTGACGAAATGCATTGAGTGCATTCTCTTCCTCCTTGTCTAGAAACTCTTCCGTGGAGATTGATGCAAACCGACAATGAGCCACCCGTTTACTGCGTTTCCTGAGAGTGCGTGTAATTTTTGTTGAAGCATTTAATGCTTTCTTTCTCAAAGATCTGATTCGAAGTCTCCGTTTCTCATCCTCAGAAATCTCATGATCGGATCTTTTCTCTTTTTCATCTTCTTGTATCGAAATTATTTCTAAAAAACGAAAAATCAATCAAAAAATTTAAATAAGTCAATACAGCTTAAATATTGCAAACAGTAACATGAAATTACCTGGCATCCTTATTCGACCGATTCACAATTCAATATCTCAGTGACACTGAATCGATAAAGAACCAAAAGCTCGTGAATTCTGAATAATGAAAAAACGTCGAAACGCGGATTTTGTAAATCGAAGAGAAAAGTAAAACTGAAGCTCAGATTTCCTAAATCTTCAAGATTCGCAATTCAGATTCGTCTGCCATTCCAATTTCCAACAGTCCAAAATCAACACGAAATGCGGCAAAAGTTCATAAAGATCCGACAAAAATTCAGTACATTTCACGCTATCCAAACGTACATTCACGAGGCAGATCCAGCGATCCAATAAAACGAGAAAAAAAATCACTTTTTACACACAATTTTATTTTTTAATGAATTGATTAATTACCTTCTAAATCACACAATACCGGTGATCAATTTCCTCAGCTGTTTTCTGTATTGCGTATACAGTATACATGTATATAGATGATGTAGGGGGAGCGGAAAGTAGTTAACTTTGCTTTACAATTACTCTCTTTGTCTCTCGCTTTTCCTTCTCTTTCTAGAAACGCATTTCTCGTGCGTCCACGGCGTTACTTTACACACACTATATATAATGAATTAGTCTCTCTCTCTCTCTTCGGTGGAGCTATTAGTACGGCGTTACTTTTACACACTTTTTTTAATCTATATTTTCTCTCTCTCTCTCTCTTCAGGAGACCTACCAGTAATGAATTGCTACTACCGCCGCCATCCCGCGGCCAACGTGGTGGAGGAGATTCGGAGAGGGTGGAATTTTGATCTCAAATTGCGAATGCTCCCAAAATGTTGCGCCACGTGGAGGGACCAACGGGAGCCGGTGAAGAGTCAGACTCAAAAATAGAACATTTATGTATTTTAGAGGGTGTTTGAAACCCATTTTTTGGAGAATTAAATTTTTGGAATAGTGATTGATGGGAGATTATGAGGTAGAAAAGTTATGAAAAGTTTTAGATTTGTGTGTAATATTATTTTATTGAAAGAATATGTGGTTGAAATGAAGAAAGAGAAAAAAATGAGAATGAGAATTAGATAAAAATGGGTGTCAAACAGGGCCTTAATCAACCACATAAATGATTATAAATTGACGGATTTTTATAATTTATTTATTTATCTAGAGAGTGTTTGTTGGAGATTAAAATTAGATTTTTAGTAGATTGTGATGGAAGTTTTTGAAATGTGAGACCCATGAAAAATGTGGTTAGTATTGATTGTTTAACTTTGACTTAAATTAAAATCAAATTTTAATTCGAATCAAACAGTAACTTAAAATATATCATGTCTTTAAACAGATGTAAACGAAAAGTTGATAGCACTTGTAGATCACACATGAATAAAATATATGAGGTGTTTGTTTTTGATTTGAGAATCAAGAATCAATTCTCATTTTCAATCACACATTCTTTAATAAAATAATATTTTTCATCACATCAATAATTTTTTTTTTCTTTTTCAACCACACATTTTCCATTATATCACTATTCAAAATCAATTTTTCCCCCAAAAATTCCTACCAAACAAGCTCTAAATTTAATAAAAAATTGATCAAGACATTTATAAACATCTAGAAACAATGAGTCAAACATAGACTTCAGGCACATTTTGTAATACTTTTGAAAGGTCAAAAATTGTTTCTGATATTAAGAATTTTTTTGATCATTTTTTGAACAATCATGCTACGTAGACATAATCCTTGACATAATGCCACGTGACAACCTATCATTATATTGTTTAAAATACAATCAGTTTTTTCATCAAATCACATCGTTTCAACACTTATTATGTCACTCTATCTTTCACCTACTTTCTGGTAAAATAATATTATTCTTTTCTTAAAGTACTTTGATTGATTAAAAAAACTTTTTGAAAAAAAAATTGACTTATAATGTAACTTTAGCAGGGAACTTTTATACAAGGAGTAAAAGCAGAATTGCTGCCAAGTGAATCCTTAACAAATAAAAATTATTGTCTTGTCCATGATATGAGGTATTACTAATAGTAATCTTACAAATGTAATTCGATCATAAGTTTAAAATATCTTGAAATATTTATGTTTTCTTGTCAAAATCAAGATTTTGAAAATTCTTATTTATTTAAGACTTGTTTGGTCTTTTGAGTAATGTTAGAAAAGTTCAACTTGAAATAAAATAAGATCTTGTTTGGAAGAAGAAAATTATCCATAATTTTGTCTATTTGTATTTTTTTTTAATGCATTCTTTATTTGTATTCAAAATATACTTTATTATCATCCATTTATGAAAGTTTTACATGTTAGTGAGTGTTTATATTTTCGCCTTTGTTTGAGCTCCATTATTTGAAAAAAATTAATTTCAGAACTGTGTTTTTTTGACAATGTATGGTAAAAATGTAAAGAGAATTTTCTATTTTACGTTTAATATTATTTTATTGAAAGAATATGTGACTGATAAGAAAAGGGAAAAATGTATTAAAATTTAATGAGGGCCAAACTTCATTCTACCTTTTAGCATAATGAAGCTTTAAACTTTTAATGTCATACGAAGTTAATTTTCTTGTAATGAATCATGGCATGGGCTGTTGGTGTCAATACAAGACTCGATACATTGTACAAGCTAGTTCATAAAATTATTTTTTAGGATGCAACTTCATTCCTTTAAATCATAAAGGAGAATGTCTATAATGAAAGAATAATGTTATTTGCAACTGTTTATACTGTAGTCGTCCAACGTGACATACAAATGTCGATTAATGATTTGATGTATGAAAAAATAAAAAACTACAGAATTAATTTATCAAATCACTAACCACACATGTACGTCACGTAGGTTGACTATGATAACGGGCGACTGCGAATAGCATTACTCATTATGAAAATAGGTGATGCAAAATGTCTATTTTGTTAAAAAAAAATCACACATTTTCTCCCAATCCCCGAGTCTAAAAGAAAGAAAAAGAAATATACGATGGACCACACCATCAGCTTCTCTTGATCAACAATATTACGAGACCTGCAAACATGACTTTCAACTCAAAGATCGGGTCCACTATAGCCCTCGAGGGTGTGGGTACTAGGCTTGTGTATGGCCTCTACGCATTGCTATAATCATTAGTCCGTGTTTGATATAGATCTTTTAAAACTTATTATCAACTCCATATACTCTGATAAAATAATTTTGCACATGAATTAACGACACATTTTTCAAATAAAATCAATTTTTACAAAATCTATACTGGAAAAAAACTACATCAAACATGTTCTTGATGTGTTTGATAAATTCTTTTATACCTAATAATGAAAATTAATCATGGTTGGATGGCGTAAAGTCGAAGCATGAAAAAATAATTTGGTACACTTAAGTACAATCATTCATGGAAAATTAAAAACAAAAAGAATCTAACTCACAATTAATCATGATTGGATCATGTAACATTGAAGTATGCAACATAATTTAGTACACTTAAGTACAATCATTAGGTAAGTTCTATAAAAACTCGAAAAATATAATCATCGACATCATATTAATTTGCATAGTTATGCTATATATATACATTACAACTTATATAATAATTTACTAATAAATGATGTGGCAAGATTTAATTGAATCAACATTTCATCAATCAAATAATTTTTTCACTTACATTTTGACACCTCATCACTATGTAAAATATTATGTACAAGAAATATTTTCAATGTCGTCTAGTCCTCTAGAAATTTGCCAGTACGTCAACTAACTTTTAAAAGAATAATATACAAAAAGAACTACGTTTTCCACCCTCAAAAAGGAATTGATTGAGAATCAACTAACTTTTAAACAAATTATTCCATTAATAATGATTTTAACATTATATTTTTAATAATTCCTCTTGCTCTAGAAATAAAAAAGTTCAACGAACCCTATCTTATGAGACTTGCTGAACTTGTTGAGCCCTAAAACTAGTATCAGTGCTAGAACATGTATATATATATACACACACACACACACTAGGTGCAAGCAACGTGCAATGCACGTTTGCGTAGTTTATATTTAATAGTTTTGTTTAAGAATTAATTTGTTATTAATAAAGATGTAATTTTTTTGGTTAATTAAATAATTAATGATGTAATGTTTATATAATTGATAAATAATTAGATGTGTGATTTTGATATTGTGATGTAAGTTGGTGAGATCTAAGAAAATAAGCAAAAGTTGACAAATTTGGAGAAAATGTTAAATTGTAAGGGATCCAAAGTTCGAGGACTCAAATGTAAATACTTAAAAGTTGTGCCGAACCTTACGATGAAGATTTGAGAGTGCTCGGAGTCAATTGGATAAAGGAAGACATCAATGGAATCAAATTTAGGCAAAAGATGATCACACATCAATTTCCAACCGAAAAGTTATGCTCCGATGTTTTAGTCTCATATTGAGACCTATTTTTGGCATAGAAAGTGATCGAATTGAATAATGATGTCTAAATCAAAGTTGTAGCCATATGAGTTAGCTTTCCAACGCATTTTGAATCGCCTCAATCGGACATCGAAATACAAAGTTATGATAAAAAAACTGAAAAAAGGTGCAACTGCCTGTTTAAAACAAGAAATTCCGTTACATAGTCCTTTAAAACAACAAATTTCGTTAGTTTTTCCGTGAAAAACAAAAAATTCCGTTACATAGCAACTTTTAATATATAGAAAATATATATATAAAAGGGTAGATCGCATCCTTATTAAATCTTTTCTACGTTGAAATAAACATCATCAAACGAAAATGAAAATAAAAATAAAAATAAGCGACTTCATCTATATTGAGGATCTACTTATTGAAAGGCTAGAGATGAGGATTAGTCAAAGAGAGCCAAAGGGTAGATCTCATTTTCACTAACTCTTATCCGCGTCATTTTACATATCATAGGACATAAGTCAATGCAAAATAAGCGGCTTCATCTTAATTGAGAACCAACTTGTTGAAAGGTAAGAGATAAGGATTAGTCAAAGAGAGCCATCTACGCAAAATCTATTGCTGACCGTTTACTTCCTTTCGAGTGCGAACCACAAAATTTACGTTTTTTCAACAGACAGCAAATCTTAACTCAGATAAAAACTTAAAATTAAAACGAAAGATAGCCAAACATGAATGTTCTAGAAAACCAATTTACTTTGTTTAAAAGTCGAATTATTGCGTTCAAATCGAAAAGGAAGAAAGCGTACGTATAAATTCAAATCACCTCATTTGTTTTTATCCTCTGAAAGTGGACAAAAAATGAGTGGCGGGTAATTAAAAGCTAAAACTTTTAACTTTATTCTTTAAATTTCGACAATCCACAATTATTTAGCCCTTGTTTGGGCTCCATTTTTTCAATTTTGAAATAGTAACAAGTGAGAGAATATATAGTTAAAATAAAAAATTTCAGTTTACGTGTAAAATTATTTTATAACAAAATGTATAGTTGAACATTAGTGTTAAAAAATGAGTTTTTATAAAAAATAGAGCCCAAACATAAACTTACTATCTTAGAAGGTTTTGTCTCGTATTTTGTCTTGATCGAGCTAATGTGGTTTTGTGGCGTTAAATTATAATGTTGTGATGGTATTTTTTTTTTTTTTTCAATCAAAATTGAAAAAATCGAGCATCATATAATTTATTTGGTAAAAAGGGAAAGAAATTGTATAATTACTTGTCTCATTGCATGTCCATGTGATTTCCACATCAAATGTTGTTCCATTTCAAGAAGGATCTTGCTGCTTGTACATAAAAAAAAAATGTACATAATGAATTACATAATATGATATGTAGAGAAAAAAACTGGATGAAAAAGTTGATTGTATTTTAAACTGACAGATGATAGAGTCTCATGCGGTATTATATAATTCATTATATAAATCTTAATGTAAATATAACAAGATCCTTTCAATAAATGGGCCAAGAAATGGAAGGGAATATGTTATATGTAGTGGACAAAGGTAGTGACTTGCGTCCTATTTTAAGATGGGAAAATTACACAAAATCATACTTCTCAAAATCAATATTCAAAAATCAGGTTGAATGTTTCATTATACAAAAATCAGATATTTATTTAATTATTATAAAATAATATTTAATTATTAATAATAATATTATAAATTAATTTATATACACACCCCCTAACCTATCTACCCATCCAAACCCTAAAATCAATTTAAAACATAAATCTCTCTCTCTCTCTCTCTCTCTCTCTCTCTCTTCACTCTTCTCCTCTCCATTTTCCAGGCTTTGTCATGCGAGAAACCATCCCCACACCGAACCTAGCATCGGCGATCGTGGCGGCGATAGGCACATCACCGGCCACAGGCACGCACGACGGCAAGTACAGTCGTGCGCGATCTCTCTATCGCTCTAGTAGGCCGCTGCGCAATGACTCCCTAACTCTGTCGTTCGCAGCATCTTCAAATAGCAGTGGCGAGACTGCTGCAAACTCGCAGCAGCGTTGTTCAGCAGTGCACCCGCCATTGTTTCAGAAAAATATGGGGAGGGGTTTGGGTATTTTAGTCGCCAGCAGAAGAGAAAATTTGGGAAGGGAGTTTGGGGTATTTTAGGGTGATTTCGTTCTCCTCTGATTTGATCTGCTTAGCCGGAGTCACTGTGTAGAGGCATCATCTCTGCTGGAGTGAAGAAATCTGGTGGCGATTTTGGTGTTGTGGTGGTGTTGATCGTGGTGTTGGTGGTTGTGTTATGTTGTGTTGGGGTTGGTGGTTGTTTGGGGTTTGTTTTGTTTTTGTTTCTATTTCAGCTTGTGAGGTGGTGGTGGCGACGGTGAGGTGGTGGTGTTGTGATGGTGAGATGGTTACAGATTTGACGCCCAATGGTGGTGGTTATTTTTGTTGGTGGATGTGGTTTTTATGGAGATGATGGTGGTGGATCTTAGTGATGGTGGTTTTGAGATGTTGGTGGCGACGATCGTGGTGGTGGTGGTTCGGTGCAACGACATTGTGGTGTTTTTCGCGATGTGTGGATTTGTTTGAGGTGGTGGTGTTGCTGACGCGAGGTGGTGGTTTTGGCGACGACGGTGGCAGTGATGCTGCTGGGAGGGAGTGGCGAGGTGGTAGTCACAAACGTTGGTTGTGGTCACAAATTATTTGGTTGACTGTGACCGTTAAATTGGTTAATCTGTAACCAGTAAACAATATGTGACCAATAAAAAAGATAAATTGTGACCAAAAAATAATATGCGACCTAAAAAATTGTTAACTTGTGACCGTAATTTGATAATTTGTGACTGTATAATAAGTTGTGACTTATAATATTTATGATTTGTGACCGATAAATAAATTGTGACTTTTAATTTTTTAATTTGTGACCGTTGAACAAACTATGACCTATAATATTTTTGAATTGTGACCGTAAAATAGTTTGACACATAAAAAATTTTATTCGTGATCGAAAAATAATTTATAACTAATTAAATGGTTAAATTGTGACCAAATTGCATATATCTGTGACTTTAATATATTTAATTAATTAATTAAATCATAAATAAATTTTAATAAAAACCTGATTTTTGAAATTTAAAACATTTATCCTTAATTTTGAAATGGGTGATACTTAATACCTTATTTATGTATTGTTCCCTTTTAAGATTTTTGGGTTTTGCCTTGAAGCATTGGATACCATTTTTTGGGGGTAAAATTTTTATTTTATTTTTTTGTAGGTAAGATAATTTCATTTTATTACAATTTGACCAATCAATTCATACTTCTACTTTAATAAATTGCTTCGACCGATTCTCTTAAACTAAAAAATCAAAGACATAAATATTGACATAACATAAATAAAACCAATATTAAAATTAACCGTGAGCCTGCTACGCTCTTGTTTTGTCAATTACTGAACATTAAAGCTGTCACAGGTTATACGTTCTTGTTTTATCAATTATTGAACGTCAAATAATGCTATCATGGATTCTCCGTAATTGTCAATAAAGAAAAAGAATTGCTATATGAATAATTCCTATACGATTTCCGTGTGGAATGTTTGTTCCATTTCAGGAAATGGTCCGTATTCATATACACGACATGTTATAGGGAATGCATGTAGTGGTCAAAAGTAGGAATTAGTGTACCCTTTTTTGGTTTTAGGAAGGGCATAGCACCTAATTTTTTGAGTCTGAATTGACTACGTCTTTGTTGGAATGCAGTAAAAATCATACTACATGTATATCATCTTTTATATAATTATTTTTACATTGTGTTACGTTGCAATATACCATTGGACAGTTTAAAAAAAAACACCTTTCTCGTCCACAATTTTTTTTAAAACAAAAGGGATGTCAATCTAATGAATGTACATTTTGCATTATTTGATTCTTCATTTTTTACATTTTACTTTATTAATGTTTGTTTAGGATTTTTAGGTACTTGTTGTTCTTGTACACGATTTGGGTCCCAATTGGGAGACTGTAAGTTATGCAATCAACGCTACTTTGCAATTTAAGGTGAGAGAGATCATTGAAATTTTCTTGATGGAAATCGAATTTTACAGGCTGTCCCATCTTTTTTGGATTTTGACATTTAGGTCCTGTTTGGGAGGGATTAAATTTTTATACAGTAAATCAATTCTCATTTTCAATCACACATTCTTCAATAGAATAATATTTTCCACCATATCAATAATTTTTTCTTCTTTTTCAACCACACATTTCCCATCATATCACTATTCAAAATCAATTCTTCCCCCAAAAATCTCTCCCAAACAAGTTCTTAAAGTATGTTTGATGTAGATTTTTCTCAATAATAATATTTGTAAAAATAGATTTTTTGAAAGAATGTATGATTAAAAGTAAGAAAAAAATTATGGGTCCACGTGTAAAATTATTTTATTAAGAAAATATTTAATTTAAAATAAATTTTAAAGAATATGTACCAAATAGAGACTTAAAACATGTTCAACTGATGCATACAGTGCATATTCCGCAAACCTAAAGAACGCAAGGATCAGCACAACATTTTGATGAGCTCGACTTCAAAACCTTGTCCTCGTACATGACCGGACATCCCCATGTCTGTTTGCCATCCTTAAAAATTTTAAATTGTTTGCTACAATACTGTTCTCCACCACACGTGGACACAATAAAATATTCTACGCACAAATCAAGAAAGTTTCATTATTTTTTAATTACACATTTTTCGTCAATCTATTATTTTATAATGCATTACAAGAAATTAGTGGCTGTCAAACAGAGCCTTAATTTCAACCACTCTGCCTTTCACATCTTATTTCTTTATCATTATACAGGGAATTGCTAGACAATTGTTGCAGGGGCCAATGGAAGAAGATACTATGAAATCTAATTTTGAGAAAATCATTATGATTGGTTCAAAACAACATTATCTCAACACTCGGGTATTTTATCATAACCAAATTAATATTAATAAATACAAAAGGGAGGATTTATCACAGCCGTTGGATCAGCCAAGGTGTAATATCAGTCCTCTGATGGATGGAAAAACCAAGATCAGATCCAATTACCAATTAAATTAATCTTGTTTGTATAATCTTGTGTGATTGTGCATTGGGTTAAAGGAGCTGTGGTTGTTCATAGTTTAGGTTCGATTCTGAAGCATTGAACTTAGAATAAAGCTTCTTGTATATTAATTGGTTGACATGGAGTTTAACACTCCATGTATTTTCAAATGCAAATGGGCGGGAAATTGTATTTTATTTTAAAATTGTCCACTCATGTCACAACACGTGGCACAATGTCAAATTTGATGTCAAATGAAGTGTATATGTAGCATGATTGTTGAACTCAAGATGCTCTTGAGGCGATTGAGCTTGACGTTGTGTAATATTTTTCTTACAAACCTTCCGTTCTTGATTGGAATTATTGCATGAATTAACATATTAGTACAATTGTTGTTGACAATCATGGTTAACAACATTGATGTCAAACTCTGGATTATTGATTTAAAAAACAGTTTTTAAAATGAATAAACGTGAAGTTGTCAAGTGTAAATTGTCAACTAAAATTGTAAAAAAAAAAAAAATTGCACGTGATTGAAAAATGAAAAATCGCAGGTGTCAGTAGAAATAGGTAAACGAACCTAGTCCTCAAAGAGAGACCATAGATTTCCTGAACCCATCTGCAAGAAATTCAAGATGCTCAGCTTTTGAGGTAGGCACAAATCCCTTTGGAAAGACTGACTATCAGTTATAATTTTAGTTAAATTTTGGATAATTCTATTTGTACAATCGAGATTGACAACCTCTCACATGTGTACGGGATCCGCATGCTTAAAAAATTCAAAAAAAAAAAAAGTGAACCTCCCATATGAGTGGTTGTCAACCTCGGTTGTACAACTAGCATGGTCTATTGAACTTCATGTTTTATTTATTAAATTTTAACACGTTGCACTCCATTACCACATTCACCATGTTTCATTACTTATTGAACTTTAAAATATTTTCGAGTTGTCGCTGAACTTCATAATGTTTCCGAGTAAAGTTTATTTTCTACGAGATTCTATCTAAATCAAGAAAATCAATTAAAATAAAGATCAACTAGATAATAAGAATCTCAATTTAAAATAAGAATATTGATATTGATCAAGAAGATATAATTTCTTTAATCGTCAAAAATTATGTTTAACAGGAAAGAAGAATACTAGTTTCTAATTGAAATAAGTTTTAATTTAGATCATAATTTTCTTTTATGAGAAAAAAATAGATAAATTATTTATTTATTTAGATTGAGATTATAAATGTAAATCAAAAAATAAAAAATTATATTTGAAACAGATAGTGAGATTTTCTAAGTCAATAATATTAGATTTGTAGAAACAAAAGAACTGAAGATGAAATGATTTGAAATGAAGCTGAAATTATATTATTCAGCACACTAGAAGATGTACAATTATTGCTGTATAAATACAAAGAAATGGAATCTTTTCTAACTAACTTCCTAACAAATTTACATGAAGAATAAATGTAAAAACCGAATCAACAAATTCCCTTCTAGATCCTTCTTCTGTTGATGCAATGTGACTCATCCACGTTGGCTTCCTTGCTGGTAGTCTTCCAGCTGATGCTGATCATTCAGCAATTTCAATAGGCTCCCGCAAGATGGAGAGTAGATGTTCATTACTCTCATCTTGGATAAGCAAGAGTAAAAACTTTGTGAATTCAGAGATTTAGTAAGAATGTTAGCAATCTGTGATGCACTAGGAACATGTTGTGTGATAATATCACCCTCTTGTATTTTGTCTCGAAGCTTAATGTGTTTTGTTCTTTCATAGAACACCGGGTTTATGGCAATATGAATGGCTGCCTTATTGTCACAATTCAAGACAGCTGGTTGGGGATGCTCAATGTTTAAATCTGTCAGCAAATATCTAAGCCAAGTGAGTTCGCAACAAAGGTTCGTCATTGCTCTGTATTCGGCTTCCGCTAAAGATCTGGACACTACATGTTGTTTCTTTGACTTCCATGATATCAAAGACTCTCCAAGGAACACACAATAACCGGTTATTGATCTTCTAGTATCCACACATGCTCCCCAATCAGAATCACAGTAGCCGACTAGTTGCATTTTCGATTTTGCAGAATATAAGAGTCCTTGACCAGGTGCCCATTTTATGTATCTCAATACCTTATGAGCAGCATGTAAATGTGGGATTCTAGGATTCCCCATGAATTGACTTAACAACTGAACCGAATATGTAAGATCAGGCCTGGTGATGGTTAAATACAACAACCTTCCTACTAGCCTTCTATAGAGTGATGGATCAGGCAATAGTTCTCCTTCTTCTTTGCTGAGCTTCATATTCTGATCAAGGGGAATTCTAGCAGGAGCTGATCCAATAGTCCCTGAATCTGCTAGGATATCCAAAGCATACTTCCTCTGGCATATGTGAATTCCCTCCTTAGAGCTTGCCACTTCAATGCCTAGAAAATACTTCAATTTTCCTAGATCTTTGATTTTGAACTTCTCATGAAGGGAGACTTTGAGCTTATCTATGGAGTTAATGCAGTTGCCAGTAACTATTATATCATCTATATATATTAGGATAGCAGTGAAGTTATTATCAGTGAGCTTAACAAATAGGCTATAGTCTGCCTTTGACTGGGTATATCCTTGCTCGACTATGAAGCTGGAAAGTTTAGAATACCATTGGCGTGAGGCTTGCTTTAATCCATACAAACTCTTGCGTAGCTTGCAAACCTTACTTCCACTGTTATTTGGATAGCCTGGAGGCAATTCCATATAAACATCTTCATCCAAGTCTCCGTGTAAAAAGGCATTATTTACGCCAAATTGGTGTAAATTCCACCCCTTGATTGCTGCTACTGCTAACAGAGACCTTATGGTGGTTAATTTCGCTACAGGGGAGAAGGTTTCGTGATAGTCGAGCCCCTCCTGTTGAGTGTATCCTTTAGCCACCAGACGTGCCTTATATCTTTCAACACTCCCATTGGCATTAAATTTCACCTTATATACCCACTTACATCCTATAGCCTCTTTATCAGTTGGTAAATTGGTTAGCACCCAAGTATCATTGAGCTCAAGTGCCTCAATCTCAGATTTCATGGCAGCACGCCATTCAGGTGAAGTAATGGCTTCTTGATAAGTTCTAGGTTCAGAGTGACTGGTTATTGAAATTGCAAAAGCACGATGAAATGTAGATAAGTTGTCATAGGAAATGCTATCTTTAAGGGGGAAAATACTACCTGTTATGCCATTTCCTTTCTTGTTGTTGAACTTCTGAAAAGGGGGAGATGAAAAGGCCTGTTGGCACATGAAGTCTTCCAAATGTTGAGGACCCTTGCGAATTCTACTTGACCTGCGAGGCAAGTGACTTGAAATGGGAGGATTTGGTTCCAGAATATCAGTGATAAGCTCAGGGATATTAGTATTGGTTTCTTTATGGAAATTGGGAGATTGGATATATGGTGAATTATTTTGAATATTATGCTCAGAATGCTGAATTTCATTAGTGACAGAATTTATAGGCTGCTGAGTATCATCAAGTACAGAAGTGATATGATCATTGTAGAAAATAGGATTTTGTGTGAAACTTAAATGATTGAAATCAGCTGAGGGAGTGAAGTTATTGGATCTGATACTTTTAAAAGGAAAGATATCTTCATGGAAATTCACATTCCTTGAAACAAAAATCTTTTTGGTTTTTAAATCCATCAATCTGTAACCCTTTACTCCAAAAGGATAACCACTGAAGATAGATTCCCTAGATCTATGGTCGAACTTATGTCTTCCACTAAGTAAAGTAGTGGAAAAAGCAAGGCATCCAAAAACTCTTAAGTGACTATAGTTTGGCCTGATCTGGAACAGAATTTCAAAAGGACTTTTGTGATTTACATTTGGTGTTGGCGTTCTATTTATGAGGTAAACGGCTGTTAATACGAAATCATTCCAGTATTTTAAAGAAAGCCCACTTTGAAACCTCAAGGCTCTTGCCACATTTAAGATGTGTTGATGTTTTCTTTCCACCACGGCATTTTGTTCCGTCGTTTCAACACAAGTCCTTTGGTGCACTATCCCCCTTTTTAAGTAAAAATCTATCATGTTAAACTCTCCACCATTGTCTGTTCTGATAGTTTTGATTTTTGCCTTAAACTGAGTTTCAACCAAAGTGTAAAAATTTTGTAAAGCTGTGGTAGCTTCAAATTTGAACCTTAGCATGTAAATCCATGTACATCTACTAAAATCATCAACAATAGAAAGAAAATACTTAGAACCATCCCTGCCGATTTCATTACAAGGTCCCCAAATGTCACAATGAATTAATTCAAAACTTTCTACTGATCTGTGATGACTAACACCAAATGGTAGTTTATGTTGCTTTGCTAAAGGACAGATAGGACATTGATTAGTACTAGATGATGCAGGGATGTGAAGATTTTCATCTGGACTGAAGTTAGGGTAAGAAGAGTGGCCTAATCTGTGGTGCCATAGGTCTGATTCTTTATGATTTTTAGCAATAGATGTAGAGGAAGATGACAGGCATTTGAAAGGCTCGAAAGCTTCTGACAAAGCTGAAGGGGATACTGATTTTCTCACCATGTGGTACAGACCATCTTTCACCTCACCCATTCCAATCGTTCTCCAAGTCAAAATGTCCTGGATATAACAAGAATTTGGAAGAAAAACAAGACAACAATTTAGAGTTTAAGTTAGTTTTCTTGCTGATATTAAATTAAAAGTGAAGCTAGGAATGTAAAGCACATTATGCAATGTTATGAAATCTGATATTTTGACAGTTCCCACATGTGTGACTGGAACTCTTTTTTCGTTTGGCAACACCACAGAATAGTCTACTTTAGCTTGCATAGATGTAAAAAGGGAGATGGAGCAGATCATGTGATCTGTTGCTCCAGTATCCAGAATCCATGGCGTTTTGAAAATGGTTTCATGATCATGATGAAAGACAATCAAACTTAATGGTATACCAGATAGTTTATGATTGAACTCATCTGATGAGGGGGAAGCTGTCTGCTGAGAATTTGATGTTGGCTTGAGGAGTGCCATCAACTGAGAGTACTGTTCTTGGCTCAATGATACTTGGCTTTTGTCCTTCAATACTTCCTGATTAAGTGCTGATCTTGCAGATACCATATAGGCAGTAGACTTTCCTTTATCGCTGAACTTGTGCCCTGATGGAAAACCATGGAGTTTGTAGCACTTATCTACGGAATGTCCTGGCATTTGGCAGTGAGTGTATGATGGTCTGTTTGGATTTGCTTTGAAACATCTATCAAGAGAGTGACCTGCAACCTTGCAATGTGAGCAATAATATCTGTCTCTTTTCTGTGAAGAGAAACCTTGGCTTCCTCCTTCTCTGAAATTTCTCCTACTTAGGAAAGCCATAGAATCTGAGCTGACAGGTGCTGGATTAGAGATTTCACGTCTCTTCTCTTCTTGTTGAATCAGAGAATATACCTCATTTAGGCTGGGAAATGGTTTAATCAGCAGAATTTGCTCCTTAATTTCTCTATAATTTTCATTCAGCCCCATTAAAAACTTCATAACCCAATCCCTTTGCTGGTTCTGAACTACGGTTTTTAAGCCTCCACAAGTGCAGCTGGGAATCATTTCATAATTCAACAGCTCATCCAAAAGGATTTTAAGTTTGGAGTAGTAAGTGCTTACTGAGTCTTGGTTCTGCATTAAGACGGTGATATCCTTCTTAATCTCAAAAATGCGTGGAGTATTTTGTTGGGAAAAACGTTGTTCCAAATCCAGCCAAAGGAGATGAGCTGTTTCTGCATATATTGTGCTACTCTTGATATCGATTGCCATGGCATTTTGCATCCATGTTATCACTATGTCATTGCACCTAAGCCAATGTTCCATCAATGGATCATTGAGATCTTTCGGTTCACACAAGGTTTCATCAATGAAACTTAGTTTATTTTTTATTCTTAACGCTATTCTTATAGACTGAGCCCAGGAGTAGTAGTTGCTGGAGTCCAGAACGTGAGTAACTAGCATCAGTGTTCCTCCATCGTTGCTACCAATGAAGTATGGACTGCTTGGATGACTAGGATCGTGAGAGACAACACTTGAATTTCTTTCATCGGTTTGTTGTGGATTTTGGGTAAGGTTTGGATTGATGTTTGCATCAATAGGAGTATTTGATCCCTCCATTTCTGGCTCTGATACCATATTAGATTTGTAGAAACAAAAGAACTGAAGATGAAATGATTTGAAATGAAGCTGAAATTATATTATTCAGCACACTAGAAGATGTACAATTATTGCTGTATAAATACAAAGAAACGGAATATTTTCTAACTAACTTCCTAACAAATTTACATGAAGAATAAATGTAAAAACTGAATCAACAAATTCCCTTCTAGATCCTTCTTCTGCTGATGCAATGTGACTCATCCACGTTGGCTTCCTTGCTGGTAGTCTTCTAGCTGATGCTGATCATCCGGCAATTTCAATAATAATACTAATCAAGACTAACAAAATATAATTTTTTGAGTTGTCACAGAGTGATTCAAGAGGAAAGAGGGGCATCGTCTCCGTGCATTGTATGTTATACTTCAAAATTTTCGATTTTTAAACAGTTGAATTTAATAAGTAAAGTTCAGTAACGAATCGAAAGTATTTTAAAGTTCAGCGAATAAGTGTGACGAGGGTATAAGTTGTGAAACATGGTGAATAAATAATGTAATGCAACATATTAAATTTCAGTAACCACTCGGGCAAAATACATCGCTTCACGTCTAGACACTTTTTTTTCCAATTCGTAAACGGCTAAAATTTTCCTTCAATTCTTTCGCCTTCCATAGACGTGTTTTATTAGTTTTTTTATTATTATTTTTTCCTTTTTTAAACGTCTTTTATTTGACTTTAGCTTATTAATTTTTTTAAAAAAACCTTTTCATTTGAATTTAGTTTCAAGTTTTTAAAAGATTTTATCCATACAAATGTTGAAAATAACTTTGTCTAACTAGTTAAATAAGATTTAAACTATGATGCTATCTACATTATGTAATTATGATCTTGAAACTCTTTATTTTGTTGAAACTTCAAAAATATGTATGTATGAAATTCCTATAAATCTACTAAGTATGACTTATCTAGTTGAAAATTGAAACTAGGAAAAATATTCTAATTTTTGCAATTCGAAAACTTGAAAATTGTATACTTAACTGATGGCTGGACTTATTAAGTAAATATAGTATTTTATAATTTTAGATGTTTGATATATGTTATTTTAATTATTAAATAATTTTTAAAATAATTAAAAATAATATTATAAATAAGAAAACGTTTTTTTTTTAAGTCTAAACCTCGCCTATGCTTGTTTAAGCTCGTAAAGTTTGAAATTTCGCTTCTACGTATAATCACGCTTTATACTTTTTAGAACACTGGTTATAAGTTTACATTTCCCCATAAATTAAACAAATTTCCGCCCTATGTAGCATAATTCATATAAATTACGTCTCTAGACTCAGCCGATGTCACTTCACTCAATAAAAAAAGTTTTCTCGCAGTAGTAACAAAATATTAATTTATAAGACGAGAAGATGCAAGATAGGCGAGCTGGATGCTATAGGCTTCTTTGAGCTCAGCTAGTACTTGTGCAATGGTTGGCCTGCGAAGTGCATCAGTTTCAACAGACGTGCATGCAATTAAAGAAGCCCTTCTCATGCTCTCACTATCAAAACTTCCCTTAATGCTCTCATCCACAACCTCAAATGCTCCTGCCTGCAAGTATGGCTTGGCCTGCAATAAAATCACAAAATATTCGGTTACTAGTTATTAATTAGCATAAAATGTCTCTGCTTAGGGAAATCATGTTATGGATAGGTGCAAGGAGAGAGTGTCCAACGTGCTTATAAACTGATAAGATTGACTTTCCACAAGCGATGTATAACCCATTCGCCCCTCTTTTAGATCCAACTCTTGAATCAATTTTCTACTGAAAGTAGTCCTCCACTCCTCCCCAAATTACCCGTTAGCAACTACAGTCTACAAGAAGGGGTTCTTGGTACGGGACTACTGCTACAAGAACAACACATAATTTACCTTAAAAAATGGCTTGTAGAAAGAGGGTACTCATGCGTTTCTTGAAATATGAGACTCAGAAAAGTAGTCGTTAACTTGTTATACTCAACTGCTATTGAACTATATGAACTCAGATACATGTACTTTTCTTCTCGAATTTTTCGCAAAGAGGAGAATGATTAAATCCTTTAACGATTCCCTAACTAATACCCTTTTCATTCTTATTAACAAGGCAACCCATTCGACATGTCCAAGAGCAAAAAATGGAAATGATACGTACATATACGTGGTAGACAGCAAGAAGATTGAGTCAAAAGTTGAATTAAAGCACTTCAAAATGGAGTTGGCTACTGCTTAAAAGTGTATTAAGCTAAGAACTCTGTTGGGAGCAAACAAGAAGTCTCACATCGGTTGGGAGAAGAAAAGAAATCCACCATATAACCCAAGTGGGCTACTCCACCCATTGCCAATTGGTTTTGGGTTGGAACCTCACTTGGGCTTGGTGGTGTGGGCTTGGGCCCGGTCAATTTGCTCATTATTTTCCCTACAACTGGTATCAGAGCCCAGTGTCGAAGGAACGCAGTAGAAAGCGTGGTGGCGATCGGGCTAAAAATCATTCGCGTTTGAGGTGTCTTGTGTCGAAAGTCTTCCTGACATTGGAGGTCAGACGGCGGGTCCCATTTGGTCGAGGGCGAAGATAATAACAGCGGTACAAGATGATTGGCGAATGGATTATCGTTTGAGGGGAGGCCACAATGATGTGGTCCTTCGTTTGAGGGGAGGATTGTTGGGAGCACACAAGAAATCTCACATCGGTTGGGAGAAGAAAAGAAATCTACCATATAATCCAAGTGGGCTACTCTACCCATTGCCAATTAGTTTTGGGTTGGAACCTCACTTGGACTTGGTGGTGTAGGCTTTGGCCCGGTCAATTTGCTCATTATTTTCCCTACAAACTCCATTGGAAAAATTGGACTCGTGCAGCTTAACATTCTCAATACAAATAAGGAAAAAAAAAAAAATAGGAGCATTTTATGTGGCTAAAATACTATGAAAGTAAGATACTTACCCATAAAACCAAATTAAAAGAATCTGGAGTGCCTGTATGAGTGAGTGGTTCCCGACCACATATGAGCTCGAGAAGGACTACCCCAAAACTATAGACATCACTTTTCTCAGTTAACTGTTGTGTAGAATAATACCTGCACGTCGATGATTATATGGTTAACAACTCCATCGAACCATCTCATCTTGTCTAAAAACTTAAATTTTTAAAAAGGGAGTCCAGTTGACTCGACCATAGTCAAACAAAATAACTAACTGGTCAAGTTTTTACGTGTCAAGTATTGCTTACTCGGGATCAATATATCCAGCAGTGCCTTTGACTACAGTGGTTATATGTGTTGCATCGGCTTGTGTCATTTGCTTAGAAAGGCCAAAGTCACATACTTTAGCATTCATTTCGACGTCCAAAAGGATATTGCTACTCTTCACATCACGATGAATTATACGCGGTTCGCTTCCATTGTGTAGATAATCCAAACCTATGCCAAAAGGAACATTGTGTAGATGTTCGTTTCACTACTTCAATGTCTAATGATCGTTAGCTAAGAAGTCGAAAACTGAGAAAAAAATAAAAAAAATGCTTACCTTTTGCAGCATCGACTGCAATTTTCAATCTGCGAACCCAGCTGAGTGTTATTTTTTTACTATTGGAACCTGAAAAGGTGATAGTAAATAGATGCAGAATGTGACATGATGGAATTTGAGTGAATAAAAACTTGATAAAGGCAATATTTAACATACCATAAAGGTTATCCGCCAATGATCCACCGGGTAAATATTCATAAACTAGTATCTGTTGCTTCGACTCATAGCAGAATCCTTCCAATGATACGAGATTCTGGTGATGGATTTGTGATAGAAGAGACACCTGCAATAATGCATCAAACGATAAGAAAAGGTAGCGCTGATGACGTAATATACTAATCAAGGTTAAATATGTTGCGAATTAAAACTATTCCCAAACCCGAGAATAATATGAACAAAGCGAAAAGCAGAAACGCACACACGCATGGATGTGCATATTGTTCACCATCAATGTGAGAACTACATCCACTCATCGCTGCAAGTTTTCTCTAAAATTTGAGAAGAAGTTTAACCATCACCCTCAGATTCTATATAGCATAGAAAAATAGGTCAACCTATATGAATGCCCAATATCCCCCTATCATAAGAAATATGCCCAATATATTCGCCGTCGAGGGAAAACTGAACAATATAATTAGGCTCGACATAATCGAACAAAATGACATACCTCATTGATGAAGGAATCTGCTCCTAGCTGAGTTTTATCGAATCGTACTTTAACAGCAACTGAATTACCATCTGGAAGTTGTCCAAGGTAAACACATCCAAAACTACCACGGCCTATTGTCTCTTTGAAGTTTTTTGTAGCTGCTTTGATCTCTTTATAGGTGAAGACTTTTGCACCATTCCAGTTTTTCATATCCACTTCAGGTCCTAAACATTGAAAAAACAGTCCATCAACAAAAAAATATTTTAAAAAATGGAAAGTTTCCACATTTTGAGTGTTTGTGAAGATTCTCATACTTCCTGTATATACGAATTCTGTTCTTTTTCTCCTCATGTACAAGATTACCAAAAATGAGATAACGAAAAGAACAAGTACAGCTCCTGCAAGAGCGCCAAGTAGACTCGCTATATGTCTATGGCTCTTGTGCTTCCTAGGAGTAAAGATGGTGACTTGTGGCTGGATTGAAGAATTGCTAGAAAAGTCGTTGCATATCGTGGTGAAAGTGAGGCACAAATTCCCCGATGTTCTGCAAATATGATTCAAAAGGATTATCTCAGTCTCGAAGCAGCTTTTGGCTTTTCAAAATCCCTGCCAAACGGAACTTAAATTGAAAAGAATGCAAATTGATTCCCATACCTAACTTCTAAACTTTCTCTGTTCAAAGCTTGCGGTAGTGGCCCTTGTAGCTTATTGTTTTCGAGATTCCTGGATTTCATAGAATACGATTCAGACAAGGTTTTAACTGATGGATCCAAATGTTATTTAGCAAGTTGAAATTGTGTTCAGACAAGCAAACTCGGAAAAATTATTGTACTATGAATATGTTGTTCACTCACAATAAATGAAGGTCTTTCAACTCCTCCAAGCTCTCAGGAACTGTTCCCTGCAAACTATTATTCTTCAAGTCCCTGCATACATGAAACACAAGTATAATCCTTTTAAGCCTCTGTTTGGTACACATTTTTTCAAAATACATTCTTTCAAAACTCATTTTTAACTACACATTCTTCAATAAAATAATATTTTTCATCACATCAATAATTTTTCCATACTTTTTAACCATATATTTCTTATCGTATCATTATTTAAAATACATTCTTTTCTCAATAATATCCATCAAACACACCCTAAAAGAATGCAAATTGGGCGTGTGGGCGGGGCTTCGACCGTGTAAATGTGTGTGTGTGAAACTTGTAAGACTTACAGAACTTTAATGTTCATCAAATCATCCAACTCAGAACCAAAGGATGTTAGCTGATTGAAGCTCAAATTCCTGCAGTGTGATCAGATGAAAAATTACGCCAATTACATTATCCGGAAAAAAAGTCGATTTTTGAGTAAATTTGCTGGTAGGAAGGATTACAGTTTCTCAAGACGTTGTAGTCCACCCAAATTTTGTATTTCTCCAGCAAGTGATGTGTTATGCAAGTCCCTAAAACACGATGCAAGAGCAATGATAATAAGATATTATAAACTACGAAAATAATATAGCACATGTTTGTACAGATTCTTATCCAAAAAATCTTACAGTGTTTTAAGATCCAGCAGATCGCCGAACGTGGGACTGATTGATCTCAACTTGATATCAGAAAGCATCCTATATGAAGTTCAAAGTTAATATTGACACCACTTGGAAAGACAAACGAGGAAAAGAATGTTCATACGTACAATGAAGTGACGAGATTTCCTTCACATTCTACATGCTCCCATGGTGTAGGGTAGCATGGATCATCTTGCCATCCCAGATCCAGGCCAGTCGATTGTTGAATTACCCGAAGAGCTGAAACTGTAAGAAGAATCAAAATCTTTAGTCCTAGAAACAACAATTTGTTTCAGCAGAAAAATCAAAATCCAAAAACAAAAACGTGATCAGGACCTGTAGTTGAAGAAGTTTCTAAGGGAATATCAAGAATTTCATAAACCTCAAGAGCATTTATTAAAGGATAGTAGCTGATTGACTTTAATGTGATGCTCAAGTTCTTGATTCCTTTTATTGTAAAGAATAGGGTACCGGCCTCCCAATGTGCAACTGTATAGTTTGATTGAACAACGTCCGCGTTGATTAACACATCAAATGTTGGAGAAACAGGTAGAATTCCAGCAAAGTACAGAACAACATGGTAGTCTCCTTGATTATCTAAAGGCAGGTTGTATATCAGATTATTCCACCTCGCCAAGACTCTCGCGGTTTGAAGAACAACAGCCGGGGGGCTTTCTTTAATAGTCGACAAATTAAATGTACTTTCAACATCGAAACCAGATGATACATGAAAAGGTGAGAAGTCCTCGTCTGCATCCCACATTCGATCATATTGGTCGAGAGGGTACCTTACATTGCAAAAGAACAAATTTCCCGAAATTAGACAGAGATTGAGTTTGATTTGAGTCAAGAAACAGAGAGGAAATATATCGATTATTCTGTTTACCTTAGCGAACCGTCGTTATAACCACAGTTAATCCGATATGACTTCTTAAGTAGCTTATCAGTAGAATCTCCCAATGCAGTGCTGTAAGCTCCCTCAGGTAGAGGCCTAAGTTCAAGTGAAGAAATAACAGGAAATCCACCATTCGGAGTCGACTGAAAGCATAAAGGCAGAACTTCCTTATTGGCTGGAAATATGAACTCTTCGATCCACGGATCATTACGAGTGAGATTGACCATAGCAACCATGGCTCTTCCAAGAGAAACAGTGAATACAGGGGGTTTTCCAAGTCCATCATAGTTTTTGTACACAAATTGTGTCCTAACAAGAACCAAGGATGGCACATTTGTTACTGGTGGTAGCCTGTAACAATTTCTGCCTCGAGAATCGGGGAAAAATCGGACCGGAAGACGAGATGAAGAAGGGCCCTCTACACTGGTTATACCGCCAGTACTTGTATAATCACCATCAGGAATCCATGAGATATTGTAGGAATCAACATAACTAGTAGTTCCACCACATGTTAAACTCAAAAAGCCTGTTCAATAATGTGTAAAAAACAGTCACAAGGCAATAAATCTATACATACTTAACAAAGAGCACTGCAAAAAAAAATGCAAATTAGGAAAGGAAACTGAAGGTCCACATACCATCTTGATAGCAGAGAGCAAATCCAACAAATCCAGAAAAAAATAACAAACTAAACCAGAAAAATGGAATCAACTCCATAAAAAGGAACAGATTGCTTAAATTGTAAAAACCTCACTTTTGCTTATTCAAGAACGGCCTGTTAATAGAACCATATGCATTTAAAAGATCAAGAATGCAGTAGACAGTGAAGAACAAGAGGAGAGAGAAAATAAGTAGGAGAGAAAAAGGTGGGGAGAAGAAAAAAATGGGTTCTTTTTGACCTTTGGGAGAGAATGGAGGTGATTTTTGACCTTCGCATGTTGTAGAACTTATCAAAATTTAAATAAATGATTTTGTCCCTTTCCAAGATCTTAAACGAGGTGATTCAATATGCCGTGAGCTTAAATCTCGCTGTCACTTAATTATACATAAGATTACCGTTTAAGTTTTTAGACAAAGAGGGTCTAGGTGTGTTAATGATAATGATTCTGTTTGATGATGGTAGTACTAATGTACTATAATTGGCCGTTGCCATGCAGAGTTGTATGAAATTTGCTCTTCAAGTTTCAATCCCTTAACTTCCAAGCCATCTCAAGAAAATTTTAGTAATCGATGTTTGATGGTGTTAAGGGTAAAATTCCCACGTCGATCAAATATCGAAAATCTTGTCTACTCGTGGTTATAGATCCATTTCTCGGTAGAACTACTCGGTCGACCAGGTTCTAACCCAATTTTTTTCAAGAAAATCTCGGGCAAATTAAAGAAGGTTTGTTGTGCATAGGATACTTGTGAGTACAGCAAAAGAGAAATGATTGAGTCCACCTCTTTAGATTTTTGCTTTTAATAATGCTCCGTAACTTATCTTCTTGATCAAGGAAACTTTTGATTTGAGTACTTTAATGTAAACAATTAAAAGAAACGACATAATTCTACTATGTTCATCATTAATCATCAACGATTATGCAAATTTAGTTGAAGTGTTGAAAATATTTCATGTTTCCTAGCTTAAAAGCTGAAATTCCTCCACAAAAAAATAAATAAATGTCTGACCTTTTTTGGTACCATGATTCTAGGGTTAATTCCATAAATGGTCACTAAACTTTGTTAAAAGTTCCCACATGATCACTAAACTTCAAATCTTCCCCAGATAGTCACTGAACTTTGCAAACCGGGATCCCATCTATCACTAAGTGAACGTCGGTTGACGGTTTTGATGACGTGTCCAATGGAAAACGTGATGTGGCTCATTTGTGTACAATTTCTTGGCCAAGTAAGTAAGTTGTTGACGATGTAGACAAATTTTACAGAGTTGCATTTTCAGGAAAACGTTTTTAACAGAAAAAAAAAAAAGAAAATCTGAAATCAATTGAATTAAAAGAAAACCAATCATTCCCAAACCCAAACACACAAAATCGCAAACCCTAATTTCTCCCCCAAATTGAGCTCCCCACCATCGTCGGTAAGAAGCAAGCCAGGAGAGACTCGTGGTGTCTTGAAATCGATGATGGAGAACCTGTTAGTCGCCCCCAACTGTTAAGGGATATAGATCCCACATCGAAAAATGATGTTGACACAGACCAATTTATAAAGATCCTGAGCTACTCCTCTTAACAAGGTTGACCTTTTAAGATGGACCCTCAAATCTTAACATGGTATCAGAGCCCATTATGCTCCAACGAGCGATTTGATCCCGTTAAGACTCTAAAATGAGCACGTGGATTTCAAAATTGGTTTGCTCAAATGAGCCATCATCTTGCGGAGGCGTGTTAAGGGATATATATCCCACATCGAAAAATGATGTTGACACAGACCAATTTATAAAGATCTTGAGCTACTCCTCTTAACAAGGTTGACCTTTCAAGATGGACCCTCAAATCTTAACACCAACCACAAGTCACCTACCCCAAACACGAAATTGCTTACCTGTGAAAATAAAACTGCATCCTCAAAATCACCAAAATTGACAAAAATTGTGTTCGTCTCCACAAGAAGATTTGAAATTTAGCGATCCCGTGGGAACTTTTGGCAAAAATTAGTTACCATTTAGGAAATTAATCCCACGATTCTGCGTGCGTGCCTAGCATTTGCATGTTTGGTACATGCTAACGAAAAGAACAATTTCACTTTTTTCGAAAAAATACATGAAGCCCTTATTTAGTGCAATTAAAAATTAAATTTTTATTAAATTGTAAAAGGTGACGAAATGTGCGATTGAGAATTTGATAAAAGTTGTGGGTTCTATAAAATATTTTGTTAAAATTGACTAAGTATACTAAGTCAAGAATAATACGTAATTAGCGCTTTCACAAGAATTAAATAATCCCCAAGTGTTCTTCGAAAGAACCGCAAACAAACAATAAGGTTTATTTCTCTCATAACACATTATCATAGTTACCTTGAATAGTTAGTACAATGGTTCGGCTCCTATGTGGCACCGTTGGAGCTACCTTTCCAGTTGACGTGTGACGTCAATAATTATGTCGTAGGAACCATTTATGACACCGCTTTTTATTCAATTAGCATGCATTGAACATTGTGAAAAAAATCACACTACTTGATTCTTGTTACTTATTATCATTTCATATTATTCTCTTTAGGACCTGTGACTTTCATGTGAGAAGGTCTATGCTATAAGATTGATATATAAAAAATAAAAAATAATAATAAAAATTGAAATTAGCAATCCAGATGCACATGATTATATTTATTTTATTTATTATTTTTTCTTTTTGTCAACCATGGTCCAAAGAGATCTCTCTTTTTCGATGGGTTGAGAACCTCATTTTCTCATTTTTTTTTTAAATTTAATTCCATCTATATACATTACATACTTCGTAGAAGAACAATAGTCAATTTTTAAAAATATTTAAAACTCACAAAAATCACATGTTTTTATTTATTATTATTATTTTATCGATATTTATAAAAACATCAAAGTAGCAAAAGTTTGGGCTCAATCAAAATACGTTACGCCCTATTTAATTTTTCCACGATTGTGCTACATGTACGTTTCCATAATGGTTTATATACATATGATGTGGAGATAAATGATTGGGTTAAAATTTCTTCAATAAAAAAATAATCCACTCCTTTCGTTGAAAAAAAAGAACAAAAGTTTAATATATTGACAAACAACTACTACTTTCGTTAAATGTCCCATGTTGGTGCTTTTTGTGTCAATTTTCCAATGACCAAACATTCCATCTGATTGGCTACAAGCTAACCTGGCCCACATAACATCTCCAATTTTGGGCTGTTATCAAATGGATTTGATTCCATCCAGCTTACTTTGATTTGGATTCACAAACTTCACCTTACACAATATGTTTAGAAAGTGGTTAATTATTAAACTTGAATTCACTACCACAACTAGGGCTAGGACATGAAGTTTATTTTCATATTTCGTGTTCGTTTACGTAGAGTGACAGAAAGAGTGAATCGTCTGTCAATTTTTTCATTATCACCCCCAAAAACATCAAACTCTCCCTTACGTAAAGTTATCGAAGTACAATTAACCTCTACATATGAAATCATTGCTTATATACCTTACATTGGTCATGATTTATCAAATACCTGTTGCTATCTTGTTTTGTGTGGGGGTTCTAATCCTTTAAATTCGGTACCAATGTCTATCATACACTCCAAAACAACGATCTCTTTCAGGCCTTCCAACCAATCAACTCGATCTCACAGAGCCGCTTCGCTAAAACTCGAACAGTCTCTTGAGAATGCATAAAGATAAAAAAAAAAAAAATGAAAACGTATTTATGGATTATGTGAATTGATTTATTCTCATAAATTAGGTGGTTTAACAAGCGCTTTAGGGTGTCATGTCAATATACAACAATAAGAGTTATAATATTATATAATTATAAAAAATTTAGTAAAATCAATTCTGAATGGTATAATATCCTTTACAAGTTCAAAAAAGAAAACTTCGATTCTCATTGCATATTATGGCATACAAGCACCTACATTTGGCATTTGCATTCTAGCATATGATGTATGGATCTATGCTCTACCAATTCCTTCAATTAAATAGCATATTTAAATTTAAATACAACTTCTACGACTGACCAAGTACTAACTTCTCTTGAATGAGAAAAAATTTATCTACGTGCTCAATTCCTTGTTGGTGCTCGATTCTCGAGGTTGGAAAGACAGAATAAGAGGTTTTGCCCTCGATCAGCTTTCTGAACTATAGCACAAGGTGAAAAGTGAGCTATGATAATCCTAAATCAAAATATACCTATTAATTTAATGTTTTTTGTTTCAAAATTGTTATTATATTTGCCACGTCGATTCTAAACGTTATTATTCGGTTCTTGGGGGTATGATCGTAAAGTTCCAAAAGCGGGAATGGAGATCCTATTTTCAAATGGGAATTATGAATTTTGGACAATGGTCGTTTTCATACCTAAAAGTATGATAATTTTTTGTGACTATATTTGCATTTTGAATTTTCACTTAGCTACTAAAGAACTACAGACCTCATCTTTTAAAATTCATTTTTTCTTAAAATTCAATTTCGATCAAACATTCTTTCAATAAAATAATTTTCCACATAAATTCAAAATATTTATATACTTTTTTACTCACACGTTCTAAAAAAAAAAATCAAATTTTATAAAATATATTATCAAAAATAGAGCTCATACAGAGACCATAACTAGAAAGTAGTTTCACTTTGTCCAGACATGTTCCCACGAGAAAATCATGGTACATTTTATTTCATTTTTTATAAGGTTACAACTTTTGGGTTTCGAATGAAGACACCATTAATTTCAGAAAAAAATAAAATGGAGATCTCATATCTTATTATTATTTTATTTTTTTTTCAATATGGTCCCCACGACATGAAAAAATGAAGGAGCAACGGCTAGGAAAGAACCATGTGTTCATAAATGCAAGCAATATTCAGTTTTAGGAGACTTACAAACTAAAAATATATTGTCCCCACACAGGCCGTACACATGTTTCGCGGGGTCCGAGATGAACTTCAAAATTTGAGCTCCTAAATCGTAGCGAACGATTAATTTTTTTTATTTATAAGAGTTTTACGAAACTACATTTGTTAACTTAGAATCAACAAAAACAATAAATAGAATAAATATTCAAAATATTACAATCAATTAATAATACAAAAAATATTTCAAATGTCGCTTAAATACAACTTGTCTTACAGTTTTAGAAACAAAAATATCAATCAATATTGAATACTCGAGTTGTTCAACAATTTATTTTTCAATGGATAATATGGCCAATTCATTCTCATAATGTTGTTCATAATGGAACTCGGTTTCATGAAACTAGAAAAATTACAACGGTAAGCCATTACTGCGTTTCACCATCACACGAATTTCTTTGCAAAGCCCTCGAAATACATGAAGTAATTGGTCAACTTTTCCATAAAAATATAAAATACAGTGGTTATAAATAAAAGTTCATCCGATTCTTGCGATATTGCATGCTCAATGCATATGTTTTACAGCTTGAGTTATGCAATGAACAAATAAAAATTTAAAATATGAAACATGGTTATTGAAATTTGACAGAAATTAGAAATCATACCAATTTTTTGATGAAATTTTTTTTGAAAGAGAGACCGCAGTGAAGAATGTTTCAACTCTCAACAATGAAGTGTTTTTCTAGGTTTTCGCCCGGAGAATCAGAATTCAGAAGAATGCAATACGCATTTGAGGCTTTATTCTTTAGGGCCTGTTTGGTACAGATTCTCATTTTCTACAGTAAATCAATTATCATTTTCAACCGCACATTCTTCAATAAAATAATATTTTCAATCACATCAATACTTTTTTCTTCTTTTTCAACCACACATTTCTCATCATATCACTATTTAAAAATCAATTTTTCCCCCAAAAATTTCTACCAAACACACTCTAAAATTTGGACTAAAACATGGAATTTAAAAAAAAAATAAAATTGAGCTCCCCACCTAGATGGGCTTGAGGCGGCGGCCTCTTGAGCCTCACCTCAGGTTCTACTCTGTCCCCACATTTGTTTCAAGAAAATCTATATATTTTATCAATCACGTTCTCAATTTTAAAGAAAAAGTAATTAAAAAGTAACATGAATATATATTTGATCTATACTAACATATATCTCCTGATTGTTATCACCATATTCTGTTGACCCCAAAAAATGAATCAACAGATGCCGGGCTCACTCGCGCCAAGTCAAGTACGGTTCCGGTGCGATCCTACCGGAATGATGACGGTAGCAATGAGGAAAATGGATGTGGGAGGTATTTTGCGACGAGAGACAAAAATGTTCAAATTCCAACGGGTGAAACAAAAGCGATCGTGCTAACATCGATTGTCGGGTTGAAACCAAAACTAATTTATGTAACTAGGGGTGGGCGTGGGTTGGGTTGGGTTTTGCCCTAACCCAAACCCAACCCAACATGGTCGGTTTGATCTAAAATCAAACCAACCCAACCCGTGTAAATGTCCCAACCCAACCCAACCCAACCCAATCAAGTGTCGGTCGGGTTGGGTTGGGTTGGTCGGGTTGCCATTTGCCAAAAACTATTTTTTAAATCTTTGCCAAAAAAATGCCTTAATACCAAAATTTCCCTATGGAAACATTGTTAACACATCAAAATCTATAAATAGGAACTTTTCCCCTTCTTCTCACACAGAACAGATGAGTTGTATAGGACAGCCTTTTCCACATCAAAAAAACAGAAAACTAATTCAGTAATATATGAAACAAATTACATGTATGGGAAGCATTTGACAGGAGTCCCATGAATAGAGGGATTTTCCAATGAACAAGCAAAAATTGTGATTTCTATTCAGTGAAAAAATAGCCTCGTTGAGAGATTTAAGTAGGTTCCGTGAACAAACATAATACAAACAATAAAAATGGGGAAGGTAGCCCAGGTAGGGGTGGGCGTGGGTTGGGTTGGGTCGGTTTTTGGTCCAACCCAAACTCAACCCAACATTGTCGGTTTGTCCGAAATCCAACCCAATCCAACCCATGTAAATGTTGAAACCCAACCCAACCCAACCCAATTATGTGTCGGTCGGGTTGGGTTGGGCGGTTTGGCACTTTAGAAACGATAACCTAAAAGTGCACAATAAATTAAAATTGGTGTCGGAAACCTTCATACTCGTATTTCAAAATTAACAGTTAAATCTCTACATTATCGAAAGTTAAGGAATGCCACTGCCATCTTTGATTTGCCTACTTGAACGAGTTACTTTGAAGTTTTTAACATATTAAATTGAAGAAGGTAAAAGCTATAAGTAAAGCTGATTATATAAGGACTCTGTGCTCGCACGAGAATAAGGTGTGTATATGTACCTGTGTATGCTAGAATTCAAAAGAGCACTCTAAGGCCCTCATATTGCACTGCCATACAAATCACTTACCATATAAAAATAATTTAAGAAGAATATTTCTAGTGTTTGATAGCTCTCCTTAAATTTCCGTGTCCAAAGAAATAAATGAAAATCTCAAGAATCCAATGTTTAATAAAATATAGGTTAGAAATCACTTTACTATTTACACTAAAGGAACTCGGTTCAATTAAATTCTTCTTGTCTTTCTCAAGAATATAAATAAAGCTTAAATATTCAAATTGAAATATAATTATCCAATTAAAATATTTGAAACTGACAGATATGTGAAACTACACAAGCTGCTCTAGCGAAACAGATTTTAAGGCCGAGCAATCGATTGAGTACCTTTAGAACTTGCAAAGTCTGCTAATACCCGACCTTGAAGCCGATCAACGATAGAAGGTACCAAAACCCTTCCAGAAGTGCTGCGAGCTTCTGAGACAATGGATGGAGCAGGAATGCCAGCTGAAGTAAAAACCTTTTCAAGATTTGTAGAGTCAAAAGATGATCTGCTAAGATTGATATCATCAAAGTCATTGCCATCTAGATGAAGAGCAAGGGGGAGAGAAAAATTAGGGCTTGATGGCTGACGATTGACGAATGAAGACCTGGAGACGAGTTTACTAGTTTAAGGCTTTTTTTTTTTGTTTCACGTTTGTTTTTTTTTTTTTTTTTTTTTTTTTTTTGTTGGGGGGTTGGGTTGGGTTGGGTTATATCGGGTTTTTTTTGTTAACCCACAACCCGACCCGACCACTCAACCCAAAAATCGAAACCCACCAAAAAATGTCAAAAAACCGACCCAACAAGAATATGTGGAATGATAGATATAACGTATATTCAAGTAGCTATGTTGTATACAAGAATTTATCACTTATACACATGCTAAAAAAGATGGAGAATAAACCCAAGTGATTATGTATTTCAAGTGTGAGTTCTTCTCGTTTTCTCAATCAATCATCCCCCTTTTTAAGTGTTACAAGGGTTGGTATTTATAGGGCTTTAGCCGAAGTGGTGACCGTTGGATGAAGGAGCACGTGGCTTCATCTCCTAGGTCATAGCATCACATCACTGTCTATTCATACAATAATACATTGATAAAGGGTCAGCCGCCTTATACAATAGGTTGATATACTGACAAACTTTATTACAAATGTTACATCAAACACTTCTAATAGATCTTCAAATCTATTACAAAAGACAACGTCGACTTCATGAGTTTCAGATGAGTTTGAGAGCCTTGGAGAGACCTTTGAGATGGTTCTCCAAGTGGAGAGCTTCAGCTCCTTTCTTTATTTCCTTAGGCAGTGGTTCAGCCCAAGATTGTAGTGCTTCGTCCTTGAGGCAGCGCCTCAGCATGGACCTCGGCCTTGCAACGAAAGAATCTTGATTTTGTTTGATTTCTTCATATTTTGACCTCATAGGGTCTTTATTTGACTTGTTGACTTTTCACTTACGTGGCGCCTCTTCCTGGACCTCGGAGAAATGAGGCGTAACATATTCTATCATCAAACGTCTATATCACCTTGAACTATATCAAATTTATCAAGATATAACAATGATCAAGAGTTAAGACAATAACACATATCCCTTCTATTGTTATTATTAGAACATAACAGCCAATCTTCTTAGATAAAACAAAAGTAAGAACTTAGGAAATCAAGAACACTTCAAGATCCTTTGGGGGAAACGAGAAATTATACAAGAATATAGGGACATGGAGACAAAATCTTGAACAAAAGACGGTATAAATAGCATCACCAACAACTGCAATCGTTGGTTGAATGTTGATACCTACATTTGACAGCCCCTCTTTTCCTCTCCCACCAACCACAAATCCAATTTAAATCTGCCTCACCAACCCAACCCCCCCCCCCCCCCCCCCACATCAATATACTTCCCTCCACACTCTTATTTGCTCTATAATTTCTGCCCAAACTTTCCCATCAAAACCCTCTTGTTAGGAATGGGAAAAGTTTTTACTTTGGCTGAGGTTGCTGAGCACAACACCCCGAAGGACTGTTGGCTTGTCATTGATGGCAAGGTAAAGAATTTATTATGATTTTTAATGAGAAGTTTATATCTTTTAATAAATACTTTAATGGGTTGGATTTTGTTTTGGAATTTCATAGCTAGATCTATCAAGATTCAATCTTGACCAGTTCTTGATGTAGAGTTTTGTTTTTAATTGGTTTGGTATTATGATTATTATGAATATCATTGTATCTTTTGTGCAAATTAATTTTAATTTTGACTTACACTCTGTACTTGTACAATGTTCAATTCTCATGCTCTTTGGAAAATTCAGTATTTTTTATTTAACCATTCTGTAGTTTGAATCTGTATGTGTTGAAGTGATAATGTGATGTTGTCTAAATTGTCTATTAGAAAATGAGTAGTTTAGTTGTTTAGATTCGCCAAAAATTGGACTTAGTTAAGTACAAGAATTCATTGCATTGATGCCTTGAAGGGATTATATACCCGAAAGTTTTGCGGTTTTGTATTATAAATTTCTTGCCACTCAACACGAGCAAAACTCCACGTGGGATTCTCAGGATGTGATACAAAATATGTTGTGATGCTATGTTGGAAATAGCCATCTGGTATCGCGTAATTAGATGAAATTCCATTATTGTTGATCTGTTATTTGGAAGAATTAACCTATTTGTACCATTGTTGTTGATAATTGTGGTTGACTACATTGATATTGTCAAAATTTGGACCATTGATTTAAAAAAACAATCTTTGAAATGAATGAATGTGATGTAAGTGTGAGTTGTCAACCAAAATTGTAAAAAAAGATTATACAAGTAGCATGACTGTATTTAGATTTTAGGGCAATAATGGCGAGTCTTATCCAAAACTTCTCCGTTTAATGTTAACTACTCAAAGTTTGGCACTTTTAGTTGTTCTCATGGAACAGCTGATTGTTGTTGTAGCCAACTCGAGTGAGTGAAACCAACTTGAGTGAGCGAATCCATCTTCTTTTAGTTGTTCACTGTGTTAGAATGAGGAATCTTGAATGAAATTTGTGCTCTTTACTACTTCATCTGTCACAGTAAAATCACCATAAGTCCATCAGTTTAACTCCTTAATCCTATACTAATAAATTCTGCGTTTTCTCACGCGTGTTAGAAATGATTGTAATACTTTGAATAGGTTTATGACGTGACAAAGTTCTTGGAAGACCATCCCGGTGGTGATGAAGTTTTGTTGTCTGCCACAGGTAATACCATGTGATATTTTCGATTTTTGTCTACATCAACGAGCATGTTACTTACAAAGAAGTGACTCATTAAGCATTGTAAGCTTAGCCAAATGTTCATTGTCTTGTGGATTTGATGGATAATTTTGATGGTTTTTTCTTGGCAGGAAAGGATGCAACCGATGATTTTGAGGACGTTGGCCACAGCAGCAGCGCAAGGGTTCAGATGGAAGAACTTTACGTGGGCGATATAGATTCGTCAACCATTCCGAGTAAGTCCAAGTACACTCCTCCCAAGCAGCCTCACTACAACCAGGACAAAACATCAGAATTCATTGTCAAGCTCCTCCAATTCTTAGTTCCTCTGATTATCTTGGGAGTCGCTGTTGGCGTCCGATTCTATACCAAATCATCAGCTTAAAGTCGAGTTTCTCTGCCGAATGCAATAAGTTTCTTCGATTTTAAAAACCCCTTGTTATCGTACGCCAAGCTTTCTTTAATTTAGGGGTTAGTTTGATTCTTCAACATTTGTTGTTATGTTTCTTCTTTTCTGGGATTCTTCGACATTTGTTGTTATCTTCTCTTCTCTTGGAAAATTAATGTGGTTTTGTTTCATAATTTGGCTTCATTGCAAGTTCTGATTAAAATCTTGTTTGCATTATGAGTTGGGGTTAACTTTATATTGTCAAATAGTTAGAATGATGAGAATTCCATTCTTATTTTTAGGGTAAATGGATTCGATAAATTTAAGGTCTACTTTCTTTATTTGTGATTCCATTCGATCCATTGTTAGAATATTGTCACAATTATAATGTTTTTCATTTACTTTTACATTGAACACAAATTGAAAAAGCACATTAAATACCGATTCTCTCTCTCTCTCTCTCTCGTTTAGTTTCGATATGTACTTTCATAGCACTATCAAGTATTTGATAAAATAGATAGACAATATCTATACAAAGACGAAAAATATTTTTAAGTTAGACAATGAAATAGAATTACAAAATATTTCTCCATGGTATCTATCCAGCAGTCCAAAATCTTGATCGAGAATAGTCGTTATTTTTGGTTATTCTCAACAAGGATTGAGGGGACGAGATTTTATGGAATGACAAGATAAGATTAATCTTGTTATCTTTGTTTTTACTAATTTATAATATTGATTGTACCTTCGTATTTATGGGTCTTTTTCTCTTTCAAGTCTTTTTCAAAGATCTATCTTGTTATACAAGTGACGATTTGTAATTATACTGAGTTTGAATGTTTGAATACAAGGAAAAAATAAAATCGATGAATTTGTCAACTCGACTCGATAAGCTTTGGCTCACAAGGCAGATTGGTTCGACTCACTTTGTATTAAGCAACATTAACAAAAAGAAAAATAATAATAATAATTCTATTATCAGATTTTTAAAGAAGGAAATTAGGCCCCTTTACTGAATTTTAGAAAAATAAAATAAAATAATTCGATTTTTCATAATTTATAGAAAAACACGATATGAAAATTATTATTATTTCGGTTAATTTTTCATTTATGGAAAAAGTTACAATAGTTGAAACTTTTCACGAGTTATTTTGTGTATATTTTTCAAAATCAATTCTCTCTCTCTCTCTCTCTGCGGCTAATCCAAAACACCAAAAAGAAATAAAGCATACCAACGCAGTAGAGAAGGCGGCCATGGATGCATACTCGTGGTTTCGACGCAGCATTTCAAAGCTCAAAAATACCTCTCTGCCCTCCATCGACACCCATAAGTCCCAAGAACTAATCAAAGAAGAAGAGTCGCAATTTTATGGAATCACTGATCAATTGATAGAATTCGTCAAATCTTTATCTATTGAGACCTTCAGGAATTTCTCTCTTCCTGGTATTCAATTCGTGTTTATACATGTATACATACTGATTTTGTGCATAGACATGTATGCGTGTGTGTTTAATGTGTGCAATTACTGGTTTTATGGTTGTTCAGATGAAGGAGCTGATGGTGGTGGAAATGATGGAAATGTACGGCAGGATCTCTCTGATTGGCAAGAAAAACATGCTATTCTTGTTCTCTCCAAAGTCAAGGTTTGTTTTCTCTTTCTGATTTATCATAACAAAAGATTTTGTTGATGTTTTCCAATTCATGTAGATTCAGGAAAAAAAAGAAGAGGAGATGTTACTGGGATTTAGTTGGAATTAACTGATTAACATTACTCATGTTTAATGTGTGCGATTACTGGTTCAATTGATACAATAATCTCAGAGATAAATAACCAGATCCAATCTAGGATAATTTCTGCTACTAAAGAACATATTTTTTAGGACAGTTGAATATGAACACTTGCAGCAACGTTACGCAGAAAATGTTACATATCAAATCGTGATTCGTGCATTTGTTGCTGATGCAACTGGAAGTTTCTAGAAATCAAGATATTCCATAGTTTTTTTTTTATTCTTTTGTCACTAGCTTCATTAAATCCTAGTACGCAACGGTCCTTTGTCATTGTCATCTTGTGCGTGCGCACGTGTGTGTGTGAGAGAGAGAGAGCTAGCTCGGATGAATTTAAAGATAAGAGGGATCTAACCTAAAGTATTATAACATTTTCAGGGTCCTCTAGTTGAAGTTAAAATAGTGTAGGTATGATTTTATAGTGCAAGTTTTCCAAAATATATAAGATTTACTCTTGACATATTGTTGCCCTCATAGGGCTAAATATTTTGTTGTTTATGCTAGCTTGATTGTCAAGGCTTATATTTGCTATTCATGGTTGGTTTGAATATATTGATGTCAGGTATATTATTTTTCCGTCTTAATAAGTCATTCTTGATCTGCTCTTCCAGGAACTGTCACAACTACGGTTCAGATTATGCCCTCGCTATTTGAAGGAGAGAGAGTTTTGGACAATATATTTTTCGCTTGCCAGGAATTACATAATTGAGTTAGTTCTCTGACTTTGCATCTATAATTTGTATATTGTTTTATCAAGCTGCAATTCCGAGCATTGTTTCCCTTTCAAACCCCGCATTTACTTCACTGTGGAGTGGTGCAGACTCTCGGGGGAGTGGAAATTATTTCCCTTTAGGTCTCTGATATCATTTAATATTCTAGCGGAGTTAAGAGTTGAACTGTTTAGGAATGGATCTGTTCAAAAAACACATAAAACAGATGGAACTACTTTTAACTAATGCCGCAAATATTTTGAAAGGATACTCTGCCATACTGCAAGTATTTCGTCTCGCATTTTATGTAACTCTTAGTATATTTATCCGATGCCCTAGGAAAATCTATGTTTTCTTGGGACTGCCGTCTGCCAGTTTAAAGATGTCTCATATATGTTCGTTGAACAGATTATGTCCCCGTTTGATCTACATTATTTTCTCATTAAAATGAAAAATATGACCGTTATCCATCACATCAACATTTAAATTCAAATTTTCTATCTCTTATGTGGGCTCCAATAACGACTATATTTTTCATTCTCATTCTACAATAATTTGGCTCAAACAGGGCCTATAAATAATATGCATCTTATAACCCTTTCTCCTCTGACTCTTAGATTGAAAACTAAGATAATGTGATTGAACCTTGGAGTTGCTGATTGCTTCACCCATCCTTGGATGCAGTCTGAGCCTCCAGTTATTGGATTCAGATTGTTGACTTGTCAAGATATGCCCATTTTCGAAAGAAACATATTTCCTTAATTCCCCATGAAACAGGTGTATTTCACGGCCCAAATCATTAATTCTCAGATGAATTCTTATGGTACTCGACTACTAAAATATTGGAATTTGAAATTTAGTACATCTATTGATTTTATTATGTGCATATATGTTTGTACTAAGTATCATTAATTGAATTAGAGAAATCTCACAAGGTAAAACTGAAGTTTATATCGAATGGAGCTCCGTCTTGCACTTCCTATCATTGAATTTGTTAAAGTAAAAGAATTAGAAGGCTTAACAATAGTGTTAGCCTCTCCCACTATTTATAATAAGAGTTAGGAAAACCTTAGGAAACCCTAGGTATTACATAAAAGACCTAAATACCCTTTAACACTCCCCCTCAAGATGGAGCATATATATTGTGTGCTCCAAGCTTGTTACAAATGTACTTTATCCTTGAGCCCCCCAACGGTTTAGTAAATATATCAGCTAACTGATCAGCTGAGTTTACATATTTAGTCTCAATCTGCTTCTGCAACAATTTTTCTCGAATAAAGTGACAATCAACTTCAATGTGCTTCGTTCTCTCATGAAAGACTGGGTTGGATGCAATGTGAAGTGCTGCTTGATTATCACATACCAGTTCCATCGGTGAAGTGTGTTCAAATCCAAGTTCTTCCAACAAATGTTTCAACCATGTTAACTCACAAGTGGTATGCGCCATTGCCCTGTATTCCGATTCTGCACTCGACCGCGCCACTACCGTCTGCTTTTTACTCTTCCAAGAGACAAGGTTACCACCAACAAACACACAATACCCAGTAGTAGATTTCCTATCTAGGGGTGATCCACCCGTATCTGCATGTGTAGCCCTTTATTTGAGTATGTCCAAAATTTTGATATAACAAACCACAACCAGGAGCGCCTTTCGGATATCGGAGAATACGAATCATCGCATCCGAGTGACAAATCATTGGACGACCCAAGAACCGACTAATAACACTAACAAAGAAAGGAGATATCTCGGTCTAGTAACTCGGGTAGTTCAACTTTCCAACTAACCGTCTATATTGAGCTGAATCTGTCAGTGGTATACCCTGATCTGGCAATAATTTGGTGTTTGGATCCATAGGCGAGTCAATAGGTTTTGCTCCTAGCATTCCTGTTTCGCTCAATAGATCAAGGACATATTTTCTCTGGGACAGGTAAATGCCCTGACTTGATCGAGCAACTTCAATCCCCAAGAAATACTTTAAGTGCCCCAAATCTTTGGTTTGGAACTTACTATGCAAACACTTTTTGAGTTCTTGAATACCACTGTGATCATCTCCAGTAATCACGATGTCATCCACATACACAATTAACAATATTTTGCCGACTTTACTGTGCTTGTAGAAGACATAATGATCGACTCCACAACGCTGAAGACCAAATTCAATGACCACTTCACTAAATCTTCCAAACCATGCTCTAGGAGACTGCTTGAGGCCATAAATAGACTTCTTCAAACGACATACCAAATCAGACTCCCCCTGAGCAACAAACCCAGGAGGTTGCTCCATATAAACTTCCTCAGTCAGATCGCCATTTAAGAAAGCATTCTTGATATCGAGATGATGTAAGGGCCAAAGAAAAGTGACAGCCAGAGAGATGAACAAACGAACAGAAGCGAGCTTGGCAACGGGAGAAAAGGTCTCATAGTAATCATGACCGTAAACCTGAGTATAGCCTTTAGCAACTAAGCGAGCCTTGAGTTGATCAATGGTGTCGTCCGGATGAACCTTAACAGTGTACACCCATTTACATCCAACTGTAGTTTTGTCAGGCGGAAGCGAGACAAGATCCCAAGTGCCATTCTGATGTAAAGCAGTCATTTCTTCCTCCATTGCTTTTGCCCAACCAGGGAGAATAAGGGCCTCTGAAACGGACTTAGGAACAGAAACAGAGGACAGAGAAGCAACAAAAGAGGAGTATGAAGGAGATAGGTGCGCATATGAGACAAAGTTAGAAATAGGATGGGTAGTACAGGTGCGCTTACCTTTCCGAATGGCAATGGGCACGTCTATGTCAGACATGGGCGGAACTGCTGGAGAAGAATTTGAGGGCACAGAATCGATGGGCACAGCAGCGGAGGCGTCCTTCTGGCGACGAGAGTATACCTGCAAAGGGGCCGAAGAACGATTGGAGGGGATAGGATCTGGAGCGGAGGAAGATAGCGTAGGGGTAGGGTCAATGGGCAAAGGAAGTGTAACATCTAGATCAACTTGAGATGATGGGGTAGAAAAGTAAGGGGTGGACTCAAAGAATGTAACATCGGCACACACAAATGAGCGACGTAATGATGGACTATAACATCGATAACCTTTTTGCGTGCGAGAATAGCCGAGGAAGACACATTTTAAAGCACGGGGATCTAACTTGTCCCTGCCGGGAGTCAACTGATGAACAAAACAAACACACCCAAATATGCGAGGAGGTAAGCTAAATAAGGGTGAACGGGGAAAAAGAATGGAATGGGGAACCGTGCCTCGCAGGGTAGAGGATGGCATCCGGTTGATTAGGAAACAAGCTGTAAGAACCGCATCGCCCCAGAAATGTTTGGGAACGTTCATCTCAAAAAGGAGAGTACGGCCCACTTCTAGGAGATGTCGATTCTTACGCTCAAAGAACCCCATTTCTTTGTGGTGTGTGAGCAAGAAAGGCGATGTAGGATACAGTTGCGACATATAGGAAGTAAAGGGCTGAGAAAAGTATTCTCGAGCATTATCACTACGAAGAATACGCACGGGTACATTAAATTGGGTTTGAACTTCAGCACAAAATGCACGAAAAATAGAGAATAATTCGGAACGATCTTTCATTAAATAAAGCCAAGTAACTCTTGAAAAATCATCCACAAAAGTGACAAAATAACGAAAACCAATTGTAGAAGTAACACGAGAAGGACCCCAAACATCTGAATGAACCAAACTAAAAGGACTCGATGCTCGAACATGAGCAGGGGAAGCAAATGAAACACGACGATGCTTACCCAATTGACAAGACTCACACTCTAAAGAAGACAAATGACTGAAACTAGGAAAGAGTAACTTGAGGTTGCCAAGGCAGGGATGACCAAGGCGACAATGGATTTGGTGAGCAGATGCAACAGCAGGACATGCAGTAGGAGGGTGTGCAGGACTCTCATCACGATCAAGGTAATAAAGGCCATTGTCCTCACGCCCTGTGCCAATCGTCTTCCGCGTCCTCAAATCCTGGAGAATGACAGAATCAGGAAAAAATGAGACATACCAATTAAGATGTTTGGTGAGTTTACTAACTGACATCAAATTAAAGGAAAACGAAGGAATATACAAGACGGAGGAGAGAGATAAGGAGGGTGAGGGGTCCACTGTACCAATGCCACGGATAGGGATAGTGGAACCATCAACAACCGTAACAGGAGACAACGAAGAAGAGGACTGAATATGCGTAAATAAAGAGGATGTACCTGACATATGATCAGTGGCTGCGGAATCTATGACCCAGGGTGATGGAGGGGATGGACGAATGGAAAGACAAGCAGAAGAAGTACCTCGTTGAGCTAAAGAAGCAATAGGAAGAGATGCCTGCTGAGATGCCCTATACTGAAGGATCTGAGCATATTCCTCATCAGATATGTCCTTAGCCGCCTGAGATACTGGAATGGTAGGAATATCTGGATCAGATGTTACTGCATTGGCAAATTTGGGTGGACGGCCAACCAAATCCCAACATGTGTCTCGACTATGATTCTCCAACCCACAAAAGGAGCACTGACGAATGGAGACACGACCACGTCCACTACGTCCACCCCGAGGGCCACTAACACGGCGACCACGAGAGAAACTACCACGACCACCACTAAGTGGTTCATCTCGATTTCGCGTGGGAATCTGTGTAACAAGTGCCGAATGCTCAGATGACGTAGGCAAACCCGAGCCAGAAACATTGTCTTTAGTAGTACTACGGGAAACGCGAGAATACATTTCAGTGATGGTGGGGAGGGTAGCACTTGAAAGAATCTGAGATCGGACTGGTTCGAAGTCGGGACGTAACCCAGCCAAGAACCTCATGACAGCCATCTGCTCACGTTGCTTTTGCATTTCCTTCAGATCGATAGTCAATGGTAGGATAGTATTCATCTCCTCATAGAGGCGGTTGAATGTGGCAAAATAATCTGTAACGGATTGCGTGCCTTGCTGAAGTTGGAAGTACTCCACTGATAAATCATACATCCTGGTGAGATTACTAGAATATAATACACGAAGATACTCACATATATCTTTGCATGTATCTAGATGAGTACAGAGATCAGCCACCTGAGGCTCCATCGAATTCCACAACAATGTTACAATCGCATCGGCTGAATCCGGTCGTCATACTTTTTATCATCTGCCGGGGGCGGATTCCGTAATGTGACGATGTTTTCCTGTCCGATTAGGGCTATTTTCTGACTTTAGACCAATTTAAATAATTGGTTCCGTTCAACTTACGGGTTGTTAATGGTTGAGGTGTAGTCATCGATATTAATACCTTCCAATTCAACAAGTAATAAACAATTCGCACAAGTGAGAAACAAACCAACAATACAAACAAGCTCGTAGGGCTTAAACGAAGAACGTGAGAGTCATAACCAGACTTACGAACATTTGTAGTACCGTCATACGAACAATAACCAATAACGAAGCGTATCCGAAATTAGCGAGATTGAACATCGACCAAAAACTAGCCGGATGAACGAACCGATGAAACGATGCAGGCGCGATGAACGATAATCGCGGATGAATGTCCCGCGGATGAACAAAGACTTCGCGTGAAACGATCCGATTTTATTAATTTTTTTATTTTTTATTTTTTTATTTTTTTTTAAAGAATGAAGAAAAAAAAAAATGTTTGAACAAAGCTTATGGAATTAATCTCCCATAACCTTGCTCTGATACCATGTTAAAGTAAAAGAATTAGAAGGCTTAACAATAGTGTTAGCCTCTCCCACTATTTATAATAAGAGTTAGGAAAACCTTAGGAAACCCTAGGTATTACATAAAAGACCTAAATACCCTTTAACAGAATTCAATAGAACTAAACAAGGGATGGTGTCAATGATGAAAAGAATGACATAACCGTAACAAAAAACAAAAAATGAACTTGTTGATAAAATTACGACATTGTGCCTATGTTTGGAGAAAGATGCTTAAGAATATTTTGGAGTTTTGCGCATTTCATAAAAATTAAAAGGAAATCTAGGAGCAATGCAAGTAACGTTTGTTTATTTTAAAATTGTAAATCCCCACATTTTAGCATTTTGGTAATTTATATGATTACAAAAATATTCATTTCCATGCTGCTATTGATTAAATATTGAGCTGCGCGTTAATATTAGTTATTATCATGCTAATGGTCAGATATGAGCTTCGCGCTGTTCGCCTAGAAAAACTGAAAAATCTTAGCACGGAGAATGGAACTGTCTCTAATACTAGTGCATATGAAGTTGAAATGTCTGAAGCAAAACACACAACATGTGTTGAGCCCGCGACTTCCGTTGAAAAAAACTTAGATGGCCCTCAAAGCTGATATTGATGAAGAGGTATTAGTTTGCTTCTTGTTCCACCTTTGTCAAGATTAATTTCTTTGTTCTTTATTTATTTACTTTCATATTTCTTTTGCTAAATTTATGAACTTGTTTACTAGTCAGAAAATTTGGCAGCTACCGATGGCGAGAAAAAATGATCAATTCTTAGTTGACAAAGGAAAAACCTCGAGGTAATTTCCTGGGGGAGATGAAGTCGACTCACTAGAAAACGTCGGTGTCACACGTGCAAAATATTACAGGTTTGAATGATAATTTCTTGCATTCGTATCAGTGAGCATCACAATAACTGTATACGAAATATACATGAAATTTAAAGTGACAGCATAAAATTCCAAAATCCCTCTCCCCTCCCCCTACCAAGAAAAACTCCATGCTTGTCCATGTCGGGGTTATCTGAAATTTAAGGAGTGATACTCCGGCTTGTTTATAATAAGACCTAACAATAGTAAAAGTACCGTAGTTGTTCGTATTTCAGTTTTTGCCTTTTAGAGGTGATTCTTCTATGTATTTTTTCTGTTTTGCATGATTGGAAGATTTATATGTATATTATCAAGGTGATTCTTCAATGAATATTTTCAAACTCGCAATTTTTTTGTTTTCAAGGTGATTCTTAGATGTATATTTTTGAACTCGTAAAACTTGGGATCATGTTTGGTACATCGAATTTGGCTGTATAAAAATGTCGTATGAAATTATAATGGATATTATTGTGGATCGAGGTGGATAATATTATAAAACTTTCCATTCAAAAGAATGTTATATATTGCGTCTTCCTTGGCTTAATCACAACCCAACTTCCGTATTATGTTATACGGTTATCAGCATAAATGACTATCTTTTTAATAAAAAAATTAAAGAACATTATCCACCTTAATCCACCGAATATCATCTACTTATGAGTAAACATTGTAATTTTATAATAAATTCTTTATCAATGTGTCAAACGTGATTAGAGGTCTAATATGAGTTTGAGAATCAGTTTTGGGCAGCAATTTTTTGACTATAGAGTTTTAAATAATTTAAAGAGCAACTCAAGTCATATATAAAACTTATTTTGCTTTAATTATGGGTTGGTGAAAATGACAAGAACTTATCTTCCACAAAGCTAGTTATAACCACAAATTAGGCTTAAATTATGGCTATTGTATCATCTTGTTTAAAAGTTTTATTAATCTTTCAAATACAAAAGAAAATTAACTATTTATATTTTTACATTCATGTTCAATTTATTTATTTACGAGTACAAGTTGAATTCACCCTTTTAATTATTATCGAACACACTATTTTCATAACCAAGTGACAATGAATTTGAATTTAAAATGTTTTCCCACTATCACGTTGAATCACTTAACAATAACCTGTCAACGATAATGCATCAATAATGTTATTTTTGTGACAATTTAAAAATTAAGGTACGTTATCTTTGCTGTTTTGAGATCATTTTCAATTTTCGAAAACAATGAAAACAAGTTTATTTATCAATTTTCATAAACGAATTTTGAAAAACGAGTTTAAAATTTACAAAGAAAACGAAAAACGCCAAAAAAGTCATTTTGACCGTTTTCAGTTAAAATCAAGCCAAAACTTCAAAAGACGGAAAACAACCAAATTTTGCCAATAACGAGATAGCTTAGTTCAGAGGGTCACGTATGTCATTCTGTCAATAAACAGAAGTATGAGCAGTCACGAACCGTCCAAGTCTCGGTATTCGATAAATTGAACTCATTTAAGTTACAAGATTGACGTACCATTTATAAAATTTGAGAGTTACGCTCATTAATTATATTTTCTTAACGAATGTAAATAGTGAATTGTGATTTCACCTACTTAATATCTATAATTGATGCCAATTCCACTGTTATTTGTCATACAATCAACATTTCTAATTTTCTAAAGGTATGCGGTCCAATGCTCGAGGTCGTTGCGATGAAAATGAAATAAAATATTGGAGAAATCAACAGAACGACACAAGTGCCGTTATTGGTCACGTGTGTCGTTTTGTCGATAAATAGGAGTATGAGTGGCCACTAACCGTCCGAGTCGGTATTCTATAAATTGAACTCATTTAAATTGCAAGATGGACGTGACATTTACAAAATTCGAGAGATACGCTCATTACTTAATCAACATAAAAGTGAAAATAACACAAATGTCGTTACTGTTATGAAAACAACACATGTGTCGTTATTATTATGAAAAAAAACACAAGTGCCATTACGTATATAAACACAATACAAATAATTGGTACCGTGTATATTTTGAAATTAATTGATATAAAAAAATAAAATTTAATTTTTGAATATCATTTCTATATTTTTTAGGTAAAATACTCAAATCGACACACATGAATAGAACAATTTGTGCTTTCACCATTTTTATAATATAAAATCTTTATCATTTCATTCATTATTTGTGACAGTCAATCGTTTTGTGTTATATATATTAGGAAGTCCATTATTAGAGGTCATTTGGTTCAAAAAATAAACTACAACATATAATGATAGTAGTGTCGTTTTACGTAGTAGATAATAATTGGACTATCGTTCTATATTCTAGTTAACAATTAAAGTGCTGTTATCATTCAATATATCCAAGCAACACAAAAAACATACTAAATATGAAAACAGCACCAACTAAACACATGAAATTTCTAAAAATTCATTTCTTTTTCTTCAAATATAGTAGAGATTTTAATATACATAATATGAAAATCAAAATTTTTGTTCAAATGCTCAAAATATTGAAGAAGAAAGGTGAAGAATATAATAAATGATAAGACTTTAGGTAGCAACCACAGGGAGACGTCAATGTGTTTTGGATATAGATTGAAGAATTTAATTGAATTGAAATTGGTGTTTTGGTATTTTCCATGGTGAGGACATTTTAGATATTTGATATTGTTTATTTATTATTTTTTATAATTGAAGGTCGTTTGGCTAAGAAACATTGAGTTGAGTTTTTTTTAACCAAAATTATGGCTTGATTGGGTTTTTTAACAAAGAGTCCCTTAAAAAATCCAGCTCAATGTTTCTTGGCCAAATGGTCTTCAATTATAAAAAAAAAAAAAAAACAAATAAACAATATCAAATATCCAAAATGCTCTCACCATGAAAAATACCCAAACACCCATTTCAATACAATTAAATTCCTCAATCTATCTCCAAAACACATAGACGTCTCCATGTGGTTGCTATCTAAAATCTTGTTATTTATTATATTCTTCATCTTTCTTCTCCAATATTTTGAGTATTTGAACAAGAATTTTGATTTTCATATTATGTACATTGAAATCTCTACTATATTTGAAGAAAAAAGAAATGCATTTTTAAAAGTCTCATGTGTTTAGTTGGTGTTGTTTTCGTATTTAACATGTTTTTTGTGTTGCCTGGATCTATTGAATGATAACAACATCACTCCAATTGTTAACTAGAATATAGAACGACAGTCAAGTCGTTATCTACTACGTAAAACGACACTACTGTTGTTATCTGCTGTAGTTTATTTTTTCAACGAAATGACCTCTAATAATGGACTTTCTACCATATATAACATAGAACGATTGACTTGTCACAAATAACGATTGAAATGATATAGATTTTATATTATAAAAATGGTGAAAGCACAAATTGTTCTATTCATATGTGTCGATTTGAGTATTTTACCTAAAAAAATATAGCAATGATGTTTAAAAATTAAATTTTATTTGTTTATATCAATTAATTTCAAATATACACGGTATGAATTATTTGTATTGTGTTTATATACGTAACGGCACTTGTGTTGTTTTTATAACAATAACGCCACTTGTGTTGTTTTCATAACAGTAACGCCACTTGTGTTGTTCTCACTTTCATGTTGAATAAGTAATGAGCGTATCTCTCGAATTTTGTAAATGTCACGTCCACCTTGCAACTTAAATGGGTTCAATTTATCAAATACCGAGGTTGGATGGTTCGTGGCCGCTCATACTCTTGTTTATTGACAAAACGACACACGTGACCAATAACGGCACTTGTGTCGTTTTGTTGATTTCTCCAATATTTTGTCTCATTTTCATCGCAACGGCCTCAAGCATTGACCCCATACCTTTAGAAAATCAGAAACGTTGATTGTGTGACAAATAATGGTGGAATTGACATCGATTATAGATATTGAGTTGGTGAAATCACAAGTTACTATCTACATTCATTAGAAAAACATAATTAGTGGGCTTAACTCTTAAATTTTGTAAATGGCGTGGTGTGTGCTGCCGCAGGCACCCAAAAGTAATACCTTAACATCTAAAACTAATGTAGTAGTGGAAGTAATGGTCGATCCCACAAAGAGTATGTAATTCAATGTTTTATACTTCGTACAATGATTGTGGAGGTTTTGTTATGCAAACAATTGTAAATAACGCAATTAATAACAATGAAAATTAAATTAATGAAAACAATCAAAAGACTAACCTTGATCTAAGTCCACATCCACCGTCGAAAATCCACAATTGATCATAGATGCAAGGATAATTCAATTCATATTTTGAATATTCACCGTTGGAATTGATTAATATTTCTCATAATTTTAGTTAATTAGAAATTAGCGTTCTAATTAACCCTATTTATTAAATAACCCCAGACCAGTGCTTAAAATTCAATTTAATAACAACTTTACATAATAGAGAAATCGATAAACTAGATAACACAAACACCATCGGTTGCATTCAATCTATTTAAATATTATTTTTAAAATTCAATAATCTCTATCGCAGAAAATCATCAAATCCCAATGCTTCAAAAATTAAAGGGATCAAACAATTACGAATTTGATATTTAACTTAGCGGTAGATTGTAACGAATAACAAACTAGTAGTCCTCCTAGTAATTAAACATAACAATCATGAAAATAAGTGCAGAATAATATTCAACACGCAAAATAAGAATTAAATAATAAGAAAAACTATTTAGATCTCACAATATTTGGTTCCGAGGTTTCAATTTCTTTCGATCAAGTAGAAAAGTTTAGTTACAATTCATGAATTTAAGAGAGAAATAATGAAGAATGGAGTTTTGAGGTGTTCTGTACGTTCTTCCCTCGTTCTAGGGTTTTAAATTATGTATTTGTAGTTGTTTCCATAGGTAGTTGATTTAAATTTGGAAACTAAAGATTTGTCTGTGAAAAATGTCTGTGTGCGCGTGCCATATAATTCCTTGTCCGAGCGCCGTTCATTGGTTTTAAGCTAGGTAAATAAAATTCATGCCCCGTGAACGCGCGCGCAGGTTTGTCTCCGAACTTTCTCCACATGTATCCGATTAAGCTGATTCAAAATGAGTTGGAAAGCTAACTTAAATGGCTAAAACTTTACGGTAAATAACATTTTCCAATTTGATCATTTTACATGTAAAAAATGGGTCTCAAATAGAGACTCAAAATCCGATGCATAACTTTTCGAAATTGATGTGATCCTATTGAAACGATATTTCACCCATTTGACTTCTTTCTTCATTCAATTGACTTCTAAGTTCTAACACTCTCAAATCTTCATCATTTGGTTCAACATGATTTTTGAGTATTTACACTTTAGTCCCCGAACTTTCGCTTTATTTCATTTTGGTCTTTTTCCACTTATTTCTTCTAAATTACATCATGACCATCAAATTGCCACCGAAACCAAAATATAAGATTAATAAGTACATTTTGACTTAAAATAATCATATGAGCACATAAAATAAGGAGGAAAAAATATGCATTTTACATTCCTATCAAATTCCTCCACACTTAGCTTTTGCTCGTCCTCGGGCAAAATTCAAATTTAATTCCCCAAAAACACCTAGGTCGTAATGCCATAAATATAGAACAATCAAACTCTTTAAAACACACAACACTTCATAAATGAACATTCTCACACAACTCATAATCAACTAGCTAGAATTTTCATATGAAGTTGGAATAAACTAAACATGTAGATCCTCACTGATATAAGCACTTAACTTTCATGTGTTTAAAAGGTAAGTGTTTCGCTCAAGTTCATTCCAATGGAGATGATCTACCATATGCTTGCATATCTTCTCATTCTCTACCACTTAGATCACATGATTTACAAGAATTATAAGAACTTTTAAAGGTTGTAATGTGGCTTATGGTCAATGTGGGAAATATAGCCATCAAAACTAGTGGAGTAAAGATAAATAGAATTAGCTCAAATATATACGTAAGCCATGTAAACCAACAACTCCACATGATAGCTTCTTCACTTCGCATCTATCCTACACAAGCCAAACTCTTTCTTGAGATATAGGAAAATCTATGAATATAGATATTTTTTAACATTAAAGTCACTTTCCTTCATACTTAGTTTTTTTTTTCTTTTTCTTCTATCGTTCTTTTTTTTTTTTTTTGAATATATAAACTTTAAATGTTACACCAACGATGAAACTCTATGAATTGACATAGAAAATTTGTTCCAATTCACCAATTATAGCACTACAAAAAATTTTGATACCCCCACACTTATTTCCTTACACATCCACACATATCATGATATTGAACAATACTCCACTAACTCTAAGGTTTGGGTAAAGACGTTGTTTCATGTTTAAAGCTAGTAATGTGAGTTTATACAAATAAAATGCAATAAGGCTCAAAGGGGCTCAACAATGGAAAGTTCAATTATAGGGTCGGTTATTTGGCTAATGAAGCTCATTCATGTAACAAAGATGGTATTAAGCATATTCGTGCATGCATGTGTCAATGTGATCTTGAAGAGAATCAAGGCACGTTCTAGAGAAGCAAAATCATGGAAGAATATCACCAACTTTTTGTCTACAAAATTTAGTTACTATCATTCTCGAAGAAAACAACTCAACAAATTAACTCTAAATTGAAGTATTATTCATTCAATCATATTATGAGTTCTTCAAAAACCTAATTAATTCTTACAAATAGCATACACAACAAAAAAAAATCATTTAACCTCAACTCTTCTTCTTGATGATCATGCAAAAATTTCGAATTTTTTTTTTAATTTAAATTCAATCTAAATGTAACATAATCTAAATTTCTTCCCCCACACTTAAAACTGACATTGTCCCCAATGTAAGGTATAATGCAAAGAAATAGACAAAGATAACTAAAATATGAATGCGAAAAATAAAAAAAATAAAATAAAAAGATAAAGAAACGAACTCCCCTTAGGTTGCCTCCCAAGTAGCGTATTTATTTATTATCTTTGGCTTGACTCAATATTTCCTTGTTAGTCCGAGTCTATCATAGTTGGCTCCGATCTTCCTTGCGGTGCACCAAGTCCATTGGGAATGATAACTGACGGTGTTTCTCCACCTCCATGGAATGTATACTTGTAGTGATTGAGGTGGAGCTTCAAATCTGAAATGAAAGTCTGCAAAACAGGAAGTAGAGGCCTCTCATTAGAAACTGGTAAAGCAAAATTAGAACTATTACCTGAATGTTGTCGCTTTGGAAGATTGTTCAACATTGCAACAATTTCTTGTAACTCAGTGTTCAAAGCCAGCTTCTGATTTTCCTTCTCGGGATGTTCATAATTGACAGCTTTTCATTCTTTTTTTACATCAAATTCAAAAACATCACGAGCTAATTGATCGATCACATTAATTAAATGAACATGATTATTATTACACGAATATTTCATGGAATCATAAATATTAAGTTTAATGATCTTATCATCAAATTCTATGGTCAATGTGTCATTATTAAAATCCATTTTAGTTTTGGATGTCCTTAAGAACAGTCTTCCTAACAAAATAGGGGTAATATAATTACTATTACCCATGTCATGTCAAGCACATAAAAATCATTAGGAAAAAAATCAACTCATTAACTTTCACGAGAACATCCTCAACTACCCCCTTAGGATAGGCATTAGATTTATCAGCTAGTTGAATTATCATACCAGTTTTATATAAAGGTCCAAGTTTCAAGAAAGTGTATACAGAATATGGTATGATATTAATAGATGCCCTTGAATCTAGCATTGCCTTTTCAAACTTAGTCTCGCCTATCATACAAGGGATAGTGAACATAACTGGGTTTGTGCACTTTGCAGAAAGTTTCTCTTAAATAATTGCTGATAGCCGTTCTCCAACTTTTACCCTTTCAATCCCCTTCAATTTTTGTTTCCTCTTACTTGTTCACAATTGTTTCAAAAATTTAGCATAGTGAGGTACTTGTTTAATAATATCTAAATGTGGAATATTGACCTCGCATTTACTGAAAATTTCATGCAGGTCATCGTGATCTCGCTCATATTTCCTAGATCCTAACTAAACTTGAAGGAAATGAAGTACATGTTTATAATCCCCAAAAAGGTAGAAACTTACGATTAGTTACCTCATTTTCATTGGGAGCACTCTTTTCTACTGTGATATATTCCTCATTTTTTTCCTTCGATGATGTAGGGACTATCTTCACTGGAACTTCAATCTCCATACCACTCCTCAACGTGATTGCACTTATATTTTCCCTTGGATTTACTACTGTTTGAGAGGGTAGTTTTCTCGTATTATGTGACTCCAACCTACTGACCGTATTAGCCATTTGACCTATCTGCTTCTCTAAACATTGAATGCTAGCCCTTCTCTCCTGTTGAAATTGTAAAGTGTCAGTGGCCAGAGATTTAACAATATCTTCTAAAGACATACCAGAGTTAGAAGTTTGGCTCTGTTGTTATCTAGGAGGGTATGGCTGATTATATTGCTGAAAATTCTTGTCGATTTTGATTCATAGGTTGATTCACTTATCGATTCTCATAGCTAATATTTGGATGATCCCTCCATTCATGGTTGTACGTGTTTGAATAAGGATCATAATTTCTCCGTGGTTGTCCAACAAAATCACTTGCTGCATTTACGTATTCAACATATTCTTTTTGAAGTATTGGGCACACATCGGTTGGATGGCTTATCAATGAACAAATTCCTCAAGCTTTTGCTGTTTTCACATTACTTGAAACCATTCGATAAATAAGAGTAGTTAGACTCGCAAATCGTTGTTCAATGGATGAGACATTTACCTCATTAACATATTTCGATGGCATGTCGAGTGTAGTGTTGAATTGTTGAGAATTGACAGCCATATTTGCAATCAAATTCTTTAAATTATCAAGGAAATTCAAAAAAAAAAAAAAAAAAAAATATATATATATATATATATATATATATATATATATATATATATATATATATATATGACAAACAAGTTTAAAAAAAAAAAAACAAGAATAAGAAAAATAAAATAAAATTTTATGCTAAAATTCCTAAAAATAATAAATTGCTTAAAAATCTAGAAAATTTTGATTGGCTTTTTTAAAATAAAATAAAATAAAATAAATAACTAAAGAAACATAAAAATAAATGAGTACTACTCCCTGGGAACGGAGCCAAAATTTGGTATGTGCTGTCGCAAACACCCAAAATTAATACCTTAACCTCTAAAACTAATGTAGTAGTGGAAGTAATGGTCGATTTCACGAAAAGTATGCAATTCAATGTTTTATACTTCGTATAATGATTGGAGAGGTTTTGTTATGCAAATAATTATAAATAACGCAATTAATAACAATGCAAATTAAATTAACTAAAACAATTAAAATACTAACCTTGGTCTAAGTCCACATTCACCGTCGAAAATTCACAATTGATCATAGATGCAAAGATAATTCAATTCATATTTTGAATATTCACCGTTGGGATTGATTCATATTTCTCCTTAATTTTAGTTAATTAGAAACCCGCATTCTAATTAACCGTAATTATTAAATAACTTCAGACCAGCACTTAAGATTCAATTTAATAACAGTTTTACACAATAAAGAAATCGATGAACTAGATAACACAAACACCAGCTGTTGCATTCAATCTATTTAAACATTATTCTTAAGATTCAATAATCTCTATTGCAGAAAATCATCAAATCCTAATGCTTCACAAGTTAAAGGGATCAAACAATTACGAATTTGATATTTAACTTAGCGGTAGATTGTAACGAATAACAAACTAGTAGGCCTCCTAGCAATTAAACATAACAATCATGAAAATAAGTGCAGAATAATATTTAATACGCAAAATAAGAATTAAATAATAAAAAAAAACTTTTTAGATCTCACAATATGTGGTTCCGAAACTTCAATTTCCTTTGACCAAGTGTAAAAGTTTAGTTACAATTCATGAATTTAAGAGAAATAATGAAGAATGGAGTTTTGAGGCGTTCTGTACGTTTTCCCCTCGTTCTAGGGTTTTAAAATATGTATTTATAGTTGTTTCTATAGATAGTTGATTTAAATTCAGAAACTTGAGATTTGTCTGTGAAAAATGCATGTGCGCTCGCACCGTTCATTGGTTTTAGGCTCGATAAATAAAATTCATGCCCGTACGGTGCGAGAGAATTTGCCTGCTCGCGCGAGCAGGTTTGTCTCCACACAGCGTTCGGTATTTTAGTCATAACTTTCTCCATAGGTATCCGATTGAGCTAATTCAAAATGAGTTGGAAAGCTAATTCAAAGGGATACAACTTTACTTCAAATACCATCTTCCAATTCGATCGTAAAAAATGGGTCTCAAACAGAGACTCAAAATCCGATTCGTAACTTTTCGATTAGAAATTGATGTGTGATCCTACTTTGACGATATTTAACCCATTTGACTTCTTTCTTCATTCAATTGACTTCTAACACTCTCAAATATTCATCATTTGGTTCAACGTGGCTTTTAAGTATTTTCATTTTAGTCTCTGAACTTTTACTTTATTTCATTTTGGTCTTTTTTTACTTATTTCTTCCAAATTACGTTATATCTATCAAATTGCCACCTAAACCAAAATATGAGATTAAAAACTACATTTTGACATAAAATAATCATACGAGCACATAAAATAAGGAAGGAAAAATATGCATATTACATTCCTACCATGGCACGTCCATCTTGCAACCTAAATGGGTTCAATTTATCGAATACCGAGGCTCAGATGGTTCGTAGCCGCGCATACTCCTGTTTATCAACAGAACGACACATGTGACCAGTAACGACACTTGTGCAATTTTGTTAATTTCTCTGATATTTTTGCTTCTTTTCCACCGTAACGACCTCGAGCATTGGACCACCCATGTTAGTTATACAACATGTATCGATAGAATTGACATATATTATATGATCATGAGTGGGTGACATCACAAGTCACTATCTATATTCATTAGAAAAATATAATTAGTGAGCGTAACTCTCAAATTTTGTAAACGGCACGTCCATCTTGCAACTTAAATGTGTTCAATTTATACAAGACCAAGGCTCAGACGGTTTGTGGCCGCTCATACTCTTATTTATTGACAGAATGACATACGTGACCAGTAACGACACTTGTGCCGCTCTATTGATTTCTCCTATATTTTGATTTATTTCTAATGCAACGATCTCAAGCACTGGACCCCTAATATGTAAGACAGAAAGGTTAATTACATGATAAAGAACGATTGGAAATTGTCAATAACAAAACATAATGACACTTGCATCATTCTCATCTTCCTCTTATAAGTTCAGTAACAACACATGTCATTCTTATGAATGCTTATATTCTAATAATATCACATGTGTCGTTATCATGGAATCACAACAGACTAAAAAGAAATATATAATTGAAATACAAACATTCAGTATCGGTACAAACACCTTTCTGTCTACAGTAACAACACTTGTGGTGCTTGTGCCGTTCTCATGAACAAGTTGTGTTCGTGTGTCGTTATAACGTCACTTATGTTGTTCTCTTAGATCTTTTCAATATCAGTAACAACACTTGTACCATTCTCATGAACAAGTTTGTGTATCGTTATAACGTCACTTTTGCCGTTCTCTTAGATCTTTTCAATTCAGTAACGACACAAATGTCGTTCTCATGAACAAAACTAAACAAAAATAACGATAGTTATATCATTCTAATAAAAAGGTTAATCACGTGATAAAGAACGACTGAAAATTGTCAATAACAAAACATAACGATACTTGTATCAATCTCATTTCCCCCTTATAAGTTCAGTAATAGCACATGTGTCGTTCTCGTGAACGCTTATATTCTAATAACGTCACATGTGTCGTTATCATGGAACCACAACAGAATGACATGATCAAACTTTCTATATTACATACTTTAGGGAGTCCATTAAAATGTTATTTTGTTCAATATTTAAGAACGACACAAGTGTCGTTAATGGACATGAAAACGACACTTGTCCTGTTACATGTCTAAATACGAGTATAAGCAATCACAACCCATTCATCCCATGAAAATAATAAGTGAAAATGACACGTACAATGTTGAGATATATGTTCATTAACTTAATCGACACATATGAGTAAGCCGACTTGTGCTTTCACTATATCGATAATATAAAAGTTCTGTCATTTCAATTGTTCTTTGTGGCTAGTCAATCTTTTTGTGTTATACATGTTAGTGAGTCCATTATTGGAAATCATTTCATTGAAAAATCAAACTACAATAGATAACGACTGTAGTGTTGTTTTACATTGCAAATAACGAATGTAGTGTCGTTTTACATCGCAAGAAATGGCAATTAAATCTAGCAGATTTAGCATCGCGACTGCAGACCTTTTTGAGCAATAGCAAATCGAATTGGTGCATTATTTGTCGATATTAGGTCATGGTGTTCGTCGTCTGGGTGAGTGTTATCCACTGGTGTTGGTGCGCGACCATGGGTGTCGCCGGAGGTAGGTTTTCCGGCAGAAGAAAAGTGCGCGAGAACTGGTATTTTTGGGCTGGTTTGTTGCTAATTCCGATGGTTTCGTGGATAATGGTTGGTTGGATGTTGTAGATGGGAATGAGACGGGGTTAGGGGCGGTGGAACCCGATGGTTTGGGTGATCGAAAAGTAGTGGAATGGGCTCCATATGTAGCTGCTGAAAATGGGAAAAAATCGTCCAAAATTGGGAGGAAATAATTTCTAGTGAAAATGAAGAAGAAAGAAGAAGGTGAAATGAAAGAAGTTGGGTGAATAATTTGATATAAATTGAAGGACAACTTTGTCATTTTACCATTAAAACATTTTAATTTTTTTTATTCTATTTCAATGTTGGTCACAGGCAATTTCTCCAAAATCATTATTTAGTGAGGTTATTTTGTCAAAATTTCCAAATGAATTTAAAATTCAAAACTGAAATACGAAAAGAACAACCCCTAAGATCTTTAAGAACATTAATCTAATTTGACATATTATACAAAACATCTCCTAAAATAGTAATGTATCCCACTGAAAAGAATGTTTCAAAATCAAATTTTGAATATTTTTTGGTGTATAACAAGATCTTTGAGAAAAGTGTTCTGAAATAGTGATTTTTATAGAATGTGTGGTTAAAAAAAAAGTTCGATTTACGTGTAAAATTATTTTATTAGAGAATATATGATTGAAAATAAATTTTGAAAAAAATGAGTTTTTGATAAAATGTGGCTCAAACAAATGTTAATTGTTTGATGTCACAATGCAGATACTTATAAATAGGACGCTGCTACACGTACAGAAGGAAAGCAACAGAAATACACCAGATGAGTTGGCAAGCAATTAAATTAAAAAAACTCTTTAAAGAATCAGAACGCGTGAAGAAAGAGAACAATGAGAAAAGCCCCTCAGCTTTTCTCTTCCCACATACACCTTCCACTTTCCCAAACGAATCCCCCCCGATCTAAAATCCTCAATTCCTATCAACGTCGTCGGCTGCCTTCAATCCATCAAACAACAAATAACCCAAACAAAAACCACTTTCAGTTGAATAGGTCATTGCAAAATGTAACGTTAACATTGCCTACAAGTAATCAACACCTACTTAAATCGTTGACATTGCCCACAAACATAAACCATTGTCAGTTAAAATAGGGGATTCCAAAATGTGAATTTTATTGTGTGCTTTGTCGTAAATAATTCTTACCGAGATGTAAGGATTCATTAGAAGTCTATTACCTCATATCTCTACAACTTTGTCTTACATTTTCCTTGATAGAATTAGTCAAATGATTTGGTGGGTTTTAGGACAATTAATAGCTCATTCTATTCCAAGAAATTGTCTTAAAAACATAATGCAATCATGTTTCGAATAAATTACAGATTTCCTCAGTCGTTGGGTACCAAAACAAAAACATTATTCACTAAAGGCATGTTCTCTTTGCCATTTTCAACCCGTTTTCTGTTTTCAATTTTTCAAAACTGTGAAAACGCGTTCTCTTTTCTATTTTCTAAAGCGCGTTTTTGAAAATGGGTTGAAAATTTACAAAGAAAACACAAAACGACAAAATTATCGTTTTGGATGTTTTCAGTTATAACTTGGCCAAAATTTCCCAAACATGTTTTCGTTGTTTTCAACCACCGACCACCACTACACCGGAACCACCACTGCACCACCGCCAATGCACCACCAATGCACCACCGCACCACCGCCACCAAAATCACCACAGAATCCCCCAACCATAGCCAATATCGTAGAAACACCACCGGAAAATCACCACCAGAAGTACCCCCACCGCCCAGCCAAAATTGCCACCATATAGACCACCACCGCCCAGCCAGATGACGACTAAACTACCACAAAATCGTCACCAGAATCGCGACCCAATCACAGTCAAAATTGTGACCCAACCGCAACCAAAATCGCGATTCAACCGCCACAACCTAGACCCCCACCACCATAGCCGAAAAATCACGAACCAACTGCCACAACCAAGACGCCCACCGCCACAACTAAAAAATTGCGACCTGATCGCCACCACAACCACCACCGCAGTGTCGCGGCTGAACCACAACCAAAATCGCCACAGCAAAAAATCACGGCAGTTGGGTCGCCACAGCAAAAAATCGCCAGTGGAGTGAGGAAGGAAGAGAACGAGAGAAAGGGGGGATAGTGGAGTGAGGAAGGAAGAGAACGAGAGAAGAGAGAGAGAGAGTTGGAGTGAGGAAGGAAGATAACGTATTTTCATTTTCTAATTTTTGAAAACCATTTTTCAAAACGTCAAAAAGAACACATTTTCAAAAATCTCAAAATGGACACTCAAAACATAAAACACAAAATGAATTCAAAACTCAAAACATAAAACTCAAACACAAAGAGAACAGCACTTAAGAGAAAAGCCTCAGAAATAGGGAAGAGAACATAATGTCACTCACTTTGGTTTTCCAGATTTGGTGAAGACAGATTTTGGCCATCATCGAAGTTGGGCATCACCATCTCCCTAAAGCCGAGGAGTGATGGTTCCAATTTGGGGAAGCGGCTACAAGTTGATTCGGCAGGGAGAGACGATCTATTGACTTCAGCGGCGAGGAGAGACGATTATTCGGTAGGGGGAATGGAAATCTCTTCAAGCTCTCGACGGGAGGAAATGTGTTTACCGGGTCTTCTTTTCTTTTTCCCCTTTTCAATGTTTTGTCCTTTTGTTTTCCTTTCTCTCTTTTTCAATTGTTTGTTTGTTTGTGCCACGTCAATTTATTTTAAATTTCTGGAGAACTTTTGTGAAACAGCTTCTGTACAAGGGGCTTTTCTCTTATAAATATGTGTTATTTAGTCCCTATTTGGTACACATTCTTTCAAAATACATTATTTCAAGACTCATTTTCAATACACTTTCTTCAATAAAAATAATATTTTTCATCTTCAATAAAATAATATTTTTCATCACATCAGTAACTTTTCATTACTTTTTAATTACATATTTCCTATCATATCACTATTTAAAATAAATTATTTTCTCAATAATATCCATCAAACACACGTTTAGATAAGGTTTCATTAGAAAAAAACTCAAATTTTTACAATTATATTCAATCTGACAAATATTTTTTAGTCAACAACCTAGTAATTTAGAGGATATATTTTTCATAAATAAATCCAATCACATTGACAAGTTACACTGAAAACACTACGGAATAGACAAAGTAGAGGAAAAGATTTTCAAATTTCAACTTTTAAGTTGATAGCCCGACAGCATATTTTTCGGCTTTCTACCCCACACCACACCACACCACACCCCCAACCCCCCTCCTCTCCTCTGTTTTTCACACACATTACTTTTTGTGTGTGTTTCTAGAGACTAGCATGACTTTCCAACCCTCCATCATTGTAATTTAGGACTTTCGAGTGAATTGTGATTCCACTGCCCATCAAGAAAGAAGAACAACGTTTTCTATTTATCTAACTTTATATTTAATGATACTTGAATTTGGTCCTAAAATCTTGAATGAGTTCATATGTGACATGTTAAGCCCTTCATATTAAGGTTGTGGAAATTGAATGACTCCCTCGTATGAAAATTTAAATCTCTAGATGCAATAACGAATGAATACTATCATTTTACATAATTCAATTTATTTTGAAATCATCACTTGAATCGACAATGAATTGCAATCGGAAATGTCTGTACCCAATTGTGATTGAGGAAGGCAAATATTAATAACTTTAGTTTGTTAGTGCGTAGGGAAGTCCGTTAACAAACTCGAAGATAAATGACACTCTCTACTCCCAAAGAATAAAGTAAGTTGTCTCGTTCATATTCAATATGAAATAAAAATAGATAAATATTTCAAGTTCAAGTCCACTCATAAGATGTCAGGTATTTTATTACATATATCAACAAATACCATATTGAAATTTTACCATTGAACTATATATTTGGCTCTTTTATAATCAGTCTAATGAAATGATAATTTGATATTTAACTAAGATAGAGAGGTATAGAGAATAATTCCTGCAGAAAAGAAGGCCCTAGAGACGGGGTTCAAGAAAAATGCTAAAATAGCTCAAGAACTACTCGACTCACTTGAATAAATGTCTACATGACCCTAGGGGTGTTTAGTACCGTGAGCTGTGGGGACAAGTCGAGCAAGCCGTTCACTGGCTCTCACTAGTTGGCTCTCGAGCAGGGCGAGCCAACTTGCTCACAAATCAGATCGAATCGGCTCGGCTTGACTTGCTTCACCAAGGAAAAAGCTCGCGGGACGAGTTGAGCTCAACTTTCTTGCTGCCAAGTGACTCGACTTGTCCCATTTAACACCCTTACTTGATCCACAAATTAAAAATTTTGCAGAACTAACCCGACTCATTTAAAAGAAAGACTACACCAAAATTAAAATTTGGGCTTACAATCACATTAAGGTCCACAACAAGAGAGAAGTGCACAAGATTGTTCAGTCAAAATTGGTCACACAATTCGTGATTTATAAATACACACTTATTGCCTGCAGTCCGTGCAATGTCCACATGTGAAGAGGCAAAATTTAGTTGCAACAACATTGTTGAGGCTTGATGCATGTACAAATATTTAATAAATGCCCACTTGATTTTACTATGCAGCTTTTTTAATATTAGCAGAGAGAAGACAAATGTGCAGTAATGGTAAATTTACAAACTCCATGTCTCCATCGAAGGGGCCGGCTGACACTGCTCAGAACCTGAAACCAAAGAGTGAGATTTTAGGACAATCCAAGCTAACTCTCGCCATTCATGTCAGGGGCCCACGGGGTAAAACTTGTGTGTGTTAAACAGTAATTTCAGTGGATTTACTATTGTTCCTCAATAAAGTCAAAATTTTAAAATGAAATCCTAAAATCAGTTCCCAAGCAATTCGATTCGCTTAAAATTCAAATGTGCAGTTAAATTCTAAAATCACTGTTTTCACGGGGGCAACCTGAACACAAACTTTAAAAATGAAACCTTACTACCTGCAAATTACATTAAGCTTTATCAAAGATTACATTGTCTGGTGATTCTACTTCTAAATGGTTAGTCAATTCAGCAGTTCAGACATAATTCATAATTAAATTACACATATTCCATGGCTCCGTCATCTTTACAGAAATTAATAGTTCCAGTAATGACAGAATAATCCTAACTTCTTCCTTTCAACAATGACTATTCTTCTCAAGGCATCACTCTCACCCACTCGTACCGTCCAGGGAGGGGAACGTCATTCGCAACATCAAAATTATACCTACACAACACCAAATACGGGAAAGTTAAGCTAAATTTTGCAAAAAATAATCATTTCTATAGTTAAGCATGTGAATTTCATACTTCTCCATAAAAAGACGCTGCTGCGACTGCTCAGCACGGGCAAAAAACTCCTCTATCTCACGTGCTGTAGGAATATTTCTGAGAATGGCATTCCGGGACCTCTGAATAGCTGCCTCTGGGCTCATCTGTCTTGTGGTCGAGCCAGGAGTCGAGACTGTGCCGGCAGCCCCAATCAAACTGCATGGTGTGCTTTCCCTAGTGCTCCTGCTGAAATGAAGAAACTGATTACAGCCAAACATTTATCACAACCCAACAAAACAAAACCCACTTGCAAAGTGAATTTCAGGCACTACTCCACATGCAGAAAATAAGATCACAGCACAAAGGGTAAAAGTGCAGGATCCAAGATACTCACTCATGGATAAGTACAAAAACAGAGATCTCACATACTTTTACAGTCTTAATCTACTGTGGCTGGCCCCGTGAAGAAGATGAATTATTGCGGTCACAGGTATAGTAAAACAAAGAAGTATTTGCTAATTTCCTCGATAAAATGATGGAGTCGAATTATAAACAGCTAGATCCACTATTTTTTTCCCCAAAATTCGAGCTATATAAGAGTGCAAATAGTCCGGGTAAACACGGTAGAAATCACTACTATGGTGTTCATCAGTTTATTCAGGAATACAAAAATCAATCCACTTATATTCAAAATTTGGTCCCAACCACGTTCACGTATTTCATAATATTTACACAAGAAAATGTAACCCACAAAATCAATGAAGCAGCAACATTGGTGTAGGAAGCGGCAAAAAATTCAAGAACTACAACGACGACAACAACAAACTAAGCGACGAAACAAATTTGGAATCGACTACATGATCCTTGCTTTCCAAACCGTTTTATTCATTACTAGATCTGCAAGAAGATTTTGAAGTAATATTATCGTGTGTTTGCATGGAACTGCAGGCATGTGTTTTTTTGGTTTTAATTTAAGGCTAGTGGGGCTGGCAGTGATGCAAATTATATATTTCATGAAAAAGAACCATCCAGTCACAAACGCTGGTTACCTTTTGTGAAAGCAATTTTACACAGTTTCCACATCTGTCACAACATAGTGCAATGAATAAAAACTAACCCCAGTAGGTATTAAAGGCATTCAAACTGAAATAAAAAAAAAATGGCTTTTCCATTAAATACTTCACTGCTCAGAAATCACAGAGAGATGATTGCTTGAAAAATACTTGACCACTTTACATACACACCTAAACATACAACCAAACATCCATGTTATATTGTAAAAGTTGTCAGAAAAACTATTTCCCCAGGAGAAACAAAAACCCAAAATAATAATAATAATTCGAAGCTTAGCTGATAAAAAAATTATTAGCAGGAAAAATCTCAAAAATTAACACGGAGAAAAGTGGGGGAAAAACCTTTGGGGAAAAATAAAAAGTGGTTTGTAAGAGCAATACTTAAAGGAAAAAATGTTTATTGAAAGTCCTCCTAAAGGGCTTCTTTTTTATTTTTGTATTTTTCTATCAATTAAAAAGCAACAAATTTGAGAACTTTAGAAGCCATTACTCACTTTTTTTTTAATCTCCAAAGATGTTGAAAAAGATTTACTTTTTCTGTTGTATACCAAAAAAAGAGTGAAATTTTCCCGGAAAAGGAACATGAATAAGAGTATTTTTGTAAAACAAAATAAAATACAAAGGAGAAGTGAAGTGAAGTGAAAGTGGGGGAGAAAATCCCCAAAAAAAGAAAAAGAAGTTCCATTAAAATTTCTTTTTTCTACTTTTTTTTTCTAATTTAAAAAACCCCAAAAATTTATTATAATCGCCATTCCTCTTCCCCTCCTTCCAAAAGATTTTAGAAGATTGCAGCTAAAGTAAAAAAAAAAAAAAGCTAAAAAAATCATCAGAACAGAACAGGTCTTAGAAATTCATGTAATTCTTTCAAAATAAATGAAATATAAAAGAAAAAAATATACCTTTCTCTAGCTTCCCAGTCCAAATTATTTTCTCCAAAAGAGGCTTCAATTTCCAAATCCCCTGTTTCACACACTCTGTTTTCCATTTCAAAGCATGTCTCCTCTTTCTTATCCATCCCAATTGAACCCGACTTCATATCCGACCCGGAGCACTCTTTCTCACAAGAAACTGCAATTTCCGTGCCCTCTTTTTCACCGCAACTATACCCCCGTCTCTGCTCAGAACCTTTTGGAGAATTCGGTTGGTGCCTCGGAAAAAGCGTTTTCTCGAGTCGTCGTGAACGGAGCTGGAGATAACACGACTCGGGCTTCGATTGCGCGGCGGCGGAAAAGGACGATTGAAGGCGTTGAAGGGCTAGGGTTTTGGCCCTGGTGCGTACACCAGGGGTGGACTGTGAGACTTCCATCACTCTTACGTCACCTCCAATTTTATCTTTTCTAATGTATTTCCCCATTTGTGTTGTATTCAGTGTGAGAAAAATGTTTTATGAAGTGTGTGTGAGAGAGATTTGTATAGCGGAGTTTTCATAAGGTTTTAGAGAGAGGGACAGAGAGGAGGGGAAAAATGGGGCTGAGAGGGGTGCTTTTAATTTGTGTTTTCCATGATGATGGGGTGGGGTTAGGGTTTAGAATTGCTACATTCAAAATTGATTAAGACCCTATTTGGTACACATTATTTTTTTCATTCTCATTCTTCTACTCATTTTTAACCACACATTCTTCAATAAAATAATATTTTTCATCACATCAATAATTTTTCCTTTATTTTTAACCACATATTCTCCATCAATCTAATATTCAATAATATATTCTTTCAAAAGAATGTGTCCCAAACACACTCTAAATGGTAACTCTTACAAGTTTGTGGGTAAAAAATAGATAAAAATTATGAATTTGTCGGATAAAAACAGAGCTTGATCAATTTCTAAATAATTATAGGCTTTGTTTGTCATCCTTTAAAATTTTAAATTGTTTACTACAGTACAATTTTCCATCAAACATTCGCGTAATAGAACATTTTAAACATAAATTAATAAAATTTCATTACTTTTTAACAACGCATTCTCTATCAATCTATCATTCTATACATTAAAAGAAATTAATGTATCTCAAACAGGGTCATTAACTTATATGCGCATTAACACCCCATTTGTCTACCCTTAAAATAAAATTATATAATTCGTATGCACAGTCATTGTCTGACAATCATTATTTTCAAATTATTTTTTCAATATATTAATTTCAACCACACATTCAAACAACAAAATATTTTGTACGTAAATCTAAATTTTTTTTTCTTATTTTTTAACCACTCATTCTCCTAAAAATCATAATTCAAAACTCTATTTTTCTCAAATAATGATTGTCAAACATGAGCTCATTTTCAACCCCGTATTTACACAATAAGCCTTTGTTTGACGACCATTATTTGAAAAGTCTTTTTTTACATTCATTTTAATCATACGTTCACACAATAAAATATTTTGCACGTAAACTCAAATTTTTTCTCTACTTCTTAATTACACATCTTCTATATATTAAAAATGGCTATGTAATGGAATTTCTTGCTTTTAACGGAAAAACTAACGGAATTTGTTGTTTTAACGGATTATGTAACGGAATTTTTTATTTTAAATAGGCAGTTGCACCGTCTTTCAATGTTTTTATCATAATTTTGTATTTCGATGTCCGATTGAGACGATTCAAAATTCGTTGGAAAGCTAACTCATCTGGCTACAACTTTGATTCAGACATCATTCTCCAATTCGATCACTTTCTATGCCAAAATAGGTCTCAATATGAGACTAAAACATTGGAGCATAACTTTTCGGTTGGAAATTGATTTGTGATCATCTTTTGACTAAATTTGATTCCATTGATGTCTTTCTTTATCCAATTAACTCCGAGCACTCTCAAATCTTCATCGTGAGGTTCGGCACAACTTTTAAGTATTTACATTTTAGTCCCCGAACTTTGAATCCCTTACAATTTAGCTATTTCTTCATTAAACTAAAAAAACAAAATGGACGTGGAGATTATCAGTTTAAAAATGCTAATAATTTATTTGGTAAAGTACATTGAATTTAATGAAAAAAAAATATTTATTTATTTACTTTAGTATTGTAATGTAATGTTATCTATTATTTTATTATGTACAAAAGGTTTATGATTAAGTGCAAAATTTGATATAATATAATAGTACGAAACACAAACATATACATTCTTTTGTCTTTACACTAACATTCATTGTAAAAATTGATTATGATTTAATGTAGAAAACAAATTTCTGAATATGGGCGAAGATAAATGTGATTGAGTTTGTCCAAGTATTTTATTACATGTCATGCGTTGACTGTAATAAAGGAATTGAATATAAATACAATGAAAGCTTCGTTTGTATATATTGCAAAAGTCAATAGGTCTACAAATCACGGTATGATCTTACAATTTTAATTTAAAATTAATGTCTGATTTAATTTAGAATTTAACACTGTTCAAATTAAAATTAATATATTCAACGCATTTAAAGTGTTAGGGGATATGTTCAACTAGACGATAATACTGGAAAACTAGCTGCTACTATGTTTGGTGAAGTAGCAGAACATGCACTTGGTTGTTTAAGAGTTGAATTGATGGGACATGCTGGAGAGGTATTTCTTAAATTTTTCTTCAAAACTTGATTTTTATTATAATGGGTTATTTAAAAATAATTGGGTTTTTTTATTAATTATGTAAACATATTCAAAATTTATTTTGTAGGAAAATCGACCATATGTTAAAAGCGTTACAGAGAAATTATCAAAAGAATTTTGGAAGATTTAAGTTTATGTAGATCCAGAGAAACTAAATGAGAAAAAATATAGGCTGTTTAATGTCCTCTCTATTGAAGCAGTGCAAGATGAGGAAAATGATGAATCGTTATCTTAGAATCAAAATTATCTCAAATAACTTTCATAAAACTATGAGCGATGTTTATATATAGGACGATGCTATAGATTCTATTAATACTCTTTCTTTAATAAATCACAATGTATAATTATTTATCAATTATATAAACATTACATCATTAGTTATTTAATTAACCAAAAAATTACATCTTTATTAATAAAAATTTAATTCTTAACCAAAAAAATTATATATAAACTAAGCAAACGTGCATTGCACGTTGCTTAAACCTAGTTTTCTAAAAAATCACTATTCAAAACATTATTTTTCTAAATAATGACTATCAAACGGGAGCTAAAATATTTTGTATATGAACTTTAAAAAATTTCTTACTTTTTAATCACACATTTTCCAAACATCAATATTCATCAAAATATCATTTTTTTAAAATAATGGCCATTAAATAAGGCTCAATCCTCCGATCAATAAAGACCCATGAAATGTATTTTCCATGAGGAAACGAGTTCGCAAATACTTCTTGGCATTGACTCGTGAGTGCAAGCATTCAAGAGAATGAGAAGAAATGGAGGTACTTCAAGATTTCAACGTAGTGCATCGAATGCAGAACCAACTTGATGTTACACATTCACATCATTGTAGACTTCTATTACTTATACAGTGTCAATGTTATGTGTACATACGATTTTATAGATTGATTTACACAACGTCAATTGACAAGATTTCATTAGATTTTGAACAAAGAACAAAATTAAACCAGCTAATTAAATTCAGCCATCTCATCACCGTAGATCCGTATGTACAAAAAATCTGTAAAAGTAGAATAATTGAAGATTTTTTAGCAAGTTAAGTTCGTCTAAAAGTTCATGTTGTCGGAGATTTTTTTTTTTTTTTTTTTTTAACTTTGTTAAACATACATTTTATTAGGGATAGACAAAATGTCCAGACCAAATCAAACCAAACCAGAACCGAACCAAACCAAGCGGTTCGATTCTACAAAAAAAAATTAATAGTTTTGGTTTTTCGAACAAAAAATCATTTGGTTATAGTTTTGGTTCGATTCCGATTCTAGAACCAATAACCAAAACGAGAACCAAACTTAATTTATAATTTTATTTTTTGTATGAATTTGATTTTATGTTAATTGAAGCCAGCCCAATAGTCATTATTTTGGCACAGCCCATAAAACGTGTTTAGCCCATTAATTTTAATTGTATTCAATATTTGTGTTTAAATATCACTTCAATACATTATTTCAAATTCAAACCCTCAAAATCCCAAACACCTCTAGACGCCTTCCTAAATTCCTAATCCATCAAACAATGGAGTTTTTCTGTGCGGAAACTCCAACTTTGTCACCACCAATTTGCTGTTCCTCCAAGCCATCAAGGGTATAGTAAAAAATATCATAATTTATTGGACATCTTTCTTTTCTTTCATAATTTTTTGTGCAACTTTATACATCTTAGTCAAAGATTCTAGTCGGACAATATTTTTATTTAATTGTGATATAAGTCAATTTGAAAAAAAAAAAAGGTTAAAGTAGATTACAAATATTATTTTCTTATGCAAGTTTGAAAATTTAAGCAATAGTACTAGAACCAGACCAAATCGAACTAGAACCAAATGGTTCGGTTTGGTACCGCATCTTAAAAAAAACTATTTGATTCTATTATCAAAAAAATTATTGGGTCATGGTTCAGTTCGATTCTCTTGGAATCAGAACCAAATGGAACTACGTCTACCCCTACATTTTATCCACACATTAGGATCCATGACTTACTATTCACTTACTGCCTCCACCCCCATAAAGATAAGTTTATTTATATTTTCACACAAATTAAGAAAATATAATTAATATAGTTGAAATTCTAATTTCTTTTCCTACATTTTTCCTAGTATAGCACCTGCATTAAATAATTGTTTAAATATAACTGATTTATATTCGTTGATAATAAGTTACATTAAATAGAAACATATTAGAAAACTAAAGAATATCTATACTTTCAATAAAGAAATTGACTTATAATTTGGGATATAAAAAAAAAAAGAAAATTTAGCCTATTTTTATGGAGCAAATGTAGTATTATCTACATATTGAATAATGCTACTTTGCCCCAAAAATAGTATTTGTAGTATTTTTTTTTTAAACCTAATAAAATTTATTATTTTCTCTTGGAAATGAAGAAGAGCAAAAGAATTATGAGTCCAATTAATTAAGGTCAAAGGCTTAATTATAGTATTTTAATTTGTTTCATAATTAATTATGATTAACAATAGGAACTCAGCAAAAGTCATGCAGGAATTAAAGATTCCCCTCATTGTTTATTTTTGTGTTGGAAAAACTATGGTGTTCATTAAATTCCTTGTACAATTTTTATTAAATAATATATTTAATTTTATCAGGTTGAGAATCCATGCTTTTTTAAGAAGCACAAATATCCATTCATTTATATAGTTAATTTCTTTTATGTTATATCAAATTCCACAAAATCGATTCTTCTATGCAATTGCACGTGCATACACATATCTAATTATCTCATAAGGTTTTTTTTTTTTTTAAATCTTCGCTAGTTTGAAATCACTTCATTCAATCCCGTCCCAACATAGTGGTTTGCTTTTTAATTTTTGGAATGATCGACTTGCTCATCGCTTCTTCGTTGATCCACAAAAAGGACATATGAAAATCATCAAGAATACTTATCATGTGTACATTCAACCCCAATATTATCTCGTAGGTTTAGAATTTTGAAAAGCGAATGGCCTTGCTTCTTGTTCTTTATTTCTTCAATAGGATGACATTGAATTCCTTTTTACATTTTTTGCATTTATGGGGCAAAAGGAACTCTCGTGTTGAAAGAAAGATTTTGTTGACTTGTTAGAGAGCATTTATATGGTAAATGATTAGACCCACCTCACTTGGCTAAAGAGCATTAACAAATTTAAACTCTTTCATGACTAAGGTTGACTAGATCAATTTCTTTACTATCTAATATGAGTTTTCAGTAAGAGAGCGAACGAGCGAGCGAGCTTGCTTTGTGTCACAGACCACATGTCAGCTTAGAGTAACGTGGATAACATTTGAACAAGAATGCAGTGAATTGAGGGCTTGTTTGGGAATGATTTTAATCCAATTAAAATTGAAAATATAGTCGTTATTGGGTCCCACCCGTCTAATAAAAGTCAACAATAACGGCTCATTTTTCAATTTTAATCTGATTTTAATCATTTCCAAACAAACTCTGAATTACATACACATAAGTTACACATGCGAGGTGCACTTTGAAAAAATACTAGATAAGAGTATAAAAATGGCGATTTCTTTGTAACTTTGAGTTGTAATTTTCAATCTTTTTAAGATGGATTTTACATGTAACACTGCCTTTTTTAAAATTTTACTATTTTATTAAATGTACATCGTCGTACATAATCATTTGAATAATATTGAATCCTTTCTATCTTTTACTTTGAACTGCATAAGAAAAAATTGTACACGACCTTAGACCCAATACAACTTCGACCAGCATAGACTATATCCATAGATTGTGTCTGGAACGAAATTTTGTTCACATATTCGGCTAGGTCCAACATGCCTACAATCTTGACCCATGTTATAAGTCGCACCAAAATTAAATCGCTTTGGTGCGGTATACCCTTATTGATACCTCAATGATAGGCATTTCTAATTCATCAATGCGCACACAAATTTTTATTATCTCAATGATTCATAACAGAATGTGCATAATAAATGAGCAGTAAATTGTGGGTACTAGTAAATATGTAGATAAAAAATATATTTGACCAATTTAATTTAAATTTAAAGCTTGCCAAATACGCACTAAAGCCAATAAACTTAGCTCCTGTTTGGTAAAATTTCTTCAAAACACATTTTCAACGATATATTCTCTCAATAAAATAAACAAATTTCGTGGTTTCATAACTTTTACTTACTTTTTAATCACACATTCATCAAACAGGTCCTAAGAAAGTTCAACTCTTCAAAGAAAGTTTGAATGTTGGCATGATGAAGTATTTTGTTACCATATCCAATTACATAATACTAAGAAACTTTCCTATCTAACTTTCTTTGTGCATAATAATTGATGAAAGAGCCTAATCATAACAAGATTAAAGATTCTAAGTTTCTTGGAATGCTCAAAACGCAGTTATCTTTTCCCCTAATTTTTGGCTTTTCCCTTCATATCGATTAGTGGGTCTAATTCTTTATTAAATTCTTATTAATTTTGTAATTAATGTTAATTGTCCTTTTATTCTTAACCCAACAAAATAGAATCTTTTCTTCTCAGAAGTTCCCGCCAAAAACTTTGCCTTCTCATTGGCCAATAAAGAATATGAAACCCCAACCCTACACCCTGAACTTTACATAAGTCATTATATGAACTTTACATATAAATTACTATATAATTTAATTACATCATACCCTGGTGTGGTGAAAATATTGGGTTGTGCTATGTGTACACAATGGTGTACACAATGCATTACACCCCCCCCTCACATGGAGGGGGGCCCACACGCAATAAAATATTTGTGGGCCCCTCTCCATGTGAGGGGGGTGTAATGCATTGTGTACACTACAAGGTGTACACATAGCATTATTCAAAAATATTACAATGTGCAATCCATGGAAATACCATTGGTTATGTTCATAGAAAAAATGACACGAAGGGGTGGACGTTGCAGAACTCATCCTTAAAATCGATGTCTATGATAATTTATACTTTCGACTAGTTGATTTCACAAACTCAACCTTCGAATAGCAATAATTTTGTCTAAATCACCATTTCTAGATCGTTCTATAATAAATATATATTTTGCTACCATGTTTTGAACACATTAGATGCTCAATAATTATAAATCTACACGCCGAGTTTTATAAGATTTAATGTAGTGAAACTCATTTATAATGCATGGTTAAAAAGGAATAATTTTATTTTATCTTTGGTGTTCATCACCGGTTTAAATGGCCTTAAGACCATTCTAAATTGTTTAATAAATGAAAATGCATCGTAATTTCATTAGACAGTGTAGTAGTGACTCGTGGTGATATATAGTAAGTGCATGTCTGGCAAAGCTTATTATTATTATTTTTTTAAGATGATCAAACATTACTTTTTATATACACATTTTGCTTTTGGGCCAAGATTGATTGCTCTTTCTTTTCCATGGAAAATGGAAATTAAAATCCATTTCCACATTTTTGTACGTTTGATTGACTAAATTTTTCATGGAATTGATTTTCCACATTTTTTTGGTTTTTGAGGAAAAACTTTTCCCATGGATTTGGTGGGAAAAACTTTTCTAGGCTTTTTTTTTTGGCAATTGAAACAAATTCTATCACTTTAATGGACAATTTACATAAAAAAAAATAAAGCCAAACGAACACCAAAAGATCCAAAATTTCAATATTTTTCAGGTGAAAAATTATACCAATAAAACACAATTAATTGACAATTCTCAATAAAACAAGTTTTGGACAATTCAATTATCTGAAATTCATTTTCTTTCCACCAAAATTTCATTTTTACAATCAAACGGATTCTTATTTGAAAATGACTACCCTATATTCATTTTTAATCACTTAAAAAAAAAAAATCACGTTTCATCATCTTTTTCATACTTTCTAATTGTATGTTTTCAAAAAAAAAAAAATCACTTTCACACAAACACTTTATAGGATTCACTTATTATCTACATATTTCATTGGATCCACGACTTAAAAGCACTCCCAAACATACACTAAGGGCCTGTGTGGGAGGGATTAAAATCAGATTAAAATTGAAAATATAGCCGTTATTGTTGACTTTTATTAGACGAGTGGGGTCCAATAACGGCCATATTTTCAATTTTAATTGGCTTTTAATCCCTCCCGAACGGGGCCTAAATGTCATCACCCTTTAAGTAATTCCGATTTCCGACTAAGGTCCACCTAGAGTAAGGTGAACAATAATTGTGAGAGAGTTTATAAAGGCGTACACTTCAACTGAGTGAGGAACAAGTCTCAAAGCTTGTGAAGCACGAGCTTCTTAATTTTTTAAACTTACTTCAGGTGTATGCCCATGAAATATTAAAAAATTCCCATTAACCTACTTTGTAAGTAGCACTGGCGTACTAAAACATGAAAAGTTTTTTTTTAATAGAAAAAATATCCCCTTTGTAAACAATCAACTTCTTTTATATTATTGAACAATTATTTTGTTTATTTGTACACTTTATATTATTCTGCAATACATTTTGTACATTTTTTATGATTTATTATGTGCTTGTTTTGTATTTACTAATTAATGTTACCAAAAATTGTACTTGTCGACTTCCGAACTAGAAGACTGAGAATGAACACAAATGAGGTCTTCCGGTATTTGAAACAAAGGCGTCGAGGTGTGTCCTCGTCGTCCCTCCGATGTTTAAGTCAGAGAGAGAATATGAAAAAAGTATATGGTGTAAATTGTGTGTAAAAACATACCTCGGTAATGAATGAGAATGATGTATTTATAAAAGTTGGTAGTGGACTCCTAGTAGGACTACAATATTGAGATCCCTCGGAGTTCTAGTATAATGGGGAGTTGTTGTTTAGTTGATTTTGTGTTTCCCGGGTGATTGGGTTAGAATGGGACTCTGACGTGAGAGTCATCTCAGAATGAGGAAACGTATCGATGGAAGGATTCTCTCTCTCTCTCTCTCTCTCTCTCTCTCTCTCTCTCTCTCAGATTAGATAAGCCCATACATGAGAGGGAGTTACAAGAAATCAAACAGAGCTCGAGGAAGACTATTGACGAAGGAAGCCCGACGTGACAGAACCCGAGGAGGTTGACCTCTCCTTGAGGCCAACTAAGGGAAGTTGTCTTCGGGCTCAACCAATATTGGTATCATCACTAATATTTTTACTTTTTTTGATTTATGATATTTTTTCCACTTCACCTCACGAGAAAAAAAAGCTCAATATTCGATTAAGCTTTTTTAAACCTTCATTGAACATAGTAATATGATATGCTGATCACATTAAATGGACTTGACACGTAGCCAATAGAAAACAGTTTCACGTAATCTCCTTCCTGTGTACTTGTAACACACCGTAATTAAGTTTGTAAAGTGATAAACGAAGATTGGGGACTCCGGTTATCACTTATAATGTGGGGAGGAAATGGTTTAAACTATAGAGTTGGAGTTGCATTACTTTTACCAAGGCACCAAGCATGGGTATTTATAGAGGAAGGGAGAGGAATGACCGTTAGATGGAAGACACATGGCCTCATTTGCTGGCAGAGCCGTCTCTTCGTAGACGTCAATTAGTCACTCCATAGGTGGACGGACATTTAATGCTTCTTGACAAAATAAATTCGACTTGACGTTTTGACACCTGCTGTGAAAACGGCATCATTCAAGAGATTTTATCTTGGACAGATCTTCGTATAAAAGATTTGTCCATCGTGCCGAGGCGCTGCTACTCCCATTAGTAGGCGTGTCTTCCAACCGTGTCACTTCATCACTGCCTGTACCGACCCGACCCGAATCGCTTTAGCGATTTGGACACATACGTTAACATGTAGTATTCACCTTAGCGCATCGGAGCCTCGGATAAAGTGTGGTGATGTGAAATGCAGGCCTTGGTTTGATCTAAGGACCCGTTACTAGAGTCGTAACACAATACATGAATAATTTTTCAAAACTCACACTTATTGGATCTACAAAGATCATCGAAAACTTTTTAAAAATGGTAAAAATCATTTTATCTGAAGAATTTCTAGGGAATCACCTAGTTCCACTGTGGATGGCTGACTTTAATGGGCTCTATGAATAAATTACCAAGTAGTGTACGGATTTCAACAGCCCATATTTACACTTTCCTAGTAGTTTTGGATCTAGGAATGGGGTAAAACTTTACGGTGATACAAATGCCATTGAACCAATAATATTAACTATAGCCAATATGAGCAATCAATACTCAATTTATGGACATTGTAGTTACTTCAAGTTGTCTAAACATTTTTTTTTTTAATTAATTCTCTCTATTGATGACATCTACCAACTTACCAAATAGACAAGATAAAATGGGTCGATGTGTTCGAGCCCGAAATGCAATGTTTGATACACAAAAAAGGCAGTGAAGCTAAGAAAAATACAGGTCGAATTCAAGTTCCACACTTGGCATCATACATAAAAAAAAAGTGAACTTTAAGTGCACATATGGTACATAGTATTAGGTAGAATTAAATGATTTAATAAATAAAATATTAAATAACTTTTTTTTCTTAATATTGTCTAGTCATACCTAATCCTCCCTACTAAAGATCTCATGAGTGAATCAAGTAGAGAGAGGAGGTCACTGCTAAACATGAAAGTTTCAAATATCAGACATACAAAACTCATGGAGTCGAACGGAAAATTATACTGAGTTGGGACATTTCCTCTGGTTTTCCTGTCTCAATGGATGTAGTGGTAGCATCAAAAATATTTTTGGCATCTTCTTGGGAATTATTGGATGGAGAAGAGAGAGACATTTGCTAGATTTTCGAAAGCATCGTTCAACGCATTGCAAGCAGCAGCAACTTCTTCTAATTGTCACCTTGGAAGTCTCTAACATAATATTGCATGTGGGGTTCAATGTTGCATGATTTATATAGCAAGTGTATAGACATAAAGTCCGAATTATCGATCTCACGAGAACTACTATTTGATTGATGATTTTATTCCTAATTCCTAATTTAATAAAAAAAATACTTAAATGTGATTTTGATTTTTTTATCCTAAATATGATAAATTTAGGAAATAAATAAAAAAAAAAAAGTGCGCAAATTGATAATTTATTATTTCTTTAAGTTTGAAAAATATCGATAAGTCTTAATTAAGAGTAGTCGAATTCATTTAAAAGACTGTAAAATTTGCATATTTCTACATTCTATCCAAATTTCGATTTTTTACTACGATATCTAAAGAAACAACCCACATCTCAACTTGTTACCTTTCAAAAACTGATGATTTAACGAACAATTAATTAAAAGTAGTAATAATTAAAACAATTCACAAACATCATCCCTTCTGACAAAGTTTTTTTTGAGATTATAAGTTGATCAACTTCAATTTTAACCGCAACCGTTATCCGCTATTTACAACACATTTTATAAAATCCACTGACTTATAATCTTTAAAAGCTTTGTCAAACATCGCATAGCCAGGAGCGTTGGGGAAAGAACAAGTTTTTGTACAACTCAATAATCCAATCACAATATTGCCCTTGATATGAATTTCAAATGAATGTATCTTGCACATTTCACCAAGTTTTCAAATTCCTTCGTGAGTTTTCTCATTCCAAGTCATAATCATATCAGAGTGGAGCCTATTTCGGATAGCAGATCAGTTTATTGGCAGAGCAGATGGTTTTGTCCTTCTACTATGTATATTTCAAAAAAATTCATGCAGTAGCAAAGTTGGGGTTTAAGGAAGACGAATACTTTGCCAAATCTCATGACCTAAATCTTAACACATTTTTTTGTGGAAAATTAGGATCAGCCTCGCTAATCTTGATTTTAACTCCCTTGTAACCTTCAAAAGTAAAGTTCTGAATTTTCAATCTATTTAAACACGTACATCTGAATCTTCCAACTTCCAAGTGATGAAAATCGTCAACATTGACATTAAGATCACAATTGAAAGTCACATATGAAGGAACCTATATTCTCGAATGCAGACATCATTACATGTGGGGTTTTATGTAGAATAAAAAAAAAAAAAGCACAATGAAAAAAAATGCCATCAATCAATCAAAAATCCCTAATCACCCATATCCATGTAACAAAAAAGCATTACAACAGCTGATAACACCAATTTTTAATTGCATTTATTTGGACTTTTTTCTTTCTTCATACAAGACCTCTAAATAAATTAGGTTCCCACATAATAGACTAGTTACCTGATGTGTGTTGATATTACCATTAGAAAGAGCCAAAATCTTGTGCTTTATTAAAGCTTCTCAACTGTCTACTTCATCAAAGCTATCATTCACGTTTCTCACAATTATACCAAAGAAAACAACACTCCATTCAACACGTAAAGGAACAACCTCGATATTACCATTGATCTTCTTTGCTTATTTCCATAACTTAACCGAACTGTCATGACTTGCAGAGGCAACCATTCCTGTCAGGGGTGACTGTGCCAATGCAGATACAATATTCTCGTGTGCTGGAACTGTCATGCTTTTGTTTTCGACCACGTTCCATAGCTCCAGAGACTACACCATCAAGTTAAAAAGAGAACATTACATAATTTGCATACTTGAGGGATAAGCAGCAACAAAAATGCTTAGATATAAAAATTAAGAACAAAGAGAGAAGCAATTCAACGAACGAAAGTACAAGCTTTAGGGTGGGTGCATGTATACGTTATTAGGAGTCCTAACGACACGGATAACTTAACAGGTTATCCGATTTGAAACCCCAGACTAAAGGATTACATTTGCAATAGATCTTAAACCTCCATTCTCTATTTTCTTTCCTCTGTCCAGATCCGAAACGTTCACTTCAGGTCCAATACAATTTTTGAAGCTTAAGCCGAATGAAAGATATCTAATTCCAAAAAAGTTGACCTGAAAAGTTTCTTGGAACACAACTTTAAATGACACGAAGATAAAGAAATGGGATAAGCTCAGATGACAAAACCGAGTTAAGTATATAGAAAAAGGTTCGGTTATCACAGCAAATACCGAAAAGGAGAACTCGTGTAATGATGTGGAGTCAGTCACCAAGTAATATACAATCATCAATGCGGATGCGGTTTCTATAGTAATGCACACATGAGAGAGAGAGAGAGAGAGAGAGAGAGAGAGAGAGAGAGAGAGAGAGAGAGAGAGAGAGAGAGAGAGAGAGAGAGTTACCTTCAATCCACCAATAACAAAGATAGACGAATAAGTTGGATGAAAAACACAAGAATGGAATTGGTTCCCATTGGCGTTGAGCTCATGAGTGCACTCTCCAGACCCCAATGACCAAACCTTAATGCAGTCCTCACTGACGGAAGCCAACAGACTGCCGTTGAGATCCCAGCAAAGGTAGTTCACATTACCAGAATGTCCCTAAGAACGCAACAAAATTTTCTAGTTAAACTTTATACTTATTCCAAACATCATTTGCACATAATATCTTCAAATGATATGAATCAAATACTTTTTGACTCCTCAACGATTATCAGTAGGAAATTGTGAATGTACAAACCTGGAATGAATGTATTTGCCTGTCAGTTTCGACATCAAAGATGGACACCACTTTGTCTGATGCTGCCGCCAACATCTGTCCAGTTATTGGGTGAAATCTAACTTGTGCACTGCCTCCTTGCTATTTCAGACAATCAGTAAAATTAACATACAAATTATAAAATGGAACTTCAAGAAAAACTGATGAAATTGAAGGCAAAAGTAGAAAATCCAAGATCAGTAATAGACATAAACCTTGGAAATTCGAGCGCACAAGAATGGACTGATATTCCAATAGCGAATTTCATTGTTACTATCACAAAAACAAAACAGATCATTCTTCTTGGGGTGGAAATCAAGGGACATAACAGGGGAAGTATGCCCTGTATACGCTTGCAGACAACAACTTGGCTGCAAATAAAATTTAAATCAGTTAAGCACTAAGTAACAGCAAACTAAAAATGCAGACGTCAATATAGGTTTGTTTTATCAAGCATGTAGAGTTCTGAATTTTTCAACTGTTTAGAAAGAGAGTAGGAGTGGGCTTAGCCATGAGAATTAAGCGTCTGTGAGTGCCCAATCCAACATGCACATATCTATATCTATTTTGAGTAAATTTTCAGGCAGAAGGTCAGAGGAATCATTACATTAGCTGCATCCCACAATCTGACAGACTTGTCTAATGAAGCTGTCGCAAGTTGACTTGTATTGGGCCGGAATCGGACATCTGTAATTAAGTACTGGTGTTCTTCTGGAGTGGCTTCCGTTTGCAGAGTATCCATGTTCCAAAGAACAGCCTGATGCATGTAAATAGAATATATACTGATAACTACAAAGGTAAACCCTTTAAATCACTAGTGAAGTTAATCTTGTAAAGCATCATTTTTTAGTTGTACAATTAAACTCGAAGCAGTAATGAAACAGTAAAACAAATTTGTAGTATCCTATAAAGAATAAAAACGAAGAATGAAGTTTTGACTGTTTGCTCATAAAGTCATCAGACGCATTAAACCTTTTTGTCATGACCAGCACTAGCCAACAACTTTCCATCCGAAGAAAAATGACAACATGTCACTTTATTTCTTGTCCGTATACAACCAACCTCTCCAAAGGAAAAACCTAAAATGAAGAAATAATGCATAAAAATAACATCTTGTCCGTAACAGCAGCTGAACTAAGAAAAAACAGATTCCTCATGCACACACACAAGTGACTGAAGACCACCTTTAGAAGTTTCTGGTTTGTGCTCACTTAGAGCCTGTTTCAGAGAGCCATAGATATTCCCATCTCCATCATGCGACAAAAATGATTCCACATTGTCTTCCAGGGAACCAACGTCTCCAAAATTCTCCAAGTCATCCTGGACAAAAAATATAAAAAATAAAAAATAAAAAGAAGGAAAAGATAGGGAACGCATGGTCATGCAGAACTTCGATTTCCATGAGATAAGCCCATGAATACCAGCTTACCAGAATCAACTGAGTTCAAGTAAGCTCATAAGGATCCATGTCTCTGGCACAAGTTCATGAATGCCAATTTAACATGACAATTTTCCAGAAAATCAACTACAAGCTAAGCCTTCTACAATAAACTAGGATAAACTACAGGAATCCTTCTTCATCGTTATATTCGACTAGAGCTACTTTTCAGAAAATTGTAATACAAAAAAATATACTAGTATATACATTAAATATAGATGAGTAACTATAGAAACCAATACAAATTGTCTGCGTGAAGATTTTAAACACCACCAAGTTTATATTGTCAGTTAGAAAATTATTGTAATATGAAGCAACGAAGTACAAACGGCAAACATATATCAAAATGCAAACATACCAACTGATTGGTAGATGATGCAATTCCAATTGTTCCCTCTGCACCATACATCATCATACTTTTGGACACATCTCCAGGTGTATGTGTTGATGCTGGTGAGCTCGGAGAAGGGCCTGCTGTATTTCCAGTACCTGTACTATTGGCAGGTCCAGATGACGAGTGCTGTTTCCTTTTCCTGTTATTCTGTTTCACGTAAAAGATCGCGTAAGATCAAAATATAAATTCATGCAAAGAAAATGGGAATCTTGAAGAGGGGACAACTCAATACAATGTAGCAATGCTTGTAAAGAAACACAGGAGGAATGAATAAATAACAACACATAAGGATTACTGCTCTTGCATACAAAGCTTTTCCTAAACTTCATTAGAACCAACCTGTTGCAATTGATGTTGCTGCTGTTGCAACTGATCCTGTTGTTGAGAGGATGACTGCTGCATTTGGGCGATCTTCATCTAATCAAAATGGTATATAATTAGTTGCAGGCATCTTAGAGCAACTTGTTATGAATAACTATCTGCAATTGATAACTGAAAAGGGTTTCCCATCCCATCAATATGAGGTGCAACATATTTATTATTTACACTATACCGTTAGGACTTAGGAGCTTGTCAAGTCTGCATATTTGAGGTGCAATAGATACAGTTTTTATGTTTCACTCTTTCAACTTGAAAAGAGAAAACGAAAGACAAATCCAGTTTTTCCTAATATCCATCATTATTATTATATTCAAATAAATTAGAAGTCTTAGGTCAATATCAGGTCTCTAATTTACCTCAAAACAGAGAGGATTCAAAACTATTTAGAAGGCATGAAAAGCCAGTGAATAAGTCATCAAAAAAAGCAAAATCAAATGTCTAAGCAAACAAACATATGTAGGGGTAAATGTCACACTTATGAGTAATTAGAGGTAGCAGAATACTATTTTCAATTAAGAGATAGAAAGTAAATGCCTCAAGGTTGATTCTCATAATTACTATCTTAAACAAAGGTGTAGGAAATAAATTACTAAAGAAAATTTAGGAACCAACTTTTTCCACAACTCATAATATACAGCAATGCCACTGTTGAGTAGATTAGCACCCTATAATTCCCCCACCTTTCTTTTTTTCTTTTCTTGGCTTTCAGGGAAGGGGTGAGGGTAGCACAAGACCCAACCCCGTTTGATTGGGACAAAATCTTAATACAAACGAAGGCGTATACAAGAACTTCCAATAAATTTCAGGGACAGTCGGAACCTTTAGTGAATTTGATTGCCCTGGAGAGCATATAGATCCATCATTTCTTGGAGGTTGACCATCTTTTGAATTAAAATTACCCCGAGGTAATCCTCCAAATCCATAGTTAGGTGAAGTAAGGTTGCCTTGTGCATGATCTAGCTCCTGCTGTTGTTGTGATGCCAAAAGAAACTGATTTTGTGTTTGTAGATTGGACTTTTGAACTTGTAAACCCAAACTTGGCCGTAATTGGTCAATACCCTGCATGATAAGGTAAGCACAGTTGTCAAGAATTCATCTCCTTCACAATATATGCATCCTCAAATGAGTATAATAGATGATTAAAGCCATAAGAAACTCACGGTTAATGGCCAGCCCTTCAGCGGAAGTCCCGTGACACCTTGATTCAACCCTGAGAAGATGAGAGAAATTATGTGATAACATTGGCATAATCGCAGCATAATTCTATCTTGTTAAGGGATATAATCCCACATCGAATAAAGATGTTGACACAGACCAATTAATAAAGATCTTGAGCTACTCCTCTTAATAAGGTTGACCTTTTAAGATGGACCCCCAAATCTTAACATGGTATCAGAGCCCGTTATGCTCCAACGAGCGATTCGATCCCGGTAAGACTCCAAAAAGTGAGCACGTGGATTTCAAGATTGGTCTACTCAAATGAGCCACCATCTTGCGGGGGCGTGTTAAGGGATATAATCCCACATCGAATAAAGATGTTGACACAGACCAATTAATAAAGATCTTGGGCTACTCCTCTTAATAAGGTTGACCTTTTAAGATGGACTCCCAAATCTTAACATATCTAAACCATGATAATCTGAGGGTAACAAAAATAAGAAGTACTAGATTCTAGAGCTCCAACTGATACTGCAATCAACTGGTACTAGAAACGTTATATAACCGCACGTTTTTAAACATATATTCTCATAGAAATTCATTTTGGCATAGCATTTAATTTACTTAATATATCTTTAAACACGAGAAGAATATTAAACTACTTAAGTGTATTAAGAATAGAAAGTTCTATAATTTATTATGCATGGTCGCCATTCAAATCGACTTTTTTTTCTTCTTTTCCCTTTTCTTTTTTGTTGGGGTTTTGGGGGGGGGGGGGGGGGGGGGGTGAGGCTGGTGGGATTTTGAAAGGGTATTATTATAACACTTGAAGAACTGTAAACGACATAAAAAATACTAACCGCACTTGTGGTGGTACAGATGATAACAAAGTATTATAATTTCAAAGCAAGTAAATTTGGTTTATACATTTATACTTTAAAGTCCAATGTCAAGTGAAATTAGAAGGCAGGAGACAAATGCAAGATCCTGCCAATTCTGAAAGTCATATTCTCTGGCTAGAACACCATGAGGTGCTTATTACCTTTAAGACCAAACAAAAATGTAATTAAGCACTTGCAGGTCACGATCAGAGAATTCAGATTTATTGGCGAAGATGGATTAATTTAGAAATCAGATTCACGTCAAAATAGTACTAAGATTTTGTACATTGAGTAGCTTTATTATACATGATCTATATATTTACATGCATATTGTGATCAATTTCTGTGAACTTTTTTGGTAGCCCACATCCTATATTTCTTAGTGTCAACACAGCCTGTTCAGCCATCTTGTATTAGGCTTCAAGACCATGCTATAGTTACCAACTAATTCACACACTACCCTTTCCATAGAAGAACTAGCTCAGAGAACATTCAGAGTTACCTGCACCACCAAGTCCAGACTTTGGTTGAAGAACTGCCTGACCATAAATTGATGAGGCATCCACAGGCAGAGATTTCTGAGTTGCGCCCAAGTTAACTTCCGCTTTAATGTCCTACAAATTCAGAAAAGTACAGACTTGAGCTTGGTAATGGAAACTAAAGAAACCAAGGCAAAGAAGCCAACAAAATAAATGGTTTTAGCAGTTACAGTGGGCAGTTGAGACCGTCCTTGCATTTGCTGCAACGCAACAGACATGCTCCCAGAATTCCCTTGCATCAACTGTCTGGATCAATTACGAAAACAATTAATAATCCAGTTCAATAATGCAAACTCCGATGCAATACCTATTATTCAAATCAGACAAATAACGGTTTTGTTGTACCCTTGTTGATTGGTTGCAGACTTGAGAAGTGCCATCCTATTAGCATCAATAATAGCTGGACTTGTATCTGAGTTCATCGAATGAGGATGTTTCATACGTTCTTCATACATTTTCATAGCCAATACACTTGCAGATGGCTGCCCCATCATTCCTTCAGAATTCATGTTATTCATGGGGCCACCAAGGGAAGGCTGATTAGGATCTCTACGCTGTAACTGGGCATTCCGCTGCTGCATGAGTTGCATCTGTTGCATTTGCAGCTGCTGCTGGTGTTCTCTTGATTTAATTTGTTGCGTCTTTTGTAGAATTCAAAGTGCAACGGAAAAATAAAAGATTAAACGCATTGGACATGTAAAATAAAAAATGTAAATTTAGATCAAAGAAATGACGACTTCCATAGCCCTAAATAGAACTGCAGAAATTTAATACACCTCTATGTAAGCTGCAGCTGACTCAGAATATTTCTCGTTTGTCCTTGCAATGAAGATGTCCCAAAAGACAGACCACCATTCAAAAAGAAATCCTCTAGGCGCATCAATAGCTACAATAAAAAAAGTTAAAGATATTCTCACTATAATCTATCACACGTGTTTTCTGAAAACCGTGAAGCAGAAGACAGCCCAGTCTGCATATTAGTTGTTCGTATTTATGATTTAACTCATCAAAATTGATAGCATAACAAATACATCACATAAACAGGGGAGCAAAACCCTCACCTACAGGATCTGTAGCAACTTTCCCTTCTGTCATGAAAGCTTTGGCGGAGTTATGCAATTTTCTTTTCAACAAATAGTCGTGAATATAGACATCAAGCCTGTCCAAAAATATCAAAATTAGAAATTTGCATCAGCAGCAGGATCACTTTATCTTACTTTTAATCTCTGTTGTGCTGTCAGGAGAATGTGGCAAACTTAAAATGACAAATTGGCTTGATTTCAACTCATAAGTTTGATATTAAGTCTTATTTAGACGATGGCAACACCACCTATTTTCTGTATTATCTTAGCTGGCAACTCTCTTTTTATTTATTCAACCAATTTTCCTTGTCTTGGTTGGCTAGGGATTGTTGTTTCCACAGTACCTCCACTCCACCTAAAAAAGAAAAACCTATCTTTCTATCTTCCTGCCTTCATTGACATAATTAAACAAGGGACCTCAGGCAAGGCAATTAAAACTATATATAAAATGAATAGGGTGAAAGAGTCTGTTGGTTTCCTTTCTTAATTTATATTATATAAAAATAAATAAAACACGTGAAAAATGAAAAAGAAAAAAGAAAAAAAGTGAATCCGATATAGTATTACAAACTAAACAGTGTTAAATTCATACATTTTATCTGCTTCCCAGTTACTCTGCGCCATGGTTTATTACTCCCAACACTCACTCCACAATGTGCTACAGTCAGTCTCAATCACTGCGCTTCCACTGAAATCATGGCCAATTACAAGATAACGAAATTTGATCAGAAAACTGCAAATAAAATAAAAAATAATAATAAGAAGAAGAAGGAATTCACAAAACCCTAAATAACAAAATTCTCGGCACCAAACTTACCACCCGGAGAGATCAAGTCCTGCATTGACTATTCAAGCAAGATCTCCGCATCAAAACCCCTGGTTCAAATTATAAACAGAAAAAACAAGAGAAGTTAGGCAAATTCACAAAATCAAAACAAGATCTTTATCAATAAATCCAATTCCGCAAATTTAGCTTCTATGTTCAGTTTCAATAGTCCACAATTCTTAAACTCTTAGTCAATTATCAAATAAATCTTTTTTAATCTAAAAATTCAAATCGAAATGGAGTACTCCTATCAAAATACATATAGAGGTTGCGATCTTCAGTTCAATCAATCTCTATTCATTCAACGAACATCACAGTACTTGCATTCTTACAGAAATTCAAGTATATATATAACGTATTCTCGCGAATTGTCCAATTTTACCGAAAATTATTCGAGAAAAACTGTGATAGAGCAAAGAAAATGCAAATTAAAGTGAAGTAAATAACTCAACTTGAACACTGAAGAGAGAAGGAAACAGAGCGAGAAAATATCGGCCATGCGAAAGCTAAAACATAGCTGGAAAAGTGGCCAGGTAGGGATCCGAACCTGAGGTGTAGAATCGAGGTATACGTAGTGCGTAGGCTCGCCCTTTGGCTCGTGACCGAATTTAAAGCATATTTTGCTGATATAGGTTCGGATTTGGGTGTCGGAAAGGTCGTGGTGGGGCTCTAGAGTTACAGGTCGTGACACCACTGGCTGAGCTGGACACGTGTTGGATTTTAAATCAATTTCACTGTTCAGGTCACTTTCGAAGAATGTAAACACTAATTTAGGTGACGATTAGATGATATTAAATGATAAATTTGTTTAATTACAAAGTCAAATGATTTATTTAATTGCAGAATGTGTTTGGCCCCCATTTTGGGGAAATTTTAATTTTTGGAATAGTGATTGATAGAAGAATGCGTGATTAAAAAAGAAATTTTTTTTCTTGATTTACGTGTAAGATTATTTTAATGAAAAATGTGTGGTTTAAAATGAATACAGTAGAAAAAATCAAAAAATAATGAGAAAAAAAGAGAGAGAATGGGGCTCACATAGTCTGAATTTATTAACCCACTGTTTGACACCCATTTTGTTTGAAAAATAATTTTTGTAATAGTGATTGATTTCCAGATTGTGTGGTTAAAAAGTAAGGAGAATTTTTGGGTTTATGTGTAATATTATTTTATTAATACAATGTGTGGTTGAAATGAAAAAAGAGAAATAGAATGAGAAATAAATGAGTGTTAAACAAGGGCTAAGTGTGGTCACCTAAACTGATACTCTAACACCACCGGTACTGGATAACATTATTCTTTCCAAAAAAAGAAAAGAAAAAATAGCGTCGGTATAACTAATTAAGTAAAAAGAGTGTTAAATCAAATTGGTTTTTATAATTTTGATTCCTGCACTTGTTTAAAGTGAGAGTGCGATTGGTGACATTAGTTGGACAAAGAATCCAACACAATCCCCGATTGACTTTTAAGCGATTTAATTGTCAGAAGTAAATAGTAATTATCAAAACATATTATTGGGTCTCTTTTTTGTTTTTTTAGAAAGTTAGATCTAATCTTTCTATTATTGTAACTCGTTAGGAAAATTGATATAACTTGTTACACTTCCATCTCGAGTCATATGCATTTCATGTTGGACAATCGAAAAATTAAGGTTTTTATAGTTCATATTCATGCATTACAAACACTCATTAAGGCGACTTCGAACATAACAGAAGTGGGATCCCCATGAAAGCCCATAGCATCATTTGTTACCTTTGTTCGGGAACTTTTCGAAATGAGGCAAATGTCAATCCACGTTGTTACCTTCTCCATGAGCTATTGTCAAAAAAAAAAACTAAAGATAAAGTACCGTTTTAGGCAAAAGAGGTAGGCGACTGTTCGTTGACGTCCATCACGAACGCCAAATAAGGAACACAATTGCAACAGGGTCGATGACCGTCTATAGGTGTCATGAGTAAGGAATAAATCAACAGGTAATTTCAATACATTCCTATAATTTTTCTCCCACGTAGAATGAAGAGAACCATGAATAACAAAATGTACAATTTTTCGAATGATATTCGTATATTCTTTCTTTTGTCCAATATTTTTTCTATTTCGAGGCATAATTGCACAGTAGAGGCAGTCCATCTGTGCCTAATCCATCCAAAAGCGGTAAAGAATTAAACTACATAAACCTTCTGCAATTCATTTTCTTTGACAAAACTATAATATAATACATTTCAACTGTAATCTTGACATAGGACAAGGGGAACCTATCATTTACCTTGATGACAAGTCATCTTGGCCAGATGGATCTGTGTTTCCATTCTCAATTTCAACATTGGCTTCTTCTTTAGTTCCGAAACAGGCTTCAGAAGGAAAGTTGATGCCGGCAAAACCAACCATTACAGCTACAGCTCCAATGTAATCCAAGAGATGGGGTGCATTTCCAGTCACTGAATCCACAATAGCCGCTAAAGGAACCTGAATTGTAAGACCAGCTGTTGCTACAGTGGTGCTTGTAAGGAGAACGGCCTTTGCCCAGAGGTAATCACTCAACACATTATCCAGCAAACCTGAACGTGGAGGTTTGAAATCTAGTTATCAATATTGCATGTGACAACATGTATATAATGTGACCCCTGAAGTTCAAAGGTAAAAATTATAATAAACACACAAAAGAAAACAGAAAACACAAGGGAGTATACTCTCCAGTCGTTACTGACAGAAGCTAACAAAGACCAAACTCAATCACAACCAAAGCTTAGTCCTTCCAGCAGCAATTGACAAATAAATATGTAAATTTTAATAATCATAAAATTATTAAGACTCTTACCCGGCTAAACCATTTTGTAGCAGTTTGAAAATATAGACAACCATATGGTAGATGCATGTGAACACATAAAAAAATTATTTTCTTCTTTTTGTTTAACTGAAATCATGTATTTGAATCAAAATAGAAAAGGCCAAACTTAATTTAAGACCAAAATAAAAGAAAGCGGTGAAGTAAAGCATAATGAAAGAAAAAGGTGAAAGGAAAGGGAAGCAGCATCAAGTGGGAAGTGGAAGCGGTTGCTGATTTTTATTCTGGGTCCTCTGTAATTAGGTTAAACAGAGATCATTATACCATTTGATCCAAGTACAAATAGATTAATGCAAAAAAGTAAAAAATAAAATAAAATTCCAGGATAGTTAAATAACCTTTGATGAATGTGAAAACATTACAGTTGTAAAACAAAGATATATTAGATGGGGTCCCCATTGCATAAGACTTGTGTCCCTAAAGACATTGCATATAAGGAAAAATGACTTCAGTTTTTAAAGAGCTGAACACCATCTACAAGGAGATGCAGTTCTTGACAAACAATTTGAAGAATGTTTCCATTATCACACACACTCAGTACAGAAGTAAAAATGGATCTGTTGAATTTTTGGGAGGATATATATGCTTGGGATTGACCACATATCCTTGTTTCTAATGCTTGTCTAAACTCCACAGTTTCAGCTCTTGCAACGGGACTTTCTTCACAATCTCAATGATTAGGAGGCTAATGATCTTGCAGGTTTACTAAATTTGTCAGTCCTATAATCTCGTTTCTATCTGAGACTTTTGACTTCGATTCTGGATAAATTGGATAATTTCCCCCATAAATCATGCTTCTCCAATTAAACTTGTTTTCACATGTATTCTTCTTTTCCTTTGAAGAAAGTCATACGAAAATACAAAACCCTGTGAAGGTATAAGAATTTACTTGGTCTTTAGTTCTTAATAAAATTAATGCTAATGATCTGTTACAGAAGAGGAGACCCCGTAAGTCTTCCCCAAATGTTTGTGTTGTGTGCTATTATGACTACCTGTTCTATTTGGATTCAACCTAATGTAACAATCTTTCAATGCAAGTACATTCTTAGTGAGGAGTTTTCCTCATACCAATGGGCTAAGGCTGGATGGATTATTAGATATCTGACAAGGGCTGAGAAATATTTTACATTAGTTTATATATGTTTTCTTTCATTTAATATTCGTGATTCCTGGTCTTTTCTGTTGTAATTCTTTCTTCTTATTAATAATTTTGTTATGAAAAAGAAACTAAACAAATCATATAGAATGGTTATTAGACCAACGATTGTATATGTGGCTCATATAGAGTAGAACACAAGTTTAATTGATCAAAATGGCTGATGCTGGAGCGTCTTGTGGACGCAAGCACGTCGCCGAATTACGTTAAATACTTGCGATGATTTCTTTATTATTTTGCGCTTAAAATCCAACCCCAACTACGCATTAATCTTAATGAGTGTTGAGTCATTAAAGCTTAAAAAGTCAACAAGATGAATCGGAAATATGGATTAAAATGGATGCCTGACCACAATAAAAAAGGAAAAAATATAAAATGATAAAATATGCTAACAAGTAAAGTGACCTGATTTTGAGGATAAACTATGATGAGGACTTAGATTGCAATCATAAGAGGAAGAGGTATATCAAAGTTAACAATTTGAAGCGGTTAACAAAAGACTTGATTTCCACACACCTCTGGACCAAACACAGAAGAAAAAAGATTTCTGTGTACAACCCCAAGTGTTGAGTATAAAGCCTAAATTTGAAGTTCAAAACAATATTCAAGCAGCTCGAATAAGCATCTCTATTTGAATTTCTCCAAGTCTCAACCTGTAGTAACAATAAGGATTATAAACTAATCCAACCCAATTTCTTTCTCACAGGGAAAGATATACATCTTTTGATAACTTCTGGCACTCATAGCTGAGAGACAACATGCAACTAAGTCTCCTCATTCTCTATCGTATTTCGATTGTCAGTGATTGTATGAAGTTCAAAAATGAGGAAGGACGTGGTTTGTTTCAACGAGTGAATTGCAGTCACACGAAGAAGACATATATTTAGTTTTGTTCTCTATCCTGTTTACGCTCTTCGACATATAATCTCCAGAGATTTCTTTTCCTTCCACCAGATCAGTGGAAGAGGATATAATCATGAAATAGAAGTTAATTATATTAATAATTTCCTAGCTTTGTGCATCTCCGAGTTCGTGACCATTTATTTATTTTTACAGAGTCCTCTGGAACGCTAATTTTGTCATGCTCGAGAGGCCTAGAACCGAGATAAAGACTAGTAGCGTTCAGATAGAAAAACCCTCTAAAGCGACTTCCCTTCAGATATAACTGTGGTGGGTGAAGGGGAGAAGGTATAGTTCTGGTTTCTAATAATAGTTAAATATGCCAAATGAAGAAATTTGAGCAGATAAACTTGAAACCCTAAACAAATGCAATATTCTTGACTACAACTAAGAGTTTCTTGTTTCGTATAACTTCAAGGTTCATGATAGCGCCTAAAATTCAAAACAACTGGAATTTTGTGTAGCAAAACACGTTTATCCAAGAAAATAAGCCCCTATCTAGACACCACGTAGCATGGTGATGAATGTGAGCATGGTTTTACATCAAGATGAGTTAATTCTAACAGTTCACTGAATGCAACAAATAGTATAGCTGTGAATTCAAATATTAAAAGATACTACGGTAAAAAGAAATGATGTAGCAAACAAAAATGATATTATTCACTAAAAAAATGATCCAACGTATAAACATGTATACCCTAATAAAAACTGAAATGAACTTCGGTGTGTCAACTTTAGAAAGGTTGGAAAGCATTATTGCCAGAGGCTAAAGCACGTAAATGAGTAAGCAGCATAAAAAGAAATTATAGAATACATCAAAGATTGGACTCCAATAGTTAAAAGTTTTACTTAGACATACCTTTACCCAAAATTAGACCAAATTGTTTCCAGGTAAGAGTGTTTAAAGGCTCCAGTTTAGTAAAGTCAAGTACAAGCGCAACAGGAAGGAATATCAAGATGTTGAAAAAACCTAAAATTCCAAGAAACTGTGCCATACTTGCATGGCCCTTTTCTACATCATCTTCATCAGGCAACATTTTCCGAATAAGAGTAATATACACGGCGTAAAAGCTTGCAGATATAAGAGACAGGATGTCTCCAAGAACAGGATTTGAAGCAATTGAACTCAATCCTGTTTCTGAGTCACCTAAACTGACAATTATAGTTCCTCCCATGCAAAGCAGAACACTGATCAGTTTCACCCAAGTGAACTTCTCACCCAAGAATACAAGTGCAACTAGAAAGGTGAACAAACTGGAGGCACTGCTTAGGATGGTATTAGACTGTACACATAGGGGAAAAGGATCTTAAGAATACATTACAAGTAGAATAGTTTAGACAATCTAATAAATTAAAAAAAAATACAAATTCTTACCGTAACTGTAGTGTACTTCAGAGAAAGATTAAATGTGAGTTGTGCCAGAAACCAAAATGGGCATATCACTAGGCTAACTCTTGCAACTCTCCTACGTGTCCAACGCCCTTTTGAATCCAATCCAGAATTATTAGCATCCTGAGCAATTTTACCTTGTGAGAATATAACTTCTTCTTCATGGTGCTCCACTTGATCTTGTTGTGCTACCACATCTGTACTTAAACTGTCAGCTTGACCACCCTCATCGAGAAGAATCACCTCCTCTGAAGTTCCTATTTCTTGCAAACCACCACCATTCTTATTTAACCAAAAGAATACACTTCCATACTTGTCCTCCAAATAACGCCAGATTTCAACTAAAGGTATATACACAACAAACAACGAATTGCAAATGTATGTTACAAGAAATGGTGACACACCTCCATCTACAACCGTCTGTACCACAAAACTAGAAGCAATCCATATAGTTGCAACTAAGAATATATAAAACAATCCCACACCCCATCTCCACACTTCACTTTTCATTTCTTCGAAAGTCCAATTTTTGAACAATTTTGAACTTCAATTCCCCAACTACAGTAACTCTCCCAATAACAACCAAAAGACCTCCTTTCTTTTAACGCAAATCACACAATAAAAGCTTCTTGGTCAACAGGTTAGCTGATATTATGCAGGAATCTGACAAAAAACTGTGCACGTTTTCAGCGCAAATGTCTCAAAACAATGCCAAACCACCCTTAACAAAATTGCTAGAAAGCTTGGAAGAACAGAATAATAGAAGCCAAAAAATTCAACCCAAGAATTCAATAATGGCGCGTATTGAATTTTTGAATCATAAACATCATGCCCAGATAAAACTAATTAAATGGCAAAAAGAATTTGAAGAACACAACGGAAAGTGTAATTTCATAAAAAAGCCAATCATGAAATACCGTACCAGTCGACAATAGAATAGTTATGGAGTGGAATCTTCGGTTTCTGAAAAAGGAAAATATTCGGGGTTTGATGATGGATGAGTTCCACTGATTTCCTGGAATGATGCTTGTTACAGTTGAACAAACGGTATCCACAAAAAAAACAAGTTTCTACATATACGGATCGTATGGGCTCACTCCAAATACAACTTGAGAAATTATAATAATTCAGGTGTTTAAAGATTGGAATTCAAAATTCAGGGACCAAATTTTATTATTCAAAAATCAGGTGGTATAAAAGCTGTTTAACCCTAATTCCTTCCCTTCCCCTTCCCACTTCCCCTCTCTTTCTCCCTCCCCTCGCCTCCCCTCCACGGCTCTACCTCCCCCTCCCCACCCCCTCTTTGCTGCGAATCGCAGCGACGCCGCTGCGATTCGCAGCAGTGGTCGCTGCTTCGCAGCAGCGACGTGCTGCTGCGAAGGCGAAGCAGCAGTGACGTGCTGCTGCGACCCCACAGCAGCGTCGGCGTCGCTGCTGTGGGTGGTGGTTTGCGGTGGAGCAGCTGGGGTTGGTCTATTGTTGTTGGGGTTGGTGGATCTATTGTTGTTGGCCGGCGGTGGTGGTTGGCCGTTGGTGGTGGTGGATCTATTGTTGGCTGGTGGTGGTGGTCGGCTGTTGGTCTATTTTTGTTGGGGTTGGTAGATCTATTGTTGTTGGCTGGCGGTGGTGGTTGTGGTTGGCTTTTGGTGGTAGTGGATCAATCGATGTTGGGGTTCAGTCGTGTGTTTTGTGGCTGGGTAGTCTGTGTTGGTCGATTTGTGACCTGTGATCAAGTATCGGCAATCTGTGACCAAAATTTTGTCAATTTGTGACCAATTACTCAAATGTGACCTAAAATTTTAATAATCTGTGACCTCGAAATGATATGTGATCAACTAATTTAAAAATCTGTGACCTCGAAATAATTTGCGATAAAAAAATTTGACGATATGTGACCAGTAAATAAATCTGTAACTTAAAATTATAAATATGTGACCATTAATCACAAAATGTGACTTTATTATCTTTGTTTAATAAATATTTTTAATTAATTAAATAAATACCTGATTTTTAAATTTTTAAATTATTTACCTTATTTTTGAATTGAGGTAAAGAAAACACCTTAAATATGATTTTTTCCCATACAACTTTTCTGTTGGGCCTTGATCGGAAGATTGGTCCAGTCCATGCCTCTGCCATTTTTACATAAATAGCCAACCTTTTTAATCTTTTCAAATTTCAGTATAAAAAAAATAGAAAACATAAACTACATCAATTAGCCATAATTCTTAGGGAAATTATAATAATTCAGGTGTTTAAAGATTGGAATTCAAAATTCAGGGATCAAGTTTTATTATTCAAAAATCAGGTGATATAAAAACTCTTAACGCTAATTTTTCACACCTACTCTTTCCCCCCTCTCTCTCTCGCAGATGGTCTCCCCTCTCCCTCTCCCCATCCCCTCCCCATCCCCGCTTCGCATCAGCACGTCGTTGTTGCGACCCCACAGCTGCTGTCGCGACGCTGCTGTGGGTGGTGGTTTGCGGTGGAGTGCTGATTCGATTGGAATATTGGGCGACGGATTGGTGGCTGATTTGGTGATTTGATTGCTGATTCGATTGGATCTAATTTGTTGTTGGTTGGTGTTTTGCGACGGAGTATTGGGTGTGGCGGTTTGGCTGTTGGCGGATTTGTGGGGTGGCGGATTGGTGGTTGGCTGTTTATGTTTGCGGTCGTTGGTGGCGGATCTGTTGTTGCAAGTGTTCTGTGGCTGTGGGTGTGGTGGCTGAGATCTGTGACTAAGCATTTGATTGATCTGTGACCTGTGACCAAGCGACGGTAGTATGTGACCAAATGTTTGTCAATCTGTGACCAAATTTTTGTTAATCTGTGATACTCAAATGTGACCTAAAAATTTAATAATCTGTGACCTCGAAATAATATGTGACCAACTAATTTAAAAATCTGTGACCTCGAAATAATGTGTGACGTACAAATTGTTTGATATGTGACCTCGAAATAATTTGGGATCAAAAAATTTGACGATATGTGACCAGTAAATAAATCTGTAACTTAAAATTATGAATATGTGACCATTAATCACAAAATGTGACTTTATTATCTTTATTTAATAAATATTTTTAATTAATTAAATAAATACCTGATTTTTGAATTTTTAAACTATTTACCTTATTTTTGAATTAAGGTAAAGAATACACCTTAAATATGATTTTTTCCCTAATTCTTACCCAATATTGGGTTTTGTATCTTCCGCAAGCGATTTTCTATTTAGAATTTATTTTTTCACTTTGATTGTAAATTTCTTACTTATAAATAACTTCTTTTTTTACTTGTATGCTTTTTTAATTATAAGTAAATGTTTTTACTTGGAATTGAATTTTTGCTTAAAAGTGATTTTTTTAGATGTGTGTATATATGTGTGTATTTATCATTTTTCTAATTCATAAAATGGTGAATTAATCTGGTCGAAACCCTCTCAAAAGCATATTAATTTTATCCGTTGATTAAAGAAGGATAAACACTCTGAACTAAATTAATATGGGTTTTAATTGCACTAAATATGAGCGGACTCGCATGGGGTCATGAGGGATCAAGTGACTCCACAAAATTTTTTGTTTTGATTTTTTTTTTTTCAAAAATTCGGTAATAGGCCTTTATCCATTCACGTTTACAAACTACAGTTTACTTTATTCTTCAAAAAAAAAAAAAGAGGCTTTTCTTCAATCTCAAATGACCCTCATCCAATCTCCAATTTCATTCTCTATGCTTCAATCTAGTACAAAATTTTTATGTTTGAAATTAAAGGTTTTAATGTTTATGTATGATTTTTCTCTCATTTTCACCTAAATCTATTTCCTATTATTGGAATTTGTGTTGTAATTGTCGAGTTGTAGTTGGATTCGTGGCTTTTATTTTTGCCTAGTGTTAAGTGAGAGTAGGTTAAGTATATAATATGTAATCTATGCTGCACTATTGTAAACCATCCTTGGAGCATCGGCAAGGCCAAAAGAAGATGCGAGAGCTCGAATTATTGAAGTCTACTGCCCTTTAGCGCCCAAGTTCTGCTCGAGCATCCTTAAGGCGCTCGTAACACGCTTGATTTTGTTCGAGTAGTATTCGAGGCGAGAAAACTCTAACTTCCAAAGTATGAAAATGTGTAAACTCTAACTGTAGTAATGTATTGACTTATTTTAATTAATGTTAATTTCTTTAATTGTATTTTAATTTTTGATCCTACAATACAAAAAGTCTAGCTCCGCCCCTGACACCAAATGATCGATAAAAATCAAATACTTATAATAAAGTAAAATGTTAATTCATCCATATTCTTTAATCAGATTTAGATATTAAAGGAATTCTATGTTGATTTTTCTTCTTATTGGTAAATTTTCTAGTTATATTTACTTATAAGTAAATTTATACATTTCAATATCTTTTCTATTTACTAACACGTTTTATGTCGAGTTATATTTATACTAGAGGAGGGAATAAGCACCCCGATTTATTTAAAATGGGTATTAATAGTAAAAAATTAAATTAAATCAATCCTCATATGATTTAATAAAAGTCAACCTTAAATACATACTCCTAAATTAAATACACTGACAAATACAAAAGTATAAAAAATAATTCAACCATATTATTTAAACAAATTTAGATAATCTAAACTACATTAAATGTGCGTTTGATTGCGAGTATGAAATTTGCAAGAAAATAAAATAAATTTTAGGCAACTCAATTGCCTAGAAATTATTTTTATGGAAATTATTAATTAAATGCGTTTGATTGATTTAGTTTTCAACCTATAAAATATTATATTCATTCACTTCTTGATCCCATAGCAAGTGAAACCACTTGTCCTGTGACACTAAATAGTAAGTTTTGAGAACAATGTTGCTGTTACAGAAAAAAAATTCCGTAAAAATAACAGAACACACACATGGAGGGTGGACCCCATTTTTTATAATAATAATTTATTCACATGGGGCCCACCCCATGTGAGTATTCTGGCATTTTTACCGATGAAATAGTTCTTTACAAGTGGTTTAATTGAAGTGATTAATGAATATTCTTCTGTCTCAGATTGTGGAAGTGCATGTAGACAACGATGCTCAGAAACCTCTCATAAGCAACCTTGTTTGTTTTATTGCAACTATTGTTGTCAAAGATGTCTCTGTGTCCCGCCAGGAACTTATGGAAACAAAGAATGTTGTTCGTGCTACTTGAATTTCAAGACACATGAAGGGGGACCAAAATGCCCTTGAGAATGTTGTTATGTTTCATTTTTTGATATTAATTCATGAATAAAATGATATCATGAATAATTTTTTGATGGAATAAATGTTCGGCCATGTTTGATAAGCCATTTTTTCTTGGGAAGTTGGAAAAAAAGTTCAATTTTCTAGGTTTTGGCATGTTTGATGAGCAATATTTTCTAGGCAAAAAAAATTCCAACACCCCCCCTCCTCATGCGCCCAAGTTCCTTGAAATGAGGGAAATCATTTTCCCACCAAAAAAATGCAATTCCATGTTTCTGATTTTTTTTTATTTCTTTTTACAATGGAAATAAATTTCATAACCAATTGTAAAAAATAATAATAATAATAATTTAATTGACAATTTTCATGTGAAACAAAGTCAAACGAACACTAAACTTTGATTTAAAAAATGATTTTTTAGGAATATTTTTTTTTTAACTTTTTGGCAATGGAAACAAATTTTATAACCAATTGTAGAAAAAATTATCTCTTTAATGAACAATTTCCATGTAAAATAAAGTCAAACGAAAACAAAATTTAAAAATTTTTCGGGTGGAAAATTATTTCAATCAAACACACTTAACTAACAATTCCCTGAAAAACAATTTTTAAGCAATTACTTTTCCTGGAATTCATTTTCTTTCCACCAATTTTCCACCCTTGCAATCAAACGCTAATTTCATAACTTGATTAGTTGGTTGGCATGAAATTCTTCCTTCCTGAATTCAACACAATTTAGGCCTTTTTAAATATTATTATTATTATTATTATTATTCGGCAATCGACCTTTTTGCATGATTTTTGTACCTTTTTGGCAAAGTCAACGAGAATTTCTAGTATATTTAGACATTCTTTCTTATTTTTTTGCACGAATTTAGAAATGCCAGCCTATGCATTCTCTCTTTCTTCTCGTACGGATTTTGAAATGTCTATATATTCTCATCAAAGTAAATAAAGTTAACGTTGTTCTAATTCATAAATCAACAACGGACTATAATTATTAGTTTATTTTTCGAAATTCATCCATCAATAAAAAAATGTCACAAATAATTTTTTTATGGAATGGACATTCATCTCATATTTAACTCAAATCTTTGGTTTGCAGAAATTTCTCCTTTTCATAAATTACTTCGCAATAGTTTTCAATAAAATTAAACATAGAAGCAGTATGATAATATGTACACAATATGTTTGTCTCACATGGGATTTCATCATCTCTATATTTGATTCTCACTCTTCCAGTGAAACTAATGTAAAACTGGCACTTCAGAGAATTCAAAGTTTGTTCGATATATACAACAATGCAATTTTTACTCATGTTGACGTAATGAAAATGAAAAACCACGGAATATCAGACAAGTTTTTTCGTATTGTTTCTTGAATTCGAGCCCAATTCTGTGGCTTCTGCAACTGCTCTCATCCACTGTAATTTCGTTGTTCCGAGGAGAATGACATGGAGAAGGAGAGGGAATAGCCGAAGCCAATCCCGTTTCAGGTCCAGTTCCAAGATAACTAAGCGCGGTTACAACATCGCTCATTAATGGCTGGATAGATGATTCATCTTGAAGACACATGGCTGCAACAACGACTGCTTGATTGAAGCTTTTCTTTGGGAAATCTTCTTTTAGCAGTGGATCGACCAGTTCTGAGAATCTATTCTGTTCCTTGAATATCGGTTTCGCCTGTAACAAAAGTTTTACTCTTACTATTATCGTACTAGGAATTTGTTTTATCTTGATGTCAAGAAGATATCTATGTTTTAGTGCCGAAAAGATGATTTAACTTACCCAGGTTACTAGATTTTGCTGTTCGTGTCTTCTTGTATTATCGACTGCTCTTATACCTGGGATTAGCTCCAATAGTACAACACCAAAACTATAAACGTCTGATTTCACAGTAAATTGACCGGTTCTTTGGTACTCTGGGGCACAATAGCCATATGTACCCATCACCCTTGAAGATACATGTGTATTATCCCCGATTGGTCCTAGCTTGGCTGGTCCAAAATCGGAAAGTTTTGCATCAAATTCCTCGTCCAACAAGATGTTTGAGGATTTTAAATCACGGTAAATGATAGGTGGGTTGGCCTTATCGTGCAAATACTCTAGACCTTTTGCAGCATGCAATGCTATTTTCATCCTTGTGAACCAAGATAATGGTGGTTGATTTGGTGGAAGTTCTGAAAAATAAAGTCACCAAATTTCTCAGTCGAACAGTCACAGAAAATCTCACGATGCAATATTGTATATATAGTACCTAGTAGATGATCTTCCAAGGATCCCATCGACATGTACTCGTGCACCAAATGTCTCTATTCTCCATCAGCACAATATCCTATTAGAGTTACCAAATGCTGGTGGTGTAAAAGGCTCAGCATCAAAACCTCCACAAGAAATTCTTTGTTTCCTTGTAGTCCATTACGGTTGAGTTGCTTCACAGCTACAATCTGAATTAATCGACCTATTATCCTATTGTTTAAAGATGAAATGAAAAATGCCAAGGTTGTTGAATTTATGTAAGACTACCTGTCCTGTTTTATCAAGATGACCTTTATAAACTCGTCCCAATCCACCTTCTCCAATGAGACATTCTTGTCTGAATTTTTTCGTTGCTGCAGCCAGTTCTCGGAAGGTGAAAGTTTGGGCTGCAATGTTGTTGTTGCCTCCTTTGTCAGTAGCCTTATTATTTGTAGCTTCTTTTTGTGTCTTTCTAGGATTTTCTGCATAAGAAACAAATCATATAATCCTTTGATATATGTAATCAACAAGCAAATTTGTATATAATTTTCATTGATATCAATAATACTGACTTCTATGTCAGTATCTAGGTCACATGGTGATGTTTTAGGGCCTGGCTTCCAAATGCAGCTGTTATTATTCTGCGAGTCTGGATTGACTGAGAGTTTAAGTTGTCAACGAGGAGACAAACTGCTATATATTGTTCAAATGTTTGAGATTGAGAGATTGGGACGAAGGAGAGAGAGAGGGTCTGAAGCCCAGGTGCACCGTGCACAACACGCCGACAACAGCAGAGCACATGGGTGCTCGGCCGCGCGCATAGCGGCATGACTGTGTGACTGACATTTTTCAAACACGAGACTAGCCGTTAGTCTAATTTTTCATGCATCTCTTCATCTTGTTTTGGTACTTTTTCACCAATAATCACGTCCTTTCATCAAAAGGGTTAAGGGATGTCACTCTATAAATAGGATGATTTTTGATGATTGAAACACATAAAAAGCATCCCTCAAACTTGCGAATCAAAATCATGCAAAATTCAAATCATCGCTCTTTCTTAAGTTCCTATTCCCGGATTTGTTTACTGCTTTAGCAATCCGTTTATAGGCTAGATAAATCCGCAAAGGCATCTTCATTTCTAGAAGAGGGAACAAATAACGTTTTTAGGACAACATTCATTCACGTTCAAGCCGATTCATTCCATTCTTGGTTTTTTTTTGGGTTCTCTATTCTATTCTACATGTCGGTGGTGTATATTAATTCAACACAAGCTTAATTTATCTTTCAGTAAGTCACTTCATGTTAAGAGGCTTAACACATGAACGGATGTCACACATGGTGGCGGCAAAACTTGAATTTAGGACCCCTCTAATTCCACATTAAACCATCCCAAGCTTTTAGGGAAGGAACAAATTTATTCATTTAAATCTTGTCATCAACATATCCTTCAAGCACCAACCATATTTGTTTTTGAGGTGGGGGCGGGTGGGAAAACGGGAAACCTGATTCTACGAACCCGAGGAAAGGCTGCACAGCAGTAGTAGGGGGATGATCTAACCTTCCACGATTTTAATATATATGTGGAAGCGGCTTTTTTGCTACTAGATTGAACCATCTCATCTAGACATTAGAGACAGCGACGTCAATAACTACCAAAGCTAGATTCTCTAATTAATATTGTAATCCTGCCTTTCAGTAGGGAAAAAGAGCATGAACAATATGATCCTAATGTCAAATTTGTTTCAAAATATTCTTACCATGCAGCGGTTGGGAATTTTGTTGTAATTGTAATTGTAATTGTGGCTGTGAATGTGGTGGCTGTGGCAGTGGCTGAGGCGGCGGCTCTCTGTGTTGTTCGGTGGCAGGCCTTTTGGATAATTTCTTCTCACGGGATGAGAAACATGAAAAACAACTCATTTCCAATTTTCACCAAACAAATAGTCCAATTGATTTCGACCTTTTCTTCCCAAAAGGCCTATGAAAATTTTTATTCTACAAAATGTATTACAAGAATCTGAAAAAGGGTCCAAAAGAACAAGACATGTTGAAGATCAAAGGTATAAGGACATTTATAAGGTCATCTAAAACAAGAAAATCTTTAACAAACTTTGACTCGTGACAAAATAAGCATTCCAAAAAATCTATAATGGGGAAGAGGATTTTTTTGTTGGGGGGGGGGGGGGGGGGTGGAATTTCCACAGAAAATGGAGAGATAAAGGAGGGGAGAATTAGAAGGGACGTTTGGCAATTGGTTGAACAGGTAGAATGTAGTTTATTAAGCTCGTTCATAATGGCACAGTGTCTCATTTTAAACTTAAATTTTCTTGATCGACTTCTTTACCTTTAGAGTATATTGTACTTGGATATTATCGGGTCATTCACATAGTACTTTAGAACTCACCATCCATGTCACTCAAAATCGAGTCCACCCCCGGCTCACTCTCTTTGGGTACATCAGTTTCAAGCATGCTTCTGAATTACTACATGAATGAGGAAATAATGGATCCATAATTTCCTCGACTTTCGGATTCTTTTTTTTTCTTCTTGATTTCAAGTAACTAACTGATACTCTAAAGATTCTTTGGAAAAAAAAGGGGTCGTATCTCATGCATGACTTAATGTGGAAGTGTCAATAAAAAAAACATGTTTAACACGCATACAAGTATAGAAAGACCATTTGATTGCAAAGCGACGAGTCAATTATTATTTTGCACTAGTAGATCTCACTCGAGCGGGTTCTCCAGCAACAAAATCAAGACTATATAAATATATAGATTTCAGATCTTTCAACCAGAAAATACCAAATCCTCACTCATTTTAAACATTATTCACGACGAAATAACCGTCATGGAAAACCCAGTAAATTTGACATAGATGAAGCAAATTTTCATCAAGAAGCAAAGACTGCAATCTTCATGCCCGCATCACAGTGACCTGGATAACTACATATGAAGTAGTGATTTCCCTTTGAAACCATGATCCTATCTTATCCACTAGTATATGTCCTGGAGTTGGCAGAAGTACTGCACCTATTGTATCCATTCAAATCTACAGCCACCACATTATGCACAGAAGCATCATAGTTGAAAACTGCAAAACCACAGAGAAAAACATAATGAAAATAAGACATAAGAAAAGTTTGCATTTATAGAAATGTGATTATAGGTTGGATGGTTTACGGTGTTCAAAAATGTGTCCCTTCTATAAAATTTATGCTTTTAGATGGGGTGGTTCAATGTAGTAGCAGAGTAGGCAGACTTTGAGGAAAGGTAGTTTGATATGCGATTCGAGCAAGAAAGGTCCAACGATCAAGTCTTACTATCTGTTATTTGTAAAAATTGTTCGCGTGTCAAAATTTTGATAAATAAAATGAATCCAGCCTCCATACGAGGGGGCATTCTTAAGATAAAATTTAAATAAATAAATTTGTCCCCCTTTGACAGCTAAAATTTTTAGACGAAGTGGTTCAATATATGACGTAGTCAGGGGGAGGGTTTACCAAGTACATCTCCAGCCTTGAAGTGTTTCCCATCTGTCCAGTTTCCCATACTGAAATCCCAGCCAGAAGAATCCCCCACAGTGAAAACAGTTGCATGAGCAGCCTCAAACTGAAATATAAGAGAGAGAAAAAGAAAAGATGAGGCGAAAACTACAGATTGCCTTGCACTACTTCTTCCCTGGCTATAAATTCTGTATTTTGACATTTCCTAGAGAAGTGAATAAAATCCTGGATAACTAGCTATTTATACAATCTTATCAAGTTCTTCAAGCTTTTGTGCCTTTTATTGTGATGTAAGGTGTCTAGTACTACAAGGGCTTTTTTGATTGGACAGTAGTGACAATAATTTTAATCATTTTCTTCTTTAATAGTGTACAATACTGTCTAATGTACCATAAAAACATCCCATAAAGGAATATTCATAAGATGAAGTTAGTGGGACAAGAATAAAGAGAATATTATGAATTTCTTTTATTGTCATTCACAGACATACAACTACAGAACAAGCAGCCAGCCTTTGTTTGGTACTTAGTTCACATCAGTGCATTTGGTTGGCAAGAAAATAATCCCGTATGAATGTCACGGGATGTAGAATAGAGCCCAAAAATCAAAAAGTACCCATTAAATAGAGCTTGAGGTTGGTAAGGTGGCTTATCAGGAACAATGAGCAGATATTTGATATGCAATATTAGCCTTTTTTTCTAGTATGATAATGTTTCGTTCACTTTATCAAATGAACTACGAGGAAATTCAAAGTTTTCATTTAGTTTGTTGACTCTGTGGTCTAATGTTAGATGTATGCTATATGAATATTTTGTTGTGTCATCCTAGTTAGTTCATTGCAACACCGTCAACCGAAAAATCAAATACATTTAAATCCATCCCATTAATTTTGGTCTAGCTCTCCATCTTCTAACATGTTACGTTGAGGTCTATGTAAAACATTGTCTCAATCACTTAAGTCTTTCTCAAGGAGAAAAAGGGAAATTATACATGTAAACCAAAGAGCATTTTTTTTTGTAGTAGCAATTTTACTTGGCCGAAACAAAGTAATCACATACCAAGGAACAGAGCAATTTTTTACAAGGCGAATCGCTTGAGGAGATAAATGTGCACTTTTATAAAACCTCCAGAACTCCAGATCAGAAACCTGTGGACGACAGCAGATTTGGCTAAGGCCTGACTCTGTATTTTCGTCACCATCTTTCTTCCAGTTCATCCTCACTCCATATGCTTCATTCCACATTCCGGCAGATGCATAAACATTAGAAAGGGTAATATGGGAAGTAGAGACTTGTTTTCCTTGTTGCAACATCTTTTTAGCTACCCTCTTGCCTATTTCCGCATTGCCATGTACATAACAAGCACCCAACAGTGCTGCCGAAATGGTACCAGACAATCATCTTTCTCCGAATTCAGTATCTTTAATTTCCTCTAGCAAGTGCCATGCTTCATCTACCTTGACTGCTCGTCCCAGCATATCCATTAGACAGGTGAAATGATCTTCCCTTGGCATCAGACTATATTTGGTCTTCATCAGTTCAAAGTAATAGAAATCCTTCTTCCACCAAACCACAACGACTGCAAGCAGTTAATACAGCAATGACTGTCACCTTATTTGGTTGAATACCAGTTTCCATCGTCTGCTGAAAAAGTTTGAAGGCATGAAAACCCAACCAGTGAACTGAATAACACGTGATGATAGAAGTCCATGCAATGGTATTTTTCTCCCTCATCTGGTCAAAGACTGTTTGAGCATACTTCATATTACCTGATTTTGAATACATATCTACCAAAGTAGTTCCAACAACCACATTATGAGTATCAGCACTCATCAATCTCCGAATGATCTTCGCATGTACTTGCTTTCCCGTCTCTATCTCTGATAAATAGCTAATGGCTTCAAGGCAAACCACAAATGTCAAGCAATTCCCTCTACTTTATCCTTCTTCATCACTATACATTTTATACAGCAACTTTAGGACTTCTTGTGGCTAACATTCTGTGCATACCCTATCATCATTCTTGTCCAAGAAACCACACATTTTTGTCTGGCATATTGTCAAATAATCTCCTAGCATCTTCTATCAAATCATTATGGATGTACCCAGATATCAGTGCGTTCTAATGAGAAGCCCGTCTTTTAGGCATCCAATGATCAAAAACTTTCTTGCTATACATGTCAATAAATGCATTTCCGAGAATCACTTCGTCATCCTTTGAAAACTTAAAATGAAAACAAGAACCAATTAACGTAATAAAAATGCTATGAACTTGCTTCCCAACTCTGAGCAAAGACAGCTTCTTGCATGCAGTTAGAATAGGCAGAATTAAATAGTTTAATCCAAATAGAAAATCTCAGCACGATTCTTTTCTAAACAAAAATGCTTCAATACCTCACTCTATCTTTGATTATAAACACATCCTCTAATTTTTATCATCTTTGAAACAACATCTCATTCTACTCCACTCAAAACTTTCGCAGCAGAGTTTACTTGCCGTAAGAAAAGTACTTATGAGCAATTGAATTCAAGCAATTTGAATCGAACCCACTTACGATAGCATAACCATGAATCTAAAATCCAAAAATCAAGTCTTGAACGTTGGCACAATCCGATAACACGGTTGAGACAGTACATTCATCAGGAAAGCAATTCTCCAAATACGTCATTCTAACAACTAACTCCAACCCAATTTTCTCCATCCCATTTTGTACAAACCCAGTCAGGGGCGAACTCAGGAAGGAAGTTCAGTAGGAGCGAAACCAAAAAACCTTGGAAAAAAATCTGAAAACCTAAAAAAACTTGGACAAAAAAAACTACAAAAATATGAAGAAAAATCGGGAAATTCGAAAATTGAGTGGGGGCGACGGCCCCCACTAGGCCTCATGTAGGTCCGCCCTTGATCCCAGCTAACATAGCGTTCCAAGTAACCAAATTTTATGAAAACATTTCATCAAACAGCTTGTGAGCACATTCTACATTCCCCATTTCGTATACATATCCATAAATGCAGTCTCAACAACAACGTTTTTCAACATCACCCCAGCTTCAATGACGTATCCATCGAGGGTTTTTCTCCATGTAAAAGTGTTCAGGGGCAGAAGCTATGACTCGGGCAACGGTGGTGAATATTAGAAAGGATATTGAGCCTAACTCAACCTAACAAAATCGGCTTGTTAGGGGAGGATTGCCCTCACCTTATTAAGTGGATCGTGTAAATATCACCAACCAATGTGGGACTCTAATACGCCCCCTCACGCACAGCGTAGACCATGCCAAATAACTGTGAACAAATCGATATTGGGTGCACCCAACATTGCAAAACTGAGCTGCTCTGATACCATATTAGAAATGATATTGGCCTAACTTAACCTAACAAAACCACTTGTTAGGGGATGATTGCCTTCACCTTATTAAGTGGATCGTTTAAATATCACCAGCCAACGTGAGACTCTAATAGTGAAGGTGAAGTGGTTAGGGTGAGCCTCCGGATCCCACTCCCGGGTTATGAGCGAGAAAATTCGGGTTGCTTGGGAATATTGAGATGGTTCGGAGCGGGCGTAAGCAGAGATGAGGGTGGTCCATATGGTGGTGTCCTTGTGTGACACTTGATCGAATACTTGGTATGCGTGACTCAGAGAGTAGCAATCGATAAGTTTCGTGGCGTGGATTGCATTAGTATCCGAGCCCAGCTTGATTAACCGGGCATGTCTGTTCATTCATTTATTCAATTGAATTTAGAGCAATCAAACAGTAATATGCAGAGAATTCACTCGCAGTTCTTCAGGTTGCTGACATTTTTACCGTTTGATTTGTTCTATTTCTTGAAAGTGTTATTTCTTGACAAGACCCCAGCCATATTTGGTCGACCTGGCCCAAATAATTAAGTTGTATTTTAGGTTAATTTTAATAAAAGTTGGTAAAATGTATAGTTAAAAAACTGATAAAAGATTCGAATCACATAAAATTTATAGTTAAAACTATGATAAAATTTTAGCAATTTTTTTATCAAACAAGCAATGAATAAATTAAGACACTAACAATCGACAATTGCGACTATGCCACAATTTTACATCACCAGCGAGTTCGCTTCTAAACGGAAATCAAACAATTTCTAAATCGTTCGATTAGATTTAAAATTGAAATGTTAATAGATCCGCGTAGACTATAATCAAAGTTGATAGGATTTGTTGTTCATCTCTACTTGAAACCCAGACGAATCACATTTCGTCACGTTTTCGTCGATAAAAAATCAGTCAAAAATTTTCTGCACTTGGAACTTTCTCCTTTCAAAAATTCAGGGTGCTGCTAAAGGTTGATAGTTTCGCAGGTAAAAAATTGGAAACCGTACAAATCTTCTTAAATTGTCACGCGTCACTTGATTTTGGAAATTTAATATTCGGTGGCAAATATTTACATTTGAATGGCTCGAATTCTCAAATGACAAAATCAAAGTAAGTTTTGAATACATTCCGAGACTATTTCACACCCTCCAAACTAAAAGTTAAATAATAATAACTTTACTAATTCTAATTTTTGAATGATTTTTCATTTTTTTCTTATTTCTTAAGATTTATTTTTCATATTTTCTAAGAGATGGGAGTGTTGTTTTTAGTCAATAAAAATATTGTTATATGATCATAAAATTATAGAAATTGAAAAAAAAAAATTACTTATCAATCAAGCTATACTATAAGTAGAAAATTAAATAAGTATTTAAAACTATAGAAAATACTTTTTTTTTTAATTATTGAAACTATAGTGATATAAAAGAAAATTATCTTCATTAAATTATTTTTTAAAAATAAATTTGCGTTGATTTTTAAATTAATTGTAGACCAGTAAGTTATTAAAAGTCGCGGTTTCAAAATTAAAAAATTTAAAAAAATATTAAGAAAAATAAATTATAGTTTATAACATTTAATAACAATTTAAGGAGTGAAAAAGAAAAAAAGAAAAATGTGAGAACATCGGTATGCTTAAAGGAGATTTATACATTTTGCTCACAATTGTAAATAAGCAGGAAAAATTAAGTGGAAAAATGAAAATATCACAAACAATTATTTAGAACTTTAACCATTAATTCTAAAGCAAAAAGTAACACATTTATGTCTCTTAGCTAAGAATTCCACCACAACAATCTTTTATACTCACCTTAGTATTATTGCTCATTTTATAAAATCATAAAACTTTGGTAGCGACTGTTTGGGTACATTATTTTAAAAAAAAAATTTCAAAACTTATTTTCAATCAGACAAAAATCTAAAAATTTTCCTTATCTTTTAAACACATATTCTCCAAAAAATCATCATTACAAAATATATTTTCTCCCAAAATTATATTAAAATGGAGCCCAAACTGGGGCTAATATTGTAAGGGGTTAAGATAGATACCGTCCGGATAATTTCTTATGTTTTGCTATTTGTACATCGAGCTTGACAATCCGGTGTACAAACTCTCTCACAAGTGGGGGATCCACGACCAATAAAAAAAACATGGGCCCCCTTTTGTAAGGGAGTCTGTATACTAGAGTGTCAATCTCGATGTATGCTTAGCAAAACCCAAATTTCTTCATGAAATCTACTCATGCAAAGTAATTTGGGTTTTGTAATGTGTGACACCCCAATATACAGTCCTCACGCAATAAGACGGTCCATGAATTTTTTATTGAATGTGAGCCCCTCTCTTTTGTGATGGGTGTATATCGAGGTATCATCCCGATGTATAAATAGCAAAACATTAGTAATTTTGATCGTATCAATCAAAATGTTGTTATTATGAAATCATAGGCTTTGAATCAGCTTTGTTGGATTCTGTGTCTGAGAAGACAAAAGTAAAGTCCAAAGCCATTCAAATTATTGTTCAGCCAAAAAAAAAAGGTCCTCCCACCACTTTGACACCATTTCTCCCCACCCTCCACACAGGGGTGGGGTGCCTCAGATTCTTTGAAACCCTAGTGCAGAAATGCAAAACTATTGACAATGGATCTTTCTATTTTCTTGAAAATTTGCACAGAGAAGCAAAAGGTTTAAGCATAAGATGAATTTAAACAAATTACACAGTACATTAAGAATATGAGCAAAATCAGTCACATAATTAACAAACCAATAATTAATCCCTCTCACTTTCTCTCTATAAACCACTGTTTACATACTAATATATATATATATATATGTATAAGTAAAGATATGTCTCTGGATATACACCGAAGAAGACGACAACATAGCATAACAAACTTCTCACTGAGGACAAGTAGTGTATTAATGGCGACTCATATAATTAATGACGAGAGAGAGAGAGAGAGAGAGAGAGAGAGAGAGAGAGAGAGAGAGAGAGAGAGAGAGAGAACAACATAGAAAAATAAACGCCATTACTGCAGCTCTAGCAAACCTTTCTTCTTCTTCCCTGTGAAAATTCATGCTTTGAAATAAGCTGATTCACTACTTGTTGGAAATAGGGTTTGGTCCGCTTGGAACTTCATGATCACCAGCCTCAAATTCTCTCTTGGAATAAGAAGATCCATGTGAGTGCTTTTCCCTCTTTCTTGGGTGAAAATTGGTAGATTTTGCCGCGGAATCTGAGTTCAAGAGAAGTCTTCTGGAGGGAAGTGATGAATCCATGGAGTGTTTTGAAGGATCAGAGGATTTGACAAGAACAAGAAAGATAAAAACAAGCCCAAGAAAAAGAAGAAAAGGGTGTGTAAATTTTGTGGAGATTTCTGAAGAAAATGATGAAGTTTTTGCCATGCAAATCTGAAATAGAAACCACCCCCCTTGAAACCACAGGAGATCAATATCCATGAACCAGATACAAGCCACCAATGGCTATGATAGGACAGACAACAATCCCGCGAGAGAGAAAGGAGAAAGAAGAAAGAAGAAAGAAGAAGAAACTTCAGCAAGGTAGATGAAAAGGAGGATTTGAAATTCTCTGAGACAACTAAAATTGAATATTAACATGGATGTATCATATAATTTGTCCAAAAAGAGAGAATTTGGTGTAGAGAAATTTTGACTTTTATACCACACCTTTTATTGTGGATTAGTATTATAAAATGAAAGATTACTTTTTAATTACTAATAAAATGGTCATTAATACTATTATGACGTCACTAAATTTTTAGTGGGTTTGGCCTCCCATTTTTTCATGACTCTTTCTTCTCTGTATATCCATTTTTAATTACATATTTACACAATAAAATATTCTATACGTAAATTCAAAATCTTTTCCTATTTGTAACCGTACATTTTCCAAAAAATTATTATTTAAAATAGTGTTTTTTCAAAAAAAAAAAAAAAAATACCATCAAACAATGACTGAATAATTAGTGTTCTTATTTTTACAAAGAAAAATTAAAGAGTCAATTTTGATATGTATTCAAGTTTGCAAAGCTTCTTAATATCTCAGTTTTAATTTTAAGAAGAACTATTGTCAGTTAAATTTGATCGAATGTGATTTCTTAAAAGTTCGTTCTTTCTTTCTTTTTTGTTTATCAAAATGAGTTTGAGCAATTAAAATTTCTGTTGAGCGAGCTTGTATTACTTTTATGATGCAACGAGTTATCTTTAAAAATGATAATCATTTAGGTTGAAGCCACGCATGGGCGGAGATAGGGGTGGGCTGTAGCCCACCCTTACCCACCCCAGCCCAAGTCAAATTTTGTTAAAAAAAAAAATTTTTGGTTATAGTCCATTTTTTTCTACTGTCCAACCTAGTAGTTCACTGTCCAATCCAATAGCTTCCCATACCATTGAATCATGGCTCCGCCACTGAAGCCACGTGTTAATATCTAAAGCAATGAACCACATACCTAATGAACAAGAGTTGTCAAAACTCAAATATTGAAAGATTAACTAGCCAAAGTAATCATGATATTTCAAGTTCTTCCTCATGACTAAATATGTAACATTCATTAGTAGATTATTTTTTGTGAGTTTCTCAAATAAACTACTAGTTACCAATTGTGAACCATGCAGAGGCATTGAATAGCTAGGGGGCTGGTGGATAAGACGCTAACTATATTAGTTCGTCTATTCACCTAACATGTGAAATGAATGCATAAGGTCTTGAATACAATCGTAAATTACAAGAAATTCCTAAAACGAAGATAAAGCAAATTTCCTTTTCATACCACAAAATTGAGATTTGTTATCCTTTTAGTTATTTAACTAAATTTCCCCCCCTGGATTATGTAGCAATGGGGCCAGCGAAATTGACATTAATGAAGAATCTTGAAAATTAATTAAAGCAAGAAAAAAGATGCCAATGCTCCACATTGAAAGAAAAGGAGGGTGGGTGGGGTGGGGGTTGGAGGAGATTGTGCCTTTATCGTTACCGAAAAAACCACCTTTGACTTGGGTAAAATCCCATGTCTGAAAAACTAGTATAGGAATTCTTCTTTTCTTTGCTTTGCTTTGCTTTTTCAGTTTTTATATATTAAAGAATGTCCCTGTCATGCCCTATCTTGCGATTCAAGGTATGAGCATTATTATATAAAGCTCTATATGCAGCCTCTCTTTGTAAAAGGTTAAAGCTGAAAATTTATTCTTCTTTGACCAACATTCAGTATTTCTTTTATGGTCCGTTTGATTCCACGTTAGTTGGAAAATAAAAACTCAACACACCCATAAGAATTCGTTTTCCATTAAAACAAAGAAAATACAGTTTAAAATAGTTGTACATTGGAATTCGGTTTCCATTCCACGTTGCAATCAAACGGCTAAAGTGGAATTCGTTTTTCTTGAATGTGACATTTTTCATTGAATTCGTTGCAATCAAACATGGCCTTTAATTCTTTTCTAGTTTCTTCGAGCACATATATGTAAATTTTCTAGCTAGGAATTATAAAAACCGTATCAAATTGATCAGCTTAAGATTAAAATATAAGTTAAAGTCAACAATTAATTTTATGACAAATTTAACAGGCCCACAACTTTTAAACTACACATTCCATTAACTTTTATCAAAATCTAATAAAAAATTGATTTTTATCTAAATCGAACAAGGATAAATATGGTATAAACTTACTCCTGTTTGGTGCACATTTTGGGTAGAAGAATACATTTTGTTGATGCGATGGATGTGGAATATGTAGTTGAAAAAGAATGATAAATTATTAATATGATGAAAAATATTATTTTATCGAAGAATATGTGGTAGAAAATGAGTAGAAGAATGAAAATGAAAATATTAATGTGAGCCAAATTGGTATAAATCCTTCAAAAGCAAAGAATATGTATTTAATAATCATGATTCAGAACTTCAGATTATATAAATTGATTATAATAACAAGATTGGCTGATCATTGAACTTATAATTTTTTAAAATAATTGTTGGCTCAGAAAAAAATATATGTAACTGTTGGATTGGCCATTTTCTTTAACAAATTTGAACATGCATCAAAATTCGAACTTTCAATTATCTTCCTTAACCCACCCTTAAAGTCACGTAAATTGTGATTTCATCCCAAAAGGTTAACATTTCGATCCCTTTATGAGCCCGTCATGTACCTCATATTCGAACGATAGGAAACCCTGTTTACACCCTCTCGCGTCTCTACCATACGAACACAGAAAGCAAAGAAACTTATTCTCTCCATTACTGATCGCTGCTCTGAGTCTCAAATTGTGAAAGGAAAAGGCCAAATTAATAAGGTCTTGTCTCAAACATGGGTGATGCATGGGCCCCCCACATGCAAATTAACATATATATTCAACACTGGCAGGTTTGGGATATTTGTGTAATTTCACTCAATACCACTGCATGCAGCTTTGCTTTTAACGAGTGGCTCAATGTCAAGTCATTGCTTTATGTCTTTCTGAATTTTTTTAAACAGTTCCTTGGCTAAAAGAATTAGTATATATTAATTACTGGAAAGAACTAATTATTGCATGAAATAGATTATAAATTATATGTATATACATCTCTTTTATTGGAAAGAATTAGTAAGTTTTGAACACTTCGATTCTTTTCAAGTTAAAAAGGTTCGAAAGTTATGTGTTGAAGATAACATATCACTGAAATTTTATAGTTTGACGTAATATTATTAGACTATATGAAAATCTTGAGTTTGAGTCCCACAATCACTAATTATCTGAATTCTAAGTGTTGTAACTTTGGTTTAAGAGTACATCCGACCTTCACGGGAGAAGGTGGATCGTGCTGGAGATGATATGTTAACAAATAAAAGTATGATCATGCTACATGTACATTTTTTTAATATTATTTTTGACATTATGATACGTGGCGACACATTATTGGATAGCTCGCTTTCCGTCAACACTTTTTGAACTCCCACACAATGTACAACAAGATGTAACCCATGGAATATACATTTAGCATTATTCATAAATTTATAGGTAAATGTATTGACTTTCTTACTAGCTACTTAATTACCAACAAATTTATTTTGTCAAAAATTGCTGGATAAAATAAAAATCGAAGTCATGACTCATTGAAGTTCGGAAATTTACCATCTGAAAATTGAGTGGCAAAACCTAACTCGATAGAAAGTTTACCAACTGTCTGATGGATGAAATTTTGTATATCATTTCAAATGTGTGTGTGTATGTATATGTATATATATATATGTTCATTTGCCCTATAGACTTTCTTTTCTCCTAGCAGGCTCTAACGCAAGAGCAATATGAACAACTGATTCTCAATTAGGGTATTCGTTGAAAAAAACCTATCTGTCCACTCGCTTTTTAACTCCCAACCTATTCTTGCGAACCAAGCGTGATTTTAGGAGTGAAATAACCTCATATAGTTTTTCAATATAGTAAGACCCTTCCCCATTTATATATGTGTACGACAATTTGCCACAAAAGTCAGACAAGAGGACCTCATACATAACAAAACACGCAGATCATGATTGATATTTCAATAGCCAAAAGACTAGGAATTAATGATTTCCATCTTTTGAAGACAAGACAACCTCAATGTATTCTATTGTTATCTTCTTGGTTGTCCAAAAATGTCAACAAATTGAGGTAAGCAATATATCAACAATGATCTCACTGGCATTGTAGTTTTATCATTTGTTTAATTTGGGCATGACCAAGATAATGAATTTGGTACCAAAGGATTTATATTAAATCCCATGTTACATGATTATTTTTTCAAAATAACATTTCTACTTGAATATATGAGTTCACATTTAGTGATTTACGTCGAGATCTTGGAAAATTTTCACCTTGGAAATACTGTAAATTTTTATCTTTATATTTTTAACTCGACATTTTCAAGTTCTTGTAAAGTAAATAAAACTCAAGTTAGAAAAAGAATTTATCGTACGATACCATAGTTTTTAAACATCGAAAAAGATAAATCCAAAATGAAATTGATATTTACCCTAGAGTCCAAAAACATGACTCGACTGGTGCGTTGATATTTACCCTAGAGTCCAAAAAACATAAATCATCCTATCATTTCTAAATTTCTTTTCACCAGCTCACCAAACAGAATATCTATAGAAGATAGGGTTTCTGGATAGGGTCAAGACCTGCACAGAATTTTTTTTTTTTTTTGAAAACTCTAATCCTGTCAATTTGATACCTCTTTATCCTCCTATCTGACCCAAAAGAAATGAATTATGTAGTTAACTAGATGTGAATAGAACTTTAAAATAAAGCAGATTTTGGCATCAGAATCACTTCTAAAGCATAAAACATCTGTTTTAACTCATCTTTTGCTTATTCTATATATCTGTTTTAACTCAGCTTATGCTTATTCTTTTCCCATTCGTGAGCTTAAACTTAATGTCAGAATCAAAGAATAATTTTTAAAAAGCCTAAAATTGAAGCAATTCTTGTTGCTTATGGTATTTTTTATTTGTGTTTTCATACATCAAATTAAAGGGGTTTAAGGTATGCAACAAGCAAAAGTTAATCCTAGAATAGCAAAAAAAAATAAAATGGTGTGGAAGAAAATCATTAGAACATCTCCAAATATGGTGTAAAATAGATTTAAATTGTGATTTAAATCTTCAAAGTGGTCGAAAACCTCTTCAATGGAGAGATGCAAAGGAAATGCAAATTTCATTTTCAGTAGAAAATGTAAAGTGGATTTAAATTTTCCCATTGTAGCAAAATTTGAATTTGAACTTGCTTTAATCGATTCCCAAGGGGAACGGAGGAGAAATGCATTGTGGAATAGGGAAAGAAATTTGAGTTTAAGGTGGGAATGAAAATGCAAAAAGTTTTTAGGGATTTTATGCTAATTTTCAGAAACGGTCCTTATATTAATGCATTTGTGTTAAATCAGGACTTATTCTTTCATTTTTGGCACAACCATCCTCAAATCATCAACACTTCGGTGTGCAAACCGTTGTTTCCGTCACATGATGTATGGTTCACTCTAGTTCTCATTTCAATGATGGAATCGAATAACGTCCAGCCATAATCTCACAAGGTATTTATATTCCTTGGCTTGGGATCCAATCGAGTTGTTTAAGTTGGAATTGAATTGTACAAAAGAGACTCGAAACATGATATTTATCCAACTCAATCCCAACGGGCCAACTTTAACATGGGATTCAGTAGGTTTTTTCTTACACCCAAAAATGTTCAATCATAGAAGGACAAATTACAAAAGTAAACTGAAATCAGGGGGCTCGAAATTGAAATATTCAATTTTTTAACATTTCATTGAAAAATACACCCAAAAAATTACAGATTTTCATATATTTACAACGTTGTAAAAATCTCATGGAGCTACAATAACTATTGAGAAGTTGCAATGATTGTAACTTTTTTCTAAAAAGATAACTAAAAGACTTTTAAAGACTCTTCATCTTGCAAATTCATCATATACTTGAAAAATTACAATCTTTCTTGCTATCTAATTAATATTTTTAAGAACCATGATGCCCACAAATTTTTTTTTTTGGGTAAAGTCACTAGTCACTACCAAATCGTTCAATTTTGGCGCACAAATAATTAAAAAACTTTTACATCAATTTCTAAGAACATAACCAAATATTTTTTTCACGAAAGTAACATAAATTCTAAGAACGCAAATTGTTCTTAACCAAAAAAAAAAAAAAAAGATCAATTACATGGAATTCTACATTTTAAAACAATGGCATATAATTTCAATTCAAAAATAATTATATACATATAGAATAATCATAAATAAATTACAGCAAATAAATTGAAGAGATATAAGAAAATTCTAGAATTGAAAGGAAAAAAAAATGCCCTTTTTTGCTCTAAAATCTTCACGAATCTTAGAGTATATGAGAGATTTTTTTTTTTTTTAAGATTTGCTATTATATTTTTCACCAAAAAATTTTCAGAAGTCCAGTGAGTAAAGAATTCTCCAAAAGTGACTATCTATTTGAATACCTTATCATTTATAGAGACTTCTAAAAAAGTTTCAATTGGATACTCGTGACTTTCAGAGACTTTTTAAAAGTTTATAGAAATCCTAATTGAACACACCTAAAACTCTTAGAGAATCTTTAAGAATTTCAATTGAATACATCTAAACTTTTTAAATCTTCGAAAATCTTTAAAAATTCCTAATCAATACACCCCCTTAGATCAACCGGATGTAAATGAAGATGCAAAAGTAATTTTGAATATACTAATTTACACCACCATTAAAGATACTCTTATTATATTAAAATATTTTAGAATTTGAAATAGAATTTGAACGCGACACGATTTAATATAATTAAAGAAAAGAAGCACGTGATGAACAATTGTCAACTATTTTGACAGGTTCATTAATCTAATATTGTGTTCCAAATATGTTAATAGAATTTGTTGTTTCAACTTAAATTTTGCATATGATTGCTTCGTCGTCTGTAGAATTGGTTTATGTTAATAATAAACAAAAAACAATTAAGCAAGAATATACAAATCATTTTCTGCCACCTAGATTACTACATCTACTTAAAATTCAATGTATATTTCAAAATTTATTCAAATCATGTCACACCTTATGATATGTAGAAAGCCTTAATTATTCAACATGCAGGACACAATTTTCCTATTTCTAAAAGCTTCCCTCTTAATTCCTATTTTCTCATTTGAAAAGATAAAGGGTGACACATGAACCGACAAATATCTTAGGAAGAATCCATAAAAGCTAGATCTTCTTTTTCTCTTCAATAATATATATTGACTACTTATCCCACATATTAAACCAAAAATGGTCTCAAATGCTATATCGTGAAAAAAAAAAAAAAATCATTTGTTTATGTCGTCAACACATATTGTCATCTGTCAGTCAATTTCGTTTTTTCCTCAAAAGTGTGATATATATGTTGAATTGTCTGTGAGATTTTGAGCTTTGCACTACGCCAAAAAAGGTCTTTTGCAGCTGCCAAAAAACGCTGCAAAAGGCCTTTAGCAACGTTTCAGCATGTGTTGCAAAGTTCAGCGTTGCCGAAGAGATACAGCAACGTTGCAAAAAAGTTTTTGCAACGTTTTTTAAACGTTGCCGTATCAGGTCTTTTGCAACGTTTAAAAAACGTTGCGAAAAGAGATACAACAATGTTTTTTGCAAAAAAGTTTTCGCAACATTTAAAAAACGCTGCCTTTTTTTTTTCTTTTTTTTGGAATTTATGTAAATTGAGTAGCAAAATCAAAAATGAGTCTTTGTAAACAAATTTTGAAATTGCATAAAAATTGATAATTTCATTATAAATTTTTGAATCCACACACTTTAACGTTACAATGTGATACACCACCATCTAAATAAAAAGAAATTTCAAAATGAAATAAAATGTTTAAATTATCTTCTATGGCTGCTTCTCTGGCACTCCATGCAGACCAATAAACCACGGGGTCTCATTCTCTAATGAAGCTCCAGTTTTGTTCCAAGCTTCCTTGCATCCACCTGTATCATCTCTTCTATGGTATGCTAATGATTTGCATTATATGCTTGTGCAGTAGCAATATTAGCAATTGTTTTAGTGATCATTGGGCTAACATTGGTCATTATGCTGATAACATGCGTATCGAAGAATGGAAATCAGAAGAAAAATCTTGTTCGGACAACAGATATTACTTCCACATTGTCTGGACAAAAGAAGTACCTTGGAAGAGGCGGGGTCGGTTCGGCCAAAATCATAACCGCACCACCAATTTTTTGGCCATATCATAACCACGAAAGTTGGTTCGGTTCGATTTGGTTTATATCTCGGTTCGGTGCGGTTCGATTCGGTTAATAACCACGAAAATAAATTATTTTTTATAGGTCCAATCGTCAACTTGAAAAAAAATAATTTACAAAAAAAGTCAATGAAAGTTAATAGTACTAGATATAAAATTATATATAGAGCCAATTTTTGTTTCTCATTTTCTTTCTCATTTTAGATACGTACTACACATGGTCAAGTGAACTATACACATTCAATACAGTAAAAATGAAAATGGTAATATACTTACCCTTAACTCATGAACTAAAACTATTTGTGTAAGCAAAATGTAAGAAAAATCCAAATACTGAAAAAAGTATTTATAATGTCAAAGTTGCAATAATTAATATATATCGGCATCTTATTTTAAATTATAAGCAAAAATAAAATGTTTACAATAATCAATTATTCAAATCATGTTTGTGTTAGAAGACTCGATTTTCCTTAATTTTTCACAATAAGATGAAAAGAGAATTTATAAAATTACTTTTGAATTTATTAGGAATAACTCAATTTTGCTTTATTCTTTGGTACAGTTAGAAAATTTTGAAATTTCTCTATTTATGCCAAATTTGTTACCAGTTACCACACATTGCACTTAATTTTAGTGCAATCCTAGTCATTGAATTCCTGACAATATATAAAAGGGAAAATCATTACCGTAGATGATGATTCTTTCACCCATAAATACGGTTGAGCCAAAAGAAGGAAAAAAATTTCGCTTCTACTCTCCAACTCATTATTTGAGTAATAACTTGATATCTAACCTTTTAAGTAGAAAATTAATAGTTAGTTACACAATATTCTCAATATGAAACATTTAAATTTATATAAAATTATCCTGTAAACCTCACATATACAAGTTTGTTGAGCTGTATTTTGTTTCTGAACTTGAATCGATGCTTAAATATCTAAAATAAGTTACGTTTAGTCATGGATAATGATATATAATCCTTATTTGACGGTAATTAAGATCAAATTTTTAATAGATTTTGATAGAAATTAATGAAATGTGTGGTCGAAAAGTTGTGGGATCTATAAAATATTTGATTAAAATTAGTTGTTGACTTTAACTTAAATTAAAATTATATTTTAAATCCTAACAAATACGGATACAACATTATTTATACTTAGCATCAATTTAGGCGGTATTGGACCACCACATTTATTTATCATCAATTTTAGATTTGTGATCTCGAAATAATTTGTGACCTACAGAATTTTTAATCTGTGACCGATAAAAAAATTGTGACTTATAAATTTTTTGATAAGCTATGACCTAAAATTATTTTTAACTAATTAATAAGATAATTGTGACCAAATTGCACAATTAAATATTTAATTAATTAATAAAAAGTAAAAATTTGATTTTTGCAATTTTAAAACTTTAGCACCTGATTTTTGCAAGTGTCAAAGTTAATACCTAATCTATGAACTTTTCCATTTTAATTACGTGTAGGGTACATTGACATTGAATTGGGCTACTGGGCTTGGGTTATTGGATTAAAGTTTAGTTAATATTAATTGGGCCAGAATTTTGGAAAGTCCAAAAAAAAATTGCCCAATTAATTTTGAGAAATAAAAATGGAAAGCCCATTTGTCCAAATTTTTTTTTTTTTAACGGGTAATCGGTTCGGTTCGGTTCACCATAACTAAATACCATACCCGCCCCTAAATGAAGCGGTTCGTTAAAATCAAAACCATAACCGTCCCATTGCACCACCAGTTCGGTTTTTTTCGTCCCATTCGGTTCGGTTAACCGCGGTTTTCGATTTTCACAGTTCGAATTGCCATCCCTAACCTTATGATATGTAGAAAGCCTTAATTATTCAACATGCAGGACACAATTTTCCTATTTCTAAAAGCTTCCCTCTTAATTCCAATTTTCTCATTTGAAAAGATAAAGGGTGACACATGAACCGACAAATATCTTAGGAAGAATCCATAAAAGCTAGATCTTCTTTTTCTCTTCAATAATATATATTGACTACTTATCCCACATATTAAACCAAAAATGGTCTCAAATGCTATATCGTGAAAAAAAAAATCATTTGTTTATATCGTCAACACATATTGTCATGTGTAAGTCAATTTCGTTTTCTTCAAAAGTGTGATATATATGTTGAATTGTCTGTGAGATTTTGAGTTTGCTTTAGTAATATAAATTTGTTCATTTATATCTATATCTTCAAGTAATACCTTCTTCCTCTTTATAAATTTCTAGTAGAGTTGGACAAGATTGAGAATAATTTTGTGTTCCCACTCCAGCTAAATATACACACCCTCTTGCTTCTTATTAGGTAATAATTATTCCACAATGATATATATAGCATGTAAATGCAATTATGTGAATCTAGAAATTATACGTTTGAGAGTGATTTTTCAGCTACCATTTAATCATGAATTAAGCTAAATGAACATAATGCGTGACATAGGGGTTGACCGACCACTCACATTGCATGTGGGTCCCGACCTGAATTAAATAATGTCAACTTCCCCATGTGTGTGCGTTGTGTCATCCCCTATGTTAAACATTATGTTTGTATAGCAAAACTCTTTAATCATATGCCACTCTCTTCCCAAATCTTCATTTTCACAATTTCCCATCAACTGTTCTAGTGGTAGACTTTTTTGCTCCTAGATAATTGAGTTAATTACTCCAATAGTCACTGAACTTTACCGAAAGTTTCCATCGGTCAATGAACTTTAAAAATAATGGGGTGATTTTTAAAGTTCAGTAATGGATGAGGTTGCAGTTTCGAAAGTTTAGCGACTAATCACGTAGTTTTTAAAGTTCAGTGACCCGGTGGAAATTTTCGGTAAAGTTCAGTGACTATTGGGGTAATTAACTCTAGATAATTCAATGGCGCAAGTTAGAGAACAAGGGAAGACTAAAATTAACTTGGTTTGTAGAAGTTGTTTCGAAATATTTCTATTCATGAATATATCGAGGGATAAGTAATTTAACTCATAACGCATTTAGATCATGAATGTTTGAAATCCATACATTTTTCCAAATTCAAATTGATTTTAAACCATAAGTTTTCGATAAAATAAATTTTGTTTACCAAACAATCCATATTAAAGATAGTTACAGCAACAAACAGCATTCTGCACAAATGTTTCTAAATTAATTCATTCAATATTAATTTATCTAGCGATGGATTAGACGAGTAGCGAAAAAAAATTCATGTAGTCGACCGAAAACTGATTGTCATTATTGTCATATGTATGTATATTCCCTCATTCCAAATGCAAAAGATTAAATGTTACTAAGATTTGACAAAAGTTTTCAATAGGACAAGGGCAACCCAACATGAAAGTTGTTTAATTATATCAAAAGAAGATTTGAACACCCAACAATACAATCTCCTAACACTGTTTCCTCGTATAACTTGGACCTATAAGCATGTGTGAATACCAAAACTACAAGTAAATGGGGACAAAGACAAGACAATTTGATTAATGTAAATTAAGAAGTTTCTCTCAAAAGGAGATTTTCATGTAAAGATAGTAGGGCACAAGGATTATCTTCTCAATTAACTTTTTTTTTTTTTTAAAGAAAAGAAATATTCGGCTATGTGCATGTCATTTTCCCTTGTTTCCCATCACTTGCTTTCTTTATAATTTAAGGGACAAATAATTCAAACCTAAATTTTTAATTATCTATTTTTTAATGTAATTAATCTTTGGTGTTTAAATATTACTGTAATTTCAGTAAGGCCTCATTTGGATTCAAGTGAAAGCAAAGAAAATGAATGGAGTACCAGAATATGTAATTATAGGTATGTTATGTTTGGTAGGTCATGGATTTTAATTTGTTGGCTGCTATGTTCAATCTTATCTAGTTCAATATATCAAACATATATTAATATATGCGTTCAATAAATTGAATGAAATGAATTGAAGAGAACATTGCAATGGATTATTTTCTTCTTGTTTGCAATTGAAGAGGATTTTTTCGTTCTATTTTATTAGAAAAGGATAAATAGACAAATATAAATCGAATGAAATGAATTGAAGAGAACATTGCAATGGATTCTTTTCTTCTCGTTTGCAATTGAAGATGATCTTTCCATTCTTTTATTAGAAAAAGAATAAATGGACAAATATTTAAGTCAAAATTAACAATTAATTTTAATTATACAGCTCGTGGAACTCGCAACTTTTTAACAAGACATTTTATCAAATATTATCAGAATTCACTAAAAATCTTATTTTAGTCTAAACTAAATAGGATTAATATTCAAGCAAAAAAAATATTTAAAGCCCATCATAATAAATATTTCACAAGTTCAATTTAGTTGTAGAGTGTGTTTGGTAGGGATTTTTGGGGGAAGAATTGATTTTTGAATAGTGATATGATAGGAAATGTGTGATTGAAAAAGAAGAAAAAAGTATTGATGTGATGGAAAATATTATTTTATTGAAAAATGTGTAGTTGAAAATGAGAATTGATTTACTGTAGAAAACGAAAATTTGTACCAAACAGGCCCGTAATATGACTGGATCTTGGTGGTGTGATATGGTGCAGGCTTAAACCCTATTTGAGACAATCTTTTCTCCCGTAGCATACCTCAGAATTAACCGTTCTTATGTAAGATAAACCATTCTTGTTCCGGACTTTTAATCATGGAATAGATGAAATAAATAAAAAAATGAATTACTAAAAAGGCAAGAGAATATCATAAAATACACGGCACTTTGGCAAATTATAGATATTTTATCCAAGTGCAATGACTTTATAAAATTAATATTATAGTCTTCAATTATATAATTTATATTATCTTGCACGGTATTGCACTGAATACAACTTTTCAGTCTAAGGACTGGTGCTTTAGCTTGCATGGATTGATTGAATTCCAATGATCTTCTCTTACATAAACTCCACTTGAGCCATGCTTGATGTAAATTTTTTAAAAATAAATCATGAAAAATGATATTTTTGAAGAATATAAGGTTAAAAATTAAAAAATTTTGGATCCACGTGCAAAAAAAAAAATAGTTATTAAAGTATTAATATCTGGAGTCTAGATGATCATCGATCGGTTTGTGCTGTAGTAGAATCACTATCACATTGTCCATTAAAGTTTGAATAAATTTTTATGTATTTTTAGACATTGAACAATGTGGTGATCCCTCTGCCACATAGATGAACGATCATCTAAACTCTTGATGATAATAATATTTTTTCGTATTGATCCCTACACTTGCAATATTAAAAGCATTGCACTGAAGGAAGCTAAACACTGTAGTACAACAAAAGAGATTTTACTACTGTAACTTATTTGTTATTCAGTGAACAAAATGGAACTCATCCTTTATCTTTAATTGTTCTAGTAAAACATCATACTATCTGTTAACCTTATTCGAATTGGTGAGATTGGTTCAGAAAAGGGGGGAAAAAACAACCAAACTAAATGAAAAATATCAAGAAACTAATGTTTCCAATTTCCTATGATTTTTTAATTTGAATTTCCAAGTTCATCAATTGTCCACAGAATGTTCGAATCCAGTTGCCTCTGCTCTGGCTGACGAATTTTCTAAGCCATGGAGCTAGATCGATAAGTGTTAAGATTTGATGTTACATCTTAAAAGGTCAACCTTATTAAGATGAGTAACTCAAACTCTTATAAATTGGTCTATATTTTTCATCTTTATTTGATATGAGATTTTATCCCTTAACATGTCCCGCAAGATGGTGTCTCGTCTGAGCAAACCAATCTTGAAATTTGTGTGCTCAATTTTTTTTAGCCTTAATCAGATTGAATTGCTCGTTGGAAGTTAATGAGCTCTGATACCATGTTAAGATATAGGGTTCCATCTTGAAAGATCAACCTTATTAAGAGAAGTAGCCTAAACTCTTATAAATTAGTATATGTTTTCATCTTTATTCGATATGAGATTTTACCCCTTAACAGTAAGCTATTACGCTTTTTTTCAAGTGATTGCTCTAATCTAACATCAGGTGTGAACAACCTTATTTTCAAGGTCACATCACAAATTATAATATTACCAACTCCAAAATTTTCACCATAATGAGAAAAGTATTCAGAATTAGATAATTTTCCTATGCCTCCAAACCCAAAACTAGGAGCAGACTCTCCAAGTTCAAATCTGAATCAAGAGGGAGATCGGACTTCTTCGAGCCAACCTCATAAAAGAAAAACTAGAGAACGATTGGAGCAAACAAACTAATTGGTTTTCTGTTTAGTGTATATTTTCACATTTTGTTCAAGAAAAAACAATAAAATGTGTTTAAAGAAAAAATGCAATAGCAAATATACTATACGATGAGGTGACAAGCCGAGGTCCTCAGTACGATCATTAGTTATCTAATTCTCTATCGGTTTATCTTCATCTTTTAGTTCGAAGTGTTTTTTTATCAATGGTTATAGAAATTGTTCTTATGTTCTGTTTGCAAGATTGGACTAGCCGCTTTTGTTGGGGCGAAACGAGGTTTTACGACAAGATGAATACAATGATAAGAATTTTAATTGGCAGGGATTTGAGATTTTATTCAACTATAATTGAGAGAAAATACAATAATTGTGTTCCTACACAATGATTATGTCTTTTAGTAATAAAATAAATTTTTAAAAAGAGTCAGCTATCTATAAGGGACATATCAAAACCCTAAAATTATTCTTAAAATAAAAACCGCATGGAATACAGGAAACTATATTTTCCCAAAAAAGAATCCAACCAAATTTGTACCACAAACCCAACAGTTTTGCCCCCATGAATTCGAGGTGGACGCACTTGTGCATGTCTTGCGCTACATGTCTTCAGAGGTGTAACAACCTCTTCTGGGTATAACACATTTTTTTTTAAAAATGTTCCCGATTTTCCTTCCTCTTTGCATGAAATTGAAACCATCTTGGCATTCTCGTCAAATTATAAACATTTTTTTTTTACGAATTAAAAAAAAAAAGTATAGACATTCCAGTTAAACTAGGCAAAGTTGAAGAGAAATTCTAATCTATTTAGATACACCGTGTCTGTTGTACAAATTTCGAAGCATCTAGATATTATCATTAAACTAGACAAAATTGACAGAGTTTTCGATCCATTTAGACAATGTAACATTTCGCGGACAAACTTGCACGAACCGCCTAGATGACACTATGATAAAAGTGCCCTTCAACCATTATTCATGACTAAATGACTACAAGTAGTACAATTTTGGCTGGAAGAAAAAATTCAATCTAAAAAATTTTCTAGTTTGAAAATTTTCCAATCCTGTTAGAAAAGCTCAAAGAAGATAGGAACTTTGGGTAGCAAGACTCGGTGACACATGTAACTGGCGACCTTATTATCCAATAAATCTAGTTTCAAAACCTTATTATTCTGAGGTCTAGAGTTCGAACCTCTCTCACCCCAATATTTTTTCTTCCATTCTTTTGTTCGACCCGAGTTATCACCCAACGCCCACCACATCCCCTCGTTTCTTTTCCTTGTTACCCTTCGGTCTTTTGCTCTGATCAGAGGCGACGTCGGAAAAAAGCGTTGGAGTGAGCTGATTTTTTTCTTTCCCCACCATGTCATTATATGCTCTACGCCACACGACATCTAGTTTAAAAGTTGAAACTCGGACATATGGGTTAGTAACTTGAACAACTATAAATCCAAATGTTAACCCTAAGATATTCTACTTGAACTTCATAGTTTTTCTTGCCAAATAGGAATTACACGCCCTAAAAAATATAAAGTGGTCGAAGCATAATAAACATAAGCAAATGATATATACCCACCATTCAAAAGCTAAGAAAATATTTAACCTGTTTGGTGGGCTTTAATTTGAAAAAAAAATATGTTCTGAATAGTATTTTTTGGAGAATGTATGGTTAAAATGTAGGAAAAATATTTAGATTTACATGTTGAATATTTTATTATATAAATGTATGATTAAAATTGAGTATAAAAAATAAATTAAAGCTGGCCACCAAACAGGAGCTTAATGAGTACTCTTCTAAAACTAAAACACAAGTCCCAAAGAAGTTTGACAATCAATCATTCCAAACAATTAAAATTTTGGACCTTGCTATTCGTACTTGCTGGCTTACACTTTGAATTACACTTTCTGACAAAAAGACTTAAATATCCTTCCTCTATCTTTTAGTCAAGTCAAGGTTTTCTATTCCTAATATAGGATAAGTTTGGTTTATTTCTCCTAATAAATGGAAAAGCCAATTATGCTCGTATTTATCAATATATTTTTTATTAAAACAGTCGTTTAATATTCTAATTTTATTTTCTAATTTATTAATTTCTTTATTAATTCTGAATATATTTTCTGTAAAATATAAAGGCACGGGTAGATTTCTACTATTTTTCAGAAAATAATCAAGCACCGTATAAAATGATTTAATTTCTTCTCTTTTCCTTTCGCAATCAATTTCTAAATATTGAATGATAGTAACTAAAACTTCATAAATATCATAAGTGCAAATATTAATGCAAGTATTCAACATAAATAAGAAAGATCTTACAGTATTGAAGCAGAAGGTAAATGTAGAATAATATCAACGAGATTTCCCTCGAGTTTGCTCCCATATGTTTGTATACTCAGATATAAGTGATCGATGTTATTTGAGTTTAAGAAAGTGGGTTATGGTCCAACACGACTTCCGCACTCTTATTATTTTTCTCTCGACTCTTTTGCATATCTCACAATGGATTACACGGAATCACAGTTTTCCTTTCAACTCCTTGTTAAAACATCACCTTTGAAAGATAACAGGGTTCTAATGGCTTTCTCTAACAACGCCTCAAATGCCAACACACGGCTAAACGGCAACAAGATACTAGCACAACCCTCAAGGTTCTCACCGTTGGAGTATAAGTAAGATAAGAGTTTTTAAGAAAATAACAAGAATAAAAAGACAGTATTTTCAAACAACTTTGATTTCATAAACTCATCACACTAATATCTCTTGCATAAGAGTATACATACATATTTCGGCTACACTCTTGGTACTTTCTCTAAAGAGATTAGAACTCCATAGAGATTACCTTATTACAAGCTTCAAATGAAAGAGATAAACTGAAATGGTTACAAGACTCGAAAATTCTAGAGAGAAAGATAGTTTTTTGCTTAAGGATGGGATGCCTTCTTCTGAGAATTAGTCTTCCTTTTATAGACTCGAAAAAGCTCTACAGCTGGTCTTCATTATTGTTGTGTTACTGTGAGAATCTTACTGTGGCCTAAAGTTCTTTGTCTTAACATGGAAAATAATGTAGGTGAAACCCCACAGTTTTTCTTTATCAAAGTAACTTTGACAAAGTAGTGATAAAGGGGGTCCATTACTTTTCCATATGAGATTCAAACCACTCATCCGAAAATTCCTCTGGATCTAGTGAGATTGGTGAACCATCTTCTTCATTGCTACAGTACTCGCACTTATGGTTTGGATAACGCCAAAACTGTTTACACAGTTCATTTTTTGTCTTCTGTGTTCCACTGGCCTTTCCTCCAAAAATATGATCACACCAAAAATCGAGATAGTGCCAATCTTCTTGTTTAGTGGGTGCCACAGCTTTACTGTAAATCAAGTGGTCCTGTGATTCATACACCCAAATATTTTGATTTTCTTCAATAACTTTCTGGATATGCTCAAATTGCTCTTTATATCCCTTGGCTCTACGGAAGGTTGTCATCTTGATAACATCTTCTGGTGTAGTTTCATGGACTTCACTCTTCTCAGGCTGAAGATGCTTGGAAGTAGTTGCAATCCTTATGACATGGCTAACTGGTAGTAGTCTATCTTCTTCATTATCCCATTCGGGACAGGCAGAGAAAAACCTGATATATATGTTCTTATGTTTAAGAACTTGGCAATACCTTTCAATAGCTCGGACTACTTCTTTTGGTAACAAAGAAATTTCTTTTAAAGATTCTGATGGGTAAATACAAATTATATTTCCCATTTCATAAAGAGCACGAACCCAATAAGCTGGAGCTCCTGGATAGAGGTTAACTTTGTTATAGGTTCCATATGTTAAGGTTTTCATCCAACCTCCAATACTGGTAAACCAGCAACAGGCGAGATTAAACAATACATATGCCACAATAAAATCGTTTTTACTTTTGATGTCCATAACACCATGAGTGTTGCAGGCTTTGATGATATTTGAGCTATTAAGCTCTGGTATGGAGATACTATCCTTTGTAAATATTTTCTCCTGTGAGGGAGACAAAGTAGTATTCTCTTTAACTGAAAGTTTATGAAGTTTCAATGCTTCTGGTTCAATATTGGCACTGAGGCCTTCAGATTTATTGGCACTAGGGCCTTCAGATAATATAGCCATGTTGGCCTTCTCAGATACTGGCTTGACAGCAGCCATCTCCATTAGAGTTATCTTGGATTCTATTGCAGCAATCTTCATGTTCATTTCGAACTTCAATATTTCTAGCTCCTTCCTGATTGGCTCCATTCCTGGTTAAGAAATCTGGAATAAAATTGTCTTTCCCTTTAATATGGACAATATCAAATTTAAATGGTGCAAACCACATTTGCATTCTAATAAGTGGTCTTTCAGCTGCACTTGTTCCAAGTTTATTTGTTAATAATGGTTTTACCTGAGTATTATCTGTCCTAATAAGAAATTTTCTAGGCAGCAAGTATGGTTCAAATTTTGCTACTCCTTTCTTAACTGCTAAGCATTCTTTACGATTAATATCATACCTGGTTTCGGCATCTTTGAATGTACCTGAAGTATAAGCAACAAGCTCCTCTGGGCATTTACACAATGGATTACAAAGAAACTCTTTATGGTTTTCTTTTCTTTTAAGTATTGCTCCCCAGTGTAATAAAGAGGCATCAGTTTCCAAAATAAAGAAATCTTTTTCATTTGGAATATTTAATTCAGGTAGATTTTCACATATTTTCTTAATTTTGTTTACCATTTCTACATCTTCTTGTGTCCATTCCCATATAACTCATTTCTTCAGTTTTTTGGTAAAGTGGACTTTATATTTAGCACAATTTTTTATAAATTTTTTAGAATAATTTAATAATCCAATAAAGCTTTGTAATTCTTTCTTGTCTCTAATTTCTTCTGAAAATTCTATAATCTTTTTACCAATATGAGGTTGTTGAAGTATTTTTTCTTCGGTAAAAATATATCCTAAGAATTCAATTTCAGTTTTAGCTATTTCTTCTTTTCTTTCTGATAAGGCTAATCCATACTTATTAGCAATATAGTTGAACTTCTTAAGATGTTCAATATGTTCTTTTAAGTTTTTACTATGAATAAGAATATCATCTACATAAACAATGCAGAAATTCTTTATCGGTCTAATAATCTTATCCATTCTTTGTTGAAATATTGCAGGTGCATTCATTAATCCAAATGGCATAACATTCCATTCGAATTGTCCTAATGGATTAGGGGTAGTAAAACTAGTTAAAGGTTTTGAGGCTTCATCTAATTTTATTTGCCAATATCCTGATTTACAATCAAATTTAGAATATATTTTACTTCCTTATATTTGTTTTATTAACAAATCTTTTATTGGTAGTTTATAACTATTTGGTATTGTCTTAGAATTTAGGTCTCTATAATCAATTACCATTCTAGCTTTTCCTCTTTTAATTTCACTATGATTTCTAACCATAAATGCTGGACTATTATATGGACTAGTTGATTCTCTTATCACTCCTAATTGTAAGAGTTCTTTAATTTGTATTTCAAATTCTTTTTTATCTTCTTCGCTATAAGGAAATTGTTTTCCTGATATCTTTGCATCTGAGTCTTTTAGTTCAATGGTTGCCATAGGTTTATCTTTATCCCATTTAGCTAAAGGATGCTCATGATAACATTCTTTTAGTTCTAATTTAACCTTTTCTAATTCTTCTTCTAAATTTTCAATTCTTAATACTGGAATTTTTTGTTTTTGATTAATTTCTGTATAACATCCACCACGATTTCCTGCAGAACTCTGATGTCTAGGCCTATGATGAATAGGTTGATGTGCAATTCCAATAGCTTTATATATTTTTGGTGTTTTAATTTTGTGATTACAAGGTGTAGTAAATTCAAAACTATCCTTATATTGTGTAAAGGGGCTATATGTATAGATAAAATTTTCTCCTAAAAGGACATCACATCCGATTTTATCTGTTGCATATATTCTAGGAATAAAACATTCTCTATTTCCTATAATAATAGGAACATTTTCTACAAAATCTCTATAGATTTCAACAATATCGCTTGCTGTTTGACCATAAGTTGTTTTCTTATAATCTCTTTTATAATAATGTTCTGGGAATACATTTCTTTTACATAGGCAAATACCTGATCCAGTATCAATTATGGCATGAAACTTTATCATACAATAGTCTGTAAATTGAGAGTTATCTCAATATATGGACTAAGTATACTAGTTTTGATTGATCTAATTCCTTGTATCATATAAATTGGTTCTTTGTTTTTAGTAATTCTAGGAATCATTTTTTGTTTGCCTTCTATAGTTATTTGTAGAGTATTTTTTTGTATATGAAATGGTGAGACTTTCTCAAGAAAGTTCATTCCAAGTAATATTGGACTAGAATCCTTCCCTTTTCTATAGTCTTTATGAATTTTAAGATTTAATTTAAATTGTTCTCCTTCAATATCTGTAACACTTAGTTCTAGACTAACAAATGTTTTAATTTCATATTTAATTCCATGATAGTCTGTAAGAGTTATTCCTTGTGGTAGGTTTTCTTCTAATAAATGATCAACTAAGTCTGCTCTTATATGGCTAGTACTGGCTCCTGTATTAACAAGGGCTATAATTTCTTCGTAGTTATTTTGATTATTGATATATTCTGTTAAGATAAGGAAATTATCTTCCTCACATTTTCTAAGATCAATATCAATGCTATTTCTAGGCATTATTGGGTAATTTCTACTTGTAGATGTTCTACTAGAGCTTGCAAGTTCTCTAGTACTGATACTTCTTTCTATTCTTCTACTAGGCATTCTGGCTACAAGTTGTCCAGAGGTATTCAAGGTAACTAATCCTTGATTTCCTACATTATTATCTATTCTTCTAGATTGCTGATGAAAATCAAGCAATATATCTTGTGGTAAGGAAATGTTATTATTACTCAGCATTCTTGGTGGAGTAAATTGTGCTAAGTCTTTAAAATCTTCATGGATTTGTATGAAGTCTCCTGAGACTTTATTGATTTCTTTTTGGTGTGTAGTAGTAAATGCATATAGAGCTTTACAATGTAAGGTTACAGCTTTACTTCTTGGTGGCATAATTAATCTATCAATTCTATGATATAGATTTAATCCCATACTTAAATTTTCGTCTAGTAAGGACATGGCAAATCCAGATTTTATAGTAAATATAATTTTCTTATATACAAGATTTCCAGAGACTACTCCTAATAGAGCATCCATAGGATCATGAAGTATTCTGTTATCCATCAAATACATTTGTATAGGAATATCCATTCCTTCTCTAAAATATCCTTTCACCATAATTTGGATTCCTCCTATCACAATATTTTTTAATCTTTCTCTAGTGGATCTATTTATTTTTGCTAATTCTCGATTAACCCATTCTTTAGTTACTAGAGGTATAGTAGTATTGCCTTTAACATTTTCTATATTAATAGGTACTTCATCATATTTTGCAATATATATGGTTTTGTTAAACCAATGTAATATTGGTCTTACAAAAACGTCTTTATCTCTTAAAGATATTTGTTTTTCTTTTATTGCTCCATATCTCTCTTCATCAAATACTACTGTTTGTGAAGTCCCTTCTTCATTATCTAAGGTAGTTTCCATAGTATCAATGATTTCTTGATTCATATAAATTTGTTCAAATTCTGGTTCCTCAATTTCTTCTATATCTAGCTCATAGATTGAGTCTGTTTCAGATAATTCATCTAAATCTTCGATTATTTCATAGTCTGAGTCAGATTCTATTTCTTCCATTATTCTAATGGCTTTAACATTTTCTCTTTTATTTCTATTAGGACAGTTGGGAGATATGTGTCCTATTTCATTACATGTAAAACATTTGCATTTTTTATAAAATTCTTCCTTAGATTTCTTCTGAGGTTTTTTATGTTGGTTATATTCCTTTTTCCAAGGTTTTTTCTTCTTAAAATACTTCTTATGACTCTTAAATCCTTTGTTTCTCTTTCAGGGTTTAAGATATTTCTTAAATTTCTTTTTATAATATGGTTTCCTAGGTGGTTGGTGACAACCAAATTGTGGCACTGCTGCTATCTCTCCATAGCAACATAAACTTGCTTTCTTACCATGTTTCCTAAATAAGTGTTGATACATAGATTTGTTACACCATTCTGATATTTTTCTTTTAGCGAATGAAGTTCTCATTCCTAAGGTATCAGCTTTATGATTTGGATTTTCCCACTCTATTTTATTCCAATAAGTTTGGTAATCTTCAAATAATTTTTGACCCCATGGCCAAGGCAGTTTAAGGAAATATCTATTAAGTAGTTTTTTATCTTCTTCTGATAGATTCCATTCTTTTATGGATTTAGATGCTTTGATGTATATCTTTTCGAATTTCTTAGTATATTCGTTTAATTCACACATATCACAGATCTTTAATAATTCCATTTCTCTTTCTGCTTGTAAGGCTTCTTGAGTGATCATATCTATTTTAGTTTCTGGTATAACTTCTCCTAAGAGTAAGTGTCTAAAGAAATTTTCCATTCGTTTTAAAATTTCCTTAAAGTTTTCAGTATCTAAGCTTTCATTGCTATCTATAGTAGTTGTAGATTTTTCTCCATATTTAATTTGATTTTTAGTTTCTTCAGAAGTTCTTCTCCAGATATCTGAAGTGATTCCTCTAAAGGTGTGGATTATAAAGTTGTATGCTTGAGTAGTATTCCATTTATGAAAAGCAACAGCTAAATCAGTAGCTTTTGCCCATGAGTCAATAATTTCGCCTTTATTATTGCTATCATCAACATCTAGCCATATTCCTGTTGTAGGAATTTGTTCAGTAAATAATTTAACTGGATTATTATCCCTAAGGTGTATAGGTTTGGTTGATGTAGCTCTAACTCCTTTTCTAAAATTATAATTTTCTCGTTCTTCGGTTATTCCATGTTCTTTCATCCATTCAAAATTCCAATCATCAGACTCGACTTGAATCCAATCATTAGTTCTACTTGTTTCTCCAACTAATGTTTGTGGTTCAACTTGTTGGTTCAAAGGTGAAGTATTAATTTCAGTAGTTTCTTCTTTGGGTGGATCATTCATATAAATATTTTCAGTTTGAATAGCTAATTGTTCTAAACTCTGTTTATAAGCTTCTAATTCTTCTCCTGTGGCTTCATAGAATTTAGTTTCTAATTCTTCTATAACATATGCCGGTAAAGGTGGTTCAATTGATATATAAGAATCCTTAAATTTTGATTCTTTAAATTTAGATTCAATTTGTTTATATAGGATTTTTGGTCCTATTTTAATATTGTCATTAATAATTTCCAAATTAGATTCGATATTTTTTATGTGAGTTAACACATCTTGGTTTAAAATATCCGTTTCTCCTAAAGGTTGAGCAAAATTATCATATTGTTTCAAAAATTGATTTATAATAATATCTTCTTCTTCTTTTTCAGAAAATTCATCTACTAATATTTGTAATCCTTTATTTTTTATTTCTGCTAAATGTTGAGGACTATTTACTTGTTTTATTTCTTCACTTAGATATTTATATTTAATACTTAAATTTGTTGCTAATTCTTGTAATTTAATTCGATTAGTATTAGTTAAAATACTAATATTTTGTAATTCTTCTAAAATCATTTTATCTTTTCTATTCATTTTAAAAATTTTCTTTAGGTTCGTTACTAGGCTCTGATACCAATTATAGGGTCAATTATAGGGTCAATTGCGGAATTTAATAAAGCAAACAATGAAAATATAGAACTAAGGGTAAAATGGACAAAACACTCACAAAATGACAAAAAAGAGTAAACAAACAAGTAAAGGAAAAGGTACAAATAGCATTCTCCTAAAATTTTATCCAAAACACAATATATACATGATTGTCCGTATTTGTTCTCAAAATACTATTCTAATATATTCTAATCACACGTAGAGGGAAAAAAATCGACTAGGAATATCAATGGTCTGAAGAAATGGACTCGCTTCATGTCCATGTTTGACTCATTTCAACAATATAATTATATTTAGATTACTTTATAAATAAACAATTTTTTAACAAATATTTTTTTACTAACAAAATTAGATATAGAGAGAGTTACTTATTTTGATAATAACATCTATTTTAAGGTCAAAATAAGTAATGTTTTACTTATAAGTATGAATAAATAATATATGAAAATATAAATAGAAACAAAAATTTAATTGCTTTTCAGGTTAGCCAAATGTGTATCATCTCTTATTGTTAGATTAAGTAATTGCTCTAAAATTTTTTTTTACGTATTTAATTATAAGAGAACTTTTTAAAATTAGTCAAACATGCATGACATAATTTGATAACGAGTTATTTACCTTGTATGAATGTGAATTATATGAATATGTAATTATGAAGTCTCTTATCAAGCCCTTGTTTAATAACCATTAGAATGAGTGTTTTTGGGAAAATGAGTTTTTAAGATCCAATTTCAAAAATCAGATATAAAGTTTATTTATACAAAAATGAGATATTAATTCAAATATTTAATATTACTAATACCACCAAAATTCATCACAATCCATAATTACCAAATTTAATCAAAATCCTAACATTTTCTTTCGCTTTCTTCATCTTCCATCTTCTCCCTTCTCTTACACTGGCTGGTTACCTCTCTCCCTTTTTTTCTATTATTATTGTCGTCGAAAGACCACCATCGGAAGATCACGATCGAGTAGCACTCATCGCGGTACTCGCACCATTGCGTCGTAGCACTGCTACGTAGCGACGATGACGCCACCATTGCGTCGTAGCACTGCTGAAGCTCCGATGTACGTTGCGACGCAAGATTGCAGCAATTGGCACTCGTGTTGACAACAGCACCGCAAGCGCTAGCGTCCGGTGGCTGCAAACGGTAGAGTTGCCAGCGCTGCAAACTGTAGAGTTGCCTAACAGCGTTGCCTGATGACAACAAAGCAACGACGATGCCAGCGGCTATAGAGAAAAAGGGAGAAAATAGGGTTTGGGTAATGATTTTGGGCGGGGGCCTCTAGTGTAATTTTTGAAATTATAAGCCCCTGCTTGCAATTTCAAATTGGGAGTCAGTTTACAAATGACAACGATGGTGGTTGTGGTAGTGTAGTAGGTGGTGATAGTGGTGAAGAGCGTCTGTTACCAATTATTTGAGTAATTGTGACCTATAAATTTGTTAACTTGTGATGGTTGTGTTGTTGGCTACAGTGGTAAAGGGGTGGTGGTGGTGCTGCTGGTGGCGATGAGTCTGTTGATGTGGTGGTGGAACGGCATGACGATGTGGTGGTGGTTTTTCTATGATGTGTTGATTTGGTTGAGGTTGTGATGTTGTTGTTGGGAGGTGGTGATGGTGGTGGTGGCGGTGGTTCTGGCGATGAAGGTAGCTGCGGTGTTTCTGGAGAAAGTGGTGCGGTGAAGGTCACAAGTGTTAGTTGTGGTTACAAATTATTTGGTTGATTGTGACTATTAAATTGGTTAATTTGTGACCAATGAAAAAGATAAATTATGATCAAGAAATAATGTGTGACTTAAAAAAAAATTATTTGTGACTGATAATTTGTGACTTATAATATTTGTGATTTGTGACCGATAAATAAATCGTAACATATAAATTTTTGATTTGTGATCGATGAACAAATTGTGACCTTCTACTTTCTATTAAGATGTGACTTATAATATTGGTGATTTGTGACTAATAAATAAATTGTGACGTATAAATTTTTAATTTGTGACCGATGAACAAATTGTGACTTGTAAAATTTTTGAATTGCGATCGTAAAAAAATTTGACATATAAATTTTTTTATTTGTGACCGAAAAATAATATGTGACTAATTAAATCGTTAATTTGTGACCAAATTATATAGATTTGTGACCTTAATATGTTTAATTAATTAAATTATAAATAAATTTTAATTAGTATCTGATTTTTGAAATTTGAAACACTTGTTCTTATTTTTGAAATGTGTAATATTTAACCTCTTATTTATGAATTTTTTCCTAAGTTAATTATTATAGGCCCGAGTTCACAATTGGTAGCCCAAGAAAATAAACGAGCCATGAAACTCACTATGGGCAATTAGAGGTGTTAATGGGCTCGGCTCGTTGCTCTTGACGTATGTATTTTAACCTACATAGTCTCTATATATATTAGCCTTACATGCACACGGTTATTCCTTGATCCCCTAAATTGAGGGAAATCTGCTGCCTTTGGGGATCTTCTCTTTGACCTTTGCCTTTGCTTCGTGGCCTGCTATCTGCTTGTCTTTTGTCGGTGTTCGTCGTCGGCAACCTCTGTAGGGGCGGATTTGGGGGGTAACTTTAGCCCAGTGCAGCCTCGGCCCAGAAAGAATTTTTTTTGTTAGTTTTTTGAAGAAAAAAAATTATAGCTCGGCCCAGATTTAAAGTTAGCCCACTAACTACCCTATTAAAAACATAACCACTAGCCCAGCTTAAAAGTTAAATGGATCAAGTTTTAATCTAATATTTGTGATTGGCCCACATACCAATTTATTCCCTTTTTTCCACCCCAATTCCCAAGCCCATTAGCACACCTAATTAAAAAGTAAAAGCCCTTACCACTTACCACATTTCTGGAATTGGAAGCATGCTGGAGCAGCCAAGCAGCCCGAGCTCCTCTTTCACTTTGGATTTTGGAAGTTTGGCTCTTTAATTTTTATTATTTCTGGGATTGGCGAATTTGAAGTAAGCAATCGAGTTCAACGATTTCTACGTCGATAAAGGGGAAGAAGTAGCAATTACATCTTTTTACGATCCAATTTCAAAAATCAGATATGAAGTTTATTTATACAAAAATTAGATATTAATTCAAATATTTAATATTATTAATACCACCAAAATTCACCAAAATCCCTAATTACCAAATTTAATCCAAATCCTAACATTTTCTTCCGCTTTTTTCATTTTCCATCTTCCCCCTTCTCTCACACTGGCTGGTTACCTCTCTCCCTTTTTTCTCTATTATTATTGTCGTCGAAGGACCACCACCGGAAGATCACGACTGAGCAGCACTCACACCATTGCGTCGTAGCACTGCTACGTAGCGACGATGACGCCACCTGCGTATGACGGTGTCGACGGAGCGCCGGAGCTCTGTTGTATGTTGCAACGCAAGTCTGCAGCAGTCGGCACTCATGTTGAGAACAGCACCGCAAGCGCTAGCGTCCAGCGGCTGCAAACGGTAAAGCTGCTCGACGTTGGTAACGGTAGAGTTGCCAGCGCTGCGAACTGTAGAGTTGCCTAGCAGCGTTGCCCGGCAACAACAAAGCAATGGAGATGCCAGCGGCCTTAGAGAAAAAGAAATAAATTAGGGTTTAGGTAATGATTTGAGGGCGCGGGCTTCTAGTGTAATTTTTGAAATTATAGGCCCCTGCTTACAATTTCAAATTGGGAGTCAATTTACAAATGACAACGATGGTGGTTCTGGTGGTGTAGTATGACCTATAAATTTGTTAACTTGTGATGGTTGTGTTGTTGGCTACAATGGTGAGGGGGTAGTGGTAGAACGACATGACGATGTGGTGGTGGTGGTTTTCTGCGATATGTTGATTTGATTGATGTTGTGATGTTGTTGTTGGAAGGTGATGGTGGTTCTAGTGACGAAGGTAGCGGTGGTGTTTCTGGAGGCGGTGGTGGTCACAAGTGTTGGTTGTGGTTATAAATTATTTGGTTGATTGTGACTATTAAATTGGTTAATATGTGACCAATAAACAATATATGACCAATGAAAAAGATAAATTGTGATCAAGAAATAACGTGTGACCTAAAAAAATTTTATTCGTGACTGATAATTTGACAATTTGTGACTGTCTACTAAGTTGTGACTTATAATATTTGTGCTTTGTGACCGATAAATAAATTGTGACATATAACTTTTTGATTTGTGATTGATGAACAAATTGTGACTGTCTACTTTCTATTAAGTTGTGACTTATAATATTGGTGATTTGTGACTGATAAATAAATTGTGACGTATAAATTTTTGATTTATGACCGATGAACAATTGTGACCTGTAAAATTTATGAATTGTGATCGTAAAATAATTTGACATATAAAAATTTTTATTTGTGATCGAAAAATAATATGTGGCTAATTAAATCGTTAATTTGTGATCAAATTATATAGATTTGTGACCTTAATATATTTAATTAATTAAATCATAAATAAATTTAATTAGTATCTGATTTTTGAAATTTGTAACAGTTGTTCTTATTTTTGAAATGTGTAATATTTAACCTCTTATTTATGAATTTTTTCCTAAGTTAATTATTATATGCCCGAGTTCACAATTGGTAGCCCAAGAAAATAGACGAGCCAGGAAACTCACTATGGGCAATTAGCAGTGTTAATGGGCTTGGCTCATTGCTCTTGACCTATATATGTTAACCTATATAGTCTCTATATATATTAGCCTTACGTGCACACGGTTATTCCTTGATCCCCTAAATTGAGAGAAATTTGCTGCCTTTGGGGGTCTTCTCTTTAACCTTTGCCTTTGCTTTTGCTTCGTGGCTTGCTCTCTGCTTGTCTTCTGTCGGTGTTCGTCATCGGTAACCTCTGCAAGGGCAGATTTAGGGGGTAGCTTTAGCCCAGTGCAGCCTCGGCCCAAAAAGAGTTTTTCTTTGTTAGTTTTTTGAAAAAAAGAAATTCTAACTCGATCCAGATTTAAAGTTAGCCCACTAACTACCCTATTAAAAACATAACCACTAGCCCAGCTTAAAAGTTAAATGGATCAAGTTTTAATCTAATATTTGTGATTGGCCCACATACCAATTTATTCCCTTTTTTCCACCCCAATTCCCAAGCCAATTAGCCCACCTAATTAAAAAGTAAAAACCCCTACCACTTACCACATTTCTGGAATTGGAAGCACGCTGGAGCAGCCCGAGCTCAACTTTCACTTTGGATTTTGGAAGTTTGGCTCTTTAATTTTTATTATTTCTGGCATTGGCGAATTTGAAGCAAGCAGCTGAGTTCAACGATTTCTACGTCGATAATGGGGAAGAATTCATCAACCACTTCCAGGTTTTTCTTTCTTAGTTCCGTTCCGGGCCGGACCTGAGGAGAGGCCCCGCCTAAGGCCCAGATTTTTTAGGGCCCATTTTCTTTTATAACCTAACACTTCATTCTTCAACAGTTCAGCCTTCAGGTTCAGGCCGTTCGTTCACTTACCTCTAGTTTTCTCACTACTTTGCTGCTCCTCTATGCAGCAGCCTCCTATCAAAAATCAAGTCATAATTCAGTCTTTAATATTAATGATAATGTTATTAAGGCCCTGTCTGGGCGCCATTTTTGAAAGGCAGAAATTCATTTTTGGACCGTTGTAGCCTGATATTTTTGACCCACTCTTTCACGTGTGGGATCTGCTGACCTTGGGGGTAACGGCTATATTTTTGCTGTTAAGTCAAAAGGAAGCTGCACCGGACAGGTGCTAAATTGCGCTCCTCTCTCTCTCTCTCTCTGTGCACAACAGATTCGTCTATTCTATCGATCTATCATTATTAAATCAGGGAGTACGTCTCCAAAATAGTGATCACGCATAAAATAAAACATAATGTGTAAAATCATAAGCTAATACCACGTAATAGTACCTCTAAGAGAAATTACAAAACCAAAGTTAAATATCTCTAGAATCTAAACAATAGCATTGTTAATCAAAAGATCTGATGATATGAAATCTCCAATATTATTTCAAACTAAAAGAAAAATGAGCTAATACCAAGGATAACTTCGACAAGGCACTGGCGCGAAACAAAATGGGCATGCAAGATTCGTCAGTAGCCAAGTGATAATGCATTCGGAATGATATGCGTGTGAGCACGGCAGGAAGGATATTTCTCCTCCGACAGAAGACCCGTTCAAACAAACACAACATTCGTCCCTAACTTGTCCTGCTTTCGTAAGGGAATCAATGAATGACCACTTTCCAGGAAGGTATGCATACTTGTTTTCCCCTAGCCAGTCTAATTCTAAATTCTCCTCCGTAATGGCCCTGAAAAGTAGTAGCCTCAATAGTTTCATCCTCTTGTTGTACCGTGTAAATCTGAATCGACACAGCCATTTGGAATAACCTGCAGCCAGCATTCAACGGATCAGCCTTCATTTGATTGGCAAGATCACGAATTTGTTGTATCAATTCTTCTTTCACATCCTCGCGCACCCCATAACCGCTAAAATGCCTATTGAAAATGTCATATGGCCCGATAACATAATGCCAAGGCAACCAAAAGCTAGGCCCATCATAAGCTAGTCTTTCATCATCACCTCGACTTGGTCTTTTTTTCAATATGTGTTTTACTGTGAAATCAAAATAAACACCGTAAATTTCCGGCTGCAGTGACAGCAGTTCCCGTTCGTGATACTGCAGAATAATGCCTTGGGCTTGGCACACTTGGTATTCAAAATCATATCTTCCGTAGGAAGACATTTACTTTCTAGTTTCTCTGCAAAGATTATCAAGAAAATAACAAATTAAACAAGTTTTAAGACTGAACAAAACCCATACCAATGTATAGGTATATATATATATATATATATATATATATATATATATATATATATATATATATATATAGAGAGAGAGAGAGAGAGAGAGAGAGAGAGAGAGAGAGAGAACCCGCGTTTAGTTCCGTTTAACAGAAGGAGAAGGAAGTTCTCTAATTCTTCAAATAAGAAGGAACATTTTCTATTGAATAAGGATTCCAGAATGGATAGAGTTCTTGTTAATAATTCAAGAAACAATGGAATGAGGACGACTAGAATCCATTAAGAGGCGTTTGCTTTTTCCTATATACTAGTGGGGATCGTGCAACGCACGATAACCGTTATAATTTTTGTAATTCCAGAGTTAAACAATGGAAAAAATAACATGATATTGTTTCAAGTAATGAAAATTCCTATAGTATTTAAAATGTTTTCTTTTGCTTCCTTAGAAAATGCTATGTCAATTTCATGATTGGTCTCCTCCAGCAATAGTATGAAAGGAATATGGCATAATTATAGTAAACTAAAGTCCCATATTTAGATTGCAAAGTTTAAAATTTAATAAATGGGCAATGTACAAATAGATAAATCTCACTTCCAGGTGTGTTAAAATCTAATAAATAGAACATCTGACTTCAATTATACTAAAAAAAATCACATATTTCCTAAGTGCTACTCTACTGAAAAAGAAAACAAAAAGTGATAGAAAAACTAACAATTTGAATTATGCTGCAAATATAAATGGTGTATAAGAACAATGGTGTAAGTTCATAGTTTTGAGAATTTCATCTAGTGGCAACCCTTTCCTTTAAACCTGCTTGATATCAATACAAGACATGACAAAGTTGAGGCAACAACATTATTCACCAAGAACCAACCATCACAATGACAAATATACAGCAGCAATGATTTTGGAAGAGTTATAACCAGGAAGGAAGCCTCAAAAAAGTGAAACATATGAAATTATTGTTAAAGCCATAACCAGCACATTTCAATATGAGCTCATAACACAACTTTTTGCATAAACAATGGTAGCCTAAAACTGAATGAACTAATGTTTAATAGAGTTACTTAAGCTCTGTTTTTTCCATAAATTACATTCAGAACAGCCTTGACCAAGTTGGTTGAAAATCTAATCTTGTTCTTTTGCATTCAGTTCATCCAATCTATATTACTAATTACATATGCATGGAAAGAGAAAATGTGAAAACATAAGATAACAAATCTGACTATAAGTGTGTGCTTAAAAACATAGGTAAGATAACAAATATGACTATAATTGTGTCCCTGAAAATACAGTTAAGAATTTTGACTTTCTGACTTTTATTTACATTCGAGACTATGTTAATAAATAGAAGGGAAAATAAAAAGAAATAAAGAACAACTGTGAAATAATATGTACCAACCCTGCTAATCTAATCACTACATGAAGACAATTTAATCAAAAGGCAGAAACAATCTATAGTTTTTGATAGGTAGAAACAATCTATAGTTAATATAAAGCTTTTAATATCCTCAGCTTGTTTCTTGAGTTTAAGGATGGTAAGATGCATATTATCACCAAATATAACAGGATAGGCTTACACCATAGGGAAACCTAATTTGCAGACCGATGAATACCTTTGGATTTTATAATGGTCTCCATTCTTTAGTCAACTGTATTGCCTTGATGCACAACCTAATTAAAAAATAAAAACTATCCTTATGCAGCACCTGTATCTTCAGTGGATTTTTTATATTCTAGCTTTAGCTGATAAGTTCCTTGGTTGGTTCCTCTTAATACACAGACCTTATTCAATATCTCTTTCAAAAATTGCTGAAATAGAACATGCATAAATATTAGGTTTATAAGATTCAAAAATTGAAGAATTAACGATCGCAGAAATATATTTTCTCGTGCAAGAATATTCTCACCTCCATCCCAAGGAGTGTCATCTGGGCTGCAATTTTAAAAAAAAATAAAAATAGGCAACCAGTAAAAATCAAAACTTCAACCATCACCAGTGGCAATCAAAATAAAAAAATAAATAAAAAACTGCAAGCACATACCCAAATATAAGATCATTCCATAGCATACTGTTATTATCACAAGTTTTATAATAATCAACTAAACCATGTCTATTACTTTGTCACATTCGACAATCTATACAACATCAGTGGCTTATTACATTCTTTAACGTTTGCCAAACCTTTCTTCAAAACTCCAAGTTACAACGGCCTCTCAATAATATGAAATATAAACATAGTTTAGGCATTTTGTGGTATATCTCCTAATAAAACCCCAAAAAAAAAAAATGTTCATCCTGTTGTAAGAGTTTCACACAACTCAAATCAAAAATAAAAGTAATAAATTTAACGCAAAAACAAAACAAAAATATGAAATGAACATAGTTTAGGTATTTTTTGTTCGATCTCATAAAAACAGAGCAAAAAGTGGAAGACCTAAAACTAAACACCGAAAGACTGAAAAAATTTAAACAGAAATCGTAGATTCAACAACAAATTTCATATTCAACAGCACGGATGAAAAAATCGAAAAACAACTACAATAGAAACAAGACGTGTTAGCACTAATTGCGATTTTACTGCATGGTGAAAGCTGTGATATGAAGAAAAAAACTTCAATTCATCAATAAAAGGCCAAAATTTATTTCAAACGGGACTCGACAATTTATAGAATAAAAACACCTTATTTATCAGAAAAACGAAAAACAAAAGAAACAATAATATACATTTGTAATAAATATACCTCAAGGGTACTTCTTGGATAGTGAATGGAACCAGAGATAAGAATTCTCATATGTCTATTCGCAGAAATGGAACAGTAGAACAAACTTGGCTTCTCCCTTGCTCACTAATTGCTTTTTGAAAAATCTGTTACACTATCCCCATAAAGGTGGATTCATATTTATAGATAAAGCTTAAAGAAACAGGAAGAAAAGTTGCCAGTTACAGAATCATCACAATGAAACAAGTAATCCAACCTTCATTTGCACTTCTTCCATGTAGAGAATGCCAGCAGGCAACAGAAGAGCACGGGCCTTGTCCATAGAAGATCCTAGCCTGACCTTACTGTCGGTTGAAGAATCATATATTGAGACACGGCAAGTAACAGGCGTTGTACCATCAGGAAACTCCAAAAGAAGTTCGGCTTTCACAGATAAAAGTCAATAAATGACTATCAAGCACTTCTGTATAGGGCACTTGATCAAATTCACAGAAGAAATTACAAAAATAAAAAAAATACCTTCTCGGTCAAAACAGCACTCTGCATATTGTGAGGGGATTGGGAATCCGAAGGACAAGCCCTGAAAATCGGTCAAATATACTTTATTGTTCATGTGGAAGAAACTGTAGCTAGAACTTCTTTATATACAACATTCTTCATACAAGTGTAATGGCTTTGACTATCTCCATTTGGTTTCATAAGAACTTTAATACATTTACTACTTTTTGCTCTTGATAATGCGACATAAAGTTGTCCGTGTGAAAATACGGGCTCAAGTAAAGACAATCCAACAAAATCAAGAGTTTGACCTTGCGCTTTATTTATAGTCATGGCAAAGCATACACGAACTGGGAATTGAGTTCTTTTGAATCGAATTGGATTCATATCATTTTGAAAAGGTACAAATGGTATACGGGGTAGAAAAACTCTCTTGTTTTTATATTGTCCAACAGCAATTTCAGCATCGATTATGTTTCGATCAAATCTTTTACAAAGAAGCCTAGTTCCATTGCACAAACCTTCGGATGGATTTATATTCCTCAATAAAATAATAGGGCAATTTGTTTTCAAAATTAATTCATGCGGTGGAACACCATTAGGGGTTAAAGTATTGAAAAAATCCTCATCAAATGATTGTGCAGGAGGATTGATTGCTTCATCAAAACTATAGTATTTAATAGAATCACCGGGAAATTGTTCTATTAACATCGCATTTATAAAATCAACATTCTCATTTTTTGGACTTAATATGATTCTATTAATCATGGTCTCACTATTATCTGGATAAGTATTTAATTCAGGGAATACAACATCAATCAACTTTTTTATGGAAGTGGTTTCATTATCATCAGCAATAACCATTTCATCTGGAAATGTAATCATATTGCACGAATGTAAAGGTTCAATCCCATTTCCAATTCGTAGTAAATATTCAGAAAAAGGTAAATCTATTTTAGCTCTCATATTTTGAACTAATTTGATTTTTTTTTATAAATGACCATAAATATGAATTCACAAATGTTGCATCAATAATATCCTCTTTTTGTCATTTGGGAACAACGGGTAATATTTGACGGAAATCGCCTCATAGAACGATTAATTTTCCTCCAAATGGAACTTTAATTTCAGTTATATCTTGTAGCATCTCATTTAACGATTCAATAATTGTTTTATTTAGCATAGGAGCTTCATCCCATATTATTAATTGTGTCATTCTTAGTAATTCAGCTGAAGATGATTGTTTACTAACTGAAATAATTGATTTACTACTAACTTGAAGTGGGAGTTTAAATCTTGAGTGAGCAGTTCTACCTCCAGGAAGTAATCTTGCTGCCACCTCAGAAGAAGCAGTGGCCAAAGCTACCATTCCTTTAGATCTTACAGCTGCAAGTAAAGAGCGATACAAAAAGGTTTTTCCTGTTCCTCTAGGACCATCAATAAAGTATACTCCATTGATTTTCTTGAAAACATCATTTAGAATTATATCGTATGCTTTTTTTTTTGTTCTAAAATTTTGTTTCACTTAACATATCTTCATCTGAAACTATTATCTCTAATTCGTCTGTAATAGTTTTCGCAAGATGATTGTTTTCTTCGAAGGAAATATGATGTTGAACAATTCCATAATTATTCAAATTTCTACCCGAAAGTTGTAATATTTCATTCAAATCACTTAACACCTTTAATTCGGCTACTTTTGTATCTAAACCTTTGTTTACGTAATCTTCTATCATATATTGCTTAAAATGATTCCATAATTTTTTGGGATCATGCGGATCACACATTGTTAAAAATGTAGCAAACAACTGACGCAATGTTGATGGCATTTGATATTGTGAAGCTTCTTGCAAACACATTTCACAATCAGTATCACCATTAAGCAAACCATATAATAATGCAGCTTCACGAAATGTCGAAGCATGAATTTCATTAACATGTTTCAAATCTTCATAAGAAATAGCTCCTTTAACATGGTTTAGCAATTTTCTTAAATAATACATTTCTCCTTCTATAATATTTACAGAAACAATTCGTCCTACTGAGAAAACTTTATTTTTTCTTTCACACCAGGTTCTACAATGTGAATTCCACACAAAATGTTCTGAAAATTCTCTATATAACAAAGTTTTCGCTTTAGAATTACTGATATTCATATGAAAGTATTCTGTTAACATTGATTTTTTGCAATGATCTTTTTTCACAATTTCTTCTAAATCATCAAATTCTTTGTATGTAATAGATTGATAGTTTTCTAAGTGCAATTGCAGAGCAATAACAGATGGACTCATATCATATAAAACAAATCCAAAAATTCTCCATACAGCTTCAGGTGGAGATACCCATCTAGCTGATTGATACATTTTAATTTCATCATAAACAAATTCGGGATCGTTGTCATTGGCAGTAAAATCAATTTTGTCGTGACCTTTATAAACATATTTATATAAATACTTAACAGCTTGAATTGATGAACATATCTCAACATTAATATGAGAATTATATTTTGTTAATAAGTATGCGTTGTATGGAACAACCCACCTATTATCTAAAAAATGATTTCTAATCTTCACTTTTTTCCCGTTATTAGGTCGTTTATATTTAGGGTAACATTTCTCATCAATAATTGTGTTCTCACCGAATTTTTTTGGATAATCAAATTTACACTTTTTTTTATTATTCATACAAACATTTTTTGGATTTAAAACACCACATGGACCATGCATCATATGTTTAACGACAAGGGAATGTAGATAAGGATATTGAATCTCATCAGGGATCTCAGCACTAACAAATCTATCAACCAATTCAGGAGATGCAATCTTACAATCATTTTTTAGAATTAGCAAAAAATGCACATGTGGGAGCCCTCTTTTTTGAAATTCTATAACATATATATGCGCGGCAACCCGTCCAAATATTTTCTTTTTCAGAATATCTTCCTTTAACTGTTCAAGTTTTGCTCTAAAAATACGGGCTACTAAATCAGGTCTATTTTGAGTTTCATCATTATACTTCAATTGTTCCTTAATATCAGGCCAATTTGGATTACAAGTCATTGTTAAGAATATATCAGGCTTACCAAATCTTTGGACTAAAGACATAGCATCCATGTAACGTTTTCTTAAATCTCTAGGACCACCAATAAAATATCGAGGCAAAACGATCAAACGACCAATTTTATTACCTCTTTTTTAACCAATTTCAAGACTATCTATAATTCCTTGATACAATTCAGCTAGAAGTATACTTTGATTGTGACGAAAATAATCTTATCTAGATGTTTCAATTTTCACATACATGTCAACAACATACTGTTGTAATAACCTTCCAGAATGTAATAATATTGAAGTTGTTGATAATCTTATTTGTAATTTATAACAATAATATTCTCTACATGATACTTGCATCCTGGTTTTCTTATTTTCCATCACTACATTTTTTTTTTAAAAAAAAAGGTTAATAATTCATATAATAATAAGATAAAACATAAAAATTCACACAAAGTATTCATCAGAAATAAATAACTTATAAAGTAAAAATGTTAAGACATCATGAACTAACCTAATCTTTCTTTCTCAATCAATTCCTCAAAGTATTTAAAAGTTAATTGCATCAACAATGTCTTCATTTCCACAAATGTTATGTTCTTTATTTTTTTTGGTTTTTTTCCCGTATTTATTCGCTGAATACCCTGGTGCTAACCTGTTTCACCATAAGGAAATAAAAGTGGGTATTGAAGTGGGTCATAACATCCGTAATAATATTGTATATTATTGTGATTTCCATCTTTACAATGAACTAAAATATCACGCATATCAACATCGTCATCATGATCAACCCAAATAGCAGCAACTTGTGAAACATTGAGTGCATTAAATGTTCTCTGATCAGTACTTGGATTACATCGGAGACGAATAGAATGATTTTCTAAGTCAAGAATACTTCCCAAATTTCTAAAAAATGCTGTGTACGGATTACTCTCTAAAATTTTCATCAATTTAACAATAAGAAGTTCAACTAACCATTCACTAAGATTTAATCTATTTTGCACTTCATTATCAGTATCAAAAAAGTAAAGTTGTAAATGAGAAGGACGATTGTCTTTTGGAATAATTTCATTTATAAAATGGTATATCTGACCCTGAATTCTAAATGTATAAATATCATTATAGTTTGTGCATAATGTTTTATCATAATTCACACCAATGATGTCATAGAGAAATTACAATTATAGCTTCGCACCATTTTTCGAAAGTTTAAAGATTCTTCAAAATTTGAAGTAAACGATGTATATAATTCTAGAGGCAGATCGTTTATTTTCAAAAAGAATTTGTCCGTTTAAACAACAGAATCCCTTACTTTCTCTAAAAAATTTTATAGCTCCACAATAATCACAAATAGTTGTTTCAAGTAGCTCATAAGTTTCTGAGGAAAGATTCTCATCATAATGCTGCTCATGTGAACACCCTAATAAGGAAAAAAGAATCGCAATTATGTAATAGTCAAATATATATGAATATTAGATTTTTTTAAAACAATTTTATCGTCACAAGTAAAACAAAACAAAGAATAATAAAATTAAACATTGTAGCACGATTCTTACCAGGTTGTTTTCTAGTTTTTACTCTTTTTTCTTTCCGTTGTTCATCACATGTATTTTCTGTTAAAGTAGGAATCGTTCGTGCTCACTTGCTACAAAATTCAGCCGCTACCGAAGCCTCTGATTTGTACTCACTTGAATCAAAATAAAAACTTATATCAAAAGAATATAATTTATAATTGATACAACTGAACATGTAACATAAAATTAAAATAACAAAACTATAAATGAATCAAGAGAATCAACAAAATATAGATATAACTACTAACCAGCATAAATAGTTGGATTGTCAGTAATTTCCCGATTCAACATAAAGAATTTACTTCGCCAAGATGATCCAACAGATTGCTCAAAATTTTGCGAATGAATATTATCTTCCATAGGCTCGTTGTAACTATTCTATACAAAAAAATCAGAAGATTGTTAATAAAATGTGTTTAAAATAAATTTTCAATAAATTTTCGGTGCGATAAAAGCAATATCTGGAAGACATATATAATCCTTTAACTTTGTGTATTTAAACATCAGTCATATCATAAATTAATATAGGAACAAATTCAGAAACTCAAATGCATCTGCATTTGACAATAACTTCAAAACTTTAAAATTCCACTTTTAACGTGTAAATCCTAATGGAAACTTTACAGAAAGATAACATTTGAAATTGAAGGTTGGCTGCCAGTTCAGCATTGACATAAAGTGTGTCACTATTACCAAATAAACAAATGTAAAAATGTATATCACACAACAGTGAGAAAATGTATACTCGGCAAATGAAAAGTTATGCAATGCACATACATTAAAGCATGGAAACTACTCTTTTGAAAGAGGAACCACAAAGCACATGAAAGAATCAAGCTCCAATTATAATGTTTATCCATCAATTACTGCAAAGAATTAAGCTCAAATTTCAGATAAGGGTAAAGGACTTGACTATATATAAAAATATATCTAAACTCAACGTCATCATCAGTAAAGGAAAATTCTAAAACAATCGTATATATCCATTACAAGAAAGTAAGCCGAAAAGCAGAGAAACCAACGAAAAAAACCAATAAAAAGTACCAAAATCCGTTTATAGCGGCTCCGATAAAGCAAGGGGTGAAAGAAATGGTGGGAAATCAAAGTCTAAGCCCTAGAAATCAAAAAGATCCAAACCTTATGCCAAAAATCAGACTCTTTTCTCCCTCAAATTAATCAAAATAAAAGATAAACAAAGCCAAACCCTAGAAATCAAAAGGTAAAGATTCAACTATTCACTACAAATCAGGCTTCTGTACTCTCAACAATCGTAACTTTTTTCAATAGGAAACTCAAAAACAAGATTAGACATAAAAAAGAAAATAAAAAATATTTGTAGGCCAAAGCATATGAAAATATCCTAATTTTTAGACCCCCACGCGAATAAAAAGCAAAACAATATAAGCAAAAACAGGAAAATTCATGGAAGAATTACCTTGGATTCACTGGAGTTTGCTTTCAAAATGACAAAGAGATGGCGTAGTGGGGGCAAAAATGAGAATAGCGAGAAATGGCGTAGAGAGAGAGAAACCGAATGAATGAAGGGGAAAAAGGAAAAAATGGCCAGACAGAGTGAGAAATGAGTGTACCGAGAAAGTCAGAAAGCTGAGGGGAATAAAAAAAAAAATTGTTAAGTGCTATATGACATCAACAATGGGTCAGCGTGATGCAATTTGAACAGGAACAAATCCTTCTCTTTCATATGTGTAGAGGATTTGCCAACTTAATTTATTATTTGTATTTATTTTGCTTTTATCAACTAAAAATTATTCATGAATTTCGTCAATTTCCTTATTTTTATTCCCTAGTACCTACAAATAAGTCTTCCATCGAGAATTTAATGAATTTTTAAAAATTTATAAATTCTAATGAATTTCGTGAATTTGAATAGATTTTCAAAAAACATTAATTAGAATCTCATTAAAAATTACGAAACTTTGTTGTGCATATTTTTTAGCTTAAATCTATCCAAATATTTTGAAACTCCGTGATTATTGAAAGAGAGCCGCTATTACATCCGTGTTATCTTCTGTTTCTTTTCCAATTTGTTTTCCTTCATTTAGGATATTTGTATATAAATTTAGACTGATATTCCCAGAAATTGGTATCCATGATTGTAGAAGTTTATTCATCTACCATATGTTTTCTATGCAAGTCTTAAGATCTCATTTTATCCTCAAGAATGCCTTTTGGAGGCTTATACGATGTAATGTGGAACTTCTAATGGTTACTCTTAGCCATGAAAAAATATCTGAATGTATAAACAAAAAAGGAGAGATTCATCACATAAGAGATAGATCTCATTTTAGGGATGGCGAGGGACAAAACGATGGTGGTAAGAAGAATGACAGAGGTAGATCAAAGTCATACGGGATGGCAAATGGGAGGGAATATATGGTTGTTGTAAGCTAGGACATTTCATAAATGAGTGTCATAAAGAGAAAAATAAACCGAGAGATGAGAGAGGTAGTGAACCCAATGAGTTGAATGTTGTTGTCCTTAGGGATGAACTTGGTGAGCTTTACACGGTCTTAAATTCTAAGCCAACCAAAATTAAACTATATGTAAACTCTCAAATGCATGAGTGGATTCTTGACTTCAATGCTTTTTTTTTTTTATGTTACATCAAAGAAATTGTAGTTTGATAATTTGTATGAATCTGATCATGGACATATAGTTGCACGAGGTGGAGTCGCATATAAGATCACTTGTGTGGGTAATGTAACTATCATATTTGACAATAATGTGTATACATTAAAAGAAGTTAGGTACATTCCACATTAAATGATCAACGGGACGCTTAGAGCCTTTATGGCTATTAGAAGGAACGATATATGCTGAAGTGATGGGTGGTTTAAATTCCAGTATTACCGACACTGATCACACACAAAAGTGCCACAATAGGTTAGTTCACATTAGTGTTAAGGGACTTAAGTTCTTTAACGATAATAGTGTGTTTGGTACGAACCAAGTGTTTGACATGTCATTTTACGATCATTGTATGCATGATAAACATTATAGGATATCATTTACATCTAGCACACATAAGATATCTAGAGTGTTGGAATACATTCATACTGATTTTTGGGATCCGAGAAACAATCCCACTTTTAATGGAAACAAATAATTTGTCTATAATTGATGATTTCTCGAGACGTGTGTGTGTTTACTTGTTGAAAGATAAATATGTAACTTTCGTGAATTTTAGAACTTATTGACTTGTACATGAAACTCTTTAAACATGCTATTAGTGGCATCCTACGCTAGCTTTAATTCGAAACTAAAGTGTCTCAACTTCTCAAAACAAGAATGCGTTCGACAATAGGAGAACAGGGTTGCGTTACGTGTTCAAGCCGAACAAAAAAGAGACTCGTAAATCCTACTATGAAATTTGTAAAACACTTTTACGTTGACAAGAAAAACCGGTGTTCGAAGCTTCGAGCCCAACAACGTTTGGTGAGTTTTCAATGGGATACGAGTTGCAGAACGTAGTGATGGTGATTGTGGGAATGATCCATTTTTCAAAAACTCATTTTTTTCATAATATCGTTATCTATCACGCATTCTTTCATAAAATAATTTTATAGTTAAATCTAATACATTTTCCTACATTTTAATCATCTTTAAAACATCGCTATTACAAAATCTATTTATTCCAAAAAATCACCTTTTTACAATAAATTTGGGTAATGAGTTTTCAACGATTCAGATTTCAGATATGTTGGAAATGACATATATAGATTAGAATTGGAAGCACAATAAACAACAAGGAGAGAGAACGAAACAACAAGGAGAGAGAACGAACTACACAAGTAGATGAGACCAAAAATCCCAATTGTCTTTGTACCGTTACAAATGTTATCCGATTGTCATTGAACATTAAAAATTCTTAAATCACAATAAATTACGATTATTAAGACTCTTGTGTTTGGTAGGCAGTTGATTGCATCTGAAACTATTAGGTATATTAGGTGACCACCACGTTAGTTTAGCTATTATAATCAATATTAGCTTTAATCTCAACTATTAATTTGCAATTTATTTATTTTTAAATAGTTTCTTGGATCACCTCACCTTGCAAGCTTATCACGCGCATCATGTTTAGTCCACAATATTAATTAATAAACCATATATGATTTTAGATTTTTTTTAAAAAAATTATTAAATTTTATCCCATCATCCATACTAAACATATCATTAATCTGCTGATCAAATTCATTTTAAGTATATAAAAATTATGCATGTTTATTGTATCAAATATTGAAGTAAATTTTTTAATAATCAGGTGATGGTGGGATTTTGAATATACAAGTTTAGCATGTTATTGAGTTAATTTAACAAACGGTTACTGAAGTTATTTGAAAATTATAAAATGATCACTGAATTTTAAAACTTGTAGAAACGATCACTGAAGTTTAAATTTCTTTCACAAACGGTCACTGAATTTTCAGATTTTTTGGACAAGTTTTGAGGCGGTTTTCCGGTAACTTCCGACCACCAAGACCGCCGGATTTGGATACCATTGGAAAGCTCACAATGTCCTCTTCAATTACCACAAAAAATCTCCCCATAACTCCAAGGGATTCGGCTGAAATATACCCACGCGAGTTTGCAGCAATTTTCCGGCAACTTCCAACCACCAATACCGCCAATTTCGGATACCATTGGAAAGCCTACAATGTCATCTTCAAATACCATGAAAAATCTCTCCATAACTCCAACGGATTCGGCCGGAATAAACCACTGCATTGTACATTAATAAGGATGTGTTGCTCAATTTGATTTCAGCTGTAACAGAATCAAGGCCGGTCCTGTGATCGGCGGGGCCTGAGGCAAAGTCCGAAAATTGGGCCTCCGGTGATCAACGTAAACGTAAAATCCAACCGTGCATTATGCAACGTATTGCAAACTTAACACTGACGTGTAGAACAACAAACAAATATAAAGAACAAAAGATTTATATATATTATAAAGTAACAAAACCGACAAGAGTTCAAACAATCAGTTAAATACTATTCGTCTCGCTGTTTTAGAGGCAAAAACATTAATCAAATCTGAATAATTTAATTGTTTAACCATATCTTTCTCTATTGATAGCATAGCCAATCCATTCAATCTTTCTTGTGACATAGTTGATCGGAGGTAAGTCTTGATCAACTTTAATTTGGAGAAACTTCTTTCTGCAGATGCAACTGTAACCGGTATGGTTAACAAGATTTTATAAGTAATATAAGCATTTGGGAAACAAGCACCCAATGTCTTCAAATACCGTAGCACTTCAATTGCTCTCGTTGCTGCATTTGGTATATAGCACCGCATGACTAATATTTCCGAAAATAAATCATCTCCACTAATGTCCGAACGCCCATTATGTTCTAATTGTTTCTCAAGATTCATACAAGATTTCAGCAAATTCGAATGACTTTCATCCCTTAACCTCTTCAAATTGAACAAAAACCCAAAAGTGTCGTCATATTGTTTGAATTGTTCAAATCGAGTCCTCATAGAAGATAGAGCTTGATCTATTACAAAAACAAAGAATTCAACTCTAAAAGATTCTTCAGCCGATTGTTTTATTTCATTACTTCCGCTTTCATAAAAATGTTTTTTTCTTCGAATTATACGTTTTTCTCGAAATACAGCTTCAATTCCCATTTCGTTTGCCTTCTTTGTCGCTTCATCCTTGGCAATAGCAAATCCAGTTTCTCTATATTCTTCAAGAAATGAAACAAGCCCTTGCAAGAGGTCGATAGCATGATCAATATCCATATTTTCAGTTTGAAGAAATTTACTCACAATATTGACTGCACGCAACAACCTGTACCAAATAATCAATGCAAGCAAGAACTCAAAACTAGACAGCTCATTCATTGCTAACGACTCTACTTCACTCCTTATTTTAGCCTCTTCGGTACTTACTGCCAATTCAAGTAACACATCTCTTGTTTGTGCAGTTTGCTCCATTACAGGCTTCACACTGTCAACATGACTTTCCCAACGTGTTTGTGATGATAGCTTCACTGTCAAGCCTTGTACATTATCTTTGAATATTTTCCATCGTTTGGTAGAAGCGGAGAACAATGTGTAGATGCGTTGTATCACTCCAAAAACGGATACACCGTTAGAACAACAATACACCATATCGCACAATGCTAGATTCAGACTATGAGTGCCACATGGAGTATAGAAAGCTCGGGGATTCACCTCAAGGACTCTTCTTTGCACACCTTTGTGCTTCCCGCTCATGTTAGATCCGTTGTCATACCCTTGCCCTCTAATATCATCAACATCAAGATTAAGTTTGTTCAAAACCTGTTGAAGCTCAGTTGCAAGTCCAAATCCTGTTGTGTCATCTACCTTCAAAAATTCAAGCCAATATTCTTCGACTGTAGGCAAGTCTGTCGTATCGTCAACACATCGTATTATTAAAGACATTTGTTCATCGTTACTAGCATCTGGAGTACAATCAAGTATAACCGCGAAATATTTTGAATGCTGAATTTTCTTGACAATTGAACTTCTCACCTCATTTGCCAACAACTGTATCAACTCATTTTGAATTGTTTTGCCAAGATATGTATACTGAATCTCGCGTGCTTTAGCCCGCCGAACGTGCTCTTGCATTATTGGATCAAACTCACTAACCATTTCCACCATTTGTAAAAATAGGTCATTGTTCTCAACATCTAGCCTCTCATTATCTTCTCGAAATGGCAAGCTGTTTTTTGCGAGTCTTTTGACGATAGCGATGATCCTGGTTAATACATTTCTCCAATGTTCTCTTTCTTCGTCTATCACCAATTGAACACTTTTGTCTATTGTAGTTTTCGACCGAAGCCTATTCTCCAATTCAATCCACCTCGTCATGCAACGTAAATGCTCCTCATTCCCTACATGACTTTTAATAGAACGATGCAAATTATGCCAATCTCTGAATCCTTCATTATCCAGTTGGCCGATTCTGATGGCATTATTTAGTGTTTTAAACAACTTGCAACAAAAGCAGAAGATCTTGTCCATAGATACTGAATACACTAGCCATCTTCTATCAATTGTTTGCCCATTTGGTAGTAATCGCATGTACTGTGAAGAATCAAAATGTCTGTTTGCACTATCTTTGGGAAACACGATGCCATCAACTCTTTTCGGACCCATTTCAACTAAATAATCTATCATTCTCTGATCAATGTTTTTCCAATTCCCAGGATCATCCAAATTCAAAGAAAATCTTCTCTCTTCTTCCTTATCATCCACTTCATTCACATTCAAAGAAAATGAGACATCTTCTTCCTTCTCATCTACTTCATTAACACAAGAAGGTTTTGTCACTTCTTTATCCTCATCCTCATTCAACTCATTCACATTGCTGCTTTTAAAGTACTTGTCCATAGCGCCTGCTTGACTTTGAGTCAACAACTGTTCATTTCGTTTCCTTTTTCTCTTCATAGCTCCGGACTCATATTTAGGAGGCATGATGTATATTCAAATATCTAATGCCCAATACTTAGCCTAAAAGACAATTACAAAATATCTCAATTATCTCACAATTAAAGTATTCAATACAGTGGCTACGTGCGCCTGTGCAATTGATCCTACACGCTACAATGAACATTCATACAAGCCGACAAGGCCACAATTATACAAGCCGACAAGGCCACAATTATACAAGCCGACAAGGCCACAATTATATAAGCCGACAAGGTTTCAAACATTTTCAATATCAAGTTAGAGCAAGCCATTGCTTACTTGAGAAGTAGAAAATCCACAAAAATTGTGGAATCACGCCCTATCCCAGCATCCAGCGTTGCACATTTAAGTTGTCGCGAGCCTGAAATTGAATCATTCACAAATCATTCAAAACTGAAAATGAAATTGAATCATTCACAACGTCACAAAAGCCCCAAAACCGAAATTTCCGGTGGTGGGACCCCCACTGATGCGGAAAAAAAGGCATACGAATTTCAGGGAAAACCATCCCAACAAGATGCTCAATCTCACCTGCTATTGCTGGATCAATCAGCCCTGGTTATAGACAATGAAAACTGAAATTAGACAAATCACAATTTCACAAATCTGAAATTAGACAAATCATAATTTCACAAATTTGAAATTAGACAATGAAAACTGAAATTAGACAAATCACAATTTCAGCAGCTCAAAACTGAAATTAGACAAATCACAATTTCACAAAAGCCCCAAAATCGAAATTAGACAATGAAAACTGAAATTAGAAAAATCACAATTTCACAAATCTGAAATTAGACAAATCATAATTTCACAAATCTGAAATTTGACAATGAAAACTGAAATCCAACAAATCACAATTTCAGCAGCTCAAAACTGAAATTAGACAAATCACAGTTTCACAAAAGCCCCAAAACCGAAATTAGACAATGAAACAAACCCTAAAGCCACTTAGGCACTTACCAGCAGAACTCACGCAGTCGCGCCACGCCGTCGCAGACTTGAGAGTTGAGACTACCACTGGGCACTGGTGACTGGTCCACTACCACTCTACCAGCACGAAGCAGAACTGCAGAAGCAGTCCTTAATCGAACCAGCGGTGAACGGAACTCGAAAAAATGAAATGGTTCGCACTTCGCAGTTCGCTGATTGAGAAGGTCTCGAAAGGGAAAAAGTTTAAGGCAGGAAGAAGAAGACTAGAAGAGGAGGAGACTGCACTGGAGGAAAGTTTGGCGTCGGCTTGGGTTGGAGGAGATGAATGAATTTTGAAGTGGAGAACTGGAGACGAGAGCGAGCGGGAAGGAGAGAGCCAGAGAGGGTGAGAGTGTGAAGACGCGAGTGTTTGTTTAGGTTAGAACTGGGCCTAAATCCTAATTTACTTCTGGGCCTAGTAAAAAAAAAAAAATTTGGACCAAAAAATTAGGCCCCTTCCAGGTTTGGGCCTGAGGCGACGGCCTCATTCGCCTCGCCTCGCCTCGCCTCGCCTCAGGGCCAGGCCTGAACAGAATTAATGAAGGTTGGTTTAATGATACATGCAATTAAAATATAGTGATGAGATTGAGATAAAGTGAGAATGCTGAGGATCCATAGTGTAATTAATCCAAAAAATAAACCGAATGAAGCAGTGGCATATTTGTTATTTCCGTAGTTCACCAGGGCAGTTTAACAACTAAAGTCTTAACACCGAAGAAAATCAAACTCCCATCTTTTTCTCTTTTAATAATATTGCGTTTCGTATGAATCCACTGCCCATTAGGATTTCTATTCCGTCTTGTACAACTATTTTCTCTCTCTAGATTTTAGAAACCTGCATCGAGCTCTAGGGTTTTCTTGTTAGAGGGAGGAAAATCAAAATCGGTGTATAGAAATGGGGCAGCAGTCGTTGATCTACAGTTTCGTGGCGCGTGGAACGGTAACCCTAGCGGAGTACACCGAGTTCACGGGGAATTTTATCAGCATAGCCTCTCAGTGCCTCCAGAAACTACCTGCGACTAACAACAGGTTTACCTACAACTGCGATGGTCACACCTTTAACTATCTCGTGGAAGATGGATTCAGTAAGAGCGGCGTCCCGATCTATTTGTTAATCGATTGATTTCTCGTACGAGATTGTTAATTTATGTGTTTGATAATAGTATATAGTTGTTTGATGACAAATTGTGTGATTATTAGGTGTCGGTTTTGTTTATGATTCGATTATAAGCTTAGATCTTTAACTCATTTTAAATGTATTTGTTAGTTAGTTTTTATATTAAATGTTTACTAGTTTGGATCAGTTTTGAAATTTTAGTAACATTTTGTTTGATTTGATTAATCCTTTTTGTAATGTGTGAAAGGATCTAAGTCTTGGAAATGACACGAGATCAGTAACTATCAATTCAAATAAAACAAACATTATTGGTTTCGTATTTGATATTTAAAATGGTAAAAAAATTAGTGAGAAAATAACCTCATTTTACATTTATATGTTATCTGGCTTTTATATTAAATATACTATTTGGATCAGTTTTGAAATCATAATAGTGATTTATGAATTTTCAGTGGCGAAACTAGGCATCATTGTATTATCTGAATTGGGTCTGAGTTTTTGAACGTGTAATCACTTTAATAATGTCTTTGTTAATTCAGAATGATCTTTACACAAATTCAAAATGATGAAACAGATCCCTCACCCCTCACTTGTTAATGTGAATTTTTATTTTGCTTAAGGTACATTTTGGTTTGGATGTGGTTTGTTTTGGGTCGTAATCAATGTTGATTGATGAATGATGATATCTTCTGCCCCATCCTTGTAGCTGGTGTTTACCTGTATAGGAATGTTTTGTTTCTGGAGTTATCTGTTGTTGTTTTAGCAGCATGATCAGGAGGACCTTGAGAATTTGCTTGGTCTCTCGCTGTTTATTCCATGTTTCCTAGTTAATATAGCTTGCTGCAAGTTTCACGAGCTTGACGGTTCTGTCTTTAAGCCATTACAACCTTGTAAATATTTTTCCTCAGAATGTATATTGCAGAGCGCTGCTGCTTTGAATCCTAGATGCAATTATGTGACAGTTCAATGAATTCCATAATCATCAACACTATCTTCTTACACTTTGCCCTAATTTATGCTTCTAATTTCTCTGCCTGTTTAGAATGACGGTCTTCTTATCATTTTTGTGGTCCTTGAAGCAATGTAGATGTTGTTCTTATTGTTATTGGACCCTAATCAGTGGTTTTCTTAGTTTACAAAATTCGGAAATATCGTATCGTCATTCAAATTGGCATTTTGCACAAAAAAGGTCATTGCATGGCCAGCGTATGGACTTTGAATTTGTTTGACTTTAAGGTTAAAGCCCTTCTTTGGAACACTTAAATGACCAAAACTGCTGCATAACTATTTTAATGAATCATCCTTTTGTCTCATCCAACAAATTTCCATATTGAGAGCGCAAACAGCTATGTTCACTAGCATAACATGCATATATTGATTAAAGATTGCTTAGTTTTGATACACCATTATATGCACAGAATGCTACAGCATATGCTTCCAACTGATGTACAATACGTGGACTCTATCTTGCTTCCAAGTTCTATTATTTACTTTTTCTTATTTCATTCAGGTGGACTGACCTTTTTTTTTTTTTTTAAATTTTTATGATAGCATATTGTGTTGTTGCTGTTGAATCTTCTGGAAGACAGATTCCTATGGCATTCCTCGAGCGCATTAAGGAGGATTTTACCAAAAAATATAGTGGCGGAAAGGCTGCTACAGCTGTTGCCAACAGCCTGAATAAGGAGTTTGGGTATTTATCTCTTTTACTTCTTGTTGTATAGTTGATTATATTTTATCGATCATTTATCTATTTGAAAACCGCTTTTCCTTGGCACAATGGCAACAACATAGGCCCAAATTGAAGGAGCAAATGCAGTACTGTGTAGATCATCCAGAAGAGATCAGCAAGCTTGCAAAGGTGAAAGCTCAGGTTTCAGAAGTCAAAGGAGTGATGATGGAAAACATTGAGAAGGTATGGCCATTTTTTGGCATTCCTTTAGTTGCTCAAGTTTCTATATCCCAGCTGTATATGGGGTGATTGAGAATCTAATTCTTGGTGCATGGTCCTATATTTTGTCACTGCAGGTTCTTGACCGTGGTGAGAAAATTGAACTTCTGGTGGACAAAACCGAGAATCTTCGCTCTCAGGTATGTGAAGTGCCTGTCCATTCTTCAATTCTTTGGTGTTGGATTCTAAAATGTGCGTCTCTTTCTTTTGTGGATGCTAGGTGTACCCTCCTTGACTCCGATTGTTCTAGTTGAAATTACATAGAAGAGATCTTAACAATTGTAGAATCTTTTAGATTATTGCAATCAATATAACTCAACAATATGTCAGATTTTTGTTGTTTTTTCATGTTAGCCCTAACTTTAGATTCTTAACTGTTGTTTTCTCGTCCTCGATAGAAATATCAATGTATGCATATGATATCGAAATGTTGATCTTCTTTGAACCAGGCACAAGATTTCAGGACGCAAGGAACCAAGATGAGAAGAAAGATGTGGTTGCAGAACATGAAGATAAAGTTGATTGTCCTTGGTATCATCATTGCGTTGATCCTTATCATAGTTTTGTCTGTCTGCGGTGGATTCAATTGTGGCAAGCACAACTAGTATGCGAAACTCCCACTATGCTTCATTGATGGACATCCGAGTTTTTTCCTACTGAATAGCTTGTTTGTTTACCTAAATATTTGGCAATGCCTCTGCTATATAGTCTGTATTTTGTGAGACGTGCTTGTATATTTTTGTACGACTGAATCGGATCCTCTGAATATGGGTAGTGAAAGAGTCAGATTATTGCAAAGAACTATGAAATGCTATAAACAAGTCGGGTTTTGGGTTTTTTTTTACTGATATATGGCATTGTGCTCTGAGAAAAATATATATAGTATCGTATATTCTAGGTGGATTTTTATCGATAAAGATTACTTTTATTGCCAAGTTGTTAGACCTCTTGAATCAACTCTTATAGTAGTATCTCAGCATTTTCAAATGGAACTTGATGAGCTGATAGTAATATCAAGAATTACTCAACATATTGCTCATGATAAACTGGTGGTGGATATGAAAACCCAATTTTTGTTCTGTTTTTGAAAATTTTGAGAGTAATTTTAAATTTTCTTTTAAATTAGAAAATAAAAAATATTTCTTTAAAGGTTTTCCAATTTGAAAAGTAAATCTTTCGCCTTTCCCCCATTTTTTTGTTTTTGGCATTTTCATCACTAGTGGCCTCTATGAAGACGTTTTCATGACAGTTAAAAATATTTGTTATATATTAATTTAATTTTCCATAACCCAGTCGTGCAATGAAGTTAACAAGCCAATTGTTCTCAAGTGAGAAATCTCTTCAAAAATCGGAGGGAAAAACTCACAACGCAGACTTTATTTATCCAAAAATCAAAAATCAGGTCCCAAAGTTTAAAATTGCAAAAATCAGATTTTTCATGAATTAATTAATTATATTTCAATTTTATTATATTAAATTAAATATTTAACTGTAATATAATATAATTAATCTACCCCCAACCCACCCACCCCACCCCACGCCACCTCCCCTCCCCTCCCCTCCACCTCTGCTCTGGCGATTGCGCCGATGACCACTCCGACGACTATTTTTCGATCACAGATCAAAATTTTGCACGGTTTATTTTGAGGTCGCATATCTAAAATTTTATAGGTCACAATTTTTTTATCGGTCACAGATTAAAAATTTTGTAGGTCCCAGATTATTTCGAGGTCACGACATCTAAAATTTTATAGGTCACATAATATTTTATTGGTCCCAAATCAAAAAAATTATGTCACATGTCACGTAGTTTCAATTTTAAAGTCACAGAGAACCATATAATTGGTCACATACACCCAAACACACCGTCCCCGATCCAAACCCACCACCAACATTGGTCACAGATCGACCAACTAGTTGGTCACAGACATTCTTCGTCGCATCCCTGCCACCGCCACCACCTCCACCGCCACAACCATCCACCAATAATAGCACCAGCAAGATTAGCCCAAACCACCACCAACAGATCTGTCAACACACAGATCCTCCACCAACAACAGATCTGATCTCCGTTCCCACCACCACACTGCACAACACACCTCCCCTCCACTGCCACCAGTCACCGCCTCCACCACCACCATTTTCAGCAACAAATCAGTTGCCCATTACTAGACCTGAACCCACGCCAGCGCCACCGCCAAGGCCACAGGTGCCCACACCAACACCAACTCACCGTGACCTCCAACAACCATCACCTCCACAAAGCCGCCCTCTGCCACCGCTAAATTCAATAAAACCCACCCCAAACCGCAAGATCCACTACGCAACCAAGCAAACCACCAACGATCAAAACCAAAAAAAAAAAAAGAAGGATAGAGAGTGAGAGAGAGAGCGTCACCGCCGGTGAGGGTGGGAAGACGGATAGAATGTGGGGTTGTGCAGAGTTGTCATCGTCGTACAACTGTGCTCACAGAGGAGCGTCGCTGTGCAAAGACGCTCTCCGGGCGACGATGGCGGCTTGAGGGAGAGGGTAGAGATAGACGGGAGAGGAAGATAAAAGAAAAGAGAGAAAGACGATCTGGTGGCGCCGCCTTCTTTCCGGCAGACTTCAGACAGAGAGAAAGTGGGGACAGTAGTGAGAGAAATTAGGGTTGAAAACGAATTAGGTTTTGGATATATTTATGGTTTGATATTTAAAATAAAATACCTGAAAAGTGAATAAAAAACGTACAAACCTAATTTTTTAAAAGCCACAACTTAACACCTGGTTTAGTGTAATTTTCCCAAAATTGGAAGCCTTTTAGATCGGGCTAGTGCCAATTCATTTAAGGCCCGTTCAAGCGTCTCGACAAAATCATCTTCCAGGTCCAAGACAGGAAGATTCAACAGTAATGGCCGAGGCGCACGTATTCCAATTCCAATGACAATTCCTTGGCCCGATTTCTCTACTTCGAGTCATCGGAACTCGGAAAACTGTAGTGTAATACATCCTGAAGAACCAAATGTTCCTCCTGATATCGGGCCAGTGTATTGAGGCATTGGCTTAGATTCAAGGCCTTGTTAGCATTCGGGTCAATCATTTGGGCTTTATTGTATACAACTTTTGCTGCTTTATAATTGGATTTCTGAATGTAAGCCCAGCCCAAATTCCCTTGAATCACCCTAAATGATCGTGGAACTAGTACTCATTTATCACGCTGCTCGCTCCCATTGCCAAATCCTCCATCTAACACCATGTTCAGTGACAGAACGAAGCTATAAAATGCTTCGTCAAGGAAAAGATGGTTTACTTTTGCTTCCAAAAAAAGAGCAATGAGGGGATTACTTCTGTTGTAATATTGAACAGTCTTGTATCTTCTTTTCCATTGTTGGTTTCATAGTGTAATTGATCTTTAATCCATTTTATATGGATGCTCAACAGGGATTATGTGTTAAAAGGATCATTGAACTTTAGGGGCTTCGGTCGAAAAATCTTATGTGTTAATCAATCTTTACTTTCTGCAAGTTTTACTTTATGTTGAGTTGAGATTGTTGTGTATCTTGTGTTTAATATAGTGTTTCTAGGCTTTTCAAAACTTATTAGAACATTAATTATCATTTGAGCTTATCTTCATTAAACAATTTCACTTCACATCATCAAATTGATGAATGTACATTAAATTCCTTGATCAAAATATCATTTAGACACAACTCTAATGATTCAGCCATTTTAGACCTCCCATGAATTCAAGCCTCACAACTCTAGCACAACAACTGTCCTACAGAACAATAGAAAAAAGCGTTAGTCTTTGCTCATATGTTTACGTATTTGTCTGCGAGCTTATACATATATATATGCGAGAAAGAGTGGGCTCAGGTCTTACATTCGGAATCTGTGGTGATCCAATTCCCCATTCTGGTGCCCGAATGATCTCGAAAGTTTAGAGTAGTAGAGGTAACAAAAATCACATACATTGATTGATCAAGTTTTAGAGAAGAAGCCATTGAAATTGCCGAATCGCAAAATAGGCAGAGGAAGTAGTGGAGCAACTCTCTAAATCCCATCTGAAACTGATATTAGGGGATTCATTACTTGGTTGATCATCATCTGGTACAACTTCTAAAGCTACTCGATTTTGAAAGTGCAAGACCTGAAACCATATATGACGTGTTTAGCATTCAGTATCGAATAGAACATGATGATACAGTACACGAAACTTGACTAGGATCTGTGTTTATGTACCTTTCTCCCAATGTACTTTTCCCCTTCTCACTTGGAAACAACAACCCATTTTAGTAGCTCCTTCATCCTGGAAACTGTTTTAATCTTATCGCCCTTCGAATTCTCTTCCTTTTTTTACTTTGGGTTTTGAACTGAACGAAAACCATTTAAAATGATTTGATTTAGTTTCGACAATTGAAAACCGTTTGAAACTAAATAAAAAAGGTTACTATTTGAATGTTAATTATGAGTAACTTTAATAATTTTTTACTTTAGTTGCTACGTATCAATTTCACTTTCTTCCCACTGTAAAATGGGCCCGTTTGTCATGACTTTTGAAAAGTAAAAATGAGCTTTTGAGATCCAAAATTTGTATTTAGACCTATTTGACTAATTTTATGAAAGTCATTCTTCTAGTTATAAGATCTTTTTAGATGAAACTGGTCCAATGTGCCTTCTTCTAAAAAAATTTATGAAATAGAAAGTTCTTTTAAAATTAGATTTAAAATAAAAATTAAGGCAGTTTCCTCCAAAATCTCTTCTATAAGATGTAAGAGCAAAAATAAAAGTCATGCCAAACTAACTCATTATATATTGGTCGGAAGTCTTATGTTTCTAACTGCAACAAGGCCGGACTTGATGCATGTGGTGTCTAATTAGCAGATTCATGACAAGTCCAAACTGAGTTGCATTTGCAAGCTGCGAAAAGGGTGTTAAGATACTTGAAAGGTACTGTGGATTAGAGAGTTTTTTATCGAAAGGAGGGTAATGGAGAGTTGGATGGCATATGCAGACAGTGATTATGTTGGAGATGTAGATTACAAGAAAAGCACTTCTGGTTATGTGTTTCTACTCAGTGAAGGAGCTGTGTCCTGGTCGTCTAAAAAATAGCTTGTGGTTGTTTTGTCCATTACTAAAGCAAAGTTTGTGGCAACTGCCTCTTGTGCTTGTCAAGGGGTGTGGATGAGGAGAGTATTGGAGAAGCTTGGTCATTCTCAAGGCAAGTGTACCACTATATTATGTGAACAGTTCTACCATTAAGCTATCCAAGAACCCAGTCATGCATGGACGCAACAAACACATTAATGTAAGGTTTCATTTCTTGCGTAATTTGACCAGAGATGTTGTTGAGTTGAAGCATTGTGGCATACAAGAACAAGTTGCATACATTATGACAAAACCACTTAAGCTGGATGTGTTCTCGAAGCTACGTGAGTTAATGGATGTGTGTGTAGTACCACGAGTAAACTGAAAGTATTACTGCAATCAGTTTAGGGGAGGAATTGTTGGATTGTTTCCAATTTTACCTCTTTGTAAGGCTTATATAAGCTAACAGCTTGTTTTGAATTCAGCCCCTGTTTGACACCCATTTTTTATCTCATTCTCATTCTCATTTTTCTACAGTACTCATTTTTAACCACACATTCTTCAAATAAAATAATATTACACATAAACCCAAAAATTCTTCTTATTTTTTAACCACACATTCTTTACATCAATCACTATTCAAAAACTCATTCTTCAAAATAATGGGTGTCAAACGGGGCCTCAATAACATTCATTCGGATATTTTGGTGAATTGCTTTGTGCTTAGAGTTTACAACAAACTTATCACCTACTTTTTGAACAAAAAACTCTTAAATCTAAGTTTTGAATTGAAAAGTCAAAAATCACGTGCAAGTGTAATTTTTACCAAAAATAAATCTTTACTAAAAATAAAATAAAATAAAATAAAAAGGGAAAGCAAATTACCTTACGTGCTCGTTTGATTGGTTTAAATTCCATAAAAAATGTTACATCGGAGGAATTCAATTTCTACTTTGACTGTTTGATACGAAGTAGAAATGAAATTCGAATTTCAAGATACAACCACTTTAAACTTTTTTTTTGCCAATTTCATGAAAAATGTATTCATATGGATACTTGAATTTTTATTTTTCAATTTACATAGAAAATGGTGGAATTTTAACCTCCATTTACAAAATGAATTAAAGAATATTTTTTTCACATTTGTACTTAAATAATCTTTGTGAGTTGAAACCCCAGCATAACTTTTCTCCATTTTCCAATCCACTTTCATCGGACGCTATCTAGTAAATTCCACCCAAAATTCGTAGCAAATTCAATCAATCAATCAAATGACAAACGCCAGAACCATCTATAATTTCTCCTAATTGTAATTCTGAACCTTCAATTTCTTATTCTTGTGAGATTTTTTTGAAATAAATTATGCCCTAATTTGATTGTGTGTTGATTCGAGTTACTGCAGATTCTCGTGTGTGCGTACATGGGCGTATGTATTCGTTGATGTATAGATTCAGGATAGATCTTTTTGATCTATTAGGACGAGGATCAGGGATGGGACTATCATTTGAAAGGGGATTTGGGGGTTCTTAGATTTTTTGAGGGATCTTTTTCTTAAAGCGTTTAATTTTTGAAATTCACGGAAAAATCTTTTATTTCAAGTTTTTGTTGTATTTTTCGCCTAAATTTCCCTTTTGATTGGGAATCTAGACATTTTCTTTTGTGATTTTTACAGTCTTCTGGCTAAAGATATTTATTTTTAAAACTTGGTGAGTGTGCGATGGTTTGGTGGTGTGCTTTATGATTCTATGCAATATAATTTAAATACTTCCTAATAATTTGTTTTGACTTTTACTAGGAAAGGCTTGTTTAGCTTATCATTTTTCTGATGATTTTGGATCCTCTGGATTCTGCATTTCTGAATGTCAAAAGCACATCCTTCTGTTGATAAGAGGATTTTTGTGGCAATTATGTTTATGTTGTTATCCAGTTTTAAAATGAAGTTTTTTAATGCTTCGCTATGTGATTTAATGTTGTCGTGTTTTGGATTTTGGGTCTGCTTTATAGCATCTGTTGTGTCTATGAGATTCGGTACTCCGCCCCTTATTTTTCTGTTTGATTAGAGTCAGATGTTGTGCAAATGACCATTTTCTGTTCCACAATACAACTGCAGGTTGTGGGACTCTTTGATGATTGTGGCTCAAGAATTAATCAATACTTCTTTACTTGAGGCCCTATTACTTCAAGATTATAAGCATTACTGAAATTTATTTATTAAATGCTGCTGACGGGTTGCCAGCCAATATGCTATAAAGTTGAGTAAAGATACTGTATTTTTTCATTTGCTAAGTCCGATCCAGTGTTGTTATAGTGATTCAGACGTTGCCGTAAGGGAGAAAACTCAGAACCCTTTTGTGGTGAGTTAAATACAATAAGTGATAATATCGTGTTGTTATAACCTGATGTATTAAGACTGCTTGTTACCTGAATGCGGATTTGTATTTGTTTATGTTTATGTCATGAGATTGAATCACCTTTCTTTTTGTGTAAATGTTGTCAACACTCGTGTCACTATATCTGGTGATCCTTTGTGGTTCGTCCAAGTGGCTGTTTAATTTGCACTGCCAGGTTGGAATAGGGGAGTGAGAAGCAGTAGTGCATTCTTTTCATGTCCATTTATAGCGGATTATTTTGGGGAATAATAACTGTCCCCTGTTGCACCAATAGATCTGGAAGTTACTGCATGACTTCTCCTTTATGATCAAGGTAAGTCTGTCTGCAAATAAAAGCATGGCCTTTTGTAGTGCGTGGGGGGTGATGAAGAAATGGAAGACACTAGTGACTAGGTATAAAATATTTGCTGAAGTTTTTTAGACCATTTGATCAGTTTTGTTGTTTGAAAAGCTTGGTAAGATCTTGGAGGATTTCATCACAGATATAATTTATTGGAACACGAAATGATTCTTAGCAGTGAATTGGAATTTGTAATTCAAATTGCAGTCATGGTACTATTTTCTAATAGTAATACCTGGTAAACTCATTTATATCTAATCTATTTTTTCTGGCTTGGCTATGTGGGATAGCCGAGCCATTCCCCTTTCTTTATGTAAGAGCTTGAATGCCGCAGTGTTGCTTGATTAGTGTGATGGAGAAACAAGGTGTTTGGAGTTACTTGCATCTCCATTCCTGACTTTCCAATAGGTCTTGGAACTGTGTAATCCTATCTTACCAAATTTGATTTTAAAAGCATTTCATGGTTTTGGCTTTTTACGGACATTGTCTCAATTAAACCAAGACATCCTTTTCTTTCTTAATGGTCAAGAGGATAACAATTGGAGGTACAAAGGGCATTAAGAATTCGGAGGACTTTTGAGAATTAGAAACCCTAATTCAATTCTATCGAGAGCAATTAAGAATACGCAAGATTTATAGAGTTTAGCCTCAATGTGATACTATCTCATCTTTGTTCTCCGTTGTATTAATTCATTATGATGAAAAGAAGCTTACAAGAGAAAATCGCACGAGTATCTTCTCTGACCCCTTTTTCTCTCTTTTTTTGATGATTATCAAAAGCCTAATGACATCTTCCTATTTATAAGATAAATTAGGGAAAAATAGAAATTTAGGACTTATATTCATAAGATGAATTTTACTGGAACACAAATTTCTAAATTGCCCTTAATGAAATACAAGAGTCTCTACAACCAGCTCTATGAAGTGGTAATAATTAGGTTTCACAACTTAACACTTTTTGGTCGATAGGTTCACAAATACAAGAGTCTTTGATCTACAAATGTGGGGAAAATTGGATTTCTGAGGGTGGGACATCAGAATGGGGATAGTCACATATTGTAGCTGATTTGGAAAGTAGATATGAATGGTTCCATGAATTTATTCTCTGTTTGATGGCCATTATAAAGAGAAATTGGGGGAAAATGATGTTATGAATATTGATTTTTTTGAAGAATATGTGATTAAGAAGTAAGGAAAATTTTTGAGTTTACGTGCAAAATATTTTATTATTTGAATATGTGGTTGAAAATGAGTATGAAAAATAAAGAGAAATAAAATAAAGAGAGTCAAACAGGGGCTTATTAAGAAATCTGTTCTGCTGGTAATTGCAGAATCGTAGTGATTGAGAATGTGTTTCCTCCTTCCCTCGATTGTTGATTCATACACTTAACACAGATAACTTGGCACTCTTAGCTTATATTCAACTTGAATGTTCAATTAATCTCTCTCTCTTTCTCTCTCTGCATGCATGTGAGGGCCCACACAAACAATCAGCAAATGCTCAACTTGTGAAGCAATGTATTTTTCCCTTTTTGTAGGTGTTGGGTGGCATTCTTGTCATGATAATATTTCAACTGTCTTTTTCTTACTGTACTTTGTTTTTTCGTGTTAGATTTGTCTGGTGAAATCTGAATGTAGATATAATTTTTTGCTGTCATTTTATATGTTAAAATCTCTTTGATTTATTTTCTTTGCATTTTAGTGGAATGACTAGTATGCTAATGATTTCAATAATAGTAACATATCACAGTGCACATAGATGGCCAGTAGAAAACGAAGCTTGTCAAATGGTGCAGATGTTTCTGCTCTGTACAAGGAATTGGATGAAGCTTCATGTCCCATATGCATGGACCACCCACATAATGCGGTTCTTCTCATTTGCAGTTCCCATGATAAGGGATGTCGATCATACATATGTGACACTAGTTATAGGCATTCAAATTGCTTAGACCGATTCAGAAAGCTCAGAGAAGAAAACAAGGACAGCTTGGACTCAATAACTTCTGGTGACTTGACTGTGGAGGCGGGGGAGGATACAAATCACATTCAGATTGTAAGTAACACTACAGCAACCATGGGTCTGCCTGGAGGATCAGGAAGCACTCAAGATGCAAATTCTAACTTTGAAGAACAAGAAGGAACATTATGGGGTAGGCTTGATCTTGGGGAAACTGACATGGAGAAATCAGAACCTATATCAAATTTGAGTTGCCCTTTATGTCGTGGGAGTGTTTTGGGCTGGAAAGTTGTAGAAGAGGCCAGAAAGTACCTCAACCTGAAGTCTCGAAGTTGCTCTCGTGAATCTTGCTCGTTCCTTGGCAACTATAGGGAGTTACGCCGGCATGCTAGAAGAGTTCATCCATCCATCCGTCCTGCGGATGTTGACCCAACAAGACAACAAGCTTGGCGGCGCCTTGAAGACCAAAGAGAATACAGTGATATTGTTAGTGCCATTCGCTCAGCCATTCCAGGCGCAGTAGTACTCGGTGACTATGTAATTGAGAATGGAGATAGGGTATCAGGGGAAAGGGAAAGAGGTGGAGGTGGAGGTGGAGGTGAAGGTGGCCGGTGGTTAAGCACCTTCTTCTTGTTTCAGATGATTAGCTCAATGGAACCAGGAGGGGAGCTAAGGGGTGGCAGGTCAAGAGCTTTTTCAAGGCATAGGCGCCCAACTGGAACTTTTTCTAGGCGCCGTTATTTGTGGGGTGAGAATTTATTGGGCCTCCAAGATGACGATGAGGATGATGATGGTGATGGTGATGATGAACCGGACCCAAACATATTAGGCAATATTGATGAAGATGTTCCTCCAAATCCAAGACGACGTCGACGACTGACACGTGCTCGATCACATGAAGACCAGCCATAGGTTATTGGCAGAAGGATTTGGTAGCCCCCCTCATTGTTTCTGTACATGAATTCATATTTTCTTATATCAAAACAGCATTTTTTGATATTCTCAAAAATGTTTTTGATAATGTGCAGGTTCCCTCTTGATAACGAGCCAGGAATGAAGTTTCTGAAATTCATCAACTGAGAGACAGAATTTGATGGATTGGGCGAATGGAAAGATAATCTAGGATTTGCTTGCAGGTTGTTCCTTCAATAGGAAGAGGGTGAAAATAATTGCAGGTGGTCTGTTTTGTTTCTGTGGCTTATCCCCAGAAATATGTAAAAAATGCTTTATCTTATGTTGGATGTCTGATCATTGTTAAACCTTGTGAAAGACTACGTATTCTGTTCACATGTTATGTTCGTTATTCAGTATTCTCTATTCAGCATCTTTCATTTTGATCCAATAGTCGGATATACTCAATGAATGACTCGACGCAGATGCTTGAAATAGTGAACACTTCAATGGCATGCTTGATAGAAATTACTCTGCACGATTGAACACCATCAATCTTATCTGCACGATTGAAGTTAAAAGTGGCTTTTGAGATTAAGAGGTTGTTTCTGGAACTGTTTGGATAATTTCTAAGAAATATATTGTTGGCTTTAAAGAGTTTTTAAATAAAGTTAGCTCAAGTTGACTTTTAGAGGAATGTCCTTTACGTATCATAAAAATGTCTTTGAAAAGTTCTTAGGTAGTGTTTGATAAGGTGGTTTTTCCCAAGAAAATGGAAAAGGTTTTCCACTTCCAGCAATTTGTGGTGTTTGATGGGTTACATTTTGCCTATAATTGGTTTTCTTTCCTGCCTCCTCACGGGCCACTTTTCCAGGCGTGAAAGGTTTTTGTTTTCTTATGGTTTGGTCAGATTTTTGTTTTCCAGCTTTCCTTTTTTTTTTATTTCCTCTCTCTTTTTTTTTTTTTTTGGCAATAGAAAAAAAATCTACACACAATGGTAAAATTTTTTTTCACTTTAATGGACAATTTCCATGTAAAACAAAGTCAAACGAATGGAAAATATAAAAATTTTCCGGGTGGAAAATTATACCAATCAAACACACTTGAAATCATTTTCCCTACAAAACATTTTCTAAGCAAATTTTTTCCCTGTAAAATATTTTCTTTCCACCCATTTTTCATCCTTGCAATCAAATGCACCCTTAAAGTAAAGTCATTTGTTTATACAATATATCCAATTTTAGGCTTGTTGCATATGCACTTTCTGTCACACTGATTTATCACAATCTTTCACATCTACCTATTATAAAATTGCAACCATGCTACTAGTACAATTTTTTTGATATTAAATTTGACAATGTGCCACGTGTTGAAGGTTGAGTTGTCAGTTTTTAAACATTACACACTTTCTCGTCCATTCGAATTTGAATTAACATGGATTGTCAAATTCCTTATCAACAATGGATTGTATACAAAACATTATTCATAAAATTGTCACATCATTTATTTGTCAATCAAGTGGTAATCAAGTGGTAAAAGAAGGTGTGCATATAGCTTTGTTCATCTAATTTTTATAAGGATTTTGTTATTTGTACACCAGGAGTCAAGCCACGATATATTTTTTGGGTATGGACCCCCTATTTGTGAGGGGGTTGTACACCGAAGTGTCAATTCCGGTGTACAAGTAGCAAAACTCTTTTAATTTTTACAGATGTCCTATGAATAAAGTTCAAAATATTTAGAAAATCACGTGCGTTATGTACAATTTTTTAAATATCATTTTTTTGTTCATATTCTGGATTCAAATTCTAATCTATCCTCCTCAGCTAAACCTGAGATCACCAAAACGACGTCGCAAGTAGCTTTATTTATTTTGTCTTTGCCCTTATTCCTTTCTTCCCATCTTCTCTTTGGGAATTTCCTTCTGGAAAAACAGTTAAAACCAGAAATCAATTGCGTAGCCCAAAATAGCCATAGAGAGATGGAATATTTACTCCCGACATTGAGGAAGAAGCAAGAAGTGGACTCCACAATCAGAGACACCATTGACAAAGTACTCGTCCTACGGTTCGGCCGCTCCTCCGACGCCGTTTGCTTGCAGCTCGACGACATCGTATGTTCGCTCATCTTGCCTCTCTGTGTAACAACAATAATTTTCAAGATTAATTTGCTAATTTTCAAATCTGTTATGATCACCAGCTATATAAATCAGCAAGAGATGTGTCGAAATTCGCGACAGTGGCGTTAGTGGACATAGATTCGGATGAGATTCAGATTTATTTAAAGTATTTTGACATAACGCTGATCCCATCTGTAGTTTTCTTCTTCAATGCTCACCACATGAAGATGGATTCTGGGTATGAACATCTGCGTGATTCCATTATAGTATATACATTTTGTTGGCTTCAAATTATTATTGGAAAAATGTGAACAAAAAAAAAAAAAACAGGGGCTGGGACGAGTTGGAGGAGGAATTCCTAATTCTAACATAGACAATTAGATTAAAAGAGAAAGGAAAAAAAAAAAAAAAAAAGAAGCATTAAAAGTGAAAATAAGGGCACTTGTATTTAAGGTGGAATAGGTGATGCGGACATGACGAGCTCTATTCTATTGTTAATTTTTATTAAGGGAAAATTACCTGAAAACCTGCATTTAAAGATTACATTTTAAAAAGAAGGGGGTTAAGTTTTATTTTCACAAATCAGGTGCTAATTAGAATTATTAATTGTAATTAATAAATCATTCATCCCCAAACCCGCTTCTTATTTTCACTCCCTGCCTCTCTTCCTCACTCGTGTATCTCATCTTCCACTCAACTTCAACGGCGGCAGCTCTTCACCGGCAGAGGAATCTGGTGCTTTTTCATCATTTTCCTCTTCACCCAACCCCAAACCCTAATAATCTCCCCCAATCGAAATAATAGCAGAGGAATTCAAGGATGATTTAATGGGAGAGGAAACGTGAAGAAGGTGTTGGAGAAGGGAATCAAGAGGAAAAGAAGGGGTTTGTTGCTGTAGAAAAGGAGGAAGAGGGAGAGTACAAGTGTTGAATTTCAAGCGCTGATGGTTCGGTGATTGTGATGTTGGTTTTGTTGATTGGATTGGAAGTGTTGGTCTGTTTGGAAAAACTGGGTTCATTCCATTGCATCTCCCCCTCTCTCTCTCTCTCTCTTTCTCTTCCTATGCGTGTCTCTTTGTGAGTTTGCGTGGAAATTTGGATATCTGTGCAGTACTCTTTTCTGTTACAAATAAGAAGATTTAAGGTTGCTATTGTTACAAGGAAAAATTACCTTTTCTGATCGGTGAAGCTTTTCTGATGTATTACCAGATCGCGCTTGACTACCGGGTAGTTCGTTGTGACCGTTTGTGACCGATTGTGACCGGTTGTGACCATTAGTGACCGATTGTGACCGGTTAATTGTGACTCATTGTGACCGATTGTGACTTGAAATTCTGGAAATTTTTTGGAAGTTGGTAATGAGTAGATGGGGTGGGTAGGTTGATCGGAGCATGCATTGCCGGAGTGGCCGCCGGAGAGGTTGCCGGAACGTCGCCGGAGTGGCCGCTGGAGTAGATGGCCGCCTCCGATGGAGAGAATGGGTAGGGAGATGATAGAGAGTAGAGAGAAATAGAATGATTTGAATTTGAAATTTAATAAATTGGGGTAATTGTATTATATTATAATTAAAAATATTTAATTAATTGATTTAACACCTGATTTTTGAAAAAAAATTTGAAGTTTGTTATTTTTGAAATGTAATTCTTATATATAGGATTTATGTATTGTTCCCTTTTTATTATTATTGGGTTGTGGGTTGGTCCAAGCCCACAGCCCGTAGTAGGTTAGGTTTTTACTATTTATTGGATTTTTCATTGTTGTTGAATTAGTTGATGAATGAATAAACTATTGGCGGCCACGAGCGTTTTTTCTCCCCTTCCTGTTCTTCTCCCGGTTTCTCCACTGCTTTCTTCTTCTTCTTCTTCTCTCTTCTGTTGTTCTTTAGTTCGATAATTAGTTCTCTATTCATCCTACATCAAAGTGGTATCAGAGCCAAAACTTGGGAAATACTTCATTTATATTCCAGAAATTTCTTCCCAGTGTCATCTTCTTCAAAACGACAACTCCAAATCCATTGCTGCACAATCCAGTCACCACCTCTACCTTCTCTGCTGCTGTTCCTGCCCATCGCTACCCTGTTTTTTGCTGTAAGTTCCCTGGCAACTCCAGGCACAACCTCAGTGTGTTCCAAGATTTCCAGCAACATTCACATACAAAATAAACCTCTACAACCACCATCTCCACCGCCACAATTCACTTCCCCGCAGATTCATATTCCCACAACCAAGTCCAACCACCTGCAGAAAAGGTGCACCACAACCCCAACAATCACCCACTGCCAACTATAACCCCACTAAGTACTTTCAACAATCACCCACATAATCACCAATCCCTAACCTAAACTGCAAATTCGACCCGTTGCCTTTAGAAGACAACCCAGCGCCGCCCGACCATCGCCTTACTAGTAACAGCCGCTCCTCTCTCTCTCTCTCTCTCTCTCTCTCTCTCTCTCTCGCCGGCGCTGCACAAGTAGTCCCAAAAAAAAACTGGAGAAGAAACACCACTACAATCAACCCAACGCACTACATCAGTCCATATATTCTACAAAACACAACCCCCCAACGTTTAAACGCCAACCACCGATCATCCTCACAGCGCCGACGCCCATCAACACCGCTGCCACCGACTCCTCTTCCCCTCTCCGCTGGAATTCCATTTGATTCTAGCGATTGCAGTGGGTTTTGATTTTAATTGGGTTTTTCAACTTGGACCGTGCCTTAGTATTCTAGGCTGTTATTGTGAGCCTGAGTATTTGATTTTCAGTTGGGCTCTAATTAGTATTTTGGGCTTTGTAATTTTTTTTAGTTTAAATTTGGGTCTTAGTTTTGTCAAGTTAATTTGATTCACGTAATTTGGCCTCGGTTTGGAGCCCTATTTTTGTAATTTACTTTTAGTTAAAAAAAAAAGAGAAGTGTGAAAAAAAGAAGAAAAAAAGAAAAAAAGTAGTGTGAAAAAAAAGAAGAGAATTTTCTAACGTTAATTGCAGTGAGTTTTTATTCTTGTTGTTTGACGGTCGCTCTAACGATTCAGCTGCCGCCTTACAACTGTAACAGTGCCAAATGGAAAATCATGATTGGGGTATTGTTGGACTCTTTTGAGTCTCATGAGGTAACAATTTTATTGTATTGAACATGTACTTTTATTTTAGTGTTTTGGCTTGTCAATTTTAAGAATAAAAAAATGTTATGGCATGAATACCAAACGTCAGGAGTCCACTTGTTAACAAATGGAAGAAAACTTCTTCAATCTTCATTACCCGTTAATGAGCTCCTATCATTACTTGAATATACTGAGTATTTGCTTTTCCAAGTGGACCAATTGCCTGCTGTTTCCATGCTCACATCTATTAATACACTTAGCACATCATTGGTCACAATTCTCAAATAAACGATTAAGACATCCCGATTTTGTCACACAAGTAGTAGTTGTTTCTTGTCTGGGTGAACTATTCCGCATCACAGCACCTGATCCCCCTTTCTGTGATGAAATAATGCAAGACATTTTTCCCTCGATTATATCATCATTTGCATTTCTCACGATCACATCCATCAATTTGTATGTTACGACAGTTAGGATACTAGATACTATGGCTGATGTGAAGTATTGCATTATCATGTTGTACCTAGATTGTGAACGTATGATAATTGACATGTTTCAACACTTTCTTGTAGTTTTAAACGGAAATCATTTAAGGAATGTCATCACATCCGTAGAGACTATCATGACATTTACATTGGAAGAAGTGACAATATTCCTCTAGATTTGATTACCCTCATTTTGGATAGTGTTCAAAATAAACACATGAAGGGTTCTCCTATTATATTTAGTGTGGTGGAAAGACTTTTTGAGAAATGTGCTGACACGATCAAACCTTACTTGTGACGAGTTATAAAATCTTTAGGAGTTTGTTTAAATGATTATAGTGCAGTTCTTTCCTCCATTCTCACAGAAGTCGAGAGTTGTGAACGGTGTATTGTGTCCCCTATCGTGACCGCTTCTGTAACCGATACACGTAACATTGACATAATTGAGAAGTTACCTAAAGCAATACCATCAAAGTCAGGCATTTCAGATATTCTAGATCTCATGCCTACTAGGTTACATGACTTTCATGTTGAATTTGTTTTAGTTTTCCCTCAATTACATGAGATTCCACTAGTTGCCACATTGTTTTCTAAGAACATTACTCGATTGCACACTCTTCCTATCGACATTAGGATGTTGTTTATTAATTATCGACATGCTTTGTTAGCTAATCATCCTGTTAACAATGTCCTTAAATTTCATGCCAAATTAAGATGTCAAATAATTTTCAATCATCAAGTTTTTGAACTTACTTTCGAGGTGCAATAGATATTAGGGTACCCTATTGAAAATTAATATACTTTATTGTGCGTTTCTCTTATCCGTTTTCCTAAAAACGTGAAGAAAAAGTTTTTGGATCATTCACATAAAGATTTTCGATTTGACTGGCCATCTCACTTAAATGAAAGTTATATTTTCAATACAGAAGAATTGTTTGCTAATCGGGGCTCATTCGAGCCTTCGATGTTCGATCATTTTTCTCTACAGGCCAGTCTGCGATGCTAGCTTCTTATGCTCCTCATTATGCACAACCATATGAAAGTGTTAACGATGAGTTGCATGAGTGTTTGTTATTCGGAGTCCAGTATCGGTACTTGATTAGATGGTGAGATCGCCCCCCCTGGTCGGATCATATTCTTAGGAATAAGCTGCAGTTTTCGTTACTATCAAGTATAGAGTTTCGATATTTGATTCTTACGAAAGACCATCCCCCGTGGTAGAAATTTATCCACTCGACGGAGTCAAGTTTTCTCCCATCCCGAGAGAGTTGATGCGGACATCACATCTATTTTATTGTTGATTTTTATTAATTATATTTTTATTATTATTAGACTTGCAGTAGTGGGTTGGCCGAAACCTGTCACTAGTAGGTTAGGTTTTTACTAAATATTGGATTTTTCATTGTTGTTGAATTAGATGATGAATGAATAAACTATTGATTGCCACGAACGTCTTTTCTCCCCTTCCTGTTCTTCTCCCGGTTTCTCCACTGCTCTTCTTCTTCTTTCTCTTCTGTCGATCTTTAGTTTGATAATTAGATCTCTATTCATCCTACATCAATAGGACTTTTTGACTTGACACTTATGATAATTTCTTCACATGATATTCTGATCAAATTGATTCGTGTCATCTATTTAAGGTATCTTCTCGTTCAAACTTCTTGCTTTTGGTTGTCAAATAATTCATATAGACTTATGACAATATCATTTTTGGCTTGCTCATATTTGTTCTCCTTCTTTCTTCGTCTTGTTTTTCGGTGAAGGGGAGACGGGAGGTAGAGGTATAAGAATATAAGTCGCTGGCAATATTGAGTAACAATTAACCTGTCTTGCCACTTCTTGTGTTGTTTCCTTTACACATGCAGATATATAGTTCTTGGATTTGATTTTTGATGTTGGGGGTTACATTTTTATCTCTTACCTCTTGCAGGAGTGCAGACCACACTAAGTGGGTAGGTAAATTTCAGAGAAAACAAGACTTTGTCGATGTTGTGGAGGTACACTTCTACTTAATACTGGAATCTTGAAAATAGCAGATGGATCAAACTTGATTTATGGGCTTTTACTAACTATTTATAATTATGTGTACTACATAATAAGATGTTACGTTAGGTGTACTCAAGCTTCAAGCTTTTAACCCATATTTGACTAATTTATGAAATGTTTATAATCGATCAAATTACTTTTTATCCATACATTATGTGACTGCTCACTTATTTATAACTCATTTTTTTCAATTTATAAGTTATAAAGCGATTATAAACAACTCCCCTACATAACTGAGTGTGTAGCATTATGCTGTGAATCTTACCATATTAGGAGAGTTGTGATGATGCAACATTCTAGGAAGCGAAAGCTTAGTATGCAGGTCATGGCTTATGAAAGGAGTAGAAATCAGTAACTGGCCTTTATCGACTACATTCATTAAAATATTAAGAGGATACTAGCTTCTTTCTAATGTTGGAGACTGTTTGGGAAGTGTGTTACTTGGAAGCACTACCCTAGGGTAAAACTACTAGAATCTTGGGTGACCAACAATATATGATGATTCATGTTTTTATTTGGATTGATTATCACTAACTATTAGCTCATTTTTATTTTCTATTTTAAAATTACAATAATTGTACAAGTTAGCAGCCAATAGTGTTCCTAGATATCTGTTGAAATTTTTTCTTGTATATTAGTGTTTTGGTTAAGCATTTGCCACAGTTCTTCTTCTTGTTAATGGATATATGATGCTAGTTCTGTATGCTTGCAGGCAATATACAGAGGCGCGATGAAGGGCAAGCTCATAGTAAGTTGTCCTCTGCCTCCTGAGAGAATACCGAAGTTTCAGCTGCTGTTTAAAGATGTGTAAGCGGCTTTGGATTAGGTTTTCTAGAGTTTATAGTTTCATTCAATAAAACCGCTGTGTTATTTGAGTATTTCATCCTAATTTCTGAATGTTTTTAGACAAATTTTCACATTCCCGAAGTTTGTCGACCCAGCTTGAACCTCTATATACAAGAACTGTGTTCAAATCAAGTTCTTCTGATGTGCATGTAACTAGATCAGTTATTATTTTTGGAAATGAGTGTTAGACCTTGAAGGACATATGTAACAGAAATGGTATCGATAGGACTCATGTGTGACCTGTCATTATTGTACATTTTATCGCTTATTATAACAATCACTATCTATCATGTTATTTCGTCAATTAGATTGATTTTTCGTAACTTTATGAATTATGACGCGTGAATATTTAATTTTTCAATGATAAACTTGATATTAAAAAAAAAAAAGGGAACCTTCTTGAAACTTCTCAAATGGACCATTCATGTATTGTAGGGGTCATTTCTACCTTATTTATGCCTTTTGATCTGTCATTTTCTCTTTCATTGCTTCTTGTTTAGAATCACCTCTTTAGCTGTTTTGCTTTTGCTAGCTTTTTATAGATTAGTTTGAAAAGAAATTATATTAGGTTAACTTCCTCTTTTAGAAAATTATTTACATATGTTCAAAAGCAGTTTCTTAGTCTCATAAACAACTTTTGATTTTTTAAAATCCTTGTCAAATGGGTCTGAAGTTAAACTAATTAGTAAATTTCAATAATTCACGGTACCCGAGTAATTAACTTGAACTCTCAACTGATTGGTTACGAGACTTGAATAAAATCTTTTGTTTAATTCAGGCACCGTGTTAATAAATATGAGATGAATGTAATTGGGACAATAATGAATAATGTATTCCTCATTAGTGTACAAGAGATCTCTTAATAAAAACACCCAATTTCAAGTATCACGCAAGAACATTTGAACAACTTGATAGATATGGAATCCAATTCCATCAAATCTTTTATTTGAGAACCATTTGCCCTTTTCTTGCTTGAAATCAACTTCAAATCAAATCTTGTGACTTTCGAGTAAATAGATATGTTTCTTTTTTTTTTCTCGTGAATCCTATAGTGACACAAGATATACAACGATGTTAGAAACTACCGTGCCAGTTTTTAATCAGCACAACTCTCGATACTTGTTTGGTTCCGTCAATTTGCAAACGAGTACAAGTACTTTTAAATTTAAAATGAGTACGAGTACTTTTTTGTTGGAAAGAAAATTATGGAAGATATTGATAGTGATTCATGAGAATTAAAGTGAAATTATGGACACTTTAAATTTAAATTGATGGGTGCAAGTGCAACTACTTAAATTGGTCATAAATTTAGTTGACAAGAAATGCATACCTAACCATGTGGTAATGACTAATTTACTTCAACTATAATAAATAATTATAAAATTGAATATGAGATAGTATAATATTCAGGTCATTTTCACACAAATTTATTAGAACATGACAATTATTAAATTGGTACAATATCTTCACATGAATCCCAATTTTTCTTAACAAAAATTATATATTTCATTAATATAAACACATATTGTTCATAAAAATCTATTTAAAATTTGTACACAACTATCTTGAAACTCTTCGAATTAGATCGAAAAACATATAAAATAATACTGTAAGTTCAGAGCCTTTTCATGTATCGTAGTTCAAATTGTTAATAATTAATTCTTTAAATTCTTTGATTTTTAGTTGTTTTGATTATAGTTTGAGTCGAGACCATTCCAATAGTATGTTAATATTTCAGACACTATTTGTCAATGTCCAAAATTAGAAAAATAGTTATTTGCATAAAATTAGGGTGTGTTTGATGGATATTAATTTGGAAGAATGTATTTTGGAACGGTAATACTACTTGTATATAAAGATGTACATAGGTGGTTACACCCCCCCCCCCCACGTGGAGGTGGGACCCACTAGAATAAAAACATATTATTTAAGTGGGTCCCACCACCCATGTGAGGGGGTGTAATCCCTTATGTACATGTGTTGATGTACAAGTAGATTAATTCATTTTGAAATAGTAGATTGATGAAGAATGTGTTGTTGAAAAGGAAGGAAAAATTATTGATGTGATGAAAATATTATTTTATTAAAGAATGTGTGGTTAAAAATTTGTTAAAGAATGAGAATGAAAATTTTAATGTACGTTAGAGGCTTAGCTAAAATGTATTTTGCGTGAGAATCTTTCGCCACAAGAATATTACACGGGCCGGGCCCTTCGGCGGCTACTACGATCTTCTGCTTTTTCCATTTTCAGTACCCTTTCACCCACTCTGTACAACGTGGTACCCGTTTACTTCCCCTCTCTTTCTCTCTCTCTACCTATACATATCGATACTGTATGTATGTACTCTGAGGGTTCTGGAAGAGATCTTGATGGATAAACGGCAGAGTGCTCCGATGAAGGCTGATGAAGCAAGCTCGTCTTCGGATAGTCAAGAGTTGAAGTCTAGTAACGTTGTTGATAGTAATGGTGTTGGTGGTGATGCTGCCCCAAGTTCCAATGTAGTCAGTAAGTTTTCAGGTACGGATGATTACCGTCAATTTCTTGGAAAAATCAAATATTTGAAATTTATGAGTGGTAGTATTAGTAATTGGAGTTACAAAAGAAGGTAATTTTGACTTGTGATTTTGTGTTTGCGAAGTTGGTAATGGCTTAGGGTGGAGTAATGCCGTCAGATAATTATGTGAAGTGTTGAGGGATAAAATTCCATGTTGAACAAAGATGAAAACATAAACCATTTATAAGGGTTTGGGTACTCTTCTTAATAAGGTTACTTTTTATGATGGAAGTCCAAGTCTTAACATGAAGTATTGGAAGTGCTTTCAGTTGATTTAATTGAAACTTATTGACTCGAAGTGGCTGTAGTTTTATGATTTGCTTCACATGATTTCACAGTTTCAATTACTTGGAAATTTTGAAATTGTGGAATTTATAAGTAGTAGGAGATATTGAATTTTGGTGTTTTTTTCTGTTTTGAGAATTTGTTAATGGTTCATGAGTGGAGTAATTATGTAAAGTTTTTCCAAGTGTTTTTAGATAATTTAAATTGAATTTCTAGGAATGGATGTAGTTTATGATTTGATTTATTTCACACGGTAGGTAGTGGAGGAGGGAGTTTTTCTAGAGTGAATACAATGCCTCCAAAAAATTTGGGTTCTGATATATTAGAGCCAGTTCCAAGTGAATTCAACTTGGAAAGATCGAGAACTGAGAAGCAGAGACCTAATGTTGTACTTGCTAAAGATGCTGCACAAATTTTTGATGAAAAAATTACTGACCAGCAAAAGGTAAGGATTCTCACATATTTTCTCATTTAGGCTTGGTTTGGTGTTATTTTAGATTTAAAAAAAATAAGATTTAGCTGTGCCGAAGAAAGAGTCAACTACAGGAAGAATCAGTTAAGTGTTTAATAAACTCTTGTTTCAGAACAGCCTGTAAGTTTTAAAATCAGAGTTGAGCATTTGATTAATAAAAGTACTTTATTGTTGTGTATGTTATGTGTTTCTGTATTATTATCATTGGTAGTGTTTTATAGCATTTAATATTATTAACTCTTCATCTACGACAACATAATCACTGTGTTATTTTACAAGGAAAAATAATCATATCTGTTTTTTTATCAAAAAAAAAAAAAATCGAAAAAAATAACATCTATGAAATCGTATATTGAATTTTAATCCGTCAATGGCCAAGAAAAGAAAAGTGGAAAAATGTTTTTAATGTGAATGATGCAGGAACTTTGTTATTGTAGAATTCTAATAAATGTAGAATATTAACAAGCCTAGGACAAGAGAGGAATTGATTATATTTATAAGGGTTAAAATTGGTCTTCTAATGATGGATAATTGGATGAGTTAAAAAGCTACAAACTACCTTTTGTTACTTTTCAAAATATGCTACCACCAGATGGTACAAATTGTTCTATAATTAGTTTTTCTTATGTAGTTTACCAGACACCTTAAATACATGTAATTGTTTGACAATAAGAAGTTGGGACTTTAAAAGCAATCCCAAAACGGGGCCATAGTCTTTTCATTTTCAGCACAGTGCAGTCATTGATTTTGATACTGGTTGCTGCAATTCTCTCTGATGATCTCTCTGTAATAGCTTACACTATCCTGAAAACAACAAGACAAAGCTTATTCTCCATAAAATTTTCTATGTGAATTCTTTTTCCCCATAATGTTTGATTTGGAGTTTTCTATTATGGAAGAATGAAATAAAATATCTTGTTGATTTTGATATGTCTGTACCTTGACTAACTTGTTTCATTAGGAGCTTTTGTGAATAACTACACTGGGTCTATGAGAGACATACCTTAACCATCCATGTGGGCCTTCCCTTAATTTTAGCTTATTTGCTCCCCCCAACTAATTATTTTTCTATAGCACATTTCATCCTTTTGTTGTTTGACCACTAACAAAATATCCAATAGCTGTATTGTATCTTTATCTTCAAATTCCATATGATCACCACTCAAGCACCCACTTTATTTGTATGCATTTGACCCTCTTTGATTTTTAATCCTTATTAGTAATTGAACCTAACAAGTAAAGAATTGCTTTTTTGGGAAGCACATCCCTGTATCTTAACTCTGTTATCTCCTGATTCCCCACGAAATTGTATGCATTTCACCCTCTTTCATTTTTAATTCCTTATTAGTAGTTGAACCTAGCAGGTAAAGCAATTGCTTTTGAGGAGAACCATGACCCTGTATCTTGACTATTATTTTCTGATTCCCCGCTATTACGAAAGAACATACCATCACTTTGGTCTTAATTCTACTTAATCTATAGCCTTTAAGTCCTGAGGTACTTCCACTGACTTGCAATTTATTCCCCCACTAGTCTCATTAAGTCATATAATTACCAAATAATATATACCAAGTTACCTAGTCTAGGATAAGTTAGTAAGATTAATTTATACTATAGTACAAAGATAAGGACTTTGTCCCATGGTTACTTAAGTTGCACCTGTTACCCATAGTTTGTGGAACAACAATTCTGCAGTTTAAATGCTTTCCTCATGGTGCATGGTAGTATCTATAGAAGTCTTTTCTGGCATGACATGTGGTTGCACTAGATGGCTTGGGTTTGAGTTCCTGTATTTGTATGCAAAACTTCAGTTGTAAATGGACTAGACTAGGTGGAAGCAGGTGATTTTTTTTATTTTTTATTTTTTGTTTATGATTTCTTTCGATCAGAAAATTAATATGGTGAAGGCTTAAAACAATACCAAAGAATCAGTTTCCTTCTGTTTTTTTTTTTTTACACAATTTCATACTTTAGTTCGATCACCTTTTAATAGTGTAAACTATTCTTGTATTGATTTTAGATCTATCTAAATTAGTTACATTAATTTCATCCAGTTTAGTGAAATGTATCATCACAGACTGATGGTCTTTCATCGTACTTACATGCCTTGGGTTTCATTAAATGTTTAAAACACTGCAGCTCAAATTGTTGAAGAGAATAGCTACTGTCAAACATGATGGAACTGTAGAATTTGAAGTTTCGGGAGATATTAGGCCTCAAACTGTAAGAACTGGTCATGATAATGTACATAGTGAAATTGATGAAGAACCTCTTGATACAACAGAGCTTCAACATATTCCTCCATTGCAAATTGTAATCCTTATTGTTGGAACTCGCGGGGATGTACAACCATTTCTTGCAATTGGCAAACGACTACAGGTACTTTCATTTCAATATGTGAGCCTGTATTGATTTACTAGCAATAATCCTTGAATAAACCTTCAGTCTTTAAAGCACCTTCCTGTTAAATTAGAAAGGTGAAAGAAATGACAAAGCGTAGAAAGGAAGAGAACACTTTTATGTTGAAAACTATTGTTCAGATATTTAGCCTAGAATTTGTTCCAATAGCTTTCGAAAATTTGACAAATGAGGCACTTTTAACTGCATGAATCTAAAATTGCGTTTTAAATTTAATAAATCGACAAACTTTTAATTAGGATTAGGGGGTCTCACATGCGTGCAAAATCTTTATTAGTAACCATAAAATGCCGCTTCCATTGCTCAGGATGGATGCAAATCAGCACCTCCTTCAAAATGTTTTGCTAGCCTGCCACGGAAATAAGCTAATGTTGACTTGACTGCTCCATTTGTGTTGTTATTGAGTCCATAGCCACTTTAGATTGTTCTTTTCCCTGCCATGAAAGTCCCTTCAGTTAACACCATGGTAAAGAACAAATGCTTGGATTTTATTTTTTTTGCTATAGAAGATCGAATAGACTTCCTCTATGTTTTTTTAATGACCTTTAGTAAGTCTGCTGGTTAAACTTTTACATGTTGTAAATCTCTTATTTTATTGGTCTTGTTAGCAATAACATTTCCAAGGTGATTAGCAGTAACTGAATAATTTTTTTCAGATTCTAGTGTGCAAAAAATGGATTTTTGTCGAAGTTTTTATATAGACTTCAGTGGCATAAGTTTATTTGGTATGTGAGTTATCAAGATAGTTTTCTTTATTGGACGGTTTTGAAAGCGGAGAACAAACTTCTTGTTTTCAGCTGAAACTTGTCTTGTAATTACTTATTTCTTCCATGGGATTTGGTTTGAAATGTTAGATCCCGACTAAATCTTGAGAATTTCAATTTCATTGACATCTATCTCATTCTTATGACTAAGCCTCCGTTTGGAAAGAATTTATAAATGATTAGATAGAAATGAGTGGCGGGTTAGTGGATAGTATTTTTGTGTCCATTGGAATGTGTGGTTGAAATGAAGTATAACCATTTATAAATTGATTTGACCATTTATAAATTGATTTATAAAGTTTGCCAGTTGTTGGCTAAACTTCTGCTGCTTCGGGTTTTTTATAAAGTTGTTGATGAGAATGGTTGGCTGCAGGATTACGGGCATCGTGTTAGACTGGCGACTCATTCAAATTTCAAAGAGTTTGTCTTGACTTCTGGGTTGGAATTCTATCCTCTTGGTGGTGATCCAAAAGTTCTTGCCGAATGTATGTTTCTGATGTTTATATTTGTTTTGCAACTGACTGGATCATCTCGTGTCTCTCATTATTTCAATTTTTATTCCTGATAAATTTTGTTATTTGAAAATTGATGCTTGTAGTCTATACAAGTAATGGTTAGATTAGATGAACGAAACTTTCTGCGTATTCTGTTGGATGCACTTGACTCAGAATGTGCTGCCAATGCCTCGTGACCATTCCTGATGTTTCTATGACTAACCTTGAAAAATACATGACATAATTGGATGCATTTTGTTTAGCATGTTCCATTTCGTAATCGTAGGCACCAGATATTTGTTTGTTGTGAGGGTATATTTTAGGCCAAAATCTGGTTGTTTATCTACTGGCTAATGTTTGTTATATATCAATTTTTTTCCCACAAAGGATGAATCAATTGACTAATGAAGTTAATCCTCTTTATGCAGACATGGTTAAAAATAAGGGCTTTTTGCCTTCAAGTCCTTCAGAAATACCCATACAAAGAAATCAAATGAAGGAAATAATAAATTCTCTACTTCCAGCTTGCAGAGAGCCGGACAATGATTCTGGGATTCCTTTCAAAGCCGATGCAATCATTGCTAATCCCCCAGCGTATGGTTAGAATCTCTCTCTCTCTCTCTCACACACACACACACACACACACTTCTTGACTCTTTGCGTGGTTTTCCATTTTAGTTAGTTATATGGATGTAGTCTTGTAATTTTAGTTCTTCTATATTTGGGAATATGTGACCTTGTGCTTAGTCCTTATAATGTTTGCTAAGCTTAATGAGTCCACGTCCACCTCTAATGTTGTTAGTTGCTTTTCTTACGTATGAGGCTTTTATGTAGAGCCTTTACCTCAGCCACGAAGCTATTGCAGCTATTCTAGGATTCATGGAAAGCAAAAATCAGCTAGCCATGACTTCTCACTATCCCACCTCCTGGCTTGGCCTGGTGACGACTTGTAGCATCCATCTGTGTTTAGCCTATATGTTCCTTTAGGGGGTTTGTGCCTTCGGATACTTTAGGAATAGGGATTGATATAGGTTGCCATATTGACTTACAATCCTTCAATTCCCTTTCCACTTATTTCTCAGTAGCGACCCAGCCTTCAAGAGCAGCTTAATTTTTTGTCTTCTATTCTCCAGATTATCCTTGTTGGTAGCATTGGTACGTGTCTTCTATTGGAACATATAACAGTAGTGGTCCTAGACCTGTGTTGATATTTCTCCCTGCACAAAAAAGATGAGACAAAGATGCAGTTGAGGCATTTAATTAGATGCCAAGGAAATTTGACTTCTGTGTTGCACAATGTCATTAACCGGCACCAATGATGACATAATTTCTAGCAGATAAACGAAATTCAGTAGTATAGCTTTGTGCCACTGGAATTTGAAGGATGTTGAACAGGTCTTTTTATTTCTTATTTCCTCCCAGCAAAATTTCACAGAACTCCTCATTACTAGATGGTATCCTGTGTATCTGATCCTTTGTCTCTTGTTATAGTGGAATTTCTCTAATCCTTAATACCTTATGCTCTGGCAGCACCCTTTTTCGTTTGGCAATGCCCCATTCTCCATGTGCTCAAAATTCACAAAATATGTGTAGTTGAGCCTTGCAGATGTGGATGTGCTGCAGCCAATGAAGAGTTTCCAGTCCGGTAATCATTCCAGAATAATATATGGCCATTTCCCAATTTCCAACCTATAAACCCTCCTACCTTATGCCTTACTTGCACTAATCTTTTCCAGTTCAAGTAACATTGTTCTGTGTGTAGTCATGGCTCGATCTGAGATCTTACAAGTGCTGTTATGCAAAAGTCAAGTCCCTTAATTGTATATATTTCAATACAAAAGAACGGTTCTAGGTACTAACCTCAAGTAGAACCGTTGCAGGGCATACACATGTTGCAGAGGCATTGAAAGTACCAATTCATATATTTTTCACTATGCCATGGACGTAAGTCTTTTCTGGATCTTTTTACTTGGAAAGTTATACTGTACTCTCTTTAGTTTGACAAATATATTTACAAAAAATTTCTTCATGTTACTCAACTTATTATCTTGTTAAATAGTGAAACCAAATGATTCCATGTTAATTTTTTTTTCTGCCAGGCCGACTAGTGAATTTCCTCATCCGTTGTCACGTGTAAAGCAATCAACTGGATATAGAGTGAGTTTGCTAAGCGTTTATTTGTGTTCCTTGTGCTACTGTTATTTTTAGAATAAAAAAAATATATGATCATCCTTAATTCTCCCCTCTCCCCTAAGAAAGAAGAAGAGGGAACCTTTTTCCCCTTCCGTAAAACTGGGGTTTCTTAATTGCATTTTACAGTACGTGACACTTCTTGCATGGATTATGCAGCTATCGTATCAGATTGTTGACTCAATGATTTGGCTAGGAATACGGGACATGATAAACGATCTCAGGAAAAAGAAGCTGAGGCTACGTCCTGTCTCGTATTTGAGTGGTTCACAAGTGTCGGAGTCAGATATTCCACATGGATACATTTGGAGTCCTCATCTTGTTCCTAAACCAAAAGGTAGTTTGTTAAGATGACAGTTCTTTTTCTCAGAATAGTCTGTCATGAAAATTCTACTTGTGCCATGTGAAACAGCTGGATGTTATTATTAAACCACAAAGTAAATTATTTGTCAGTGTTACAGCTTGTGAGATCCATTTCATTTTCCTTGGCCATACTTGAATTACATTTTTATTTTGACAAAAGTTACCAATTTGAACTCTATGCAATATCTTGTTTGACAGATTGGGGAAATAAGGTTGATGTGGTTGGATTTTGCTTCCTTGATCTTGCAACAAATTATGAACCTCCCGAGTCACTTACAAACTGGCTTAAAGCTGGTCCAAAGCCTATCTATATTGGGTTTGGCAGTCTCGTAAGTTTCTCGAGCTCTCTTACATTTATTTGATCCTATCACCCCCAAGGAAATGAAAAATGAAAGAGAAACCTTTGGAGTAGCCTTTCTCCTGTTACCTTTATTGATCTTGGGAGTTCGTATCCTAATTTATTTTGTGGTATGACTGCATGTGTTGAAGTATATATAAACAAAAAATTCACTACATTTGTTTTGAAATTAAAATAATAACTATGATTAAAAATAGTGATGTTTATTATCAGGTTGTATGTACATGCGATGTATCACTTTCTACCATTGTCTTTGTGTCCCTACTCTCTTTTCTGAATTTTTTGTGGTTTTCACTCCACATAAATTCTTGTTTATCTTATAGTTTGTCATTTTTTGTGTACAATTTGCGGTTTTACCCTTTATTTCATCATTTTAGGTTACTTATTTTATTATGCCCCTGTTTGAGCGCCATTAAGACAGATTTTGGGAAAAAATGTATTTTAGAATAGTGATTTTTTGGAGAACGTGTGGTTAAAAAATAAGAAGTTTTGGGATTACGTGTAATATTATTTTATTGGAGAATGTGTGGTTGAAAATAAAGAGAGAGAGATGCATTTTGAAAATAATGATGCCCAAACAAGGGCTATATGTTGTAATGGCATTTGCGCTCTCTAACTTCCCTGACTTGACTTCTGTTTCCAAGAACACAGTAATCTCCCCTGAATTTAACTTAATTCTTATATCTCAGCCTGTTCAAGACCCAGAGAAAATGACACAAACAATTGTTCGAGCTTTAGAAATAACTAAGCAGAGAGGGATCATCAACAAAGGCTGGGGTGGACTTGGCAACTGTAAGTTTCTTTTTTCCTTCTTTGATTTGTTCCACTTATTATAAATGCTTTCTTGTCGTAAATACATATTTTTTTGTAAGGCCATCAAAGTGTACTGTATTTATTACGATAAGGCTTATTCTCAGTGGAAGAACCAAAGGACTTTGTATATCTGCTGGATAACTGCCCTCATGATTGGCTTTTCTTGCAGTGTGCTGCTGTGGTGAGCCTTCTTATTTTCAGTTGTTGCTTCTGGTCTATTGAAAAGTGAAGCATGATTGATTTTAAAAAGTTAAGCTTGTGCCATCTGAATTGATTTGCTCTCTTGTGGAATGAGTCATTCAACCAGATATGTAAGCCTCCGTTTGGCAAAATTTATAAATTATTTATAAATGGTCAAAATTCATTTCGACCACATTTTCCAATGGAACCTAAAGTACTATCCACTTATGTACCACTCATTTCTATCCTTTTATAAATTAAACCGTTTATAAATTCTTTTAACGGGGCTAATACTCCATTTTTGAATTTTGATTTATGCTAGAATCTAAAGGAGGTTCTCAGTTATATGTAAATTCCTCTTTGGACCTTAGTTATCCCAAGGTCTAAACTTAGTGAGAATTTATATAAATCTTCCACGTGGGTCATTGTATATTTTTCATGGGCAACTGTCCAGTCAATATTAGGTAATAAATGAATTTTAGATCAATGATTTGAAGTATAAGAGTAGGTGCACCGTGCATTTACATTTATGGGTGACTTTTTTGTGACGGCATGACACTACCCAATTTCAATTGCTTACTGACAATTGTATTTATCACGGCCGCCTGGATCCCTTTCTAATCCATGTCATTTATCAAAGGGTAGTTGGATATATATTTACCTATTTGTGCTTCTGGAAGTATAAACACTTTAGCTTGCGAAAATTCTTCATTACTGCCAATACCAGCGTCCTTTTGTTTTGACATATCCAGCCCACACTTGTTACTCTGGGATGAAATGTGGTGAAACTCTGAAGCTTATGATTTTCTTTCCCATTTTTGAGGTTTTTTATTTTTGGGTGGGGGGGGGGGGGGGGAGTGAGGAGGTTGGTGGGTGGGTGGTGTGCGCGCGTTTGTGTGCTTGTATTTTGTATTCCTCTGTCGGTGTGGCCTCATGCTCATTGAATTATGGGTTCATTTAAACCTTAATGTCTTGTGCAAATGTTGAAATCGGGAGTGTATTTTTTAGCTATCAGAGATGATCTTTCTTGTTTTTAGGTCCACCATGGTGGTGCAGGAACAACAGCTGCTGGTCTTAAGGCCGCGGTAAGGATGCATCTTCTATCTTATGTGATTTTGATCTTAAATACTTCTTGTTTTGAACTTTTCATTGCAATACAGTGCCCAACAACAATCGTCCCTTTTTTTGGTGACCAACCTTTTTGGGGAGAAAGAGTCCATGCAAGAGGTGTAGGTCCTCGACCAATACCAGTTGATGAATTTTCGCTTCAGAAGTTGGTTGATGCAATTAGATTCATGCTGGATCCCAAGGTATCAAATTTTAAAATTTTCTTTTGACTCCTTATGTTGCTAAAGCCATGGGAGAAGTGCTTGCATTAGTTCTTTTAGAGTATTTCTCCCTTGAAGACGGGGTGAAAACTTCAATTATAGTTCCTGAAACCTGTCTGTTTGTTCTTGTCAAGAGATGTCTCTTCCCCTCTTTTTCCAAATTTCTTGGATATTGTGTAAAAAGGGGAAGGGATAGGAGATGTATTTTTATCAGTGTTCTAAAATGCGTATTGCGTTGCGATGCGTCGAAGTCGAGAATCAAGAATCACAAGTTTAGGTGTGTCAATGCGAAGAATAAGCGCCATAATACGTTTCGTATTTTTAAGGTTTTAAATATATTTTTATATAAAAAAATAGATTTTTTAATATATCATAAAAAAAAATAGATTAAAAAAAAAAGGGATTGGGCGGGATAATGTGTGCCTAGGCGCGCATTAGGCACGCCTTCTAGATGGAAAATGCATTTTTCGCTCATTTCCCGAATTCGACGCGTTTTCGACCCGCGTCTATTTTCGCGCCTTTTAGAACATGGATTTTTATGTGTTAGCTGGGCACAATGAGCAGGTTTAGCTAAGCTTAAAAAGTTCACTTGCAAGTTTAAAAATTGAATAGATGAAGATTGGAATAAGAAAGTTCACTTACAAGTTTAAAATAAGTTTTTTTTATAAGTTACTTTCAAAAGTTAAATTTTCTTTACTTAGAAGCAAGAATTAGAAGAAGTAACGTATCCAATCTTTGGAAACAAAAAGTTACCTAAAACTTTTATTTATATTTAAGTTCAACACAATATGTTCATTGTGTATAAAAAACAGGTGAGGATACTTTGAATTGCATATAAACTTAAGAGATAATATGCAGGTCAAGGAGCGTGCAGTTGAACTTGCAAAGGCAATGGAAAATGAAGATGGGATTAATGGAGCCGTGAAAGCATTCTTTAAGCATCTTCGTTGCAGAAAACTTGAGCCTCAGCCAGAACCTGCACCGTCAAGTTTATTCTCTATACGTGGATGCTTTGGCTGTTCCCAAAATTTTGAGTGAATAGGTTGACCACTCGTGCGAATTCTGTAGGTGTGATTGATCATTGATAGAAAAGAACAATCATCCTATGTCTTATCAAGACTCCATAACCTTTGTTTATAGTCAGCATAAATCACACCATTTCTTTCCCAAAATTGTATCAAATTTGGTGTCATGATTATATAAGTGAGACTCACTTAATATACACAGATTTCATATCTTCGTAATTAATATTTTTTTTAGTGTAATCATTAGCTTGTGAAAATTTTCGTTTTGATTGTAGTTTTGCTAAAACATTTATTGCAATTTAGCCATTGAATGTGCTTATAGCTTTCCCTATACTTAATTTTCATCTATTTCTGATAGATAGAAGCCACAAGACACCACTCCAGACGAGTATCAGGCTCCAGCCGAGTATCAGATTGTAAGTATTTGATTCAATCGAATTTTTTTCAGGCCATTCTTTCTATTCAGAGGCTGGCCGGGTGCCGAAAAGCTTGAAGCCTGGCATGGCCCATTCAAGCTTGTGTGTCAGACATGCCGGACAATGCATGGTGTACCATGTATATGAAGTTGCTTTCTGTACCCATCTGCTGCATTGCATAAATGCATTTTGCTAAGATTGATACTTCTAAGATCCACTCTTCGTGATGGTTTCCATTTGATTTCATAACTTGGTTCTTTAATGCTTGTGCTATGGGATGTAGCAAATGGCAATGACAGGTCGGTATTATGGAGAACTGACAATGCAGTGCGTAACTATACTCACTGGTTTTAAAAACTTGGTCTTGTTTTCAAAGCCATGTTTGGGAAAATGGGCCAGTGTTTTTTTGTGTTATGTACCCCAGGGCATGCAACGAATAGATGAAAAAATGACAGATGTGATGTGTAGAGTTGGCGGTGGAGGGTCAGATAAATATGGGGCGACTAATGGCTGTCCCCATAACCATTTATTGTATATTAGTGTTGAGACTTTGGGGGTGGGGTGGGGTGTTGCAGGTTATATGCAACTACCTCTCTGAACAAGTGGGGACTGGAGTTTTTGGCTTTTTAATCACTCAATTCTTGAATATGGGCTGTTGGAGTTTACGGCTAAAATGTTCCGAGAAAAGTTTATGGCTCAGTTATTTAGTTTGACATTTGAAAAACTCAGGTGCTAAACTTTAAAATTGTAAAAATCAAGTTTCTACTTTTTATTAATTAATTAAATATTTAATTGTGTAATTTGATAGCGTATATCTTATTAATTAGTTAAAAATTAATTTCAGGTCACAGCTTATCAAATTAATTGGTCTCGGATTATTTCGAGGTCATAGATGAAAAAATTTATAGGTCATAGTTAACTTCGTTGGTCACAAATCAAGAATTTTAAGGTCACAGGTAATTTTTTATAGGTCGCAGATTAAAAAAATTCAAAAATTTTACGGGTCACAATTCTATTTCAACGAGTCACGGTCCCAATTTCTAGGTCACGGATACCCACATAGGTCATAGATTGAAAAAAAAATATAACTTTTACTTGTCGCTATTCTATTTCAGTGAGTTACAGTTACAATTCTTAAGTCACAGACACCCACCTAGGTTACAGACACCAACGACCGCCGTCGCCACCACCACAGCTGACATCCCAACCACCACAAAAAATATTAGATTCACGTAACCATCACCCCCAACACGACCACCGCCAACAAAAATCACTGCACAACCGTAAAACAAAGATCCCAAATCTGATCAATCGCTGCCACCACCAAAATCTGCACAATCACCACGAGAACCACCACCACCACCGTTTACAAAACACCAATACCACCAATAAAAACAACCTAAAACTCCGACACATCAAACAGACATTAGCAATGTTACCTGAGGAGTGGTGATTGGAGCCAGAAATCAAAATCTTTCTTTACCAGAATGTTTCTAACCCATGAACAACCTAATGTGAGAAACACTAGAATCGGTAAAACGGCGGCGCCTTCGATTCCTTTAGCAGCGTCGCGACGCCACACACCCATAGATTCACAGCAGTGTCGCGACAGCGAGACGGGAGTGAGGGGGTGGAGATGATGGTGAAGGGGAGGCGATGGGATTCACAGCAGCGTCAGCGTCGCGATTGCGACGCCGGCAGTCGCGACGCTGCTGTGGATTGGGGGGAGGGGTGGGGAGGAGAGGAAAGGGGAGGTGACGGGAATTGGGGGAGAAATGAGGTTAAGAATTAGGTTTTGATATACTACCTGATTTTTACAAAAATAAACTTAAAACTTGACTTTTAAAAATGACAAACTAAACCCCTGGTTTTATATAATTTTCCCAAATGTTCCTGCACTGAGTGCGGAATTGGATTTTCAAGAACTCAATTCGTCCATATAGGGTCAACTTTGGGTATGTTCGATATGCTGCACTTGGAACATAAGTATTAACAGTTATAGCAAACTCACCACGAAGATAAGAACAAAGGACTGAAGCTAAGCGCATGTTTGAGCTTCATTTTTTGTACAAAATGTTTTATGGAGTACTCCCTCCGTCCTATAAAGATAGAACATATTTCTTTTTTTTTTTTAACAGAGATTAAGAAAATTTAGTTAATATAGTTTGAAATAATAAAATTTACTATCATTTTTTCTAAAATACCCCTACATTAATGCAATCAATATTTAAGGAAGTTAAATTATATTTTTGAGAGCAAAGCGCATTAATTGGGAGTATATTGGGAAATCGATATATTAACTACAATCTCAAATAAGAAACGGAACTATAATTTGGGATAGACGAAAAAGGAAAATATCTTCATGGAATGGAGGAAATAATATTTTATTGGAGAATGTGGTTAAAGAATAAGAAAAAAATTTGGGTTTGTGTATAATATTATTTTATTGAAGAGTACGTGATTAAAAATATGAGAAAAAAAATACATTTTGAAAATAATAGATGAGTCATGCTTGATGAACACTCTTTGGTGTACATAATGGAGCAGAGAGTATATTAAAGAAATGTCAAAATAGCCTAGCCTGCAAAAGAAAAAAACTCAAAAGTTTCCATTAACTTGCATTAAACCTGATCAACAGTCAGGAGCAGAGAGAGAAGTATATACATTCATACATGTATACAGTATGTGGAGAGAGAGAGAGAGAGAGAGGGGGGGGTAGGTTGGGGATTCCATTTCCCAATCCATGACATCTCCCTCTCTTCTCACCAATCACTCTCTTTGCCTCTCAGCATGCAGAAGTGTATTGTATTGGAGGATGAATACTTGCACACTTATCTTTCTCTTATCTCTTCTGTTCCCATGCCCATACACCCCACCCCTCTTATGCCATTTTTCCTTATAAATTCAAACACTAGACATCTTTTCACATTTCCCAACTCAGTTTCTGAACTCCATCTCCTAACCCTATTTTTATCAGATCAAAAACCCAGCTTCAAATTCTGCATATTTGTTCTTTCTTGCCAACATTTCTTCAGGTCTGTTCATCTTTTCCACACCATGGTTATTATATTTGTGTATATATGTATATGTTTGTGTGTGTGTTCATAATCGAAGATAATATCTGTAATATTTGTATCATTTTTTTCTGCTCAATTATCTTTAGCTTTTAGAAGATTTTCCGTTCAACAACATGTCTCCACATGTTGTCAAACAGCTGCTTTTAAGCATAACCAAACATGAATTGTAGTACAATCATCCTCTCATATCAAGTTTTTCCAGTGCAATTCTTGCAGGAATGAAGGGTGATAATGCAATCCATGATTCACCGAAAAATGCACAAGATGAAACAAAATCATTTCCCTGTTTTTACTGCTCAAGAAAATTTCACAGTTCACAAGCTTTAGGAGGCCATCAAAATGCTCACAAGAAAGAGAGAAATGCGGCAAGAAAGAGAAAAAGGGCTTCAGAATACAATTTTCCTTCACTCTCAGTACCACCACCGTTACTATTTTCTCCCAATTATCCCATTGGAATTTTGAGCCCTTCAGCCTATATTTCTGCTCATGCTGCCACCCTTTGCCAGCTCCAGAACCACCAGTTTGGATCAAATGGCGCCGCCCCGCGACTTGAAAATGCTGTAATAAATCGTAGTAACTATTTGAATAACTTGTATCAATGTGAAGCAGATGATCAGAGCTTCAAGAATTGGCAAAGGAGTGTAAGATGCAGTGGATTTACTGAAGAGTTATCAAAACAGACTAATAATCACAGCATTAGGGGTGATGATGAGAGCGCAAAAGATCAGAAGAATCTTGATTTGTCTCTTCATTTATAGACAAACAAAGATTTTTGGTCTGATTTCATTGCACTTAGCTATGACAAACCATTTTTTGTTCCAACAGCCATATGATATGTTTATGCTGCATCTTTTTTTCATTGTTTGCATTTAATATCTTACTTTTGATCAATAACGAATTTGTTATTGTTAGAATTTCGGTCTTGATTTGATCATTCCTAGTAGTTTTTCTGAGGTCCTAGTGTTGGAAGGCTATTGGTGGGATGGGGTTGGCCCCGAATCCAACAGGGCGGCCCTTCGCGTCATGTCCTGTTGAAAATTTTTGAATGATGGGGCAAGAAGGGATGGGATTAAAATATCCCTATAGTGCCTGTTTAATAATTTATTTATTTATTCGAATATAATTTAAATATAAATGTATTAAATGATTTGAGAAACCTACCAGAAAAATATTTAAATTACATTGCAATTTCAAAATCATCCGCTGTAGCACTTGGCAATACGTTAAATTTGCATCCGGTTCGAATCCCGGCAACCGAATTTTTTTTTATTTGCCACCAGGCACCAATTTTTGCTAAGGAACTTAACATTAATAGCACTAAATGGATAATATTTTCTTTGAATAGCACTATTTCTTATTGTTTTTGTTTATCATGACCTTTAATCAAGGGAAATACATGTCAAGTTGGAAATGCGATAGGGTGGAATGGAGTTGGCTCTGAATCCAACCAGAGCGGCCCTTCGCGTCCTGTCCCGTCGAAAATTTTTGAAAGATGGGGCACGAAGGGATGGAATTAAAATATCCCTATTTATAGTACCTGTTTAATAATTTATTTATTTTTTCGAATATAATTTAAATATAAATGTACTGAATGATTTGAGAAACCTACTAGAAACAAATATAAATAACTTTTTGCAGTCGAATTATCAAATCTTCCGCTGTAGCACTTGGCAATTCATCAAATTTGTTTAATTGGTATCCGGGTTCGAATCCCGGCAGCTGAATTTATTTTGGGAAGAGTTCACATATCATGTATTAACTTTGACAATTGCAAAAATCAGGTGTTCAGTTTCAAACTTGTAAAAATAAGGTATTTATTTATTAATTAATTAATATTAATTAGTTAAAAATTAATTTTTGGTCAAAGTTTTTTTTCAGGTCACAAATTTTTTAATAGTCACATATAAAAAATTTTATAGGTCACAATTAATTCGTTGGTGACAGATCAACATTTATAAGTTACACAGTCACAAATTTTCAAATTAGTTGGTCACAGATTTTTTCACGGTCACAGATTATATAATTTTTAAGTCACAGATAACAAAATGGTTGATTACAGATTATATTTTTAGTCACAGAAAATCAAAATCATTAGATCCTTCACTTGCACCACCGTCGACTACAACCACCATTGTCAACCTACCACCCACCACATCAAGTAAATACCATTGCCATCCTACCTAGATCCACCGCACAACCATCACCACACAACCTCACCAACACCACCCAAATCACCACTACCAACAACCGCTACCTGTGTTTTGAAGAAGAACACTAGTAGAATCATCAATTTTAGTAGGAACATATGCATCTCGAGGAGGAAGATGGGTAGATTCAATTCCAGAAGTTGGGGTGTTAATTGATGCAATTGGTTGCTTACCCATAGCCTTACCATTGCTAATTGAATTCTTGTTGGCTGAATTGAACAATTGGAGCAAGATTGAAGCATCAAAATGGTGAAAATCGAAGCTGTCGCACATGCTCTTCGCTGCAGCCACAAATTGGGTCAAATTCAGGCTGTTGGGAGTTAAATCGAGGTTGACCCATACCTGGGAAGGTGCGTCTTGGGGAGGGGAAGAGGACCTAGTTACCGTGGGCCGTCTGGACGGCGCCAGAAACTGAATTTTTCGGACATGCTGGTTTTTCGTTTGCGACTGCAGATATTGCTGTGGTTAATTTCGTTTTGTGTGATGATTTTTGGGATGAATTGTAGACATGGGGAGGGTCATCTGGCTTTGGGGAGGGGGAGCCGTCGCACTGTAGGCAGAGAGAGACGAGGGAGAGAGGGGAAGGAGGGAAAATTGAGGAGGATGAAATGAAATTAGGGTTTGGGTGGTATAATATTTAATTACCTGAATTTTGATTAAAAAAATTTTCACTCCTGATTTTTGCACTTTGAAATTTAAAGACCCAATCTACGTAATTTTCCCATTTATTTTTATTTGCCACCAGGCATCCATTTTTTTAAGGAAATTAACATTAATAGCACTAAATGGATAATGTTTTCTTTAGATAGCACTATTTCTTATTATTTTTCATTGTTTTTGTTTGAAATTAACATCAGTAGCACTTAAGTGGTTAACCTTTTTTATTTGTGGCACTACTTCGTAGAATTGTAGATGGGTAAGTTGCAACACTTCTTTATCGAGTCGAGTTACTTACATCCCATAATTTAAAATAATCTAACGATCTAGATATCGTAAATCTTTTTGAAAATCACATCCAAACACACCCCAATTAAGGCATTAATATATCTACACCATTAGATTAACTTAAATTAAGAGTTAAGATGATTAATAAAAAAGGAGATCGTTCCTCAAGTAAAAAATAATCACAACCCATAATTTAAAATAATTTAACGATCTAAATGTATGAAATCACGATACGCACATCCAAACACACCCCAATTAAGGTTTTATTATACCATCTACACCATTAAATATTTAAATTAACTCAAGAGTTAAGAATATTTGTCAAATTCATTACTTTCTCGTCTTTAGTAGTTGATGTGCTCGATTTTTTCTATATCACGAGCATGTTTTGCGCATCATACTCGATTTCCTTCCAAGTCGAGAATGTTTAGTTTTGCTTCTACTTGCAAAAGCAGCAGTTTTTTGTGACTTAAGCCAAAATTAGGCCAAAATTTGTGACTTTTCTTGATGATAAAATAATTTTTATGGTAAAGTTTTGTTGACTTTCATAACATTTTAGTTTCGCCCTCGATGAAGATGGTCAACAATACGATAAACTCCGACGTGCCCAAAGGCTTAAATGTCGGGTTGATGTCAACAATTGGAAGTGTTAGGCAATTTAACGAAATTACTACAATTTGCCCACTCCGACAAACAAGTCTAGAATCATGGAGTCAAATGCGGTCCATCTCTTTTTGCTCATTTTCAACTACTTAACAAACAATTCTTTTTGAGCTTTACAATTAATTATAATTTTGTGACACGCCATCTTTCATTTGACTCATGCACCAACTTATAAAATTGTTAGAATTCCTCTTCTTTGACTTGGGCCGTTTGGTAAAGCTTTTGAAACATTGAAAGTTGTTTTTAAGAGCCTGTTTGTCTACCATTATCAGTAGAGAAATTGAGTGAAGAATAGTATTTTTTGGAGAATGTGTGGTTGAAATTTAAAGTAACTTTATTGGTTTGTGTGTGGAATATTTTATCGAGTGAATATGTGGTTGAGATTGTTTATTGTAGAAAACAATGTTTGTAAAAATGGTAGACAAACAAGGGCTAAGATTGAGGAACTGCTTTTGAATATATTTGTATTACTTTTTTAAAGTGCTTTGTCTGACTAAAAGAATTTTTAAAAGAAGTTGATGTTTTTTACAAGAAGCAAAAGTCCTGCCAAACGAGACTTAAAATACATTTTTTGAGGAAACGTTGGATACTAAATTTTGTCTAGTTTGGTAACTGATTGATGGAAAATTTTCTAATACTCTCGAAACATAAAGTATTCAGTACTTTCCATCACTGTTTAATTAACACATATATTAAGTTTTTTTTATAACCATGGATATCCGAGCCAGTTTACGCGCACCTCGACTAATCACACGAATTTACTGTCGATAATCACCCCATTGGCCCTGAGGGGACTTATGATAAGAAATGATTAATCAATTATTTTCGGAGACTTTTAGGGTTTTCAGATTAAATTTCCATATTTTCAAAACTAATTATTAGTATTCGTGTTGAATTAATTAATTAATTAATCTGTTAGACTTATATAATTATTCTTAATGCAAGGGTCAAATTTCAAAGAGTCAATGTCAATTTTTTAAATACGGCGCGAGTTTATTTAATTGAAACTAACCTAATTATGGTGAACTAACTGTTCAAGTCTAACGAAGTTAGGCATAATACGGAACAATACCATCTTCTTCTTATTATAAATGTACTGATGGATTTATGCTTTCAACTTCATCGCATTCTTACCATTTTCATTGATTTGGATATAGATACACACAGAGATATAGATACATTGTTCATTTAGATCAACAATGGCGGATTCTCGAAGAAATTTTGCTCTGTTTTCATTGCTGATTGTTATGCTGTTCCTTGACGCAAATGCTGTGATTGGAAGGTAATTCATGATTACAATGCGAAATCAACGGTGTCGTTTTTTATACTGAAGATCAAGCTTCTGATAAGCTGTTTTTTGGAAATTTATGGATTTGATTGTGAGATTTGTGTTGTCTGTTTTGCTGTTATCCTCAGTTTTGTGGCTGTTTCGGTATTTTTTGCAGTGCTGAGGAAAGTAGGCAGTGGAAGAGCTCGAGGAACACAACAATGGCGGATAGGTAAGATTCATTACATAGCATGCAGTTTCAGAATTCATTTGCGCCGTTGGATGAAACAATGCTCCGATCTGAAAAATCTCATTCTTAATTCTGTTATGGTAGTTTTTCACAGTGTGGTGATTCTGTTCACACCTTTTTCAACACAATTCGCATTAAAAGCTATCCATATATCTAAATTTTTCTTTTGATTTTCTTAAATTCCCATTGCTAGATTGAGTGTTCAACACATTAATTGTGAAATTGACACTATATTAACTATTGATAAAAGAAATATATAGAATAGTGTATGTGTTACTAATTTATCTTCATGATTGATGCTTCAGGTCAAGTGAAGAAGTTGGGTTCAAACACGAACACTCGGTAGATGATCCTGAAGCAGTTGCTTCCATGGTTGATATGTAAGTTTCCTTCATCTTTAATAAAAATATTCTTAACTTTCTTCTCTATCAACCGGATTGCATTGATTAAATTTCAACTACTTAAAGTCGCATGTTTCACTTAATGATCACAGTGGAAAGGATCAAGTAGTAATGAGCAAATTGGGCAACATAATAGACAACATTTATGTTTTATAATCTACCTCACCAATCATGCCATTATTGTCCAGTATTTTTCACCTACTTATAATTTTTTCTGAAGCCCCATTAAAAAAAATTCCCTCTCTCTTTGACACCTAATTTGTATGTAATTCATTATGTAACTGCTTATGTATAAGTAACATTATGCCAGCCTCCCGAGACTCCTTGGAATGTTTGAAATGGTTGCCTATTACGGGGCTCACTTTGTCTATAAAATTCAAATAGGATTTTGAGGAACGCAAATTTGATTCAGTTAGACATGTGTATGATAAATATGTATAGTAAATATTCAATATGATTCCTTTAGCCCAGAAATCTTATTCTTCCCCAAACTCCAACTCCAACTCCACCTCCAGTAAATTTTGTTATTTTTCCCAGCCTGGCAACAAGAGCATAAATTCGAAAGAGGCAGATCTAGGCGCATTCCAGCAGATCTAGCAGATGGATGTGCGATGAATATAATAAATGACCTTTGTCTATTAAGATTTACCCCCACCGACGCCTTAGAACTTAATTGCCGCACCTAGCATTTATTTCAAACTGTTCATTGCACTATAGAATCACGTGTATTTTCCTTATGGACCGTATTATTCTATTCATATTCTGCTTTCTAACATTAATTAGCTCGCCCACATTATTTTTCTAGACTTTGGAACGCAATTCTTGAAGTTGTACATTACTGTAAGGTCTCCATTGCATCGACGTATTCTATAACTATTGATTCAATAAGAAACATTTTATCCTGAATTACAGCATGAAAATATGAAATATGATTGATAATATAACAATGAAATGTTTCGATAATACAGGACTATCAAAAATAGTACACAGAGACGGGAATTGGGATTCTTCTCATGCGGAACAGGAAATCCTATCGATGATTGTTGGCGCTGTGATCGCAATTGGATGCAACACCGTAAGCGCCTTGCCAATTGTGCCATTGGCTTTGGGCGCAATGCCATTGGAGGGAGGGATGGCAAGTACTATGTTGTCACTGATGCAAGTGATGAAGATCCTGTAAATCCCCGTCCTGGCACCCTACGCCATGCTGTAATTCAAGACCGGCCTCTATGGATCATATTCAAACGTGACATGGTGATCACCCTAAAGCAAGAGCTGATAATGAACAGCTTCAAGACAATTGATGGCCGTGGGGTTAACGTCCACATTGCCAATGGCGCTTGCATCACCATCCAATATGTGAACAACATTATTATCCATGGCCTCCACATTCACGACTGCAAACCCACTGGCAATGCCATGGTTCGAAGTTCACCTTCTCACTATGGTTGGAGAACAATAGCTGACGGTGATGGCATTTCCATTTTCGGGTCAAGCCACATTTGGATTGACCACAATTCCCTCTCTCATTGTGCCGATGGCCTTATTGATGCTATCATGGGATCAACTGCAATTACAATCTCTAACAATTACTTTAGCCAACACAACGAGGTTAGTTTTGTTTTTCTTAAATCCTTACACAATCTAGAAACCAAATGCAAAACTGAATATTCCAATGTGTCACTCATAAACAGGTTATGTTATTGGGACACAGCGATTCCTATCACGGAGATAAGGTTATGCAGGTGACAATTGCCTACAACCATTTTGGGGAGGGCCTAGTCCAGAGGATGCCAAGGTAACATATGGTCTCTCTGTAGATTTATTATCTTGAATAATCTCTAGGACTACAATTGATATTTCTTATTTTCATATACATACAGGTGCAGACATGGGTATTTCCATGTGGTTAACAATGACTACACTCAATGGGAAATGTATGCTATTGGTGGCAGTGCTAATCCCACCATAAACAGCCAGGGCAACAGATTTCTTGCCCCTGTCAATCCTTTTGCAAAAGAGGTTTGTTTAAGAAAAGTAACACTATTTACGGCCAAAATGTTGAACCACTTCATTTAAAAGTTATACTAAATCCAAATAAATAACGTGTTTAACTCTCAAACAACTTAAGCGAGGCGGTTCAACATGAATATTTTAATTATGTTATCCCAGGAAATTTACACGAACTTTACCAAATTTTGTTTATAGGTGACAAAGAGAATAGGGAGTCCAGGTCAAAATTGGAAGCACTGGAATTGGAGATCAGAAGGTGACCTTATGCAAAATGGTGCTTATTTCACTCCATCTGGGAGTGGTGCTGCAGCTAGTTTTGCCAGGGCCTCAAGTTTAGCAGCCAAATCCTCTTCCTTGGTAGGAACCCTTACCTCTAATGCTGGTGTACTTTCCTGCCGCAAAGGTGTCCAGTGTTGATCTCAAAATTGGAGAAACCAATTCAATAAATTCATATCTTAGCATACTAAAATCTGACCAAATTCCTTGATCATGTTCGTCCATTATGACCGCGTCTGCCATTAATAATCAACTTGTCTTATACTTAAAATGATCAACCTCGGTCTGCTTCAACTCGAAATATTTCAGTTCTTTGGAGCAGACACAGAAGCGTTGTTCTTCATTTCATTATTTTTCCTCAAAAAATAAGAAAACAATTCGACTTCTCCTTTGTGTCAAATCTCGACCTGCATATTGATGCATAGTTTGTAAACGTTAGAGAAAAAAACTTCCTTATTTAGCTTCAAGAATTTGTGTTGTCATCAACATGTAATGAGTAATTTTGATTGTTTCATTTATAATTTCCTACTTTCCTATGTAAAGTGTGTTGGTCAATAAAATCCCAATTTTCATTGTAGTAGTATGATGAACTTTTATTCTTATTTCTTGTACGTTGCAATTGTTAAGAGATAAAATCTCACGTCGAATAAAGATGAAAATATAGACCAATTTATAAGAGTTTGGGTTACTCCTCTTAATAAAGCTGACATTTTAAGATGGAACCCCAAATCTTAACATGGTATCAGAGCCCGTTAAGTTCCAATGAGCAATTCGATCTGATTAAGACTCAAGAAAATTGAGCACATGGATTTCAAAATTGGTCCGCTTAAATGAGCCACCGTCTTGAGGAGGCATGTTAATGAATAAAATTCCACATCGAATAAAGATGAAAATATACACCAATTTATAAGAGTTTGGGCTACTCCTCTTAATAAGGTTGACCTTTTAAGATGGAACTCCAAATCTTAACAACAATAACCTCATGTCGAGGCCATGTTAGTAAAATTATATAGCATAGATAACATCTATTTAACTCAAACAACACTTTAGGTCTCGAGAGAGTCGGTAGACTTTTAAGAAGTCTTAAAATTTTTCACAATTATCTTGGTTTTGAGATTGTTTTAGTAAAATTTATCCTCAATCATATCGAGTTTGCTAGACCCAGTCGAGTTAGACAGAAAGGGGTCAAATATTTTTTAAAAAATGTCAAATTTTATGTGATCAAATCTATTATCATAGCAATCGAATTCGATTATCACGCGAGGATAATAATGTTTTTAAATTGTAGACAAAATTATCATCCACTTTTAATTAAGTTGGCTTGACAATCTCATAGGAGCATAGGATGCTCCTCCAGAGGTGCATTGCATATTTTACCACAATACTCATTGATTGCAATGATTTCAAATTTGATTGAGAAATTTGCTTTTATAGATTATGTCCCCATAAGAACATCATGATCTCGGAATTTCCCTAATATCTTCTCTTTTTTTGAGCTTTTAGAAATGTATCATGTCATGTGGATGAATCCGAGGTGAATGTTTCAGCTGGTTGTCCTAGCAAAATTAGTACTAGAAGAATTTCTAGGCAAAGATCCTCTCAAGCGATGCTTTTCTAGGCTAGACAATCGAACTTGCACATGTATTGGACATTGACACGTACTTGTCCAAATGGCTACACGAGTTCAAATGCAAATATTTGTTGGAGTGAAATAATGTCGCTCTTAAGTTCATGGATTGTCACTCAGATGATAGTAGTAGAAATGACAAAAGGTTTAGGCTACCCTCATTATTGACACCAATTGATTTTAGGTGAGATATTTGAAGTCCGAACTTACAAACATGCAATTTGTCGATGGTTGGACGATCCTTACAAGAAAGAGAGAGTGAAAGAAAAGAGACTACAAACTCGAAACCTTGGTTCCTCTTTTACTGTTGTAAAGAACTTAAATTCAAGAGAACTTTCAAACTTCCTGCATGTCACAATAAAATAAAAAAATTAAAATCAATTAATACGATCAACTTATTGAACATGGTTCTATGATCAATATGAGATGGATGCCAAAGTCGCCATCCCACAACCCTGTTTTCATAGTTTACCCCACCCAACCCCAATCATTCTCATAAATTTAAGAGCCTTGCTACAATGCCAGAATTTTTTTGACATAGGGGATGACCTACTCTCACAACATGGGGTGGGGCCGCTTCGTTTTTGCAATAAAATATTCACGTGGGGCCGAGGCATGTGAGAGGGTGTCACCGCCTCGGTCAAGCATTTTCTGGCAGGGAAGCATAATTCTAAATTTAATCAAAATCAAATAAAATCTGAAAAAAATTAAAATTATTTTTTAAGTGAGATGATTGAAGTTTGAACTTACAAACATGCAATTTGTCGATGGTTGGACGATCCTTACAAGAAAGAGAGAGTGAAAGAAAAGAGACTATAAACTCGAAATCTTGGTTCCTCTTTTACTATTGTAAAGAACTTAAATTCAAGGGAACTTTCAAACTTCCGGTATGTCACAATAAAATAAAAAAATTAAAATCAATTAATACGATCCACTTATTGAACATGGTTCTATGATCAATCTGAGACTGGATGCCAAAGTCGCCATCCCACAACCCTGTTTTCATAGTTTAGGCTACCCCCACCCCACCCCCACCCCCACCCCCACCCCAATCATTCTCATAAATTTAATCCAAAATCAAATAAAATCTGAAAAAAATTAAAATTATTTTTTATTTTCCCTGGAGCAATTTTAGATTTCCATCACAAAACATTCTATCGTGCAGAAAACTAGCTCAACAAATCTATATTACCTTTATTATTGAAATCTAAACTCATCATGAAGACAAATTATGTTGAGTGTAAATGAGAAAATTATAACCAAACATATAATAATTTACGCAAATTCGATGAAGAGCAAACTTTATAAGGTAATATCTATAAATTACAGAATACAACCAAAAACCGAAAAACAAAATAAATGCTAACAACAACATAAGAACTGATGATCATCTACTCACATGCGTCTTCACTAGATCTAGCGATGAACCTTAATGCAATTTACAGTTGAATGAAAAAGGAATCGCTTAGAAAGGGGTACCACTTCCACTCCGAGTTTCAGCAGGGCTGTATAAAGCGGACCTATTCCTCGGTCGATTCTCTTCCAACTGCCTAACAACCTCATCCATCGTAGGTCGAACTGAAGCCACAGGAGCGCAACATCCCATTGCAAGTTTCAATGCTTGAACGAGCCCTTCTTCCATGGGATTCTTTGTTGCCTTCAACAGCTCCACGTCGAACACTTCCATTGTTGTTTCCTCCAAAACTGCCACTTTCACTAGTGAAGGCAAATCAACAAACCCCCCATTTCCTCCATTTTTACCAGGCCTTTTGCCGAGTAAAATCTCGAGTAGAAGTATTCCATATGCATAAACATCGGTTCGGGAATTGCATTTCTTCATCTTCTGTAGTTCCGGCGCCTTGTAGCCATCAGTTTTAGCTTGTGCAACTATTTCATCAGCCACAGATGGAATCATTATCTTGTCAAGTCCAAACTCATTGAGCCTGGCCACAAAGAAATCGTCAACAAGAACATTTTTCGATCTCACATTCCCATGAGTTATTGGTGTCTCAAGACCATGAAGATGAGCTAATCCCTTGGCTATTCCCAAAGCAATCTTGTGTCGCCTAGCCCAACTCAGCACTGGTTTTCCGACTCTGGATTCTGCATTCAAGTAGAAAATATAAGAATATACAATTAAGCTTGTGTTCCAAATATTTTCCATCGAGTCAATATCACAAAGCTTAGAAGCTAAGAATAATTGTTCCGAGTGCTTGCCTTCTAGAATCAATAAATGCAATTTATACCCTTTTTGTCAAGTCAAATTATCCATTTACACCAAATGCAATCTAAATAAGTGAAACCTGATCTGCCATGCCTAAGCATTATCAAAAGTAATGTGATATAAAAAGCAAAAAACTTAGATCATTTGAACAAATGGAAGCAGTGTGTTTCTCAGTGCCTACACCTATCAGATCGTCAATCCCGTGAGAAAGCAAAATGCCAAACAGTGTTGTCTGTTTAGGGGTTCTGCAGCTGGATTGCAACATAAGGTCAAAATTTACGGAGGCTACACATGATATTATGCTTGCTCAAGAATTCATATTTTGGTGTCCTCTGCCAAACTTTTTGTTCACTCCCTAAGGTAATACATATTTCTTTGATGGAATAAGTTTTGACGAATCCGAACTGCACAAACTTAGATTCCTCAAAAACCTTAGTACTAACAGTATGTTGGGACCTCCAATTCAGTGGTAATCATAATTCTGATAGAAATGAGATGCTTCTATGTTCTACATGTATGCATAATACTGATTTGCACAATTTCTGCACTATAGAGAAAAGCAAAATCATCTACTTACCATGTAAAAGATCATAGAGAGTTTTGTTCGGTAGATAGTCATAAATGAGAAGCTTTTCCCCTCTTCTCCCTTGATAGAAAGCTCTCAATGGAATCAAACTGTCATGTCGAATTCGTCCCAATTGCTTAATCACAGGCAAACACAAACTTCTATCTTTACAACTACCCTCTCTCAACAACCTTAAAACAATGGTTCCTCCATCGGCTAATTTGGCCTTGTACACAGTCCCATAACTCGTCTTTTCCATAACTTGCCCTGTTGCATTCAAGACATCCTCCAATGTCAAATGCTCACCGCCCTGAAAGAAGACTAACTTCCCCTCACCACCGCCAGCAGCGCCACCTTCTTCTTCATCCTCTAGTTCCTCAAATTCCTCCTCCTCATCGTCCAGATTCTTCCGTTTCTTCCCTTGAAAATACCCAATCAACAATGAGACAAGAACCACAGCTCCAGTCATCAAACCAATGACAATTCCAGCAATTGCACCGGAACTCAATCCCGAGCTTCCACCACAAGATCTCAAGGGTTTCCCACAAAGAGTAGGACTATTCCCCTCAAAAGCCTCCACCCCAAACTTTGATTCCTCAAAATTTGGCAACACCCCACTAAAATTATTGTGCGAAAGATTCAATTTTTCCAACTTTAGCCCAGTAATACTCTCTGGAATTGGACCAGAAAACATATTGTTCCCAAGATCAAGCTCTTTAAGTCCATTGAACCTAGTAATGAACTCCGGAAAATTCCCAGAAAACGTGTTTTGTCCCAAATCAAGAAAATGCAAATCCTTGCAAGTAGCATCAGGTAATGCAGGATCAGGAAGAGAACCAGATAAAGAATTACCATGTAGCCGAAGCGAAACCAAGCGATCGCAGAGGTTCCAAATGGATGTTGGCAAAGCCCCAGTAAGCAAATTGTGGCTCAAATCAATATCTGATAGAGAAGAACTGTACCCAAGCTCCAAAGGGATTGTCCCAGAAAGTGCATTCACACCAAGATAAAGACTTTCAAGATTTGAAAATTCCCCTATCTCTCTAGGTAGTACCCCTGATAGATTTGCAGATGGGAGTTGAAGAGAAATGAGGTGCAAAAAGGGGTTTTTGTACAGAGAAAGACTGGTCCATTGCGGCGAAGAGAGGTCAGTACAAACCAAAGAAGTACCATTGTTGAAGGCCCATTTGAGGCCTCTCCACTGGCAGAGAGGCACAGAAGCATTCCATGTAGACAACAGGAAATTCTCCGAATTCCCATTTAGTGAAGGCTTGAGCTTTTGCAAAATCAACTCGACATCTGAAGCAGAGTGAGAGAGAGTTAGAACAAGAGCAATGTAGAGAGAAAAAAGCTTCAAAGCCTCCATGAAAGTAGAAGTGTGACAAAAGGAAAAAGCATCAAAGAAGAAGAAGATGAAAAAGAAAAGTGAAATGAGGGGTAGGGTTCTTGCTTCGAGTTTTTTCTTTTCTTTATGGAAAAGCTGACAGTGTGTTGACTGTGAGTGAACATTAATCAATAAAACTATACAACTTCGATTTGATTACTCTCGTGAAATTTGGAAAAGTGGGTTTTGTAGTATAATTGTGTATGTTATTTTCATCTTTAATTTGCACGCCGCTTGGCCTTTGAGGGTGGGCTCCATTAGCAGGAGGACATAGTGGATGGATGGAAAGGGAAAAGTATCTCTTTATACTTTCCGTTTTCTGTTTCCATTTTCTGTGTAGGATAGCAAATTTTGCTCCTCTTCTTGCTTTGATCAATGGAGATTAGGGTTGCTAATACCCATATCGGAAGTATACTGGTTTTCATATTAAGAACATGTTTCAATGGAGCTTATATTGTGGGACCCACAACTTAATCTCGATGAACCTATTTGCCAAACACGTTCAAGTCTTTAAGGTTAACTTACCACTTTAAAATCAACTTATAGTGTGAGGTTTTGTTAAATCATATCCTTCGAATTGCGTCCTACAACTTAGCCCATGTTTGCTTTTGTTAAAAGTCAGATTTTTAATAAATTTCGATAAAATTCTATCAATTGTGTGTTTAAAAAATTAATAAAATTGTGGATCATATGAAATTTTTATTTGAATATGAGTTTAAGTTAAAATGGGTTTTAAAAAATAAAGATGAAATATAAATTTATTGTAACATAAGTTGACGATAGTCATGTATATATCAATTGTATTCAAGCTTTAAAATGTCAATTTCATATAAATAGCATCTTCAATGGTGATGTAAAACTAGATATAAATTGATATCTCTAAAATCACTTTTGCATTCTCATTTATATTTCGAGGATTTAAATTCAAATTTTGCTTCAATGAGAAGATCTAAATTCAATATTTGCCTCTTTCGAATACAATTTTTTTTTTTCATTTTCTGTCAAAAAATGTATTTTGCATCTTTTCATTGAAGAGGTTTCCATCTACTTTGGATATCTAAACCATAATTTAGATATATTTTACACCACAATCGAAGAAGTTCATATATTCTTAAAAATTTTACACCACGATCGAAGATGCTGTTATATTCTTTAATAAAAAAAAAAAATCTCATTTACTTCCTTCCAAATAATAAAAGAAACAAAAAAAACTTCATTTATGAAGCATTTTGAATTAGTTGGAGAGACAAAAAGTCGTGTCGTGTGTGTATGCGTATGCCTTTATACAATCTGTAGTGTGCACGGTCACCTTTGGGCTTTGGAACTGCTGATTTTGTTTCTCAATCTCTAGGTTTTGGTTTGCTGTACTGCAGGCAAAAAATAAATATAAAATAATTTTCTTTCCTTCACTTCTGTTTGTAGCCGTCCACGTGTCATGATATCTTGATTTTGAACTAGGGATATCTAATGAAAGAGTAGAGATGGTGGGTGTGGGTGTGGGTGTGGGTGTGCGTGTCCGATAGGCTTGTAGTTTTCAAATTCAGAGGATAATTTTGTTGAAGACATGAGGACAAGGATAGATGAATATGTCTACACAACTTTTATGATCTTGTAGGTCAAGAGGGACCATGATACATGGAACATTAAAGAACTAGTACTAGGAAGTCAACAATCATGAGATGGTACGCGGAATGTATAAATAATAAGTGAGCGATATTTATGAAACTTGCTTATATATAATATCTGAATAGAAAATAAGTTTGATTTGTTTATGTTATAGTCCCTGTTTGTTTGGCATTAAATCTCAATTGTAGACAAATTCTGACCGTTAGCAGCCTACAATTTTTTACCATTGTCTCGCTGCGTGGGACCCATTATTTGAAAATAACGGTTGAATTTCTCATTTTATCAGGAGAATAATGCACAACAAACAGGCTCATAATTAAGCTCAGCCAAAAATGCACGAAAAATGGCTTTAAATTTTGTAAAAAGCGTGCTTGGTGATCAAACTAAAACGAAGTTGAAATTGCATTAACGGGTTTGAAATAAAAAAGGGTTAATGATTAAAATGAAACTTTGCCCAAAATTTGATGATCATCTCTACTATTTTTTTAGCCTTGCTCAAAAATGATAAAAAAGAAGTTTGAAAACATCATGCATGCAAGGTTATGATGTAGTTCCAACTTTATGTTGCTCTATAAATTGCAAGCTTTGGACAATATATCGCGTTGAAATCACATCAATTGAAATTTAAAAAGTAAGGACAATCTTCATGTATATAGTTAATAATTTATTTTTTCAAAAGTTTTACACATGCATAGTTTTTATAAATGGATAAATAGCAAAACTAATGACTTTTGGTATGCTCTTGAACACTTTATCTAAAAAATTAAATTGTTAGACAATGAACAAATTTATTTATTTATTTTATCAATAACATTTGGAATAAGAAAATAATTGCGTCAAGGTAAATTGCTCTTCAAAATCAAGTTGTAGAACTCGATGGACGTGTAATAAATGTGAGAAGCATCCGTCCTGATTTGCCTATATAATGATGAATGAGAGGGTAGCGAACAACGTCTCTAATCAACCTTCTTATAGTAGTTTTTGCTAAGTTCCCAAAGTGCTTATTCGGCTTTCTTTATTAGAGCAAATGACTGTATTCAAGAGGATCATACTTGAATAATTTAACTTTAAAAGTTTCAATCTTCACGTAAATCTATTTTTAACTGTGTCAATAGCTTGTTATTTATTAAGATTTGGGGGTCCATCTTAAAAGGTCAACCTTTTAAGAGGAGTAGCCCAAGATCTTTATTAATTGGTCTGTGTCAACATCTTTATTCGATGTGGGATTATATCCCTTAACACGCCCACGCAAGATGGTGGCTCATTTGAGCAGACCAATCTTGAAATCCGCGTGCTCACTTTTTGGAGTCTTACCGGGATTGAATCGCTCGTTGGAGCATAATGGGCTCTGATACCATATTAAGATTTGGGGGTCCATCTTAAAAGGTCAACTTTTTAAGAGGAGTAGCCCAAAATCTTTATTAATTGGTCTGTATCAACATCTTTATTCGATGTGGGATTATATCCCTTAACATTATTTTCAAAATGTTTCACTTGTTTCATTTAAGGACGTGAAATTGTAAGGATTGTGTGCATGCATGGATGCAGCCCACATTTTAATCTAGCCAATGCCCGCCTCTTGAGTTAACTAATATTAAATTTTAAGAAATGTGTGGATAACAAATGAACAATAAATTATGAATCTTCTAAAATATGTGAATGAAAAATACATTTGACCAGCCTAAAAAAATTGAAATTTCCAAAAATGCTCAAATAAATAATTTATGTTCCTTAATTGGCAAAAGAGGAAGGTAGAATTTGGGCACTTATATTCTTGGGCACTTATATTCTGACTTTGTATTACAATGCAAAGGAATGGTTTTTGGGAAAAAGAAATTTGGCCTCATGGGTCTTTAAAGCAAAGTGGGAGCATTTATCCCAATTTACGGATAATTAACTATTTACCTGAAGAGAGAAAGTTTTACGGCGGTTCGTGTTTATAAATTGAGTATTGCTATTCATCCCCATTTTTCACTGGGACTGAAACTCTGTCTATATGGCTGCACAATCAACATCCTACGTGGTAAAATGTTAAATTTTATTTTTAAACCAAAAATGTAATTCACGTGTTTTCCTTAAAAAAAAAAAATCCAAACATTTCATCTTCCTAATACCATTAAATAATGAATCTACAGAATACATCTCAGTTTCTCTCTCTCTCGCCTTCTCCACCACCGCACTCCGACGATGACAAAAGTTATTAAAGACGAGGCTTGAATTTCCGGTGGCACCACCGATGACGGCACCACCTTCTCCACCACCGCACTCAGTTTGATATGGATGATGTCCTCATCGATGATAAATCCACTAGTATGCACTCTTAGAAGCCTTTAAATTGCACTATTGCAGACAATTTACATAATTGTCACTTTTATAAGTACTTATGTCGTGCCAATTAGATAATTTTTGCTCCCACTGTAATGTGGTCTACAACCCATTCTGAATTTTCAATGTCATATGGTGGATTAACATTGGCGGATTAAGCTATAATCTCCAAATGAATATTTATTTTATTTTGTAATGATATTAGTCATTAATGATTGTTTCTAATTAATAGATTAGTCATCAATTACTACTGGTTTTAGTCATTATTTTATGTTTATCTTTTCATAGATTATAAAGCGATTGAAATGTTGATTGAAGAAGGCAATACGTTGGATACAAGTGATGAAGAATATGTGGATGAACAATAGTCAAATAAGAAATTGGTCAGTGAAGAGATTATTCAAGCACTTGAGGTTGGGATGACTTTTGAATCACTAGACTACCTTTTTGGGTATTATAAACAATATGTAAAACAAGAAGGCTTTGGAGTTAAAAAGAGAACAATATGATCATTTGGAGATTTGACATTTGTTTGCGTGTCATGTTGTCGAGCTGGGAATTCAAAGTCTGTAAAACAAAATTACCTCAATCCTAACCCATTGTCGAAATTGGGGTGCAAGGCTAAGGCTAACACTTATGTATTAAAAGATGGAAAGTACAAGATAAATTCTATTAGGCTGGAGCATAATTAAGGGCTGAGTCCACAGAAATCACGATTTTACTCATGTAATAGAGAAATTAGCATAGGTGCTAAGAGAAATCTTGAATTAAATGATCGAGCTGGGATTGGATTGGTGAAGAATTATCAATCATTTGTCATGGAAGATGGTGGTCACGATAATGTCTCATTTTTGGAGAAAGATTGTAGAAATTACATTGATAAGAAGAGAAAATTACGACTTGGTGATGGAGATGCTCTAGCAATCCACAATTATTTTGTTTGAATGCAAGCAAAGAATTCAAACTTCTTTTATATGATGGATGTAGACGATAATGCTCGAATTAGGAATTTATTTTGGGTTTATGCAAGGAGCGTGGCAGCTTACGAAGAATTTGGTGATGTGGTTACATTTGACACGACCTGCTTAACAAATAAGTATGACATGCCATTTGCACCTTTTTGTGGGCGTAAATCACCATGGACACTCAATTTTATTTGGATGTTGGTTACTATCAAGCGAGGACATTGTTACCTTAGGTTGTTTCGTACTTAGTTGGCATGCATGTCAGAAGGTGCACCGTGTGCTATAATTACAGATCAAGACAAAGCGATGCAAAAAGCTATTGAGGCTGTCTTTCCTAACACTCGACATCGTTGGTGTTTATGACATATAATGAAAAAGATACCAGAGAAATTAAGAGGCTACAAGTTGTACGAAAAAATAAAAGGTGTCTTGCGTAGTGTTGTTTATGAATCGTTGGAGAAAGAAGAACTTGAAGAAAAGTGGGAGCAATTCACTACTGAGTTCAACCTTCGTGAAAAGTTGTGATTAGATAATTTGTATAAAGAGAGGCATCATTGGGTTCCTACATTTGTAAAGGACACGTTTTGGGTCGGTATGTCAACCACACAACGTAGTGAAAGTATGAATGCATTTTTTGATGGCTATGTAAACTCAAAGACAACATTGAAATAATTTGTCAAACAATATGATAATGCTTTAAGAAGCAAGGTCGAGAAGGAAAACCGTGATGATTTTCAGTCTTTTACTACATGGATTCCATGTGTAACACATTTTCAAATAGAAAAGCAATTTCAGAGTGTATATACTAATTCAAAGTTCAAATAATTTCAAAGATCCTTGACTAGAAAATTATATTGTGAAGTTTCTTGTGTTGATGAGGAAAATTGATTGTTTAATGGAGATAATCAGAAAAAACTTCATTTCACTGTTTTTTTGTGATGAAGGGGGAAATGAGGTAAAATGTCCTTCTCGATTATTTGAATTTAGAGGAATTTTATGCAAGCATGCTTTATCAGTTTTTTTGAAACGTAATATTCAAAAAGTCCCTGAACTTTATATCTTAGCACGTTTAGGGATGGCAACGGGACAGGGGCGCTGCCCTATTTATTACTTTTTTTTTTCAACTTTTAATATAGTTATTTGATTATGACATTTCTATAATACAATAAATATAAAACCATTAAAAATGAAATAAATGTTAAATCCAAAGTACTTTATCATGTTATAAACAATACCCATAAAAGTAAAGAACTTTATCATCTTATATGATTACAATACATGCCATACAAGATTTAATTTGAAGATTACAAGATAGCGGGCAAACATCACATAATGCAACATTTCATATTGTAAATCTTCAAGTGCTGTCATCTTCTAGAATGTCTATATTAGGCTCCTTAAAAATTGATGACTGCAAAAGTTATTATTAGTTAGACAAATGATGTATTTAACTATTTGTATACAAATCCATTTAAAGAAAAATCAATTTACCTCACCTTCAATATCAGTGTCATTCAACTGCGTACTAGAACATCCAAAGTACGATGAAGGTGGTGAATGTTCTAACAATAAAGAAAAATAGTTATCAGTAAATAAATAATAAAAAACAGAATTATGAAAATCAAAGGAATTTGTATTTCTTGTACCATGAATGTCAACCTATAACCAATCTCTAGCACACATCAAAGCCTCCAAAGTGTTTGGATGAAGCCTATTTCTGTGTGGACTAACAAATCTACCACTAATGCTGAATGCAGACTCTGACATCACTGTGGATACTGGAATAGCTAAAATATCTCTTGCAAATTTTTGCAAAGAATGATATTTTGTTGAATTTGCATTCCACCATGCCAATATGTCAAAATCATTAGATCTAGGTAATAGTGGCTCGTCCAAAAAAATATCAAGTTCTGACTTCGTACTATCAATACTAGTTGTATTAGAAACAAATAAATCAAATTGCGCAATCGATCTTTTTTGCTTAATGGAGTAGATGCCTTGATCCCACTAGAAAATTGAGTCACATTCCCACTTGATCCATGTCTTGTTCTGTACTCATTTAGTAGCTTGTGACAAAATTTCCTAATTTTTTCAATCTCAAGATCTGAAACTTCATTTGCATAAATCGCTGGAAAATAATATTCAACCAACTTCATTTTAAATCTTGGATCCAACACACTAGCTACTGCCAAAATTCCATGAATTTCGCTCTAATATTTTTCAACCTTGTCAATCATACTTGAAGCCATCATTTTGATTTCCTCGTAAGGCAATTTCATCCAATCGTAACTTGATAACTTTATCTTACAAATATTAGAAAAATAAAGATTTGATGTTGGGTACTTAGTCCAAGAAAATATTTCAGTCACTTCAAAAAAAACCTCCAACCTTTCACATATCTCTTTCGCCAATTTCCAATCTTCATCACTAAGCAAACATCTATATTGTGACTCATGTTGCTTTAGTCTAGGAAAAACATGTCTATACTGTAAAGCACTATGAAGCATTAAGTACGTAGAGTTCCACCTAGTTTTGCAATCAAGTGCTAACTTTTTGGAACAAGATATTTTCAATTGACGTGCAGAACTCTCAAATTTTTCTACTCTTTTTTCAGTTGATGTCCAATATGCAACGCTGTCACGAATTTTCTCAACACTCGAGTTAATGATCTCCAAACCATATTTAACTATCAAGTTCAATATGTGAGCACAACAACGCATATAGAAAAATTTACCATTTAACAAAAACGAACTATTAGAAAGCTTATCCAAGAAAATGTTGATCATGGCATCATTCGTAGTACAATTATCGACAGTCAAAGTAGATGACTTACGATCGATATTCCAATCGAATAAACAGTCCATCAATGATGTACTCAATGCCTCAGATGTGTGCAGACATGGCACGTATATGAACCTATATTAAAATAAAAGCAACATAAATATGTTAAAAATAATTTTAAATTGATCATTAAAATTAGCTAATTAATGTATACAAGATCGAAGTACCTCATAATATGACTTTGAAGTTTCCAAGCTTCATCTATAAAATGCGCAGTGATATCCATGAACCCTTTCTTCTGATTAGAAGTCCACATGTCCGTAGTAATAGCCATTTTGCCATTGTTTTCTCCAATAAACACATCACTTTCAATTTCTCGTAATCATAAATTTTCAAAATATCATTCTTTATAGTGTTACGAGAAACATTCTTAAACAACGGTTGCAAAGCATTCGTAAATCTTCGAAATCCCACGTGTTCAACCATTAAAAGTGGATACTCATGCAAGATTGTCATAATCAGGGGGCTTCCACAGTTCAATAAAATCATATCTGTTGGTACATAATCAGTTGTTGATATATAATCAACCACAACGGCCAATAATAGAATACTGGTAATTGATAAAAACCAAGAATTATTGATGTTCCTCATAGATGATTGATAAAGCCCGAAAAAATACACAAAATTCTGGAAAATTGAAAACAATCGGTTTTGACCTCTTAAAAAAAAAGCACAAAAACTTGAGCATGTATAAGACATTAAAAATGGTAAATCATGATTGATGCCAGGTGCTAAATTCCACGTATTATCCTAAAGTTGGGAACTTCCATGTGACATGCAGAGAGAGAGAGAGATTCATTTTGTTTACTATTCGTGGTTAGTCTATTCTTTGTGTTGTTTATTCTCTCCTTTAACGTTCTTGCGATGACCATTTTGAGATGAAGAGCATGACAGTTTGTTTTAATGCTGAACCACGTATTTCACGATCAACTTGAGCATATTCTGTAGAAACTATGATTTGCCAAAAAAAAAAAATTAAACTAAGTATTTTCAAACATACTTCTACCCAATAGATTAACTCGACTGCAGTTAAATACCAAGATCTATAGCATTCAAGAAAGATGAGAATTTTACTACTCTAGAACAGGAAAGCTTCATAGATCTATTAAAACCCAGCTCAACGGGAAAGCTTCCTAATGACCAGATGTCCAAACCTTAAAGTTTTACAATATGCAGTCGGAAGAGACCTAAAGTTGCTTCAACAGTTCAACTTCTCCAGACTCCAGTGAAAAGTGAAAACCCTTGCGCCGCCTCACTCTCCTTACATCAAATGGAATGAAATGAAATGAGGATGGGGAAATTCGGTTTGGGAAATGAATCAGAGAATTGGTTATTTGGTTTGTTCCCAGGTAATTGGCTGACCCATTACAATTTACCTATAACGAATTGAAAAGAAAATTAGTAAAAACTACAACTAAATTAAATGGGGTGGGGACGGGTAATAACGGAGCGGGGACCTGGGGGACCTCATTACCCAACCCCGCCCCGGGTTGAAGTTCCCCGCCCCGATCCCCGATTAAGCGGGTAATTCTAGCCCCGTTCGGGGCGAGTTTCGCGGATATCGGGTTTAATGGGGATTTTTTCCATCCCTAAGCACGTTGGAGGAAAGACTTAAAACAGTCTCACATGAAGGTGAAAGTTACCTATGATGATTGGAAAGACGATGATGAGGCTCAACGTTATCAAAAGTCGCAAAAGAAACTAGATAATGTTGCAAACTTGGTTGTCACTTATGATGAGAATTGTACCGTTTTATTGAACATGATGGATGAGTTTCAATCAAAAATAAAAAGAACTGAATCAGCATTGAGGAGTTCTTCGATAAGTACTAAATTTATTTGCTTTTAGTCTAAAGCAACTGAACAAGATGTTTGTATGCACAATGAGGTCGGCACACGAGATAATACAAGTATACAGGTAAAATTTGATACTAGCTTAATAGTATTCAATTTTTATACTACTTTGATGATATTTTTTAGAATTTAATTTAGTTTATTGGTTTTAGGAGCCGGGAACACAAGTATATATACCTTACAATTTTCAAGTTAATGAAATTGTGAGATTCCAGCAACACATTCCTTACTTTCATCGCTTACCATCTTATGCTTCAAGGCCTCCAATTTTACCTAATTCTATACTCAATACTCAAGGTAAGAAAAGTTCGTTATGTACTATTATTTGATTTTTCATGTCTATGTTAATATATTTCTTTGTTGTTACTTTTTGTATATATTAGGTCTTGTCATGCATTACTATATTACTCATTTGTAATTTTGATTCAGGTAATGGTAATTTACCACTTATATGAATCGTCAACGTTTTATACTCAATTTATACTAATGTATTTTTAATTTAACAAATGACAGGACAAGCCTTTAGAAGTGGATGATTTGGTCAAAGAGAAACTACAAAAAAGTAGTTCAAAATGTTTTATTTATAAACTATTGGGTATTAAATGTGAGACTTCATATTTTTTGTTGTTATTGTAATGAAATGCAAGAGTTACTTGTAATGCATTCTTGACTAATTTGAATGTTGATATGTTTTCCCTAAAAAAGCTTGTTTATAGCAACTCAAAATTGGTAACTCATCACTCGTCAATTTGCAGCAATGTTCATTGATTGCATTCTTAATTTGCAGCAGCGTCTATCTGCTTATAATATGGTACGGAAATGACTACACAAGATCAAGTCTAACATCCATGGTTGTGAAAATTTCACATGACAACATTGAAGAAAAACTTGGACTTCTGACACTTGGAATTTGGCAGAGTGGCTAGACATGGCAAGGGCAAACATTTGTCCAACCCAACATCCTTTAATGGTATGCATGATATAGATAATTTTTAGCAATGCCAATGGTGCAAAACTACATATGAGGGACTCAGCTAATTAGTGTTGTTAACTTTTCTAGTCAACAATTAGTGTAACAACTTGTGAGACTATGACTGCTACATGAGCTTGCTTGGTTAGTTGGTTAGAAGGGGAAATTTCATAGTACGCTCATTTTTTTTCCTGGTAAATGTAGAAAATCTACTGTATTTGATCTCTTCGTACTTTTAAAAAACAAATTGAATTGGTGCAATCTATTAACGATACATTCACACAGCACACAGAAAATAAACAGAAACTGAAAGAAACTGGGCAAACAAAAATTAGAAAAAAACCAAGAAGTGGCTTAAACCCACTTCCCAAGTATGAAAAATAGAATGCTAAAAACACTTTCAAGAATGCATAGAAAAAACACTGTATGACAACTACAAATTCGTCCATGCCTTCTTCTGGAGGAACTCGGCGAATCAGACAATTGAGTGCCTATAAAGCTTCTGCCCATCATTTGCAATTGGTGATTGTAGTCGGAGTACGAGGCGAGTCAAGAAAAAGGAAGAGATTCAGCCTTTGGATTGATGCAGCCATCCTTTTGATTCAATTTTTTTGAAGAAGCTGAGCAAAAGTTATCAGAGAAGAGGAGGCTTGAATTTTCGTTGGTGCCGTCGTTGGAGTGCGATGGTGGAGAAGGTGAGAGAGAGAAACTGAGACGTATTCTGTAGATTCATTCTTTAATGGTATTAGGAAGATGAAAGGTTTGCATTTTTTTTAGGAAAACACGTTTGGTTTGAAAATAAAATTTAACATTTTGCCACGTAGGATGTTGATTGTGCAGCCAATGATTACAACGCCAGTGAGGATGAATAGCAATACTCTTATAAATTGTTTATATACATTCAATCTACTTTTTAGGATACATTTTAAGAGATTTACAAGTATTTTATACTTATTCATCATTTATTTATATCTATTTATAATTTAAAACACTTTTCAAATATGCCAAGTTCGAACACTCAATTTTATAAATAGTCGACTACAAAAAAAAAATGTTAACTTGTTTCGTGACTAAGTTTTGGTCACATGACTTAGTTTCAAGATCTCCCGACATTGAACGTGGATCAACCATGAATACGGTTAAAGTTCTATAAATTAATATAATTGAACTAAAAATCTATCGATTTAGTGAATATTAAATAATCAAGAAGTTTAATTAATAGCTTATTAATTTACCAAGGCAACAAAGCAACTTGAAAGGAGAAAAATAAAATAAGGAAAGTTTTACAATTATTATCAAAATACATTTTTTTCTCTTATTTTTAACCACGGATTCTTCAATAAAATAATATTACACGTAAATTCAAAACTTTTTCTTATTTTTTGACCATACATTCTTTATGAAAATACTATTCTAAAATGCATTATTTACAAAAGAATGGGGCTCAAACATGAGCTATTTGTTGTAATGAGGATGGTTCACAAAATTTTCCTTTATGGATTATTGGAAAGTGGGTAATGCATGAGCATGTATTAAAACGGGTGGACCTAGGGTGGATTCTCATGATATAGGGTGGATTGTATTTGAGCCATAACCTATAACTTTTGGGTAAAGTGGAGGTAGTACCCTACATTTGGTTGGTATTAGAGTAGGATGTTCGATATTTGAGTCGATGATGGAGCATTTATGTAGAGTGGGTCGATAATGCAAGAATATGCTTGAAGGGGGATGAGCCCAGTAGAGTGGACTCTCGAGTTTGATTCTAAGTGATATAGTTTGATTTACATTTGTGACATAAACTATAACTTTTGGACAAAGTGGTAGCTATATCCAACTTCATGTTAGTATCAAAGTTGGAGGTCCTATATTCGAATCGATGATAGAGAATTCAAAAAAAGTAGGTGGGCAATGTAATAGCACGTTTGAAACAGGATGGGCCAAGGAAATTGTTTGGGGTTGATTCTCGAGGTTAATTTTGAATGATATAGGGTGGATTGTATTTGTGCCATGTGTTATAACTTTTGAGCAAAGTGATGATAATTCTCCTAATTTGTATGTTAAATCAATAGATTGATAAACGGTATTGATCTTACCAAAAATCGTCACCTGTTGAATTCCGAGCTTGATCACTGAGATGTTCACGAACAAGATCTTTTGGTACCTGAAACAAAGGCGTCGAGGTGTGTCCTCGTCGCCCCTCCGATGCTTAAGTCAGATAGGGAAGTTGAGAGAATATATGCTGAATATATGTGTGTAAAACGTACCTTGATAATGAATGAGAGTGCCATATTTATAGTGGTAGGTAGTGTAGTTCAAGTAGGATTCATATCCTTATTTCTAGGAGCGTTTGTTGGGATAAGTGTTGGATCATAATTAGGAGTCCCAATTTATGTTTATCCTAGACAACAATCCTCTTTGACTTAGGATTCTTTAGGTTGGAGTGATTGAGTAAAGCTAGGATCCTCACTGGACAAGGACTAACGTATTTTGACTTAGGAGTACGTCGGAATGATCCAAGTAAATGACCCGAGCACAACAATCCCCGAGGACTGTCAAAGTAAATCCAAGCGCAGTTCGGGGTGGTCCATCCTCAAGATGTCCCGAGGACGTTATACTCGAGGATGCTCGAGCAAAGTTCCCGAGCACACGCATACCCTAGGCATGAAAAGGTCATCCCGAGGACTTACCCCGAGGACATTTCCATCTAAATCTCGTGAAACCGTGGTGATAGTCCTTGAGGGTAGTGTCCCGAGAACTCCAATATTTTTCGAGGACATATCGGGGGATAATGTCAGGATATTGAGTTGAGATAGGACTTCAACCCCGAGCATGAGGTCAGGACTCTTGGGTCACACAAAATTGCACATATCAGGTATAAAAGTTTTTTTGTTGATAATTGTCGTGCTCATCCAAAACAACTAAAGAATTGTAAAATGTTGATTTTATTTATTTATTTATTTTGCCACCAAAGACCAAACCCAACATCCCTTGTGACGCGAGGATCATGCGAGCTTTCAAGATAGTTTATCATCCTCAATTTTATCATTGTGTTTTGGTCGGTTATGAAGTAGGAGAAGCAAATCCAAAAAAGATAAGGGGCCATTCTCTTTGGTGTTTTCCACCCGTTTTCTATTTTCGATTTTTCAAAAATGCGAAAACGAGTTCTCTTCATCATTTTCGAAAACGGATTTTGGAAAACGAAAAAAAAATGTGAAGAAAACACAAAACGGCATTTCTGCCGTTTTGGGCGTTTTCTGCACAAACCCAGCAGAAATGGAAAACATGGGAAACAGGCCCAAAACCTCTCCTCCTTTCTTTCTGCCAAGCCACACTCCACCACCACTTTCCAACGTCTAAACTCCGGCCATCCTCCTCCAAAATGGCCGGATTTATTACCATTGTGAAGCCCTCAATCCCTTCTTCAATAACCACACAAACCACTACCCAAACATATACCAAAATCGATAAAAAAAATTCCTCAAAAACTGATTCGAAGCTTACTGCTTCTGCCGGAATCTCAAGCTCTGGCGACACTAGAGGTTGCGCACCACCACCGGTAGATTGCCCACCCCCAGACGACTCCAGCCATAGCTCCAATTTACCCAAAACAACATGCCATTATTCTGAATCTGCACCATTCGCACCACACTACAGGGTCGAAAAATGGTAGATTCCGACGCCGCCCAGTGGACCCATGGTCGTGGACCACATGAGGCTGTCGTTTATAGCTATAGAGAGGGGAGGGGAAGAAGAGAGAGAGAGAGAGAGAGAGAGAGAGAGAGAGAGAGAGAGAGAGACGCCGGAGAGTCTGAGAAGAAGTAAGAGAGATGCCAGAGAATTTCCATTTTCTCATTTTTGAAAAATATTGGGAAGAACACGTTTTCTATTTCCTATTTTTTTAAAACAATTTCTCAAAATACCAAAAAGAACGCATTTTCAACTATCTCAAAATGGACACTAAAAACACAAAACACAAAATGAAATCAAAACACAAAACTAAAACACAAAGAGAACGGCCCCTAAATGTTTTGGATGCAATGAATCTTACAATTTTGACTATATGTTTAGGCTAATACAATTGCAAATGGCTTTCGACATTACAAAATTTAATCTACGGATAGCATGGCTTCAGAGAATTTGGATCAACCATTAGATGGAGTCATTCAAGAACTGCAAAATGGAAATAAATAGTAGAATTATCCTAATGGAATTGATGTTGAGGACCTCTTGTACTACACCTTGGAGAAAACGACGTAACTTCATGAACATTGAGTTGCGAATGCATAATTGAGAGCATCATGGGAATGATCTACGAAGCTTGTTTCGCTAAAGAAGCTCTTAAAGCTCTGATACTATCGAATAATATTTACTATAGAACGAGAAAATCATACTAGAAAAGAAAAGTTAGAAATAACATGACATCAATTTCATGAACAAACAAATAATGATTTACTCCAAAAGTAGTCGAATCATAAGCATTATGTACAAGGAAATTACTTGTTCATATATTACGTGATCTATAATAATTTTTTATAATATATTAAGTTATGAATTTTGCGAACTATTAATTTAGAAAATTATCCTAACTACAAGTCAGGATCGCCAAAAATATTATTAACAGAGGTTATTAATTTATCGAGTATTAAGCTATCGAGATTTTATTGTATATGGTTACATGCTTGTTGAAATAAAATGTAGGTTATTGTAACACAAAAACGATGATAATGCACAGATTGACTTCAATGGAAGACTATATAAAATTAAAGTATGTAATTGGTCCGCGTGGAATAAAGTCTGATTTTTAGTATATTTCAATAAAAATTGATGAAAAGCGTAATTGAAAAGTGGAGATTGTATAAAATATCTGGATAAAATTAAATGTTGATTTTTACTAAAAATTTTAACTGAATTTTAATTTGCACCAAACATGGTTTATCAACACCAGCAACAACCTTAAAATTAATTAATATTAGTACTTCTTTTCTGAAAAATATTTCCCGAGTTTTAATTGTGTTCATTTTTAATTGTAAATTATAAACTGAATATATTATCTCTTCGGGGTTTTTGCTTAAAAAGACCAGTCAACCATAATTATTGGTAAAATAGTCTATCTCAATAGTTTTTGTTCCAATAGCCTTTGGTCTATTAAATCATACATTAAAAGTCTTAAATACCCTTCAATTGAAATGTCTAAAATATCCAATTTGAAACAAAAATTTACCAAATCCCTCAAACATGAATCATCAGTTTCGTTTTACTTTTCATACACAATTTAAAACCAACAGTGAAATGGCATACTGCTAAACGACTGAATGCCGTTTTAACTAATTTTATGTTTGTAGCAATTTATGTTTCCTCGTATCCACATAAAAATTAAAGAAAACAAGTTTTAACAATATTTTAAGCGAAATTGAGAGTCCCTGATCCAAAACGGCATGATATATTTATAAACGGTTTGGTGACATTTTAACTAACGTAGATAATTTTTCACTACATTTATAGTGAAATTGAGACCCTATAATCTAAAATGACATGTTGCCATTTTAAATGATTATGTGTCATTTTAACTAATTTCAGATTCTGCTTTACTTTATTTTCACTTGTATACACATGAAAATGAAGGAATTGAAGTTTTCATTATGTTTGGACCCGTTTATCGGCATAAAGTTCACTCGATAATAACCAACACGATTGGTCTATGAGTAAACTGTATTAAACTTAACTACGAAATAAAATAAATAAAACAAGTATGGTATATAAAACATAGCATGTGCAACCGTTCAATATATATAACTATCTATGATATTCTAAACATTGCTTTACCGATTTCGAAGAAACATCGAGAATCACGACCCAAAACGGTATGTAGTCATTTTAAACGTATGGATATAATTTTTACATTTCGTGTTCGTTTTGCTCCATTATTGCTCGTTTTCACATGAAAGTGTAAGAATGAAAGTTTTAACTAGATTTAGACGTCAAAGTCCACAAAAAATTCAAACTATAGTGAGTCACATCATACGTCCGATTAGAGATTACACTACACTTGACAACCAAGGAAAATGTATACAAAACATAGCATGTGCAATCGTTCAATATGTACAACTTATCTATGATGTTCCAAACATTGTTTTTACTAGTTTCGAAGAAAAATCGAGAGCCCGTCACCTAAAATGGCATGTAGTCATTTTAAACGTATGTATATCATTTTGGCTAATTTTGTGTTCGTTTCACTTCATTCTCGCTCGTTTTCACATGAAAGTGTAAGAACGAAAGTTTTAACTAGATTTAAACGTCACAATCCACTCAAAGTTCAAACTATAGCGAGTCACATCATACGTCCGATTGGAAATTATACTACACTTGACCACCAAGAAAAATATAACAAGTATCGTATACAAAACGTAACACATGCAATCGTTCAATTTGTACAACTTATCTATGATGTTTGAAATATTGTTTTTTACTAGTTATAAGAAAAAATCGAGAACATGTGACCCAAAATGACATACAATCATTTTAAACGTATGCATATCATTTTTGCTAATTTTGTGTTCGTTTCGCTTTGTTCTCGCTCGTATCCACATGAAAGTGTAAGAATGAAAGTTTTAACTAGATTTCAACATCATTGTCCACACAAAGGTCAAACTATAGCGAGTCACTCTATAATTTGGTTGGAAACTATACTAAACTACACTTCACTTGACAATAGAGAAAAATGTAAGTGGCAAGTTTGATAGTCAAAACATAGCACGTGTAGTTGTTCAATGTGTACAAGACATGTGTGATGTTTCAAACACGGTTTTACTAGTTTTGGAGTGAAATCGATACCTCGTAACCCAAAATGGCATATGCCCGTTTTAAACGTACCAAAGACGTTTTTATTCATTTCGTGCTCGTTTCGGTTTATTTACGTCCGTAACCACTTGAAAATTTATGGATAAAAGTTTTAACTACATTTTGATGTTACGGCCAACACATTTGTCCAAACTATAGCGAGTTGCTCTATAATTCGGTTGGAAACTACACTACACTTAACTTGTTTTAACTAGATTTAACTAGAATGAAATATTATTTTTTACTAGTTTCAAAGAAAAAATCGAGAACCCGTGACCCAAAACGACATGCAATCATTTTAAATGTATGCATATCATTTTTGCTAATTTCGTGTTCGTTTCACTTTATTCTCGCTCGTGTCCACTTAAAAGTGTAAGAATGAAAGTCTTAACTAGATTTCAATATCACAATCCACACAAAGTTCAAACTATAGCGAGTTACTCTATAATTCGGTTGGAAACTACACTACACTTCACTTGGCAATAAGAAAAACGTAAGTGACAAGTTTGATAGTCAAAATATAGCACGTATAGTTGTTCAATGTGTACAAGACATGTATGAGTTTGAAACACAATTTTATTAGTTTCGGAGTGAAATCGATACCTCGTGACCTAAAAAGGCATCGGTCATTTTAAACGTACCAATGACTTTTCTATTCATTTCGTGCTCGTTTTGATTTATTCATGCCCGTAACCACTTGAAAGTTTGTGGATGAGAGTTTTAACTACATTTCGACGTTACGGTCGACACATTTGTCAAAACTATAGCGAGTTGCTATATAATTCGGTTGGAAACTACACTACAGTACTACACTTCACTTGACAATAGAGAAAAACGTAAGTGGCAAATGTGATAGTCAAAATATAGCACGTGTAGTCGTTCAATGTGTACAAGACATGTATGGTATTTCAAACACTGTTTTACTAGTTTCGGAGTGAAATCGATACCTCCTTACCCAAAACGGCATCTAATCATTTTAAAGGGAGGGTTGCCGTTTAGGGTTTAGGTTTCAGGGTTTAGGGTTTGTAAAACAAAAAATATATAATTGTTCGACATGCCTTTTTAAACAACTAAGTGTCATTTTAACAAATTTTGTATTCATTTCGCTTTAAGTTCCCTCGTATCCATATGAGAATTATTGAAAAATATGTTTTAACTACATCTGGAGTGAAATTTACAGTTCGTAACCGAAATGGCATGGCATCGTTATAAATGATTTGATAACGTTTTAACTAATTTTGTATTTGTTTCACTCTATATTCTCTCGTACCCACATGAAAATGAAAGTAGAAAAAATTTCATTACATTTAGAGTAAATCGATAAGTAACATTAAACATCCAAGATCGACAAAAAAGAGTTCACCCGATAGTGATCAACAACATTTCCATGAATAAACTATACTAGTCTTCACTATGAATGAAAGTAAGTATCTTAAATTCTATTATACTTCGATTATAGATGAGATACTCAAAAAATTAGTTTGTTTAACTTATAAAAATCTTTTAAGATGTTCAAAAATATGATCGAATGGTTTTAAAGTGAAATCGAGACATCGCACCCAAAATGACATGCTGACATTTTAAATGGCTAGTTGTTATTTCAACTAGTTTCGTGTTCATTTCACTTTATATTCACTCATATTTATATAAAAGTTAAACGAATTCAAGTTTTTGCCATATTTGAACAAGAAGTTAGATAAAAAGTTCATCCGATAGTGACCAACACTATGAAAATGCACTACACTTGACAATAAAGAAAGCATAAGTAGCAAGTATGGTATCCAAAACATAGCACGTGTAGTCATTCAATGTGTACGAGTTATATATGATATTTCAAACACAATTTTACTAGTTTTGGAATGAAATCGATACCCTGTGACCCAAAACAGCATCTGATCGTTTTAAATGTATAGATGACTGTTTACTCATTTAATATTTGTTTCGGTTCACTAACGCCCGTATCCACATGAAAGTTTATGGATGAAAGTTTTAACTATATTTCGACGTTACGGTTGACACATTTGTTCAAACTATAGTAAATCACTCCATAATTTGACAATTAAGAAAAACGTAAGTAGCAGGTGTGGTATCCAATACACAGCAAGTGTAGTCGTTTAATGTGTACGAGTCATGTATGAAGTTTCAAACACAATTTTACTAGTTTCGAAGTGAAATCGATACCCCGTGACCCCAAACGGCATCCAATCATTTTAAACGGAGGGTTGCCGTTAGTGGTCTGGGCCCACCGATTCACCGATTGTCGTTGGATACCTAAAGTGGTGCATGGACGTTTTAATCGTATGACTGTCATTTTTCTAATTTAGTGTTCAATTCGCATCACTTTCGTTCATTAGCCCCCACAAGTCGAGACCTTGTGACCTAAAACGACATTTGATCACTATAGTGAGTCACATCATACGTCCGACTGGAAATTATACTACACTTGACACCAAGGAAAATGTATACAAAACATAGCATGTGCAATCGTTCAATATGTACAACTTATCTATGATATTCCAAACATTGTTTTTACTGGCTTCGAAGAAAAATCGAGAGTCCGTGACCCAAAATGGCATGTCGTCATTTTAAACGTATGTATATCATTTTTGCTAATTTCGTGTTCGTTTCACTTCATTCTCGATCGTTTTCACATGACTAGATTTAAATGTCACAGTCTACTCAAAGTTCAAACTATAGCGAGTCACATCATACGTCCGATTTGAAATTATATTACACTTAACCACCAAGAAAAATGTAACAAATATGGTATACACAACATAACACATGCAATCGTGCTATGTTTTGGATATCAGGCTCGAAGGGAACGCTTGTAATAAGGTATGATTTTACTAAATTAAATATTATTACTTTCTTGTATACGTTTCTTGACTTTTTTGTTAATAACGTATCAAAAAAAAATTTCTCTTCACCTCTACCTCTAAGCCCCCTTACTTTCATGATCTAACTCCACCCCTGATCACAGGACCTTGATTTTACTCCCAAAAAAATCAATCAAATCTTGAACCATTTGGAAGATTTATACAAGTTAAACGAGCTATTTTGTTGAGTATTTTATCCTATAATTGGAATATATGGAATTTGGGTTACTTGCCTTTGTTCGTAGTAAGTATATGTAGTTTACTCACAGAACAACGGTGTTGGTCATTATCGCATGAAATTTGTATAGACAATGTAATGAAACTTGCTTTTGTTTGTGCAAACGAGTGCAAATAAAGTGAAACAGATATGAAATTAGTTGAAATGACAGCAAAACATTTAAAACGACAGCTTGACATTTTGGGTTACGAGGTCTCGATGTCACTCTAAATATCGTGAAAACTTTTTTGCGCTTATTTTTATGTGGGTACGAGACAATATAAAGTGAAAACGAATGCTAGATTAGTTAAAACGTCATCGAACCGTTTGTAACGACAACATGTCGTTTTGGTCACGAATTTTCAATTTCGCTCAAAAAATTGTTAAAACTTGTTTTCATTAATTTTTATGTGGATACGAGGAAACATAAATTGATACAAACATAAAATCGCTTAAAATCTGATTCAAATGTTTAAAACTAAGAAGATGCCATTTTACTATTGGTTTTAAATTGTGTATGAAAGTAGAAGAATTCACTGTGATGTAATATGAGTAATTTAGGTAATCTATTAATTTTGATTTAAAATATTTATTTTAAATCATTAATTGTGGTCAAAGGCTAAAATCCCAAACTATATTATCTAATAGACCATTTGCCCCCATTACCACTATCTCTAATAGTGATTTGTTTTGTCTATCTGATCCAATGGGCAATTCACGTGTGGTTCTTGAAAAAATCTTGGACCCCAAAGTGAATAAAAATTATAAAATATCCAAAGATCATCTGTTCATGCACATTCCATTGGGCATCTAACACAATCCTGTAATTTTGGGGTTAAAAATTTCTTCATTTTCGAGGATATTCATCCATGTCAAATACTGCTGGTCTTGTGATCCCATGCAAAGGTATGTTCTTAGTACCCATCTAGCCTTTTTTCTCAATTTTTACGGAAAGCTTTGGTGGTTTTTTTACTTTTTGAAATGGGAAACAGAAAATTAGGTTTTATTCATGTCGACTGTATTTCTAGATGGATTGGACCCAATTCTCAATATGGGTTCGTGGAATTCTTGCTCAAAATGATCTAATTATTTTGAATTTTGAGTTCAAAATTGCTGTTTTTTTTTAAATATATATACTGTTCCTCAGAGAAGGTTTTCATTTTGATTTTTGGCCTGGTAATTGAATCGAAACGACTACAGAAAAATTGATGACAATGTGGATAGAACTCGCCTTAAAAATCGGCCAATTAGCTAAAGTGCACTCAAGTGGTTATAAGCCTAAAATATAATTTTAGCTTAGGGATGTAGGATAGAGTAAAGAGTTGTTAAATTCTACATTTTCTTGCAGCCACGGCAGCCCATATTCCCAACTAGTTGACTTCAGGGAACCATTTTACCCCTTCCCTAGTTCACTCGTGCGCAACTAGAATCATCCCCCATTATTAATGGAGTTCCTTGTCGGCTCTCCGTAAAATATTCGTTCCCATCCTCTTTTTATTAGATGACTGGGGAGGCCTTCTTCGGCTTCCACCTAAATTGCGCAGGAAAAGGAGAGCGCAAGAATAGAGATAGCAGAGGCCTGGGATACCATTCCATTTGCGCAAGTGATAAGAGGTTTCATGTTAATAACTTATTTGAGACCGAGTTAGATAAAACTCCCCCTTAAAACTGGCTTGTAAATGGAGGATACCTATATAATTATAAAGCTGAAAATCAAAACCTTTGACTTGGCAACATGGAACATATCTAGAGTAACATATCTGGCCTTATATTTGTTGAGAAGGTCCGGTTTTAGGACGTGTAGTTAATAGATTGTTATGTGTAATTGCAGCTGCAGTTTCATGGGAAGCGGGAAAACCATTGGTGATACAGCAAGTGGAGGTTGCACCACCACAAGCAATGGAAGTGAGGGTCAAAATTAAGTACACCTCACTTTGTCACACTGATCTCTACTTCTGGGAAGCTAAGGTTCCGTGATATTTTCTTACTGTATTAGAGTTAACAGCATTTTACATCACCCTATATTAATAATGGCAAGTCGTTCGTCAATATTTTTTTTTAGCATAGTGTACAAGTCTCCAGGTTAATATTATGCATATGGCAGAAAGGGACTTGTCCCTCGAGATGAGAAGGGACCTTATGTACGCAATAAAAACAAGAAGTCTGAGTTGCTAATTTTTAACTATGTATTAATGCTATCTGCATAATTTACTTAGCATCATTAATCCCCTCAAGCAGAGGGTAGCATTATGCGTTCCATAGTTTGGAATCTAAAGAGATTGAACTTGCATTTTCAGGGACAAACACCATTATTTCCTCGCATATTTGGTCATGAAGCTGCTGGGTATGTTGTTTGTTCCTAGTCTAAATCAAATTTTATTCCCAATCCTATTATCCTCAATTGTATTTTTAATTCCCCTTAGCATTGCATAGAGCATACATCTAGAAATCATTATCCAAGTTCATTTCTTCTCCTCATCTTCTTCTCTTTCTCTTATCTCTTATTCAGTTATTCTTCTTAACAGAATAATAGAGAGTGTTGGTGAAGGAGTATCGGACCTCCAAGTTGGTGATCATGTGCTTCCAGTGTTCACCGGAGAATGTGGTGATTGTGCACACTGCAAGTCTCAGGAAAGTAATATGTGTGACCTTCTGAGAATAAACACAGATAGAGGGGTTATGCTTAGCGATGGAAAGTCTCGATTTTCGATCAATGGGAACCCGATAAATCATTTTCTTGGTACATCGACCTTCAGTGAGTACACAGTTGTTCATTCTGGCTGTCTAGCAAAAGTCAATCCATTGGCACCTCTGGATAAAATCTGTATCCTTAGTTGTGGTGTCTCAACTGGTAACATGTTCTCATTAAGAAATATTTCAATTGTACTTGGATAGATTTCATATTTGATAATGTAAACTTAAATACGTGTTGTTGTCTACACTTGCAGGATTAGGTGCAACTCTGAATGTAGCAAAACCAAAAAAGGGCTCATCTGTTGCCATTTTTGGGCTGGGAGCAGTTGGCTTAGCTGTTGGTGACATGAAACTTTTTTCTGTGCTTAATTTACATGTGTAGTCTGTTAGAATTTGGTGTGACCCGAATTTTTTGTTGAAAATAATTGAGAATTCTAATTATATTGCACGTTAAGAGGAAATTCTATTTAGAATGCTTTTGGAATCCTATTCGAAGTCTATTTGGCAAAATCTAGTTGCAGTTTTATTTGGAAGCCCTATTGGGAGTTGAAATTTGTGTTAGATTTGAAGAGATCGAGATAAGAAAACTATTAGGCATTCTATTTTATTTACAACTCTACTTCTAGGGCTTTGATTGTTCCCTATATATATTTGACTTTTCTCTACAATTTAGTTGGGTTAGCTTTACCCTGTTATGGGTTGTTAACTTCATTATAGGCTGGTTTAACCTTATCGGAGGTTTGTTTATCCCCATTATAAGTTAGACAAAACATAAACACAAATTTTTTGTGTTGTTTCTCCATATTATTATAAAATCTTCATTCTTTGCAAATAATTTTATCCTTTTGTTCTTGTGATCAATTACTTTATATTGTGGCTATAATATCTTATTTTCTCCAACAACTTGGCATTGAATTAATTTGGTATCATCTCCGCTTTTCACAACATAGTCTATATTTGGTAGGGAATATTGGATAACTATAATATTTAGTACTATGTACCAAACAATTATCTTCGAATTCCTTTTCTTCAGGCTGCTGAAGGTGCGAGAATTGCTGGGGCATCAAGAATTATTGGAATTGACTTGAGCCCAAAAAGATTTGACGAAGGTAGATTTTCTATTTTCATACCATCTTTCATACGGAAAATTGTTTTAAAGTGAAAACCTGACTCCTAATCAACTGTATTGTTATAATGTTAGCCAAGAAATTTGGAGTTACAGAGTTCGTCAATCCTAAGGAACATGACAGACCAGTTCAACAGGTAACTGTCTCCCTCGAGACATTCATTTGCGCGTATGTGCCATAGCTTCTAATCTGGTTTGTTCCGTTATTCATGAACCCAACAGGTCATTGCAGAGATGACAAATGGAGGTGTTGACAGGAGTGTGGAGTGTACGGGTAACGTTAATGTCATGGTTTCTGCTTTTGAGTGCGTCCATGATGTAAGTTTGTTGATTCCTAAGATCAAAAGAATTTATAAATATCTTGGATTCTGGTCTCTTGTATTAGCTTTTATAGCAGAGTGCTCTTTATGGATTCCTCGAGTGCTTATGGTTCTTTGTTCTTGTGTATCACATAGGGATGGGGCGTCGCTGTACTTGTTGGCGTGCCCAACAAAGATGCAGTCTTCATGACCAAGCCTATTAATCTATTGAACGAGAGGACACTTAAAGGAACTTTCTTCGGGAATTACAAACCTCGGACTGATCTTCCATCAGTCGTTGATATGTACATGAACAAGGTTCGGTTATATATATGTTTTACAACTTAGTACTTTCCATCCACGTTTTCTACGAAATGCTTATGGTTAATAGCTTTACAATTTTAATTTATCGTCATCATACAGAAACTAGAGCTGGATAAGTTCATAACTCATCGCCTCTCGTTCTCTGAAATCAACAAGGCCTTTGAGTACATGGTGAAAGGAGAGGGCCTGCGATGCATAATCAGCATGGAAGATTAATGATTTTACATCATGCATCGAGGTCATGACGTACTGGATAAAACTACGCAATATAATGAATAAATGTAACTTTCTTTTTCTTTCGCAATACTTTTGACTACTATCCAATCTATCTTGTGAAACCTGCCAAGAAGGGATAATGAATGAAGTCGACACCTTTGCTTTGTATCTACATGAATGTTTATGAAGTTTAGTAAAATGTTTATGATCGTGTTCTCTCTCTTACAAGAGCTATATGGTAATGATTCTGGAGAGCCAAGCACAGTGTAACCTGTCTGTTCAGATGCGCCACCCACAAGACTCGACCAATCCTGTATTTACACCTCTATGATGACCGTTACCATTGATGAACATAGCATAACGGTCGCCAAATTCTGTTAATTATCCCAAGGGGAAAAAGAGAAATACATGAAAAAAGGCAACTAATCGAAGGAAAGTTACTCGTTCGTCTAGCAAAAGTCCAAAAACCTCTAATCATTTTACAGCACTTAACTGATTTTTCGGAGGAAAGTAAATCCCTAAATTTACAATTGACTCTTTGGTGCATAATGCACAGTTTCCCAGAGGATCTACATGATATGAAAAGGAAGGTTTTCTTATTTGTACTTGTCCAAAATTCTTCTTGCTATAGTGTGTGACGTATTCAGATTCATGACTTTCTTATCGAGGGATGAGAGCCGCAACTCTGATACCTCCTTCATGGGCACCTTGTTTCTTAGACAGAAAGAAGCACCATGTGGCAGTAGCGTGTATCTTCAATATTTTCTCTATACAAAAGACAATTTGAATACAATTTAAAGAAAGCTTTGTAATAGGGAATTTGAAGGCATTGAAAATAAATTGTTCATTGATTGATAAAAGCAGAAAATTACAATTACTGGTGTTAGAGGTGAATATCAGTGGACTTGACAAGACTTTTAAATACCTCATACCCCCTACAATTTCTTAAGTAACAAAAATTTAAGTGTCAAAGAGTATATGTTTAAAAGACGAGAAATCATAATAAATGCTTACAAATAGGACGGTTATTTTACAAATGAAATAAAAAATTAAAATAGAAGGAAAATTACAACCTAAACTAATATTTTCAAAGTGCTGTCACAGTTGGGCAAATTGCGACTACTAGTGGGTCAATGTGCTAAGTGTAGCTGCTGTCGTTGACACCAATGATTGTTCAAGGAATAAAAATGGAAAATGGAAATTTCCATAGAAAAGAAAGGCTATCAAACATAGCCTAATATCCTTTCAATTACAAAAGAAAAAACAACTCATCCCAATTCAAATTTAAAACTAAAGGCTCTTTCTTTCTTCATCTCCTCCAATACTACTAACAGCTCTTTCAGTCTTCATCTTTTACTACATTAAAACCTCAAACATATATTCAAAAGCTCCACGCATAGATCTCGTGAATATTCACTAGAAGCTAACCCCTGTTTGGACTTTATAAAAAACAAGCCCTTGTTTGAGTTCCATTTTTTTGAAAAATGGATTTTTTTAATAGTTATTTTTAGAGAATTCGTGGTTAAAAAATAGGAAATTTTTTTGATTTTACGTGAAAATTATTTTATTAGTAAAATGTGTAGTTGAAAATGAGTTTTCAGATAATGAGACTAAAACAAAAGCCAAATTTTGGAGAAAATGTATTTTGAAATAATGATTTTTTTAAAGAACGGTTAAAATCTAAGGATTTTTTTTGGATTTACACGTAATATTATTTTATTGGAGAATGTGATTGAAAATAATAGAAAGAAAAATATATTTTTTAAATAATGGAGCTCAAACAAGGGCGAGTACTTCATTACTTTGAAACAATACGCTTTTGCTCAAACCCACTTTCCATTTCGTTAATTTAGTTTACTTTTTTAATTGTTAAATATTTTTTCAATTTATTTTAACATGTCTATATATATTTTTACAAATTATTGGACAAGCCTATAATACAAATTATTAGGCCGTCCGATGGCGACGGTCAAGAAGTAGACGTCGTCTTATAAATGATGGCTC